>JAVKLA010000027.1:15195384-15235363 GCA_034782735.1 Sagittarius serpentarius
CCGTGGGAGGGACCCACGCTGGAGCAGTTCATGAAGAACTGCGGCCCGTGGGAAGGACCCACGTTGGAGAAGTTCGCAGAGGACTGTCTCCCATGGGAGGGACCCCACACTGGAGCGGGGGAAGAGTGTGAGCTGTCCTGGCCCTGAGGAGTAAGGAGCGACAGAGACAATGTGTGATGGTGATGAACTGACCTCACCCCCCGTTCCCCATCCTTCTGCACTGCTGGAAGGGAGGAGGTAGAGAAAATAAGAGTGAAACTGTGCCCGGGAAGAAGGGAGGGGTGGGGGGAAGGATTTTTTTAAGATTTGGCTTTATTTCTCGCTATCCTACTCTGATTTTATTGGTAACAAATTAAATTAATTTTCCCCAAGTCGAGTCTGTTTCGCCTGTGACCATAATTGCTGAACGATCTCTCCCTGTCCTTATCTCACCCCATGAGCTTTTCATTATATTTTCTCTCCCCTGTCCAGCTGGGTGGTGGGCAGTGGTAGAGCAACTTTGGTGGGCACCTGGCGTCCCGCCAGGGTCAAACTACCATAGATAGTGTAGTCTTAATGCTATACTTTTCCTCTGTAGGCCTAGCATAAGTATCCTGCATCAGATGGTGATAGTAGCTGGCTTATTTACCTGTTCTGACCCTAAGCTGTTCTTTATGCACAGCACCAATGCTCCACCGGTATAATTGTTTTTCCTACAGTTTTATACCCTTGTATTGTAAAGTCCTTCTGCTTATATTCCTTCTACCAAGTTTCTTATATGCCTATTATGTCAAATCCTCAAGGTAAATTACTCAAAGCAGAACAAAGCACTGATACTCAACATATACAAGTAGCATTTTTCCCCAAGGTCTTATATGGATGTCAAGCTTCTTCTTGATTTTATACAGCATGTTGTTTTGTTTGACACTCCTTTTGGCTCAGAAGATTACATTAGAGAAGTTCTCCTTTGTCTTAGGAACAAAGATGCTGGGGAAAGAAGTTAAGAAACAAGATATGTTTTCAAGCCCTGGACTTGAGTAGATACTGGGATAATCATCAACCTTTTAAAGAAACAGAAGATTCCTGTTAAAGGTTGGGGATACTGAGAATGTCAAAGAAAATAAAAATTGTTATGATCTGGTAGTTGGATAGAAGGCATTTCTCAGTATTATTATTAATGAATTAAATATACAAGTAACTAACTGGAAATTTGGATTCTAAAATAAAGTCAGACATACAGAAAACAAAAAAAGTCCCTAAATGTTTGTCGCAGACAACGTCAGAGCAAATTCCCAATGAGTGATGTTTCCATTGAAGTACGCATGTTTTTATCAGGGATCTCAGCATAACTTAACTCCAACTGTAGCTGTGGGATTCTACACAGCAAAGAAGAGAATTTATGGATAGATAATGCACGCAAAGGAATTTTTTTCTGGAAACAAAAGAGCAGCTCTATATATAGTCTGAGTGAACAAACAAGAACAGGATACTAGAGACTACAAGAAGGAAATGGGACACTGCATCCATATTTAAGTGGCTCTAGTCATACGATGGTAGTGGAATTCCAATGTCTGTTTGCAATGGGACCCAGGTGAAACCCAGGCTTAATTAACTGCACCCAAATAAAGCCAAACTAAACACAGGTATCGGGGAAGGAGAGGATCTCTGAGAAGAGTAGAAAGAAGAACCACAAAAGAGTGAGGGGCAACCTAAGTGTTGACAAAAGAGAGGAGACAGAGGGATATGGGGACACATGAAGGAAAAGGTCAGAAAGAAGGTGTGATCTCTGCTGCCAAGGAAGGCTCCAGAGATCTGTAAAGGTATGTGATATAAATAGACCCCTTCTCCTGTAACTTTTTGTTTCTGCTTTAATTGTAGCCTGCAAAATAATTAGAAATTGGAAAAGCCTGAGAAGGCCAGACCCAGTTTACCAAGCAATGCTTCACTTGCAGTATTTCAGACATCCCTTTCCTTTTTGCAGCAGCACCACTACCAGCTCCTCTGTTTTCCTCACCATTTGAAGTTAATAATCCAAATATGTCACATTAATGGGGAAAGGCTTTTGTCACCTACCTGATTTTTTAAGAAGACTTTTTCATTAACAATGTGATTTAAGGTTTTCTGTATTTTCGGATGGACCACCATGCATGCATTCATTCATCTCAAAATTACACCATCTACTTTGCTTTCTATCTCAACCTAATTGCTCATGACCTTCACTGATGTGATGTGAAGTATTTTACTGTTTGCCAAGATCCAAAGGTAAAGAGGAAAAGTACGAAGAGATACTTGAAAGCTGAAGAAAGGAGGGAAATTTAAATAAGGCAGAAATGGGAAGCAGAAAAGCATTTGTGGACCAGCAGAAGACAGACAATGGGTCTTTAGAACAACAGTTCTCTATGTCCAAAGTAAATACCAAATACTCCTGACTTTTGGTAAATAAATCGATGCTGATATTCTGCCCTGACAGACCTGAAACACAGAGTGAGTAATTAACCTTCAGCTTGTCAGAACTGATACTTAGTCGTCATCATCAGAGTCACTAAAGGTATAAACCCCGGAGGAAAATATCATTCTGCTCCTGTCACTCTCATTTGTGGACCAAGTCACACAATGAAAGTTTTTCTAAACTCATTTCAGATGAAGAATGTTGCCTTTACAGTTGGTTTAATGGAATAATGAGCAAGTTGAAAGGTCTTGGTGTAATATTTGAGTTTCAGAATTAATTTCAGTAGGATCATTCTTCCTCCTTGCAATTGGCTGAGAGCTTTCCAAGTTTTCCTGATTGTCATTTGAAATGAAAAGCCCTGTCAGGTTGTAATGAGTCCCGAAAAGGACATTCAGGTCCTGATACTGTGTACTTGAACTATGCCTTTTGAAGCAGCACGTTGCTCTGCTGAACACATTTTCTCCAAGTTGGAAATTTAAAATAATTTATTTCAGGACTAGAAGCCGCCCGCTCACCGGATTCCACCTGATCTGGTGGCACTGTTTGTGTTCACAGGCTTCTGTCCGTTAGGTCGATGGAGTGACTACCCTTAATTTCTCAAATCTGTCACTGCTATGCATTTGCTTGAGTCCTATTTAACCTTGCAGCAGTATGCCTCAAGAAGGACAGGATTCACACTCGTGGTTTACATGACTAATTGATTCTTGTGGACAAAACCGGTGCTAAAACAAGTAAGTACTGCAGATGCCTCCTTCCTTAAGGTGGAAGCCAAAGAGGCTCCGTATCACTCTCCAGCACTTCGAGCTGTTATGATTTAGTTCTATGAGACATTGCCAGAAAGTGTTTGTTTATGTTGGGAAACACTGAAAACACTGTACATTCAGGTTTCATTAAAATACATAGGCCCAGATTTAATTCGTACTCTCAGGTCAGATACAGCAAACTTGCTTGAGGTTTATGGCACTGAAAGAAGTGAGGGCTCAATAATAAATGCAATATGGATTTTTAAAAAGAGATTTTAGATAACAAGCAACACTTTCTTTATTATTTCTCCTTCGGAGAATAACAAGCTACATATAGCCTGATGCTGAATATGACGGGGGGGGAGAGACTTTTTTATCTTGCCCCCTATAATAGATTTTTTCTTTTGCTCAATTCTCTCTGTGAATAACAAGAGTGGCAGCCATTTTCTCCCAGCTCAACATCAAAACCCCTTTCATCTGCTGTCTAAATGCAAACAAAGCAAACCTTCCACCAGGCCTTTCTTTCCAGATAAATTAAAACTCTCATGTCCTGGGGCCTAAATCAAGCCTACAGGCCTTCCCTAGATAAATCCTTTCTCAACCTGAAATCTTCTTGCTACACGTGCTCCTTGTAAGATAATTTTGCAGTAGCTAATCAATAATGCAACAGTAAATTGCATTTAAATAAACATTAGCAGCCCTCTTAATGAATAAAACCTCATTTGCAATTTGTCAAAGTCAGAAATGCTGGACTCTTTTGATATTCATTAGAATATTGGAAATTGGAGCTTTGACAGGTTTTATGTATGTCGCAATTATGATTTTTGTGAATAAAGGAAGTGCTTTATTTTCACAAGAATTCTTGAATAAAAACAGTGATATATGCTATGGACTTGATAGATCTCCATTGCCGCCTTATTAAAAATGCAGAAAAAGAAAAAAAGCCCATGTTACAGTCACAAATTTTAAAAGGTTGAAACATACTATACATATATTTTGTAAAAACTTATTATGAAATTCCTTCTTTTGTATGAAGAATTTTAATTAATTTGCTGTGATCCTAAGCTTTGGAAAAATACAATTCTTGGTAATTAGTTTTTATGCGGCAATACAGTATTACAGTTGTATGTGTCGCTAATTTTATAGTGAAATTGCAAAATAAAAGCATGTTTACACATCATATATTGTAAATTCACTTAATAAGGTTTTTGGTTTTATCCCCATTTTTCAATGGAAGCACTTCACATAAATGTCCCCATGTGAAACATCTGCACCATGCACATTACTGTGTGAATTCAGCGCTTTATAAACAAAGTCTTACACCTGGGATGGAGGAAAAATTCTAATTTTGAGAACCATTAGATTGTGGAATAGTATCCCAAGGGAAGAAGGAGAAGCCATATCCACAAGCTATTTAAAAACAAATTGGAAAACCTGAGCAGTACAATGCAAAGAACAGAACAACACTGGGAGGGAAACACACCAAAAACGATGTGCAAGTTGTTTTCCATCTCTGAATTCTATGATTGCATGGAAGGATGAGGCCAAGCAGGGCACAGAGCACAGCACTGGTTTAATACAGGAGTTTCTGTGGAAAAATCCAGCTTTCCTTTAAAACATGTGCACATATGCACATGTGCACACACTCCGATTTGTGTCTTCCGCACTGATGTGAGAAATTCTCCAGCCTCAGGTTCCTTTGTGGAAAGAAATGGTTAACGAACACAATGAGTTCCTCTTACTCCGAAGGAGTTTGAACTCTTGCAGTGCGAACGGCATTTGTGAAGAAAAACCCCAAAACTTCTCCGTTTCCCTTACGTGAACCCAGAAGAAATGCTAGCTCTTTGGAAACATCTCTTTAATAGTTTTGTTTGAAGGACCAGGCCCTCTGTGCAAGGGAGTCTGGAGAGTTGTGTATATTTTCAAATGAAATATCACTGTACAAAACACTGTTCTCTAAAGATTACAAAGATATACATACTGATGTATTGTAGAAAATAGCTGGCTGCAGCTTGTACTATGAGCAATATCCATATTTTTTTTTTATGCATTCAAGCATTAATGAGGCCCAAATCTGCTTAGCTTTGAAAATCATGAGATGCGTGAAGACAAGAAAGACAGATCCAGCTGCTACCACACAAATTTGTGACTTTCTGTGATCTCCGGAATGTATTTATCCCAAGGTACATTTAGGAGGGCAGAGGAGGCCAAATTATAGCTGTGGCTCATAAAGTAGCTTGATTGGCTCACGAGAGGCCAGTAAAGACAGAGCCTAAAACGAACATCGCCTGAACATCAGCGCAGCGTATGCCTCGTCTGGGCATCGCACCCTGCCACCGACACGCATCCATTTACAGCAGCCTCTTACTCCGAAATGGCTCGTTCCCAGGAAAAGATTGTGTAAGCGTGATTTATGGTTTCCACCTTTAATCTCTAAGTCAGGGCTCCTTTCTTGTCACCGGCAAGGCAATTCCACGCAGGCGAAACAGTCTTGTAGCCAGAGGGAGAAACGGCCCCTTTCTCCCCCTCACCTTCCCGCTCCTTGCTCCCTGCTGTTCTTCCACCTTGGCCTCCAGGAGCGGGAAGCTGGAGGGGCTCTGCCCACCTTCCCTCTCCAAACAAACCAGGACAACCGAGGAGCTGCTTTGCAAAGGCAGCACTTCAGAGTAAGGGATCAGTCCTGTTAGTGACAGAGGAGACTTGAGAGCGCAAGAACAAAGGTGGACGAAGACGGGCAGACGTTGTGCACCTTCGCTATGTGCCAGATCAGGCATTCCCAAGCCGAGCTACTTTGGGAGCCGCTGCCAGCAGCAGCTCCCGCGTCCAGTGCGTGCTCAGGAGGACCAATTGTCTGTACAGGCAGTACAGATCTACGGTTTTGAAGAAGCCTCTGTGCCACTAATGGTATCCAAACACCGTAGTTTATATATCTCTGCTCTCAAACTCATTACTTCACTGAGGGACAGTCAGGGCAAAGAACCAGGAGTGACCACAAGCCATCACAGCACAGCAGGAGTCAGGGCTCTACTCCGATGCGTGAAAGCAACCTGGAAGGCCCAAGGCTGCTCTTTTCTCCACTGTCCTCCAACTGGCAGCAAGATAGCAGGCAGCTGGCAGAGCACGATCGCAACCATTTGCACTTCCAGGTGAAGACGAGAAGAGCCCTCTCACCGAAGCGCGTTCTCATGTCCCCCAGATCTGTCGCCTGATGCTCAATACAGAACAGGTCCCCTGAACGCAAAGTTCGGGTGTCCTTCAAGTGTTTCTTCATTGCTCTTCTGCTCTGGTGAGAGAGAGTCCTACAGCATTGCCTTGGCACCCTGAACTGCTTGTTAGAGTATTTTGTTAGGAAATGACAGAAGTTAAATTAATTTTTTTTTCCGTGTTATATACTATCACATTAGGTAGAGGGAATGTCAGTTATTTTTGCATGGATCCTCAACCATATGTGAAACGATTTTAATGGGGTGGGGGAGAGTGAGAGATGCAAGATACTGTGGGAAGTCACTATTATTTATCACCCTTTAAATAACCGCATGTAAAATACTGCAGACAAAAGTTTAATACATCTGATATTTGTGACAGCCTCCGCCACGTTTTTGTGTCTGACTTTGAGGGACAGTAGGCATAAGGAAGAGAACTGCTCATATTCACGTTACAGGAAATTATTCTATCATCTGCTCTCTGTGGAGGGAAAGATTAAGTTTCTGCACTTACTGATGCAGAAGCCACTTTGGGGTCTCTCACCGTGTACAACAGGATTGTTTATTTAGGATGGAGGACTCTGGATGCCAGACTTTGGTAGGTCTGAGCTGCATTATTCTCTGTGATTTTAGGCAAAGCATTGTCGATATTTTTAACATTTTATGAATAATAAATTTGATGCATTTTAGCATATTGGCAGAAAACAGGAAAATAATATTCCTATTTTCCTATTCTAGCTACATCCTGAGTCTATTACTTGCCCCCTACCAAGAGAAAGAGAAAAAAAAATTAAATTGTAACAGGTGACTTGATAAGAGCATTAGACAAACAGTACTACGGCTGACCCAGAACTCCACACAGATATTCTCAGTGCAGTTGTTAACTGTTTATTTATACTTATATATACGCACTCTTGTAAATATTGGTTCTTGAATCAGAATGAAAAAGAACTATTTTCTTATTAGTGACACTAGGCTCAAATTATAATTATTACAAGTACTAATACCTTTAAAAATACAATCCTATGCCTATGAGCAGATATAGATTTTGCATTTCCATTACAATACTTTAATGTATGACCTTTGTCCTTTTATTACGATACTATTGAAATCAGGTTGTTGGAACGAAGATGTGGCTACTAATTTATTCATTGCTTTTTCTTTTTTTTTTTAACCTAAGGGTAGCAGAAAGGTCTGAAAATGATTTAAAACCAGATACTTTTTTTTATCTGTGATAATGCTTTCCCCATGAATACAGGGCTTTGTTGAGTCTAGCAAAGGCTCTAACTTTGTCCTCAGGTTCATATACATACACGCAAAAAAATCAGAAGTTGGACCTCATAAACATGATTAGCCAGTAACCAGAGGTATGCCTTATCAGTTCCTAAAAGCAGTTTAAAAACCAATATATTGAAAATAACACACACACACATATCTATATGCAATGCTATGTTGTTACTACTAACATTTCCATCCCTACAAGGCCTTCAGCGGTTTTTTGGTACAAGAAGAAACACAAATGATGACATTTTCACTTTGCATTTCATATCAGCACACTAAGCTAAAATAGTCTTAGTCCCTGTTCTGGTTTCACACAGAAGTAAATCTAGTGTACTTAACAACGCTGCATACATCAGTGGGGTACATTTACCGAATCACGTCTCTGCTACTTACGTTTGGAATGTGTGAGGACAGAGAGAATGAAACAGGCACAAAACAGAGCATCTCCCTGTCTCCTTGCACACACAGTACAGCCACAGTCCCTCCCCAAAAGTTGCATTTCCATAACATACAGTATTTCCACACCTTTAGCTTTTTCCATATCAAATACTAATGTAACAGCTAAAGCCATGGCACAGACGTAGTCTTCTTAATCATCTGTTTTCTTGTTAAAAATCTGAATGGATAAATTTCCAGCGTACCAAGATTATGCAATAACTCACATGACTTACAACACACCTTCGTTAGGGGCACTTGAGAGAATTTTACTTTGTCCATTTTAACTTTATTTAACAACAGTCATACACCATTCACATTAGCTCAGATTACGCATTTAATTTCCTTAAGTGCTACTCTTAAAACATCACCATGCTTAATGTTGACGTCTAAATGGTACCATTTACGCTTTGCTGTGAACACCTCATTAAAGCAAATGGAGCAGGTAAGGAGGTAGAGCATCTGCCTTTGTGGAGGCAAATGGTGAATTGCATGCCTTTGTTTGTCAGGGAACAGTTGAGCACGATTTTCAGCCTGTGTAAATTGACGTAGCTCCATAGATTTCATCAGAGCTTCTCTGATTTATTTTAGTTACAGGTAAGGCTGGGTTTCCTGTGAGCCTCGCTCACATAGTATTCCCTACCTCCATGAAGTCACTTAGGAGATGCCTGTTTATAAATTGGACATGGGTGCATTTTAAAACAGGGGCTACTTATATATCATTTTTCCAGTAGCAAAGATCAACCTTCTTTTCCTTTCCTCACTTCAGTATCAAGTTTGTGACAATTTATTACCGCAACAAAAAAGTACTTTTTCCAATTTAAAAAAAAAGGGAGGGGAAGAGCGAGACAGATTTTCCCTGACTTGCCAAAATTTCTCTCTTTGAGTAACCTCAATCACAGAATATTTTTGAAGCTCTAAAAGTGTGAAAAAAAACGGACAATTATTCAAGTTATTCTGCATTTTTACCCTATTATTGCCTTCAGTGAACATAGGTACATATACCAGCACTCCTACAGATTTTTACATGCATTTTTAAGTATTGTTGAAGAACAAAAAACCAACACCAGCATCAGCTAAAGTAAATAGATCAAGAGATACCGCTAAACCAGCCTAAACCCAGTTTTCTTCGCCGTAGCACCTGCAGCAGAATCAATGGACTACAGAGGAGATTTCTTCCCTTTCTACTGCAGCAAACCGTGGCAGTGATAGATTAGACAGACTATTTTATCTTAAACATGATTTAGCCATAGAGCTGTTGTCAGTAGGTTGCATTGCTTCCTAAAATCTGCGTTAGTGTCCCACCACCCTATGAATCGCCTTATGTCTCCTCAGCTCCCACACCACCATGTGATCCTCTTGCCAACAGAGAATAAAGTGGTACACCATTAATGTTTGAAAATTCCTTTGAAAACTTGGGATAAATGCTGCCATGTAAGGCAAAGTCTTTTTTAGTATTATTATTATTATTATTATTGGTGTTATTATTATATTTCCTCGGTGACAATGTGAACTGTAATAGTGGGGTTTTTTTCAACTTGTTACTTAAAAGAGAAAGAAAAATTAGCCGCTGCACTATTCTCTGCTTCCAAAGCCAGCAGAGGCCACTGAGGAATTTACAGCACTCTATTTCAGATATTTCTTAACCCCTTTTGCCCCGAAATATGGAACCAGGGTTAAACACGGTCAATGCCATTTCTACTTGGCATGAGCCTTGGAAACAAAGAGTTAATGCATGCTGCAGCAGCTATGGCTTTTACTGACAGCATATGTTCGTTATGAGATGAACAGTTTAAGCCCACTGAGTACACAGGAACATTAATAGCAAAGGAATGGCTATATTAACTTCAAAAAGCTTACATTAATGCAATGTGAAATTGTACATTTTGTGAGGCTTTGAAGTTCATTTTTTCCAAGTAATTTGTGCACAAAAAAGTCTTAGAAACTTTTCTGAAGCGAATAAATAAACAAATGCCCCCTCCTACTCTGACTTGTTCCTCCAATCTATTACCTAAACGGATTATCCTCATTTTTTTCCCCTCCAAAAGTCAGCAGCAGAGGAGGCTTAAACAAGTGAAAGCAAAAGCTATTAACACTGTTTTGCAACTTTATTGACAGCGCCGGTGGCGAAGCCATCTCCTGTCACTTGCTAGGGCGGGCGGGTGGGGAGGGTCCCCACGTCCTCGCCCCCGGCCGGCAGGGAAACCCGGTGGTCAGCGAAGCCCAGTTGCCACAGCAACACCCGGTTATGTTTCCCAGGCAACCAGGATCCTCAAAATGGGGTGGCAACCGGCGAGCGGAGTACTTTGGGGACAGTAAAATCTATTTTCCCGCTAGGCCAGGGTAGGAGCCGTGCCCGTGGCAGGCGCGGGCGACGGCACCACGGGGTGCTGGGCTGTAAGGGCAGGGAGGGCTGCACGACGCAGCCGCTTCTCCTGGCGCACGGCTACACGCGGCTGCCCCGACCGCCCCGCGTCGCTTAGCAGAGTGCTCCGAAAAATAACGTTGTACCTTTTTATTTGCAGTTATTTTCTGCTTTTGCTAATTTCATAGTTAGTTACCACTCCTACATTCCTCTCTATTTTTAATACTACCTCATGCGTAGTTTGTGCCAGCTTTTGGGAAACCTGTGCTTTTTTAACTGCTGCATTAACAGCAGAGGACCAAACCTTTCCATCTGCATTCAGTTCTCAATTCGAACAACACGCCACTGCAGGCAAGGGGATGTTTGTCCAAGTGACAAAAAAACAAAATTCAGATTCAAATTAACTTTATCACAAAAATCTTTGATTTAGGAGGAGGAGCACAATAAGCTCGTCCCTGGTATTTAGACAGATGTAGGGCCAGAATTTGGTATGAGTTCTTTAATACAGCGCCTGTTGTTATTGGTGTTGACCCTGACTGTTTTATCAATACCTGGCTTGCTGTCGTCTGAGGACACTGGGGAAGGGGAGGGAAGGGGGGCAAACGATATTTTCCAGACAGAAATTCACTTCTCTGCCTGCCTTGACCACTACCTCCAGCTTTGGGAAAACAATTGTCTGAATATTGTCACTCTCCAGGCTTTCTGGAACAGACTTATAAGGCTATGAAGAAGTTTTACTACTTCAAAGAGCATATTGGCAGCTGGTCTTGTCCTTACAGATGACAAGAATTCACATAGGCCAAGAAAGGCCTATCTGAGGATGAAAGCTGGTGTTGCCGACAGTTCTCAGTAAGGTGTTTTCATGGCATGGAGGAACAACTCCAGACAAGACATACAGCCGAGCACGAGAGATGAACCAGCAACTCCAGCCATTAATCAGTGCCACCAGGCAAGATTCAAAGTACTGCAGAACGTTGTGTGATTCTTGGCACAGTCACAGAAAAAAAAACCAAAACTCATATTAGGTAAACAGACTAACCTTAGTTTGTTCGTATGTGAAAAACCACCCTGGTTTTCCAAGGTAGCTGAGCCCCAGTGACCCACTGTACCTTCTCATGCCAGTGTGGTCAGTGTCCCCTCTGCCCTCGGAGCCCGTGAGAGAAGCCGCAGTCACACCAGGTCCACTTCTCTTTGCCAGCCGAAGCTAGAGGAAGAAAAGGACTGAGGTCACATCAGTGAAGATTTGCTTTTTCTTTCTATTCTACAGGCACAGAAGACAGAAAAAAATGAAGATTTTGGGGTTACGCTCACATGTGCTGGGTGCTTCGTGCTGCCAAAAACTAGTGACCTTCATAACTACTAACTAACATGTAGACCCTGGAGGAAATTATCCTAGGTCACAAGGAGTTCTAATCTTTTCCTTCCATAAATGGCATTAGGAAGGTCAAAATTAGCCTTCTCCTGTGACTGGAAACTATGAGACCTATCTCCTCAGCCCTCTTTTTAAAGATATGGCATAATAGTTAGAGAAAAAGATAAACATCACCAATTTGGTCTATGTTTTAAACAGCTATCCTATAGTGCCTACTCAGAATTGAGCAAACACTGTTCACCTGTGTTCCGTCTCCTCCACCAGCCACTGCTGCAGAAAAAATTTTATGAAAATGTTTAATGCTCACCTTACTAGATGCAAAATGTAAAAGGAAAAAAAAATTCTTTTCTATCAGAATATTGTCCTACACTACCCAAAACTTAATTATCTTAAGCAAACTTATCTAAGATGAAGAAAAAATTCAGTTAAAATTTCTGAAATGCGTGTCTGGAAATTAACTACGAAGACAGGTCATGTATATATTAAATAACTTCTCATCTCATGTGATCTTTTAAATAATCATAGAATTATAAAAAAAATCACCGACTACTCAGAAAAGAGAATGGCTATGGCCACGATTCTGCCTCTCACTCTGTCCTACCCATCCATTGCACTTCAAGAGCCCCTGCCATTGAAGCTCTTGACCGACTGTGAAAAGCTCTTGCAGGTATGGTGTACTCCTTCCTTCCTCCATGATGCATATGCATTGGCCTAAGTGTTGAAGGAGGCTCTAGGATATCACACATGGGAAATCCAAATGGTTAAACAGGGGCAGCTTGTTCATATTTGGAGTGCAAGGGTCTTCAGGTTCTGTCTGGAAGTTTTGGGAGCATGAAGTGGGCCCGTATATTTGGGGTCAAAGGGAATAAACACCTAAAACATCAGGAGGGCCAGAAGGGTCAGAGAAATGAAAAATCATGATCTGTCTTAACATGATAAACTATCACAGTAGCTTCTCCAGCACTTTAAGGCTAGGAAAATCAAGGCTGCCACTTTTTTCTACTTGCAAAAAGAACAACAACAAAAAAAAACCACCAGCCACGGCAAGGACAAGGTTTTTTTCTGAAACAGCTGGCTGGCTCTCTGTCCTTTCAATGATTCAGTGCATCTGGGCCAGAGGAAATATCTATCCAAATGATGTTGGTCTGCTTACATACAAAATGCACACTGTGTTTGTAGTAGCACTCTCCTGGACTTCTGAAAACCCTGTCTGAAACCACCCTATTAACACGGGCAGAGGCTACATGTGCTCGCTGAAATAGTCTGAGCTCAGGGTGCCTTTGAGAATGATCTTTCTCAACTCCTTACACCATTCAGCACATATTCCTGCTACAAGTAGGAACCTCAAAACAGGCAGCACTGTAGAGTGGAGGAATGCTGCTGTTCCTACATTGTTTTATAACCGAACAGCCAGCAAGTGCTATTAAATTCCCGGAGCGGAACTAGCACACAAACAGAATTCACAAGGATGCCTTAAGTCTTAAGGATGAAGCTGCAGGAGACACACGTATCACAGTGTCTGCGCAGCACAGGAAGATATTATACCCTGACCCTTTTTGAACCTTGTCCACTAGCTTTAGATAGGTCCTCTGCACTGCTCAACGCTGACATTATATGGTCCAGTAATCTTAAGATAGCTGAAAGTCTCCCATGAACTTGTACTGCCTTTGCCCAGCAGTCAGCCTGGCATCAGAGCAGGATTTACATGGAGGAAAGTTCCACTTCTCATGAAGAGAATTATTTATTGCTTTGCAGGCACTGGTTATAAAGTCTGGCAATTCTTTGGACAACAGCAGAACCGTGAGTTGAGCTGATATTCTAGGAACATTTCATCATAAAGTTCTACCAAGTCATATAGGCACCTTTAAAAGTATTTTTTGAGAACGGAAGGCTTAAAAGGCAGTACTCACTGGCCCAGCACAAGTGATGCTGTGGGATGCTCCTAGATGGCAATGCTCTTACTGTTTTCTGTGGGATCACGTTAGTTGGTAAGGTAAACAACGTGGAGAAAAAGGAATCAAAGTTTTGCAAAAAGGGTTAAAGAGTTCTTTGCTCATTTACTAGTGTTGGTCCATCACCCATTTGAGAAACAAGCCCTGTGTTGCCAGAATGACTCTTGAACCTTCCTGTTTATCCTTTCCTCCCTTCTCTCAAAATGCCTTGTCCAGCTTTAAACCGAACAGGCAGTCATCTTCACTCCTGTCACACCAAGGTCAAAATAATTGAGTGTGCCTTGAAGACAGAAGGAAAGGCAGCCAAAGGAGCTAAAAGCAGCATACACTGCAGCAATGAGGATTTTCCCTTCTGCTCTCAGGACTGTCTGAAGCAGTTTCCCAAATGCATGTGTGAATCAGACTTTTACCATTATGATTGCAGTTCTTATCTTGGCATAGTCAAACATCCATGTCACTTTTCAGAGGAACTGCATAGGGTGCTTTGCAACATAATCTTGTTCAAGCTTGAAGGAGAGAGATTCATGTAACAGCACCAAGAGAACGAAGAGAAAAATATGTAATCTTGGGTCTAATCCAGCTGTGCTTAATACCTGCCCTTATCCTGCTTGCCAAAAGTGGTAATGCCTGTTACTCTGTTTGTTTTCTATTGCTGGGCTAAAGGTTGCACTGGTAGTGTTTAATATAAGAAGTCTGTTTTGGTTTTCTTAAAGCTTATCTTGCTTGCTTCCCCCCGGCTTTCAAAGTTTGTTGCAGGTCAGGTGCCACGCAGCAGCTCCTGAGACAGCTTGGCTTCTTCCCTGTTGTCTTCTCCTAGTCTGTCAGCAGTCAGTCTAACTTCATCGTACTCTTTTCCTTACTGTTCTCAACACCAGCCCAAGCTGCTGCATAAAAAGGAAAGAGAGCTACGTTCTGCTGCAGTGTTCAGTTCAAAGTTAGGTGGTGGCCCTGAGTCTCTTACATTTCCACTCCTTTTGTTCTTTTCCAGCATTGTGCTTAAGGCCTGATTATGAGTGCTCGCAGATATAGTGATTTTCATCTTAGCACACTGTCAGGTTAAATCACTGGCAATGTCCTCTCACCAGGAGTCTGCAGTTCAAGGACTGCCCTCGGATCAGGCATTGCATGATTCAAATAAAAAATTCACATGCAAGTGTTTGGCACTGTAGTGACAAGGTGCTATTGCTGCCTGCATTTACTGACCTTTTTTATGAGTGTGAAGGACTCGCTGCTAGAGGTAGAACCGCACTGCAAAATACCGCAAACATGGCATCCTCCCAGAGCTATGGTTTATGGTTCTGTGGATTTGTGTCGCAGAGCAACCCCGTGGTGCCATCTTTCTTTGTTTCTGGTCAATCCTGCACAACAGCCAGTCCTTCACTGGGATCTCAGTTTGTGCCTGACCAACCTCCCCCCCGGACCAGCCCCAGAACCAAGGAATAATTTAGGCTGAAAAGGAGCTCTGAAGGACACCCAACTGGACCCTATGCTTGAAGCAGATTCAATGAGATCAGGTTGCTCACGGTCTTTTCTAGCAGAGTTTTTAATGCCTCCAAGGACAGCAATTCCACCTTCCTGGACAACCTGCTGAAATTTACAACCACCCTCACAGTGAAAAAGACGCAAAAACCACCCTCATATCTAACAGGACTCCCCCGTGTTCCAGCCGGCGTCTGCTGCCTCCTGCACTACCAGTGTGCACCTTCGGAGAGCGGCTGGCTACATCTGCCCTGTGCCCTCCCATGAGGCAGTTGCAGGCAGCAGTAAGATGCCTCCAAAGCCTTTTCGTCTTGAGACTGAGCAAACCCGGTTCTCTCAGTGTCTCCTCATACGTGATGTGCTCCAGCCCAGTGACCATCTTGGTGGCCTTCGCTGGACTCAGTCCGGCATGCCACCTCCATCCACTTCTGAACGTTAAGAGCACAAAATCTCCAAAAAGCGTGTAAGATCGTTTCCTTTGCTTCCCTTTCACAATTTCTGAAGGGGCTGGAAGAAGCTGCACCTGATCTACTGCAGCAACCCACTGTAGATTTTTTGCACCAGTTAAACAGCATTTTGCTGACTAAAGGGTGGGAACCAACGTATGAAAACAGAGACCAAAACATCTTTTATTTGCAAATGTGAAGTACTGTCTAAGCACTGCAGACAAAACACAATTCAGACTATTTTGTCATATAGTAGATAAAGGCAGGAAGAGGTAGACTAATTATTTCCATTGGTATTTTTTCCACAATTTCACATACTAACAGTGGTGCTGTAGCTACCACTTGGGGACTTTAGATTGATCCTATAATGGGATCTGATTGGTGGCAGCACCTTGAAAATCACTAAAGAATTCTGCAATTTGTTAAAGAATTAAAAACAATCTTATTACTGAGAACAGAATACATTTTAACTCTGTAACTAGTATGTAATTCTTCTGAAAGGGGTATTAATTAGTGCCTAATGGGATTTTTAATTTTATTTTGTGCCAGACAGATACTTGAGTAATAGGACCTTGACTGAGGAATTGAGTAACCAAAAATCATTACTACCAGCGTGCACTGGATCCATGCTGATCACCTACCTGCCAAAAAATAAAAAAATCATTGGCTTTGTTTAGCTATTTTTCTAGTTCTGTTTGCCTGGTGCTTGTGGGGAAGCAATAGTCCTTTGCAGTTCCTGGGGATTAAACACAGGTATTTTAGTTTGACCTTTTTAGGTGTTGAAAAAAACATTTTCACTAGTATAGCTCCAGTCGATTAAATGGAATAACTGTAACAAGGAATTTTCTCCTTTGTTTTGAAAGGGGAAATTCTTTGGGGGTTTGCTTCTTCCCTGTTTTTCCTTTGATTAGTAAATCAGCAAAGGGCTGTGTTTCGTATGGAGACACAGTAAGCCCTTGTTCTGGGAGTACTACTTTATAATGCATTTTCCTGGGGGCAAGCAGCATTCATGGAAAACACAGAGAACCAAGTTAGGTAAGCAAGGTGGGCTGCCTCTCCTATGGATAGAGTCCTGTGTAAACAGGAACAAAGGCAACACAGAAAAGATACGTACCACTTTCATGAGTTCTAACTGAAGTTGTATAAACATAAGCATAATCACATTTTCCATTCCCCTTGGCATCACTTCGTGATTTATTTGTTTTCTGATGTGCCCTACATCGTTGCCTTTCGTCTTTCAGAGATGGGAATTGTCAGTAGTTTCCTTAGCTGCAGTTGCACTCCTAAGAAATATGGGAAAATCCTTCATTGCATAGAAGGTCATTATGTAATAGATAACGAGGGCGGGGAGGGGGGGGTCTGCATCAACTGGTGGCATAATCCCCAAGGGAAAACAGACTTTAGTTGAACAATCAGAAAACTGGCTTGCTTTATGGTGTTTACACTGCTGCTTGCTAATGGATCACCATAAAGGAAGCAAAAGGACTCTTACACTATTGAGTATGCTATCATGGGAGTCTTCTGAGTGCGCCTTTTTTATTTGCTGCAGTCAGGTTAATGAGCTCACCAGCCCACTTGATGTCGAGGACTTTGTAACAAAGCAATCTCTCATTAAATGCTGCCTGGCACCACTCTCTTGAAGCAAAGGGACATTCAGATTATTGAATGCCTTTGTATTCCTCATTCCTACCAGGCTATGGCGTCCAGCAGTGGCATCAGTCCCGCACACTTACTGGCAGCCATCCAGTCATGCGCCTGCCCTCTTCAAACTGCATGGGCATTTGCCAATCTAAGCAGCACTAGTAGGCAAACAAGCATGGCACACGACTGCTTTGGCAGGTAGCCAGATGTGCAGCTGAACCATCTCACTTCCCCACTACTGTACGGAGAAACACATTCTTTCCCCATTCTTTCCCATTCAGTCGATTTACATGGAGAAGTTTTGTTGCAGTACAAAGGAATGTGCATTTATCTGCATTCTCTTTCTGCTTTAACGCCTTTTTTTTAGTCTCAGTAGTGCAGGTCATGAATTCATCTGTGGCTTTATTTAAATACCTCCTGGCTGACAGTTTCTTCAATGAAATGACCCCAGAGTGTTATCAGCTAGCTAGCAGGTGTGTCTCTTTATTCAGAATCTTGCAGGCAATGGTGCATCCTGGGTAAAGAGCAATCTATGCATGATCCAGCTCTTCCCTACATTACTCAGGAGATTTAATGGTTCACTGTCATGAAAGCGCTTACAAAGAATTTTTTTTTTTTTAAGTTGGCTTTCCACTGGGCTTTGTGCCCTGAGATATTTTGACACAAACATACAAAATGATAAAGAAGGAATTTTTATGAAAGGCTTCATCTCGTTTAAAAAAAAATCAGCCTTAGACAGGTGATTGGTTTTAGTTGTAAGATACTAAACAGATATTTAATAGTAACGTGGCTGCTCTGCCTATGGTTCCACTAGTAAACAGCCTTGTAAAGCATCGTGTTTGCTGATGTCCCCGTGTGTGTTTCTGCACACACAGGTACACCCCGTTCCTATTCAGCCAGCCTCTAATGATAAGAAATCCTCAAAGTCTGGTTACTAGAGTGGCAAGAGAAAACCACACTGAATAAAAATAAATAAATACCTTCGAGAGTAAAGTCAAGGGGAAGATTACGGACAACAGAGGGAATCCCCTTGTCCTTGCAAATGTTGTCATGTAGTGTTTTAGGACACACTTCCTCAGACCTTTTCTGTACAGGGCTACTGCTTTGCCTGACCTGCCAGGGAAGAAGAGGGAAAACAGGGAGCCCCGCAGTGTTTTCAAGGGTCTTGCACATGAATTCAGGGTAGTATGGGGAATTGCTCCCTGGCGCACCCCCCCTCTCTTCCCCAGACAAATACGAGGTTTGATCATGGCAGTAAATACTCGAACACTGTTCACCCACACTGTAAGTTATTTTTGCCTCCTTCCAGCAGTAGACTGAAAGGAGGTCCTACACAAGTGACGCTTGTGTGCTCAGAAATAAAAAAGATAGACTGACCTTTCCTTTCTTGGGAAAGGATTCAGAAAAAGTAAAGTTCCTTGTCCATCTGTCAGTAAAAAGATATAAAAGGACAATAAAGATGATGGGAATGAATTTTATCCTGACCTGAAGTCAAATGGAATTTTGCTGGAGCAAAGTCTGACTTTGGTTTTGCTCCTGCTTCCATTGAAATTAGCAAGCGAGCTCTTGTTGACTTAGTGAGCAGGCCTGTGATTCACAAATTTGGCTAATCCACTCATATTTTCAATATGAGATTTTGAAAAGGTCACAGAATGCAGAGTCAAGACTGTTGTCCCCAGAAGGGTTTTGGCTTGAGATCAGGCAATGATAATAAAAACAGTTGTCCGGCTTTTCAGTATTCAATACATACCAGCTGTATTGACTAACAGGACAAGAGGATGCTGGGCTTAGGAATGTAGAAAGGTCCTATTTATCTTCAACCCTCTCTATTCTGCCTTTACCAAACAGGTGATTTTTTTAGTAGGAAGACCACTAACTTGATTCAGCACCAAAAATCCCAATTATATGTGCTTTATTTCAAAGCTGAAGATAGATGTTTAAAAAACAACACTATTTAAAATGTGTTATGGAATTTAATGATAATGGGAAAAGGTGAACATTACTGAAAAATAAACATATTGCTGAAAAATTCAGCAAGTTATAAGGGTTCAACATCTGTTTTTATGCAAAAATAATTAAATTGACTTTAAAAGAGAATTCAGTTTATTAAATACAACCCCAGTAAATAATTTCAACTCTGTTGTTTTTTGGTTTGTGGTTTTTTTTTTCCCTATAGCAATATTTTGCCATTAGTTGTTCTGGAAGTTGGATAGATTTTTAACAAATATCTGGGCAAAATTAAACCATCTTTCAACTGCTATTTTTCTCTGCAACAAATTAAATTCAACAAGTTATAAAGTTTCACTTCTTCTGTGTCTTCTAGCCTGTTTTATCTGCATTCCACTCAACCGATGGTTCATATACTACTTTGCCCACTCCGCAGAGAAGATAGATAGATTGGATTCATCTCATTCTGCCATTTTCCTTCTTCATCTCCCCTCTCAAGTCACAGCATCAATACTGACAATTCAAAAAGACTAAACATTAACCCTAGCAGAAATATTTCAATAAACAGCTGCAGCTTGGTTTTGGATCACATGCAGCCAGATACTCAAAAGATACTTAAGAACACAACCCTTGCTGATCTCCATCCCTAGAACAGACTCTGAATTTTACATTCAGGAACATTTACAGATCAGCTTCTGTAGGGAGCAAATGTATTTTAAAGTGCCATACATACATTTTACAATTCATTCACACTTCCATTGCTAAGGGACAGATGCATATTTCGAGGCCAGCATGAGTTGTTACAGTCCTCTGCCTCTAATCCCTCGTACTACGCAGGCCACAGCCTTTCACTTTGCAATACCCACTGCACCGCAATCCACACTGCAGTCGGGAGAGGAAAGCTGCTGGTCCCCTCCTGCTCACCTTCAAGGAACAGTCTAGTTTCTATTTCTAGTGCCATTAACTTTTCTGAAAAACAAGTACTTTCACCTTTTCTCTTGCGAAGCAGTTCCAGCTCCCTGTTGAAATCAACAAGGGTGGGGACAGTTGCGGCTCGATCCGGTGTGATGCTGAGCGCAGGCTTGTGCTCAGGAGTGCTGAAGAGCTGAGCGAGGCTCGTGGGCTGTGTGAGACTCTCCTCTTCCCTGGCACCCACTCCGTTTCCCACTGGGAACGCGACCCAGGGATTGCAAAGGCACGGTAAGCAACAGGAACTCGCTATGATGGCTACCTGCAGATGGAGTCTGCAGAGGACATGCTTTTCTCTGCCTCGACGGGTTGTTATTTCTTATGTTTACAAGTTTATTTTCCTCTTTTTTTTCCAAAATAACTGCCACGGTCTCCAAAACTTCATAAAACTTGCAGGATGTGTGTTTTTATCTGGACGGTTTCAATACTTTGTTTTGTGTTTTGCAGCATTTTAATGCTCCCGTTTCCAGAAAAAAATACTATCGAGCAAGAGGTTATTTACAGACCAGGCAGATGATGTTTTTCTTTCATCAGCTATCTTAGAGGGCTAATTAAGAAATAGAGTGGCAAAACTGGAATCAAGGAAAAATAGGAAGTGCGCTTATTAACAGCGCTTTTGTTTGCTTTTCTAATTGCTTCCTTCAAATACTTTGTCTCCGCTACTACAACCAACAAGAGCCCTGGTGTAGCTCTGACTGCAGTGCATGGTGTGTTTAATTCAGGGGGGTACCGGGAGAGCCTGGCAGGGGGTGGGGTTCTGCAGGTAGGGGTGATACTGAGCTCAGCAAACACGCCGCATCAGCATAACGCCAGGCCTGCATGTCTCGTATGGCGACGCCGACCCTTTCTCCTCCCTCCATCCCTCACTCCTATCTGATCACAGTTTAACAGCTAGAGAAGTGACGACTGATGAATTAAATATCCATCCCAGGACAATCCTGAGTGCAGCCATGTGTACCATTCACAGGTTTTGGTTATTCGGGGTCAAGCTCCAACTACTAGGAGGAGGAATTTGCAGCGCAATATTAGTAGGGTAAAAAAAAAAAAAAAAAAAAAAAAACAACCAAAAAAAACCCCCCACCCTGTCTCGTCTGCTGACGATCAGAAGATTGGCTGGCTAAATTCTCCAAAAGCAGCCTTCCATTTTTTCATCTAGCTATTTATAGAAAACCGCAGAAACAGCTGAGCAGAGCGAAGTGATGTCACTTTTGCCGGGCGGAGGGCCTGCTCCGCGGGCGGCGTGCCGTGGGCCGGGGCGGCGGAGCCCACGGGAGGCTGGGGCCGCAGCCAGCCCCACGGCGCGCGCGAGGAGCTGGAAGCACCGGCATTTTTCAGCTCCGCTGATCAATACGCCATTGACGGCTCTCGGCCGACCTTCGGCCCCTCCAGAATAGCAATGGGCCGGCGCTGCATCTTGCGGCCTGCGAGGGCTGCCGCGTGTCAGCTACCAATTTTACAATCGATCAGAAGTCATCTTTGTCAATAAAGCTCGAGATCGCAAGCAACGGCAAGCAATTTTTGAAAGGTCAGGGCTGGGGTTTTATTTGCGCGACCTCTGCTTTCGAGCAGTAGCGCGGTCCCTTATACCCATTAACAGTAGTAACAAAATTTAAGATTTCCCCCGCCCCGCCCCCCCCCCCCCATGTATTTTTAGTAAGCCTTTGGGCATTTTCCCTGTCCCTAAAAGAATACGGTTGCGTGGCAACGTCCCCGGTTGCCATGGAGACTCGGTGTGTAAGCAGCTGCCGCAATCAGCATTAACTCCGGGCTCGCAGGTTTGTCATTCCAATGCACGGGGAGGGGGAGACAAATAGGACAGCAGCGCGTTGCCGTAAAAGGGAAGTCACCTAGATAATGTCACTCACAAACATATGTTCCACAATTATTCTTTCCACTGTTTTATTGCCGCAATTATAGCTAAACTAAGATTACAAAATTATATGGTTTTAATTTGCCTCCGTCGACTATGTTTCGCTTCCATTAAAATTAAGCCTAAACCCACTTAAGTAGCAAACTGTTGGCTTCGCAGGGGATGGGGGATTTTGGTTTACCGGTGGGTATTTCGAGGACTAGGCAAAAATAATACCTCTAGGAATCTTAACGTCTATCCAAAATGAGGCACGGTCCCGGGCACTGGAGTTTTGTCCGCCTTTCTCTTCTGTGCTGCACTGAACCCCACGGCACGGCCACAGCCAGCAACGCTGGCCAGAACCGTCCTCCTCCTCTTCCTCTCCCTGGTGCCCCTCTCCTCCAAAAAATATCTGGAAATTTTGTATTCAGCCCTCTGAAAGTTTCGCGCCGGGCTCAGCCCACCGGCTGCTGCAGCAGCCTCCGACACATCGTTGTGCGAGCCCTCTGTTTGAAGACCCCTGCAATAAATGGGGTTGACTTCAAAATGAAGTAACGCAGCATTAACCCTGAATTTCCTTACATTGGCAGTCTTCAGACAATCCTTCGATGTTACTCGGACATGTTTTATTATCTTTGTTTTAGAAGAAGTTTCATTTTGCTCTGTTGCTGCCTGGCTGCTCCTGATCGTATTAAAAACAAAAGAACACGTTAGAAAGTGTATGGCAGGTGATGAAGTGCACCTCCACAGCTATTCTGCAAAAACCTACAGTTAGCGGTAGTAAGGGACTTTGGTTTGGATTTTTTAATGTATAGGTGGAAGCATTTCGTCGGTGTTAAATACACACATTTGCACAGCTGTGCCGATTCAGTTGTGTAAGAGAGAATCTATTCACGATTTAAAATATTAGGCCACAGGGTGATGCTGACTCCCTCAGAAGCAGTTCCACATTATGGGAAAAAGTGGTGTAAACGAGTATATAAACATAAACTTGACGTTCATATTCATATGATTTATTTACCAATGTTTTCAAACAACCAGGTTTTGACCCTGTTAAATCCTTCCTTTATATAAGGGCATTTATTACTGTGGATTTGCATAATTAAAATATACATGCCCAGTCACCAGTGTTATAACCTGTACTTACTCAGATTCTTATTAAGACTTGCATGAGAAATCCAGCTCTTTTAGCTATCATTTTAATTAAAAGATAAACGTAGCACGGTAGCTTTTTCTTGAGGAATCTACTGTCAATACCAAGTTGCAGCTGAAAATGCGTTTTCGTTTTTCACTCCTGCAGAAATGGCTGAACACGTATCTGTTGAGATTTGCAGGGTAAAAAAACATGCTCCTTAGAAGAGACCTTGCATGCCACCATTTAGATAGAAGCTTCTTTCTATGGTCAAGTTACAGTCTATAAACCCCTGAAAATAGGGGTTTATAATGAAAATATGGCTAGACCCTTCGCTACAAAAATGCTAGCAGGTGCTGTTATAATATACAAATCCAGATAGCATACAGTGACCTATTTTCAAAACCAGGCCAGGCAAAATGACATCAAGAAATTGAATTCCTTGCCCTTACTTTAATAGTGTCTTGTCATGCAATCTTCAAATCAGGACGGGTGATCATTGCAAAACAATCCCTAACCCGAGGGACAACAGGAATGTTCTCAGCGCTAATACCTCGGGCCCATCACACTGCTTACAATAATTGGCTGATTGCAGAGGGCAGGTATAGACCATTCAAATCAAAAATATCCTTGGACAAGGGGGCATTTTGCCCTTTTCTAAGTTAGAGGCCAAAATAAACCTTAAAACTATATTCTGCCCTATTTTGTAGTGTCATCAAAAATAGCTGGCAACTGGAACAACAAACTGCGCTGCTAAAAATACGCTGGTAGTTATGCAGGGATATTTAAAATAGATTAGCATATGGATTAACTCAAATTCAAAACTGGCTTTAACCCTTCGATGCCCACAGTCCTGTCTTCAAATAGCACAGCTCTGCAGCAGTAAGGACAAACTTGGCTCCTGAGGTTCAGAAAAGGTTTGTCTGGTAAAGGAAGCGTGGACGCTGCTGTTTCCATTTATAGTGGGGACCCAAAGGTATCTAAACAAATTTAGGCAGATCGAGTAGTTTAAGAATTCTCGTACCATGTTGTCGGGGGGGGGTTTCAACAAGGTCCATTTCAGAAGGCCTTACTCAGGTCGGAAATTTAATTTATTGCTGAACGTATATTCAGAAACTATAGAATAAGGCCCTGGAAATGAATGCAAGGGAAATATGTAAGACTGCACCTCTGTATGGCTGTACCAAATCTAGCAGTTAGAAGCGAGCAAAATATTTGCAAGGCAACATAGAAAGACTCAAAACTGAAGGAACTTCATTATGTAACAGGAAATAAGTTTTGTTGAAATAAATACATTTTTTGAGCAACAAACAACAACAGTTTTCCTGCTGAAAATGGTTTCTTTTTACCAAAATAATCCAGTTCTCTAAAATACATCACCTTTGCAGCAAGCATTCAGAATTCATATTTTATTGCGTGTCATCTGCAAAATCTGGTATTTTGTTGAATTTGTTGAGAATTCAGTATTTAAGCAAGGTCAGAAATCATGTGAAATGAATAGCATATCTCCCAAGAAAAGAAGTCCCATATTTAAAATGTCAGTTTTGCATAATTCTTCTTCCAGTCTTATTTTTTGCCAATTAGAAGAAAGCTATTTCTGATTTAAATGACTGTAATGTTTAAATTAAAGCATTTTTCAAAGTTTTCTCTTCTAGCAACACACAATCATTTCCACTACATCGATCGACACGTTTTCCTCACAGTGGCCGTATTTTTAATCACCACAGACTGAAACCAAAGTTTTGCTGTTTGCTTTCGTTTGTTTGTTTTTAAATATGGACTCCCCTGATTGACTGACTTAATTTTTTTAAAAGTGCTGGGCTTTTATATCTCATTTTATGGGAGAAGTCTGTCGTTTACTGAAGTGCAGAATGTTAGGTGCTCAAATGCTTTAACCAAAATGCTTGTATTAAAACTTCTGCAGTGGTAATGAGGCTTTTAGGATTTGTTTTTAAGCAAAATACCCTTTCATATATAGGACATAATCACTTATTCTCATCTTTTCAAATAAAATCTTTTGAAATAAAAATTTAATAGGTAGCTATACTAAGAATTTTTGGGAAAAAAAGTAATTTTCTAACATGAGACCCACAAGCAACATTGTTTGGAAAACAAGCTGCGCACAACGGCAAATAGCTTGGAGTGAAGCGGCCATGGGAAAAGCCTTCCTGCATACCCGGGATTCCTCCTCAGACTGGGCAAGGGAAGGCCTGCAAATGGTTCTAAAGGGGAAACTGGATTCCCTTCTGGGAGGTGGAAAGGGGAACGTGCCAGCGCCAAAGGAAGAAAGGCTGAAGGACATTCCCCAGTGTGCGCCTTCTTTCTGCTAATGTCTGCCTTACAAAACCAGAAAGAGTCCAATCCGAGGCAAAAAGCTCCTACAAGAAGTGACCGTTGGGCAAGCAGATGACCGCATACAACTCTCTACCAACAGCTCCTGCTGACATGTCGTCCGGTGGATAGTCAAAGAGGGAGAAAAGTTGCTGCCACTGCTAGTGGGCAACTGTCTTTGCAAAGACAGGGACGAAAAACCTTCTTTCTACAGGGTATGTAGCTAACAACACTCATTTTTTTTGCTCCTGTACAGACACATGCCTGGCAAAATCCCTTTGGGAAGAAGTATTCTCCTGACGTGCAATGCACCTCGAAAGCACCAGGAAGAACAGCGTTTCAAAAGCCTAATGTGGATGGCAGAACGTAGATACTCCTGACCTATACAAAGACACAAGAAGAAAAGTATGGCATCCAGCAGCACGGAACACGGCTCTTAGGATGCTCTGTGAACTGAGGTTACCTCTCGAACTACTTAAAACAGGGGAGTGAATTGCCTGAAGTCTTAGCATGTAGATGCTGCATCAAGATGCTAACACGGGGTGGGGGTGGGGGGATGGTGGAAAGTAAAATTAAAGAATATTTTTCTGGCAAAGAAATTTAATAGTTATCATTTGTTCCCTAGGCTTCAATTTAAATGTATTTTATATTCTAGTATGTATCCTTTAAAAAAAGGTTTCTGTCCTCTAATGAAGCTTTTGGTCCATTTGGAAGGGAGAAAGCTCATAGATGTTATGGATTTCATTCTAAGTCAGTTAATAAAAATCTCATTTCTCCAATATCATTTTGGCATAATCAGACAACCTTGTATTGCTATTATCAGATGAACCTGCTCCAATACAAGGTTTTTATTACCTGTACATAAGGTTTCAGGGAAAATATTTTGAGAGAGACAATGATTGTTTAAATAAATGTGAAACATAAAACATCTGAATGTTGCTTCATGTAAAAGTCACTGGTATAAAAGATTATAATTAAAAGAATATATCTTCCACTTACATAGCAAGAGCTGTAACATTCTGACGTTCTGAGGGCAGAATTCATATCTTCTGCTTTTAAAAATCAAATGAAAACCACAGGAGTTTGTTCTCCAGTTATAGACCTGTGAAGCTCTTTGCCTTGTGCAGATGCGTATCTATATATGTATAGGCAGACATGCGTGCATGCATGCACACACACACACACACACACACAGAGGAAAGATGCTTTTGTCTCGAGGGCCATTTCTGCTCTTCAGAGATCATAAGATGCTTAGTTAATAAGAGGAATATACAGAACGGTTATAATATTTAAAACAACTATTTTCTGTTTAAATACTTTTGATGGCAACTGACGACCATTAGGAAAAAAGAAAATATGGGGGTTTTATAATTCAGCTAATAACTTGAGTAAAACATATCACATTTTTGGTTAATTTGCTCTCTCCTCAGAAAAAAGAGAGTGTGCAGGTGGCGCTGAAATGTCCACCAAATCCTATGCTGTACTTAACACAGCTGTTAGCAGATTGAATCATAAATACACACACAAAGTGATTAAAAACTAACATTTAGTATCTTTTCTTCTTTTTCCTTTCTATGCCGTCTGCCTCTTTTTTACTTGTTCATTTTCTTCTAGTTTTTGTAAACAGTTATGGTAATATTCTCTTTTATGCTTTTATTGTATTTTTAGAATCTACTCTCCATTATCAAAGATGCTACCGAGGGAAGACACTTTACGGAGATTATTAGATTTTGAGAGTAGTCCAACATTGTTCAGAGCTAATAAAACAACAGGACAACTGCAACAGCACCAATACTTGGGTTTCATGTGAAAATGGTTTTTAGTCTGTGCCCTAAGCCACACCAGTCATTCATTCATTTAGTAATAAAGATTACTTTTCAACATTGCCATGTACTAAAGAAAAAAATTATTAAGAAAGGTTGCAAAACTCTTGCGAGGGCAGAAAAAAATTGTAGTTCCAGTTCAAGCGTATTTTTCAGCGCTACCCTGTTAAAATGCTTACATGTGTAGCAGCACCTTTGTAAATTGCTGCACAAATATTTCACACAGATACTAATCTGCTGGAGACAAATATTATACACATTTCTATAAATGGGTGAGTGAGAGGTACAAGTGCTGATGTTGAGAAAGGTCAACACCAGAGAAGTTTTTCAGGTACGGAACCTCCCTCACAAAACCCATGAGAAACAGATTATTCCGTACCCATTTTACAGGTAGGTAGAGTAAGGTGGGGCACGGTTTGCTTTAACCGAGGGTGAATCAGCGGGCGAGCTCTGGAAGTGGACCCATGGAGCGGTGCTTCACCACGAGGAGGGTGAGACACTGCCCCTCTGCACGGGGGGAACACCCACCCAGAGACAGACATCACCAGTGATGGGGATCTCAGGAGAGAACCATTCCCTCCGCCTCCGTCAAGTAACAGCTCACTCCAGAGAAAGCTGAAAAACTGGTGCCTGCCAGCGGTGAGCCCACAGCTGCGCCAAGCTGCTCGGGCCTTTCTGACCATTTGGGTTTGGGTGATGGTCATTGTTGCTCCTTGGAATTTAATAAAGGAAATTTTGGGTAGCCCCTAATGACTGCAGGAGCCTACCATGTTCCTGTGCGGTGTTCTTAGTAAGTAGCCTAGGCAAATTAAGGCCGATGAATAGAGGGGTGATACTGACCCAAATGTATCCCTATTTTTGTACGTTTTTACAGGAGAAGCTTAATCAGATTGAAAGCTGCTTTTGTAGGCTTTCATAGGAAATGCCTTTTAACAAAAAGGGGAGGGGGATATTCACAGAGCGATGGCAAGAACAGAAACTGGAGGTTTGAAAGACCCACCAGGAGAGGGAATTCAGCCCACTTATATTAAATCAGCTGTTATTTTTCTCTCCTCCCCCTTCCCCCAAGTATTGGGTACCCAAAAAGAAAATGATGTGAATCCATTTTCAGTACTGATTCCTTTTAATCCTGCAGATCAAAACCATCCTACAGTTTCCAAATGCTTTTTCATTCTAAGGGTAAAACATTTCACAGGAAGATGTGAGGGGTAAGTCTTTCCAATCACAGATTTTAAACTCAGTTGCTAGCAAAATATAATGAACTTTAAAAAAACATAAAGGGCCTAAATCCTGAAGACAATGGGGGTTTTGCCATTAATACCTAAAGCAGCGGGATTGTGCACAGAGTAATCAATTGCCCAACAAGGCCCTAGGAACACAATCAAGGAAGGAGGCTACAGGAACATACAATATTTCACATTTAATAAACGGTCTTTTGAGATTACAGCCGTATAGAGTAGCAACAGAGAGAAAGACTGTTTAACGCTAAAGTAGGGATTATATACGTCTGTCTGTCTGTGTCTTAAGCAATCATTTTCATATAACCTGTCAATAATAAGCATGCTTTGGCAGTTTCACTGTTTGCTTGAGTTTAAATCCTTATTCCTTAAAAGCATAGTAAAGATTATTCTGTCTTCAAGGGGGCGGAGGGTGGGGGAAAAGGAGGCAGCGATGTGTATTTGATAGACTAATCAGACTGGCTCCTAACAATACCTGTCTTGTGAAAGCTAAAGAATTACGATAAAATATTTTAAGTACATGTTTGCTGTCAAATACCATATTCTTTCAGTATTTATTTTATTAACAGTGTTATTTACAGCAATTTTAGTAAAACAGAATTTGACCAGTTTCATTGCTGCAAGTTAATCAAGTTTTAGCCTTAAAGTAATGCTGAAACGTGTTGTTCCCTAATAAGCAGAAAAACTTCCAAAGGGCAAATATCTGCAGCATATTCTCTTTCCCCTCCAAGTTCAGTATACAACTATAATCTTTTTATAATTACAATAGTCAAAGGATTGTGTGCTCAGGCAAATCATACTGGAAGTGATGACTGAAAGAGAAAGAGCTGATTTTGGTTGGGTTCTTCCCACCACCTCCACCGATTTTTTGGTCAGATTATTCCTTCTCCTCTCTTTCCTGTTTCTTCCCCCCTAAAAATCCCCAAACCCTCTACTTCTCTACCATCACTCCTTCCGTCTTTAACTCAAAACCAGATTTGGATTGCTCCCTCAACCTGGCCTCTGGGTGGATCTGCACAAGATGCTAGGCACAATATGTTCATGTAAAAATTAGGGAGACTGTTCCTACTTTTTATACCACTCTTGGCATAATGACTTAGGCTCTTAATCACAACCTGTATCCCCTTTTCATTTTTAACCCAGTGGCCCACTCATATTTCAGTTCAGTTCAAGAAATAAAATGATTGTTTCACCATTCCTGATCACAACAAATTATAATCATTAATGCTCAGCTTTGATTTTATTCTCATAAAGTACCTTATCAGTGGGCTGCAGCTGCTTTCTGGAATTCAGAGAAAATACCAGTTATTAATTATAGTATCATATATCACCCATATATATGATCATATGTGTATATATCTGTCTGCCTAGATTACAGTAACGTGCTGGTTCTCTGAGCCTATGGGGAGGGGAGAAACGTGCATGGGAAGGGGGAAAGTATGTATCTTGTTTGATTACAGTTCTGATTAGCATAGAAGCTATGTTAAGCACCTTCTACTACCTTTATAAAATTAAGATCTTATGTTTTGTTTGCCTTTTCCGCTTTTGCCTTTTCCTGCCAAATAACCAGTAACTTGAATGAGGACTGATTTTCAAATGACTTTTTTCAAAACAGAAAGGTTGTAGTTATACTTTCCAGTATCCCACACAAACACATTAGGTAGCTTTCTCCCCTGGAGTGGCAGAAAAAAACCCATGCATTCCTTCTTGCTACAAATCTGTAAATCTGAAAAGAAGAGGCCACATGAATAGGAAAGCTCTTTATAGAATAAAAAGCATGGGGTGTTATTAAGTAGGACTGTAAGCCCTATTCTATTCATAGTAATTAAAGGATCAGATCAGGTTAATGTGAGGACCTAGGTCAATAAAGTACTGTAGGTTCACCCTTTTTAATCCTTCTCAATCCTATAGGCTGGGTTTCTGACTGCTCTGTTTGACACACAAAACTGTTATGGGTGGCAAAGATGCGCAGAGAATTGTAGAGAAAAGGTGAAATTTATATCAATCTCACCATGCATTTTTGAGCACAAGTGTCAGGAGGTGCTTGGGGTGAGGTAGATGGCAAACATCAGCGCCGTACCTTTTTCACTGTGCCAGCTGGCAAAATAACTATGTGAAAAAGTTCAGAGAATATTTTGGGATGGAAGGGTAAATCCATAGTGCTCTAGGTATTTTAAGAATATTTTTCTATCAACTTTTTTCATTGTATTATATGTGCATTTCCACACTTCAAAATTCCCTCCCCATTTGTCACCCCCATCGGTGGGTGCCTATGGCAGGACATGCCTGTGCCCGAGCTCTGGGGCCACCAAAAGCCAGCGTTTCAGAGCAGAGGTGTGCAACCCAGGGCAAGCAGTGCTCCTGCCCCCGCATCGCCCAGCGCAGTGGAGGAACCCGTCTGGTTTCACTGGGCCAGGGAAGCAAGTTTTGGTGGGGAGTACCTGACCGAGCTGCAACGAAGTTGAACTGGAGACATGAGGATAGACCTGCCCTCCCTAGGTGTAGCTCTTGAAGAAATAAATCATCTGGCCTAGGGCAGCCAGCCAGCATAAATACTGGGTTTGAAGTAATCTGGAGGATTCCCAGCCACACACAAGCATGTGTCAATCACGCAGGTCAGTTGCCCCACAAAGCACCAGGTGGACTTTGCAACATACTGGAGATTAAGCTGATGGTTCTATCTGTAGGTTCAATCCTGCATAACAAGCACGCACCAAACTCCTCTTTGCAAAATCCCAGCACCTTTCAGGTCCACAGTAAAATCCCCACCGGCTTCTGTCAAGGTAGGGCTTTGCCATCTCTTCCTCTTTTTCTGACCAACATTTTGATCCAGATTTCTCCTGTTAATCAAGGGGTAGCGCTGTCCATAAGGCATAAATCTCATCAGTTTTTTCCCTCTCCTCTGACCTTACAAAGGCCTCATTATCTAAGGTATGAAATCAGTGAGGAACTGTGCTTTACAAATCACTTGGCCTAACAAAGAGGAGGCTCCTGACATTACATTTAGAGTCATGGCTGGTTGCCGAGTGAAAAGAAAGACTCCTCTCACAAACGCGGATGTTCTTTTGCCAAAGGACTACTCTGCTTATATTTGTCTCCTACTGTATACTCGGATGTTATTTTTTCCTTCTACAAAGTGATCAGACTGTTGTATTTTACATAAAAATTTAAAAAGAAATAGAGAATATCTTTCTTTCATATTCCAGTAGGTTTTGTGTACGTATAGGAATTATTAAAAATATGTATACTGCCACTTTTATAGAAAGGCACTATAGTAAGGTTTTACTGAAATCTCTCCAAAGCCCACAGAACTTAATGAGAAAACCCACATCCATTAGGTCTTTTAAATCTTCCTTTAAAATATACCCGTTCTGAATTATGTTGCATATGTGCACATTCATGTTTATTATAAATATCTATAAAATGGCTCAATACAAATGCAAAGATTATTTTTTCTGTTAATTTCTTGAGTAATTTCTGTGTAACTATTGATATCATATCCATTAGCTTTTAATGGAACATCTCCATGAATGTTAGAACACTGAGAATTTAAATGAGCTGCTGTATGGTCCCCAAAATAATAGGTAAATTGAGACCCCAGAATTTTAAGAATTCCATTTTAATACAAAATCTTGTATTTTCTGTTCACATGTGATAAATTAGTGCAAGAGAAAGTTAAACCCCTGGAGGAAAAAAAATACCACAATGCACATTTACCCTCTGCATTTTCTCCTTTCCTTGTCTTTGTGAGCAGTTTATTAAATCTTTTTAAAGACAAAAAAAAACCCTCCAACCAACACTTTGGTAGGGAAAAGACTGATTCCTTTATAGACTGAGGCAGAAAAGAGAGGAGGGAGAATCCATTGTGAAAGCAGAGGTCATCCCAAGAAACTGAGAAAAATAAAAAAATAAATAAAAAGAGAAAGCACCAAAAATGTTAGTATTTGAATGATGTGAACTCTGGTAAACGCCAGCATGCAATATGGCAAAAACGAATCAATCAGTTCAGCTTAGTTCAGCCTCTGCAACTGGCCATCTGGCGCGAAATCAACCAAATGTAGCCCTGCATATTCATCTTCATTTTCACAAATACTCAGGAGAATGTCATTCTAGGGCAAAATAAAATTAAATCACCATAATTTTTAAGACATCTTTTCCTCTCATGCTCTCTGGAGATTAGTGTGTTTATGTGAGACTACTCACTGCTATGGGGTTAGCAGGTAATTTCTAAGGGGCTACTCTCTCCTTTGTATTTAAAACCACATTTCACACGTTTGGGACACTTAAACATAGATTTTGCGGTAAACATTCCTAAGCAAAGATTGCACGGGAAGTTATTGTGGCTACATGGACAGATTTTTCCCCAAGGGTCACTAGAGAGGCATTCTGCATTTACCTTCCACAGCCGTCCCCGCGACACACCTGTGTGACCTACTGACGTTGTGGGACTGTGCTAGATGGACCTAAGAGGAAGTCTGGGCACTTAAAGCAGATAACAAAAAGGGACAGAAGATGCCTGAAGAGTGAGGCCAGAACCAAATATCAGTCGTGATTAAGACTGTTACTGATTTGGTACACTTTTTGTCTATACAAATCACTATGATGAGAGCAGGGTAGAATAGAAATCAATATGAAAAAGAACAGGGGAGAGAAAATGAGAACGGGCGATGGAGGGAGCATGCATGTGTTGCCATCCTGTTAAAGTTAGAAGCTACACTATGCACAATTCTTTATTCAAGGTAATATAAACAATTGCTGCTCACGATAGATTATTTGGGGCTTTATCTTTTAAGTGCTTGAATTAAACTTTAATCATACTCCATCTAGAAGCCTTATCCTTAATTATATGTATTTATTTGATTGGGTTAGGTGCTCCCAGAGTTGGGTAGGTTGATTTGCTTCGGGTTAGGGGTGGGAGGGAGGAGTCTGATTTTGGCTTAAGGTTGTTTGTTGCATTTGTGCTTTCTTGCAGCTTTTAAAGTTTATTAGATTTTTTAAGATTGGCTAACAGATGATTTCACGAGCATATCTTCTGATGTTGTTATTTTCTTTGCAAAGTATTATCTTATCACAAAAAAAAGAAGTCTTAAGGTGTTTCTGCTGATACCGTCTATTTGCTTTTGTCCTAGAGCTGTCCCACTTCATTTGATAAGGGATAAACAAATGCCTAGCCTCATTTGAATAAATATGTTAAGCAAATGTTAAACAAGATGCATCAAAAGGCAGTAAATACATTGCAACTTCAGGCTGCTAGGACACTCTAGCTCAACATGGAAACATGTTTCCACTCAGACGGGGAACATGAAATAACTAAAGCCAGTTAATCTACTTCTATCTATCTGTCTTAAGGATTTAAACTAAAGCCCGTCACTATAGTAGACAGAAATCCTTCCTCATCTATTTACTTACAGTATATACAAAACTGTTAACTCTAAAAATGCCTCCTGTAAAAGCTAAATATAGTATTCACAATGAAATATAGTTTTACTGACTGGGTTTTTCTTCTGAATGTTTAAAAAAATTACTTTTATTTTGTTCTGCGGTTTTCAGATTGTTTTTGTTTCTTAACTAGAAAAGGCCAGAATTACATTTATTCTTTTTGCTTTTGAAACCTTGATTGTATTTAATCAATTAAAATAGGTTTCAGACACCATGCAACAATAATTTTATTTCATTTTCACATCTGTCTGACTTTTTGTAACCACAAAACAATCATGGGTTGAACAGAGTACACAGCACACACAAACCCCCAAAACCAAACACACAAAAACAATCAACCCCACACACAAACCCCTAAAAGACAAATTCTTGGCAAACGTGACTTAAGAATCTCTTCCACTTCTCATTTCTATTCAGATATCACTGTGCTCACAAAAATTGTTACAGTTCTACTTACGTTTGTTTATTTTAATATGTCACCAAAAAAGAAGTATTTACAAGAAATAAAGTAAGCTGTTACAAAATGTTTTATATTCGTTCTCCATTTTTGCACATCATCATTTTGCTGTTTACATATTGGTATATTAGCAAGATGACAACTATGTTTTTAGACTAAACCCAGCTATTTACAAAGCATGCCACGTAGGATTCAGAATGCCTAATTCTGAAACTGCCTTTGCCAACTATGTGACACCAAATTTATGTTTTATCTTCAGGCACCGAAAGGTTTGAAGTAAATATTTTGTGCTGTTCAGAGGAAAAGCTGAGGCATCACTTCATAACTTCACGGAGAGCCCTTATGCAAACAGTCCTGACTGATCTAACTGGCTACTGCAATGGCTTCAGCAGCTGTACACTACAAGACCAATCTCAAGTATCTCGGATCTGACCTTCTAGGAGAGAGACAGCCTTCTGCTAAGGATAACTTCCCTTACTAGCTTTTACTTGCTCAGTACTTCATGGGAATAAGAACATCAGCTTGTGAGCAGTGTGCTAAAGCTTAATGTTATATGTTAAAAATGTGCATCTCCTGCTAACATGCAGCAAGTTTTTGCTTCTTTATGTTTTTTTTCTAGGAGGAAGAGAGATCCTAAGATCTAGAAAAGTGTGTGCTTCCTCCTGGTTCATTTCAACATAGTCAAAGCATCTATTTGCAGTTATATTTTTCCCACTTGTTTCTATTGCCTGTAAGGCAGTACAATCGTGTAATACACCATATACAATATTCTACAAGGTTGAATGTTAATGGCCTAAGAAGACTAGAAACTCAGTCATATATTATAAAGCATGGTAAAAAAGCTGTAGAATAAATTTTACTGTAATTGTGCCAGTATTTCAGTATTTAGTAGTCTTTTCTCCTTTACTAAACACGTGTTTAAACTTTCCCAACTTGAAATAGTAAAATTGTTATTCACTTAGCATGATGATACTAGTGTTCTTTCTTCATAAACATAACAATTTTACCTTTATAATTTGTCATCCATGTAATATCAGTTAGGATTTTGAATTAATTACCTCATATACTTTTCAAGAAACTCTTTGAACAAGTTTAACTAAAGGAGCTCATTAAGAAGAAGAGTTTGCAAACCTAACGGAGGAAATTGTAATCCACATTTTATTAATAATTGGCCTTCAAGTACAACTCTTACCCGTAACATTTGGTCTTTTAAAATCTGAACAGCGAACATGATGAATCAAACATGAAGCTGGATCATGTAGTTTTTAACTCATGCTAGACCCTCATCAACTTTACTGAGAGTGCGGGATGAGAAAGACCCTTGCCAGACACTATAATTCAGCAAGTGGTGAACAAACACAGAGCCGTACCCAGTGGGACGGGACCCATGGCCTTTAATGTATTTTTGAGATTGTGATCCCAGGTACGTCTTCTGAATTTTTTGCCATTTACATCAAAGACAGCATCACTGACACCGATAGAATGCACATTACTACCTAGGTGATTTCCTAAATGACCTTTTCTGAAAGTCTTTTCTAGAAGACCCTTTGACCATGAGTCTATTTCTAGTGGTTGCAGTAGGTAAGATAACCCTCGCCTGACCAAGTATTCGCACTCATAAAGTCTTCAAACCAAGGGTATAGTCAGTACAGTGAGTTTACTGTTAGGTCTTTGCTACAGCAGCCTGTTAATACTGTCACAGAATAGCAAGAGACATTCAAATACAATGAGAAATTTAAAACCGATCATAAATTACTTCAGCTCTACCATTTGTGAAATTTAAGTTGTTACCTCTTTCCTATGAGCCTTGTCATTCAGAAATTAAATGTTAGTTAAAAAAAATATAAAATCCTTACTGATTACACCAAAAGGTGACAAATATTTTAAGGTTCCATACAGCCTTTATCCACCAAGCAGCCGGTGCAAGAAGAAAAAAGACATTTAAAAGAACCAAATAGTCTGAAGTCGGACAAATCAAACAAATGGGTCTGAGCACAACACTACAGAAACATTGGAGATATTTTCCCTAAGAGCAAAAAAATTTGAAAATTAGGCAGAACAATATCATTTCATGCTGTCCACCACAAAAGCCTCAAGGATGCATTCCCATATTGCTTACACCAGTGTTATTGTGAAGTAACTCTGCTCAGACGAACAGAAACACTTCAGATTTACATTAGTGTGTTAATGAAGTAAGACTTTGGCCCTGAGATTTAGCTCTTTCATTAGTAATTTATACTCTCATTAGGGATTTATAGAAATAGGAATCTAGGCTCAAATGCTAATTGAGAATTGTCAGTTGTAAATAAGTGCTAACAAGATAAATTTGCTCCTAGTCACATTGAACAGAGACCTGCATTTTACAAAATGAAACTCTTCCTTTAGTATAAAAAAAAAATCTCAGGTTAGTAGGATGCAAGTAACTCTGCTGCTCCGACACGTAGCCCCTCGTGAGCAGTCCCATGGCTCCTCTCCTCCCCTGCCAGCTCTCACCACCGGTGCAGCACCCTCCAGCCTCCACCCTCCATCCTCCACCCTCTGCAGGGGCTGGACGTGGCCGGGACCGTGTGCGGGAGATGTGAGCGCTCCCTCTAGTCCCAGTGAAGCCCCTTTGTGCTCTTGCACCGGGGCAAGCAGAGACAGAGCCCATCCTGGAAGAGCCCCCCGTGAGCACGTGGGACGTTGTGCGAGATCACAGGGATGTTACGCATGGTCATGCGGGACGTTGTACACGGTTGTGCAAGAGGAGGGCTCACAGCTTGGCCAGCCTGCTGGTCACACCAGCCTGAACGCAGAGAGATGTCTTGTCCCTGAGACAAGCCTAACTCGCTCCAGCCTCTCACACAGGGGCTGAACCCCACCAGAAAGAAGCCCAAAGAGCATCAGAGAGAAACCCGAGCGTTCCTGGGCAGGTTTCTCATTTGTATGGCCAGGAGACCAGACACAGATCACCTCAGAACATGCAGCCACTAGTCAGTCTAGATTTAGGTTAAGCCACATCACTGAGGTAAGATTTCAATCTCTCTGTACCCAGTGGAGATGGGTTCCCAAGAGTAACCTGAACTCTGCTCACTTGGTTTAGTTAAGCTTGGGCAGTATGGCTTAGGTCACATTTCCAGCTGAATCCTATTTTAATTCTAATGCAAGAAAATACATAAATTACAAGAAAGACCTGCTAACTCCTGGATGAGGCATCTGACTTGTGTAAACCTGCAACAGTAAAACTGAAAATTGGCCTCAGTGTCAGAAAGGAAAACTCAGTTTTAATCCTCCTCTCGCTCCACCTTCCCTTACCCTTCCAGAGAAAAATAAATTCTTCCTCACTGTGGATACCTTTCACACTGAGACACGATCCCTCATGCAGCCAGAACAAAGTGAATTCCACACAAGAGCCTAGTCATCACTGGGAACCGTAACCAACACACAAATTTACAATGGTTGCATATTATTTTATTTGAAAAGGAATTCAACTTAATCTGGAGAATTGCTGTAGGCAGCTATTAAGAAACAAAACAAAGCATTTTATGTATTTAAGGAAAAAAAAACAACATGGAATTGCCAGTTTTGCTTGTTTGTTTTTAAAAGAGACATCATTCAATGCTTTCAAAACCTACTAACCGAAAGATAACAAGAGACAGGACGTTCTCCAAAGTTACAAAAAATGCCTCCAGGAATCTCCTTTCAAAACAGGGACTTGCTAACATGGCTGTCAGCTTCTCAGAAAAATAAAGAAGATTTTTAAAGGGACATGACGAGGTTTGGTACCGAGTCCCTAGTGATGGCTGGGCTGTCCTCTTGACATTACGTACCTGTCATCTGAGCTTTCAGATAACCTTCCCTAGCAGCCCCGTCTTGGTGCAAGGACCCTCAGACTCTCTTAGCATGCCCCACCATGAGCCAAGGACAATTTCTGGTTTACTTTTTACTGGGAGATCACTTGCCAGATGATACACTGAAAGACTGCGTGGTATAAACTTTCATAAGATAAACCTTTTGGTTTTTTCCAGGATGACGGTCTCCCACCCATCATCTTTTATGCTTTTGCAATATCTTAATGCATATTTTTTCAATGCCCGTCTTTTCCCTCAGATTAGTTTTCTATTACGCTAGTGTGCTCCAGGGTCATAGCCTCAAATACAAAGGAAAAGGAGGAGAAAAGAAGCAGAAAGCTGGACTGTGACCCTTCATTGAACACACTCCTCCAGGTGAAGTGCTGCTCTGCCTTGGCCTAGACACACCGAGGCTTTTCTGAACCTGCCCCGACCAGACAGTAAAGCGTTAATCTTGGGATATCTTATTTCAGCCAAAGCCCAAACAAAATGGGTAAGAAAAAGAAAAAGAGAGGGAGACACCAACATTCCTTGGCTTAAATCTGATTATATATATAACCCTTCTAGGTCAACTGGTCCAGCTTCTCCTTGCTTCCTGAACTAGGGAGCCCTTAGGTTAGTAGCCTCTAGACTTTACTATGTCCTAGAGAGGAAAAGGTCTTGGAGACAAAAGCAAGTGCCAGAGGCACTGAATTTAAATCCCACCTCCCCACCACACTTCTTGCATGACCTTGAGCTAGTTACTTGGGATGAGGATCTCAAAGGAAGTCAGACACCCAAACTTCACTGATTTCAAGGGGAAACAGATACCTACTCTAATGAAGGCACTTTTATGAATTTCCTGGGATTAACAGAATACTATTCCCATTTAACTCTGTAAGAACAGGGGACTGAAGCACAGCGAAAAATATTTGGGTGCGTTTTTTTTACTTCACCGGGGATATATTAAAAAAAGACTAATTAAGCACCGAGCCTCCACGGAAATCAAATCAGTAAGAATGAGGCAAGGTGAACCTGTCTGGGCCTCTGCAAAGCTAATGAACCCCTGCCTACTGCTTGTAACCACCTTAGTACCAAAGTGTACACACAACCTCCCTTATTTTACTCTTCTGTAAGCGTCAGTTTCCTAATCTTTAAAATATTTTTTTATTTGTACATCTCTAAATATTTATCCTATTTCGTTCACTTCCCTAGTCTTTTAGATCTTCTTTTCTTTGCACCCCAAGTCTCTCTTTTCTTTCCACTTACCCCACAGCAGGGCACACCCTCTCTTTTCTCACAGTGGCTAGCCTCTATGGTCCTCTCTCCAACTCTCCTGCCTCTCAGCCCCACACTTCGTATAGCTACAATTCTCTCCTTTCTCACCTTACTTCTGCCAGCTGAAAAATGATAGTCCTGGAACACAGAAGGACAATATTTTTAAATTAATGATTGTAAAACAAATTTTTCTTATTTCTTTGTGCAGTTCCACATATACTTGTGTTTAGATACCACCCAACTTTTAAAAACCACTACTGGTTTATAAACAAATAAAGTCACTGCTACTGTGTGCAGTTCTGGGCATTCCACAATTTAGGAAGGACGTGAAGGTCCTGGAATGCATCCAGAGGAGGGCGACG
>JAVKLA010000027.1:15237276-15251880 GCA_034782735.1 Sagittarius serpentarius
CCATCCCTGGGAACACTCAAGGCCAGGCTGGACGGGGCTCTGAGCAACCTGATGTAGTTGAAGGTGTCCCTGCTCACTGCAGGGCGGTTGGACTAGATGGCCTTGGATGGTCCCTTCCAGCCCAAGCCATTCTATGATTCTGTGATTCTAACTTGGCATAAATAACTAAACATTCAGCATGACAGAGGCTCCCTTCTGAGGTGAGCATCCTCAGCTCCAGACTAGAGGGAGCTTTCCTCACCTGCTGGTCACAAATTCTCAGCTGGGATTTCAGTATTCGATGCAAAACAGGGCCAAGCTCAAGCCTTTGTCTCAAAGCTCTGCCCCAGCTCACCAGAGAGTGGGTCTGAGCCTGTCACTTGTGTTTTCAGGAACCACACAATCAAGTTATGCTTTTGCACTGAAGCTGGACCCAACTTTTGCCTGTTGTCCCCTGAATTTACTGCATTTGTCAGAAGCTCTGCAATACCTTTGAATGAATACACACATGGAGAACTTGTGCACTCGGGAAGCCATGGACCACAGTTTGAGTCTAGGATAAGTGCAATAGCTGGATAACAGCTTGAAAATAAAATTAAAAAAAAAAAAAAACAAATAGAAAAACTACTTTGGCAACTGAAGTTTCATCTTTAGGACTGTGTTAAATCCCACTTAAAAGAGGGAAAAATTACATCTCTCAGAACTATTACTTTAGAGGGTTCTCAGAACAGGCGACAATGTTGCACCATTTACTCTCAAGCCATGCTTTAAAAATTTCCCTACTGCCGTAGAAGGACCTCCTGGCGCAGCTCAGTTTGAGGTCTCAGTGTGACACAGTGACTGAAAGGATCCCTGGGTCTGTAAGGAGAGGCAACAGCAGCAGAAGCAAACAAAGCATTAGTACAAGGCTTCCGGTGTACACTGTTAACCGGATCGTTACTGGAACCCATCTTGGGCCGTCGTATTCATGTTTGAAAGGGAACAAACCTACTGCGCAGAAGGAGGCTCACTCTACTGAGATTATCTAGTGACATGACAGAAATAATTTAACCTACAAAGTCTATGTATGGACTTACACAGCTAATCAACTCCATATATGTCCGCATATGGATACTCAACTCCTCCTGAAGCTCCACTCTCTGAAAGATGGGCTCCATCCTGCAGGATGGCTACAGGCATTTAGGGTGAGATCGTGCACTGTGTCATGTGAGGTTCCCAAGCATGATCGTAATGGTGCCCTCTGCATGAAACGGTGTGATTTTTAATGGAATTTTACACTGCCAAGGAGCCAACAGCAAATTCAGGAATATAGGTGGTTTTCATACTGAGTCAACCTGCTAGCAGAGTGGACCTGCAGTGAATGCTGTTTGATCCCTGGCACCTTTTCTCCTGCAGAAGCTGTTTGCAGGTGCATTGAGCTCAGTTCACATTTTCTGGCCTTGATGGGGAGAAGCGGGGAGTGCTGCTTCCTAAGAGATTTTCTTTCCTGCATTGCTTGGCAGATTTTAGGCTAGTACAACTGCTCTGGGCCTGTGCTCAAAACCTGCAATCTCACACTGTAGCCATTTCCACAAGCACCTGTCATTCAGTATCTCATTTCTCTCCACCTTCAAACACTGCTTATTCCCATGGTATTTCCCAGGATCTGACAGAAGATGGTAAATTCCCTTCTTCAACCTTAGCCCCTGCGTTTAACCACCCCCACAAGACCCCAGGTGGCCACACCTGCCAACCACCACTATTTCCGTAGCAATACAGGTGCAGGGAGATTTAGCCAGTACTAACCTCGTACAGTGACAACCAGCTACTTGAAAGGTCGTACAATAACCATCCGGCAGCACTGTCCCACAGGCGTTGCTCGTTGGGGATGTATCGGCTGTTCACAGAGAATACAGTCTTTTTGCTCAGAAGCTGGGATTAATCTCAATTAGTCAACAACACAATTCAGTGTTTGTCACTTTCATTATCAATTCAGTTATTTATCAGTCAGTGTTTGTCACGTTAAACCTCAGATTTTACCCACAGTTAACACCAGGCACTCCTTGAGCTGGGAGAGTTGCCCCTGCTTGGTTTCATTCTGTTACCTACCACTGGACATGATGGAGCCTTGACCCTTTTTATGTTGTCATATTAACTATCTTAAATCATACCAGGTTACCGTAGCTGGGTTATCAATGTCCTCTTTTTGATTTAGCATGACTACAATGAAGTTAAAAAATATGATTACTGCAGAATGCAGTAATTAGCACTCGCCTGGACCGTGCAGCAAAATAGTACTTGGTATATAGATCTCAATAGCGTAACACAAATTATAACCAAAGCTTGCCTTAAAATAAACTAGGTGTTTAAAAGTACTGTAGGGACTTTTCACACAATTAGCTCCCATTTAAAGTCAGTATGACTTCTTGTATGAAATAAAGCAAGTGCATTTACCCAAGGTATCATATGGGGATACATAACTGCAGGACATTCAAAAATCAACCTTGTTAGTATCAAGATGGAGCCTTCATTTCCTTTTCTGAGCCTGTCTCTTTTAGTTTCTCCTTTTGAGAAACAATTTACCATTTAAATGAATAAAATTATTAATACCATTTATTCCACCATACGTACCTCAGGGAAAAGATAATTAGAGAAGAAACCTACCTCACAGAGTTTGTGGTCTACAATGGTTTCCTCTCATAAAAATATTAACATCCTGTACACATTTGCAGCCTACTTCTGAGAGGTGCTAAATGGACCTGTTAATGCAATAGCGGGTTTTGACTAAGGCAGAATCAAGTTTCGAAATTTCCCACCCTAGTTAGGCCAGACCTATCCCTTTAACTGATATGGTCATCTTCAGGAAATGTAGGGTCTCACATAAGTAAACATTGCCTTTTTTTTCCATATTCAAACATGTATCTATATGATGGTCTGCCTATAGATCATTACTTATGATTACTCCTAACAGTATGACTGCACAAGCAAAACTATCAGCAAGGTTCCTTCTTCACTGGCCTGTAACTTGTCCACTTCTTTCATGCAGAAGAGATATAATTTATCCAACTGTTTTAGCTTAAACTTTTAACAAGTTTAAACAAAATAACGTCTGAATAACAAAAAAGCTATAAAAATTTACAAGAAAATTGGAGGTTTGGGAAAAAAGGACCGTATTTTTGATCACAGGCCATTTACACAGCACATAATGTATCTTTGACAAAGTGACTAGGTAAATATTATCACTTGAAGCAAGGTTTTCAGGCTTGTTTCTAATGCTATTTGTTGAACACCATCCCAAAAGAGAAGCAAAGGCTTATTCTGGCAAATCTACAGCTTAAGCCAGATACACCACCTCTACTGGTTATAGCTCTTATACGCAATTGTTGTAGCCCCTTCCCTTTGTGCATCTTAGGAGCAAAGACTAGGCTGACCGATAGTAATTGCAGCCAAATGTCCCCTACTAGGGCAAGTGGAGTGCAGACGGTAACGTTGAGATGAGAGCCGGCCCTCCAGCTTCCAACAGTCAGCACACAACTGCTGTGCAAGTCGTTTTAGCAAGAGCCCCTAAACCTTCCAAACGACGTGAGGGACGGTTGCCCTGCCCACCACTGCTGGTGGGATGCTTGTGCAGACCTCACGCACACACCACCAGCAACAGGCTCTTCTCTCATGCTGTAGCGGTGCTTGGGCTTCCCTTTATCAAGCCCCTTTCAGCCCTCCTGATGGTGTCTGTCAGGTCTCAGGACTGGGGAGAAGCTACAGCTCATACTACAGTTGAGGTCAACGCTGAAATCCTTCAGATAGCTACGCTCCTCTGTGACAGCTCACATGGAAGGTCCCGCTCCTGCCCTGTGACCTGACCTTCCCTGGCACCCCGTGGTACCCTGGATGCTAAAGTCTGGGGAAACCATGGCTTGTACCATGCTCTATTTCTTCAAACTATAGAGAGGACAGACCATGCAACCCCTCTTTCTACCAAGTTTTCTCCTTGTCAGCCTGTATACATGGGTCAAGGAGGGGAAAAAAAAGAACCTCAGAACCAAACCTCCGAACCAAACTCTTCTCCTGCCAGCCAGGTCTTCTAACCTCTCTCCCTCATTCTCCATTAGGCTAAAGCAGAGAGAAAACCCACTTACCCATGTCAAATCACCATCTGACTATTAGTTAATAAACCTTTGTATTTGTAAGATTCTAGAAAATTATAGAAGAGAATGTGTGGGAGGACAGAGGATAATTTGAAAGAAATAATTTATATAGGTAAAATAAATGTGACAAAGAGTGATATTCCATGCAGTACGGCAAGAACAGAGAAAAAAATTGACTTAGATAGAGGATATAGTCAAGGATGTTAGCCCAGAGAGGGGTATTGAAGAATGGAGACCCTACTTTTCAGTAGGAGTAAAATCAGGATTTTATAGCAAGAACACAGGCAAAAGCCCACATCTTTCTTAAACTTTTAGAGACTTTCATAGTGGTAACTTTTAAATGTAATAGTGGTGGCTTGGACCTTTGACAAAGAACTGGGTTTGAGCCTGACTAATCCGAAAGCAAAATCTAAAACTCATCCCAACCGTTCACAGAAATTGTTAAAAAATGCCCATCCACCCTCTCACTTTTATCCTCTTGTCCAAAGTCAGGGTATCGACCCAAGGGATGGAAGAAACACAAGAGAGACATGAACTCTGAAAGTAGTATTTTTAGAGAAAGTAGGTCTCTTGGGTTGATAAAATAAAGCTGGGTGTCCTTGCCAATGCAAGGGAACTGATATCATTATACCTGCACACTATTTTAAATCACAGCAGAGTATTAATTTTCTAGCCTTGCATCTTCTGCTGTTGTTGGCTTGGCTCCTTCTCTGAGCTGGTCTCTGGGAATTAAGACTACTGTCCTGAGCAGTGGTCCCAGGCCTGCTTACAGAAACCTACTATGCTTTAAAGTATATACATAGAGTTGTTTACTCAGAGGTCAAAAAACTTTTGAGTAACTATTATTTGGCACAAAGAGCTGACCGGCTGCCTTTAAAAAGGAAGGGAGGGGAGGAAAGGTCCATAAAATCTGAAGGGTGTTGACTAGGCTGGATATTACTAAAACGCAGTTAGTTTCAAATTTCAGTTAACTAGACTTCATTAAATTAAGTGTTTTTCAGTAGCACTGCTTATCTTCCTTCATACATACCATCGTTACTGTTACCTGGTGTTTCCCAAATAAGTGTCCCAAGGCACCCAGTAAAGCCATTAACGGACATGCAATAGATCACATTGTCTCTCTCAGTGGAAGCACAAAAATTAATTCTTAGTGCATATTATAAATACTGACCCTTGATAAGCATAAAACGAATACAATGTTCACTGTACAAAGCACTAGTTCCTAAAAGACAGTGTATTCACTCCTGTGAGTGATGGGATTCATCAATTCATAGAATTGTGTCCCAGTAAAAAACACTAAATCTTGATTCAAATAAACTGAAGTCATTAAAATCAGCATTCATGCCCCACAGAAAGTTCCTCTTTTAGCAGGAAAAGCATTTACTTTTCAGAAATATTTAATTTTTTTTAAAAAATCCCAATAAAAATTACAGATTAAGAGAGAAGCAACAGACTGAAGCTCTACACTGGAAACCTCAGTTCATATACTCCTACTAAATTCCACTGCCAAAAGGGCAAGCGAGTAATAAAAAATTAAAATCTTGTTATTTAACCTTTCATCTAGTATGGCTACTTACATTCTTTGTTTTAAATGGGGGGAAAGTATACAACAGAGCAGAATTCGGCTTCTTCCGTTTCCATTTCGTCATAGTGTACTAATACCTTACTTTGATGGTAGACATAGAATACTCAGTTGTCAAGAAAATAAAATAGATGTGACCATTTAAATGTACTGAAATACAATATAAATTAATAAAGTGAATTATGTGTGTCCTTCGTCTTCAAACTGTAATCTCATCTAAGAATCAACACCACACACATAAAAGCAAGAAATCAAGAAGGAACGGCATGATGAAAAGGGTTTATTGGTTTTGGTTTAAATGGTACTACTGTCGTGAGAAACAGGCAACTTATGCAGGCTGCAGTAAATGAGCTCTAATTAAGACAGAACACCGTAGAAAGACAAGCAAGTCATAGAATATATAAACCTAAGAGGGAAAAAAAGCCATCACAGGATATTTAATTTTATATTTAGAAGACCTGTTTTTATGTCCTTCTGCTTATAAAGATAACTGTGCAAGTAACAGGCAGAACCGACATAGAGAAACCATGAGTTATAAATATTAGCGCAACTTTCCAAAATGTCTTTGTTAATCGACAGTTCTGTTATAACTGCAAAGCTCTCCAAAGAAGGAGAAAATTGTGCTTGTCTTATTCTCCTGGATGCGAAGGATTCCAGTGCATGCAGGCTCCCACTTCCACTTCTGCAAAACACCGGGTTAGAACCTAGCAACAATCTAGATTTTCATATTTTCTAGTCTGAACCTCCGTGAACAGCAGTTTGTGTTAGAGCTAGAAAGCGTACAAATGCCACAGCATATTCCTGAGCTTTGTCCGCTGGTCCTTTCTCTCTCGGTCCTTTTCACAGACACAGTTATGTCATGTCCTTGTAACAGAAATCTCATCTCTGCAAATTCTGATATGCCTTCATGGTATTTCAGTGAACCACGGTAAATAGGTAAGAGCAGAAAGGGAAGACAGTGTTTCTCCGTCTTTTAAGTCTGCATCTTTGAAGGTGTTTGGTCAGTGTAAACGCTTCAACAAAGCTCCTTGGTAGGGGGTTCAGCAGTGACTCCCAATTTTTTGTTTTTAAATCTATATCGGACTAGTAACGAACTTCAGGTTTTCCTGTAGGCCGTCTGACACCCACATTACGCTCTGTTTGATAATTTCTTTCTGTGGAGCAGGTGGGGAACACCTCCAAACTCAAAACCATTCTTGGAGAACTACTGAGCAGGAGGCAGAGCATCACTAGTATGATCAAAGATACCTACCAAACACAGTATTTTCCTGTACATACAACCACGACCATGATCACCTATAATTAGAAACAGTTTCAGCACCTTTTTATATTGGAGTAAGAGATACTGGCAGTAAATTCACACAACGCTACTTTTACCTCTGCAGGTGGGCAGTATCAACTGGGAGCTATCAAAACCCACCATCATAAATGAAATTGATTCTTGTTGATATTTTATATACACCAAAAAACCACCAAACATCTAATTTAGAGTGACTATTTTCAGTTCTGTAGGAAGATTACACAAGATTAAACAGATCAGCATGCAATAATAATACAACCAACTGAAATTAAGAATGCCAGACAGATCCTATTTCATGAACCCATAACTTTCCAAAGCAGTGATATTTTCACATGAGGTATTCAATGCTTGATCTTTCCTGCAGGTTATTTTTATTTGTAAATTTGAATAAAATGCAAAGAAACAAGCTCCCCCCTTTCTCTATGTTTTCCTCCCCAAGATAAAGTCTAACCATTTATTTTGAGCAGCATTACAAAAGAGGAGACTGTAGTGTGAAGCCTGGGGAGGAAATGACCCTTGCTGAAGTGTGCATGCTTTGACTGGGTCAAAAAAGAAGCAGTAGCAGTTGAAAAGCAGTTTGTGAAAACAGATGAAGAACAGATTAAATTAATCTCACTCCTTTTTTTTTTTCCCTTACATGCACATCCTCACTGCGTACCAGGAACCTCCTCATTAAACTCGCTACTTAAATGCCTTCGTACCTGAAGCCAGTTGCAATAACAAGATCTCGCATTTGTCCAATAAAACCTATGAACAGTGCTGAATATTTTTGCACGCCATCTACCGGTACTTTTTTCCCCCAAACCGTGACATCTATCATTAATAAAACATTGTTGTCATGAAAGACATAGTTGAGCAGTTTCAGCCTTGCATGGAGTTCAAGATTTGCAGCCAAGGTGGAGCAGTTCTTGCCTGCAGCAAGCTGAATTTGGCTGCATAGATTATCAGTTCTGATGTGTTTAAGCAACCAGTCATCAGGTGCATGAGTAGCAGCTTCCCTCCCAAGCCCCTGCTCCTGCCTCTGCAAGGAGTCACTGCCTCCATCCCCGCTCTCCTCTGTGATGCTCATCCATCGACACACAGCCTCGCTCCCAACATGTCAGCCACAAACTTTATTCTCACCAGCATCCTCTCCCCACATTTCCGCAGTCCTTTAGTGAGGATCTGTGAACAAACTCACCCCACTACGTAAACAACCCCCCCACACACAGAATTACAGAGGATTTTTAAAGCCTTTTGAATAGTCATTTGATCTCTCTGAGCTATAAGACTTCATAATAATTCCAGGCCCTTTCCTTAGCTTCTTAATGCTGCCAACTCTCCCACTTCCATGAGCCAGTGTTTCATAAAGGCCCAGCTGCTGCAATCAAGATATATGCAAGGGAAGCTCAAATCTTGTTTTTAAAGTAAATTTCCAGCCTTTGCAGATGAAAAGTCTGAAAGCACTAAGGCCCCAGGCTCAAAAAACAGGCAAACAAGCCCTAAATTCATTATTAAAAAAATAATCAAAGCCTTGGAAAGAATGACTCATTAGTTTTGAATTCTTTAGATACATAATAATTTTTGGTGAACACTTCACCACTCAGATTCCACCTTAACAAAAAAAAAAAGTTATAAAAAGAGCTTTCAAACTGACCAACAAATTCAGCCCTTTATTCCCTGCCTGTCCTCCCAGCAGGCCTTCATCTCATCAGCTGCTGAGATTGCAGGTCCCAAACTCGTGGTCTACAAGGAGCCGAGACCTTCCGGCAGGTGGGCTGGCTTCAGCCTGCTCTTAAATGGAAGCGCATGTCGCAGGCCTTTGAGATAAATGCCTCTATTAAAACATGGGACAAAATCTCCACGAAGGTCCAGTGTTGCTGTGCAGAACAGGAGGGAAAACTTGCTGTGTGAGTGAGAGTGAAGGCGCATTGAGCCTCTGCGCAATCGGGTTTTGTTGTATCCCACGTGGCTCTGCATGATCAGCGGTTTCACTAATTTGAAAGTGCATTTACACCCAACAAAGTGTGATATACCTCTGCCACAGGTTTAACTGATTATTCTGTACTTGTCTTTGCCAAAAACACCTTCAGTCATAGTAACACTACTGTTTCTGGAGTGGACAAATAAATAAGTTCCTCAGGAGGAAAACTCACATGTCCTTTTTCCCTATATTTAAATATAGCACACTTTCTACTGATTGAATATAACCTTTATATTCAGTATCAAGGACCAGACTTGCTAAAATAAACACACAGATGTTTATACACATCTACGTTGCGGACCCGAAAACCAACATAGGTGTATGCAAGATCTTTTTTTCCTCAGTCTGTAGTGATACGTATGTGCAAACAAATGTAAAAGGTGTAGCTCTTCAGGGGTATGTCAGACAGATTTGTACGTGTGTACCAGGCTAAAATTTGGCTTTTCCCTGCCAGATTCTCAGGAACTTATTTTGTAAAACCTTGATCTATATATTCCAAATTGTAACCAAACCTTCCCTGAAATAAGTTGGTGGGAAAACCTTTAGTAAGTAGAGTGGATACAACTCACATACGAGTAAAGCAGTCTTCACTGGATCAGAGATAATTTATGAGAAGAGCATCCATATTCCTGAAGATATCTAGAACCGTTACTGTAAAATGTCATTTTTAACCCAGGATGTGCTGTAGAGACTAGGCAATATTTTTAAAATCTTTCTGCCTTAAAATGTCAATGTAGATAAATATGAAACTATTTAAACACACAGGAAGGACACCTTCTATTTTCTGAGTACTTTACAGCAGCTACCTCAAGCTTCTTTTCTCTCTTACACCCATCTCCAGCTCTATACTGGCCCTTCAGCCTGGCACATATATTCCAGGGACAAAGTGCTGGTGTCCTCGTGCCTTCTGGTCTTCACCACCTTAACCCACACTTCTGCCTGCAATCGATACTCTCCACTTTCCATCCTTGCCAGCCTCACAGGCCTTACTTGTCCCCAGTGGCTTGTATTTGCCTCTCTTGGCTGAAGTTACAAACTTGTATGTGCAGAAATGTCAGTGGTTTTAAAGCACTATGTAAAGACGGTGCATTATACTAAAGAGAGATTTGAGTACCCTTCCTCACTCTGAGCGCTGTCTCGTTCTTCCAGTAGTCCCATTCAATTCTGTGGGCCAAATTTTGTCATTCCCTTCATCACGCAGACTAGAATCTCAGCCTTTGAATAGTCCCACTGATTTAAATGGGACTTACTCACACAATCAGCCATTAGTAAGAATGGAAAGAGAAGCTGACATTATATAGCAACATTTCTAATGTATGTCTTCTAATGTCACAGAACAACCTACTCATGAAACCTTTGCAAAAAACACAACTGCCAGTGCTATTTCTTTTTTGACAAACTAGAAAAATCCTCATTTCTGTGAATGACATTAGTTTTAAAAAATATCGTTCAAAGTATATTATAGTGATGCAATGAAAGCTGAGAATACAACAGACCTGTGCATCTGTTTTTACATTACAGTATAGCAGAAATGGTACATTATCTAAAAGAAGAAATAAATTGTCTATAACTGTTAAACACCAGAAATCCATCCATTCACAAAACAAAGCTCTGACGAAGAAGAACGCAAATAAAGAAATATACACATAGCTCACCAAATCCACATGCAGGTGGAAATAAAATGCATTTCTATGCTTTTTATCCAACATTTTAAAGTAAACGTATGTTAGCATCATTGATTTTCAGTACACAGAAGCATAAAGCCACTGAGCATCCTGAAGAACAAGAAATGAAGGGTAAGGCCTCGAAACATAAAGGAATTTAACATTTGAAACGGTCATATTTGTTGAATTAATGCATTCTCTGTGTTGCAGACCAAACCAAAGTCCTAAAATAAAAGAGCTCCTTTAAATATGCTCCAGTGAAAGGAACAGATCTGGTGAAAATAACATTGCAGGTGCCACAACATTATTGTGTATACATTGCTGCTGTATTTTTAATAGTCACTCACTCCTTTGGAGTGCATCTTGTAAAAGAATTATTCATTCTCTCTGTGCATAGATTTTAAGAATAATTCACTGTACATTTCCAAATTATTTTCAAAGTGTACACACACAGGAAAGGATGCACAACTTTTCCCAGGCTACATTTGAAAGCTTGTCAGCACTCAGAGCTAAGGCCTTTAATCCCAGGCTTTAAATAATTTAGGTAACACTTGATTACTCCATTGCTGGAACGTCAAGCTCTGCAAAATCTGAGTAACGCAATATTTAAGGGGAAAAGAGAGAATACTCTACTATAAGCACTTAAGTAAAATACATTTCTTGCGAATGAAACGTGAACTGTAGCTTGGTGTTTGCAATGCAAACTGTGGTAAAGCACCACTGAGGCTGCCCCCCAAATAGCACTTTATTCTGGTTTCCACTAACAAAACCCCTTGGTGAGGAGTTCTGTGGTGCAGCAGTCGCGGCTTACATGCTACAAAGTATGATATTCAGAGGGCTTAAGGAACAGCTTTTCCTTAGGTTCATACTATTTACTGATACACCCTAGCTAAAATGCGCACATCGACTTCAGATGAAGAAAAAAGCCCACCCCCCACACCACACGCACCCACACACACGGTTTAGTCAGAAGGAAAAAAAAAAAGAAGTTTTTACCTGTCTTGTGGACTATTTTTTTTCTTGAGAGAACAATTTCGTTTTCTCAGGTAATCCACAGGGGATTCAATATTTGCTGCCTCTCTGCATTTGTTAAATAAAAAAATAGTACAAATTGCTTTCTTCTCTTAGGTACATCTGTACCTGTACTGTTAACAAAGTCTGAACTACCTTGATTTTTCAGTCGTGTTCTCCACTCAAAAACTAGTTTTAGCCAACAAACTAAACTTCTCTCTACAAAGTTATTTAGATAATTTTCATGGGGGTAAGAAGCATGAACATCACAATGTGGGCTGTGTGACAGTCTATGCATATTCCGTTACACAGAAACACCAACTTACTTGAGAATAACTAAACATCCTAAAAAATTACCAGAAGGCAACAAAGAAGAAAAAAAACCCACACCTCCCCCTGCGAATTAAATTATCACTTATTAGGTCCTTTAAGATCCCTTTTCACCGCTGCCTTTGAATCCTTTTTTGCACAGAGGAACACAAAGTTTTTCTCTCAAATCTGTCAGCTCCTTTTCACTCCAAAGCTCACCGTTTAGCCCTTTGCAATACGCAGTGCTAGAAAATCAGGATCAACAACAACAAGCCCACGATTGCCCTCAGCAGAGTCAATAAATGGCACATTTGACTCTCTCTCATACCATTTTGCACCAAGTCCTCACACAACTACTGCCCTGACACCTCATCCATCAGCTCTTACAGCACGAGAGCAGCGCCCCACAAGCAAACCTCTTCTCTCCTACGCCATCTCCAGAGCTGAGGCCCAGATGAGAAACAGCCTTATCTTCCAATACAGCAAGGATACACCTCTAAGATGAGACCTTGGCAATTTGACCTAAAGCCATCCTTACTTGCAAAACAAAGTCTCCATCATCTTCAGAGCAAGAAGGAAAGAGAGTGAGAGGGAACACAGGGGTGGGGGTAGGGGGGAAAGTCCAGTCCTCTCTGACCTGATTGGAAACTTTGTTGTGGCAAAAAGGAGGGGGGGGGGGGGGCGGAAAAAAACCTCTTTGGCCAGTCGAGAAAGTGCCTATGGTTGCTCTTGTATTGGGAGGGTCTGTTCGGGGTTTCTCAATGTTCTTTTCTCTCTCTCTCCCCCCTCTCTTTCTCCCCTTCTCTTGTTTCAAAAGGGGCCTCTGGTCAGCGCTGATTAATAAGTGTTTTTTGTTGTGAAGTGTTGAATAACAGAAGATAGCCAGTGACCCAGGAAAGACTAAACCTTGTGCTACTTTATTGTGGCAAGCTGAGAAAGGGGCTTTGGGACAGAGACCCCAAGCACTGACCCGCACACATCCTGCGGATTCCCTATTCATTCTCACAGCCTTCCAGTCGCCCAGAGCTCCCATTGTTTGCCAAGCAACAATGGAGATTTTGCACAGAAAGTAAAGCTCTCTTCGGATTCCTCCCTGATGTTTTGCATTTGGGGAAACAACCATCCTTAACGGGTTGGGTTTTTTCCCCTTAACTGAATTTCATGACACCTCTTAGGATTTGGGCTTTTATTCGCATCGCTCAAGACTTTCTATACAAACCTAAGAAAATAAACATTTTGTCTTAATAAATACCTTCTTTTTTTTTTTTTTAATTACACAATACATTTTTCCTGGAGTACCACTTCCCTAGCGATTTAAGGGGAAAAATGAGGTTTCTTTTCTTTTATTTCTTAGCATATCGCTATGCTTTAATGCACACTACATATCACTGCAGTTCCTAAAAATAACTGTATTCAAGCATCCTCTTTTTTGAGTGGGAGCCAACTGGAGAGTGCTGCTCCTTTCCAAAAAAAGCAAACCAAACCAAAACAAAACAAGCAGAAGATTGAAATCTCTTGGTTTATTTCTGCCCTGATTAGGCAAGCCTAGCTTTTATCTCCTTGCAGGCTGTCCCCTTCCCCACGCTCCAAACAAAGAGTTCATCCACAGCCACCAAGGAGGGCAAATGCCACTCCATAGACTTGCTCTGATTTACCTGTAGGGCCCAAACCACATTTCTCATTCTAACTTAGGCATTTATTTGCACTCCAACCATGTGGATAAATAACTCTCACAGCTGTCGAGCCTTTGGGTGGGAACACGGCTAGGTGGATCAGAGGCCCCGGGATCGCAGAGTTTTGCTTAATTGCTTTCTCCGGCCTGTTATACACAGATTTCCATTCCTCTATGGCATCCACTTACACATGTCACCAAGTGGCTAGGAGGTCTGGGTGTTTGGTTGTGCCTTGTGATCGCGGGGTTTGTGTCTTGTTGTGAATTTACTAGGCGTAAGAGAAAAAAAAAGAGCAGGAGGAGGTAGCAATCAATAGGACAAATTCCTGTTAAATTCCTAAGAAAGGGATTTCTTCTCCCTCCGCTATTTGAATTTATAACGGACTGAACATTTTTATCAGGACGGTTGCTTTCTCTTGGTGTTTACACCTGCACGGGGAGGTCTAGGAATCCACCCTTTGGAGGTGCGGGAGAAAAGACCAGTCTGTCAGAGAAACCTTTAACAACCGAAGGGGGAACAACAGTCTTTATTAAGGATATTGGGTAGCAGAATTACCTTGGCGGGGGCGGGAGGCGTTGTAAAACATCCATTTGCAAAAGGCTTTCAGGCTGAAACCCTTTCATCGGTGGCGAGGGGAGGGGGAGGCAGGGCGGGGGCTCGCAAACCCCCAGCTATCTCCATTTGTCAGCGCCACAGAGGAGGGGTCGTAAAGCCAGCGGTGTGGAGGGGTGGGCTGCCCGGTGGTCCGCCAGCCGCGCCCCCCCCCCCCCGCCTCCCCAAAAGCGCTTGTTTCCAAAGCGGGACGCGGCTACAAGTGCAATGAGCGCGGCGGGCTCAACCCGGAACCTGCCGCAGCCCCGGGCCGGGGCCGTGCGGCGCTGGGGACCCCAGTCTTTCACTTTCGTGCCCACCACATCCACTGGAAACGTTAGGAAGGGGAGAAGCAGGGGGGCGGGGGGGGGGGGCGGAGAGGAGGGGGGAAGGCGAGCGCGCTGTGGT
>JAVKLA010000027.1:15264122-15277849 GCA_034782735.1 Sagittarius serpentarius
CCCGGCCCCCGCCCCCGCAGCGCCCCCTGGCGGCCGCGCCCGGCGCCCACCCGGCGCCGCGCTCCCTCCCCTCCTCCGCGGCGGAAGGCGAGGAGCTTCAAGCACGAGCAATTTAGAAGCCACGTTCCGACTCGAAGACAGCTGTAACACGTTAAATGCACGTCATTCTAAAGGTTTTGCTATGCGGAGTGTGAAAAGCTGTCTTTTCATGCCGGCCCGACGGAAATCGAGGCTATCGCTCTCGTGTAAGTTCAGCGCTGTAGAGTATCAGCTGTGACGCGCAAATATGCAGGGAAATGGGCTACTACATGCCTGCTACAGCTGCTGAGGCAGTCTGGGGCATCGGTTTCACCCAGGGACAAACGGTCCTACTACAGCAAGAGGCGACGTCAATGTGTTGCCCAGTTACAGGCCAGCCCTCTTCAACAAGTTAAAATTAAGCCTTTAATTTAGCTTATGAAGCAGGCTGATTAAATGCCAACATTTCATTTTGTTTCACTTGTCCCCCTGCATTCGAGGCGGTGGCTAAGGAAGGTGCAGAGCAGAGGTAAGTCAGGCGATAAGCGCAGCAAGCCCTCCAGCAGAACAGGGGCTCTCCCAGCGCCCCCACCCCGCAGAGCCCCTCCCAGCAGCAGCATCTTCCCCGATGCCTCCACCGAGAGATGCAGAGGAGAAGGACCGCGTCCGTTGCTTCAGGGCCTGGTGCACGACTGCGACTGCCACAGTGCAGGAGAATGGATGAGCCAGCCAGCAAGGTACGGCACGAGATTCGTCTTCACACCCTCCCCAAACTTCCTTACATTTCTTTTGTCTTACTTAGCTCTGCTGGTACTGATAAATTACCACAGTAACTCAGGAGTGAGATAATAGAGACAGTAATTTGCAGTCTAACATGAATTAATTCTCTCTTAATCAGGAACTGCTTTAATAGCATGGTGGGTATTAAGAGTACAGCACTTCTTAACGTTAAATATTTGTGTGTCTGAAGTAGTCTTAAAAAAATCTGGCTAGGGAAGTCCCACAATCAGGAAACAGGGAAGAAGTACACAATTTGAAATACACTGTTACTATAAAATATTTGAAACTGCAGCTCGAGGACAATTTGATTAGCACCAGGAAACTACCAGATTAAATTCATGTCCTGTTCATGCTAAGGTTGGTTTATAATTCACTGTATTAAAGTAATTCCGTTTATTAGGCGGTGAAGTACAGGTTGCATGTGTGAATAATATTAACTTAAATACACACTTAATACTTGTACACAAGTACTTAAAATGTAATCTAAGGTTGTTAACTCCATCACTAACAGGTTTTGTGTAAGTGTTCTGTACAAGAAAATACAAGACGAAGTATTCTATTCAAAGGAACTAACTAGTGCACATTTAAACCGACCTTAATGAATGCAGCCGGTAAAAGAGTTAGTAAGCAAGGCAATAGCATTCATTTCTTAGCAATTCTAGCAGAGAATTACAGAATCCTTTGAAGACATCTTTACAGTGCTTGGAACATGGAAACACCTAACATACTGACAGGTCTTCCCTACTGCAAAGGGTTATGACACACCTGCGTAAAAGAGCTGTTCAGTCTTTTCTGAACCTAAAACTTCCTCTGTACGCCATTCACATCTCACAAACTAGGTCTGTTAGAGCTATTTAAAGTATTTTTTGGCTATTTAAAGATTTATGATTTGATTTACTGTTATACATCCAGACTATGAGGCAATCAACTGAGAGAACATTTTTTTAGTGAGCGTACAGGCCACTGTAAAAACCTCTTACCTTCACACTGTTGGTTTTCAAACCTAATTAAGAACTTTTTGCTATTTGTTCTTTCTTTAGACCATATATCTTCAGTCTACTAATATTTGTGGATAAGATGAGAAGAGCAGCTATGACAGGAAAACCAAAGGTACAGCCTTTAAATTTTTTCCCATGTATACTTCCAGGTAATCTGACAGTGACTGGGTGAAGTCCATTAAAAATCAAGGGCACAACTTCTTTCAAATTAGCCAAACTGGGATATCTCTGACTCCTATTAAATTGAACAAAATAAAAAACAATTATGTGGCTGTCACTAATTAAAGCAATAATTAGTGAGATGTTGACCTATTTTGAAGATTCATAGTTCCTCATCTCTCTTCTGTAGAGGATTCTAAAGGCCAATCAGAATACATCATTTCCTTTAAAAGAGTTCCAAAACCCCAAAAGAAAACAGAAAAATCAGAGGGTTTTCCTTCCTTGCATTTCTTTTGCTCAATTTCAGGCAATTAAAATGTCAGATTCCCTGCCGTATTCAAACCAGTGAAACCAGGTATAGGTTTCAGGTCACAAGTATTTGAGAAATACTTAGAAATCCTGGCTTTTTAACCTGTCAGGTAAGAAGAAGGAAGTGCTAATTTTATCACAGTCAGTATAAAATCAAAACAACATATGTGCCTGTTCAGATAGATCTTCTGCACTTACATGTTCACAAGCTCGATTTTAGCATCCTTGACTTTTTAGCAAGATGTTGCACTCTTAAGACCAAGAGCAAGGTTTAAACAGACAGGATGAAGATTGGAAGCAGGGCAGGATGCAATACATGTTTGGAAAGGAATTCCATCCTTCCCTACATGAAGTTTTGATTTAAGATGGTGCTGCAGCACATACGGCAGTCCCCAGCTGGGCTCAGGCCCCGCAGCTCCGTACCGGGGTGAGAACCCCCATGTGCCCAGAGCCCTCCTGACTGCCAGGGTAGGGTGGACACTTTGGGGCTGTTGGACCCACTTGAACTGAAGGTTCATACAACGCGCACGAGTAACAGGTATGACCAAGGCGAGTTTTCACACTATATGCTTAGTACAGTCAATTAAATGCATCCAGGGCCTTCCTAATACTATATAGGCACAAAATAGAGCATTAATTCTGCATTAAGAGCAGAAATGCATAATAATAGCAGAGATGGCCCAGAAACAATTTTTGTGATCTATGAAAAATGTAGGACTTTTGGAATATTACGTAAGAAAGAATAGAATGACACTAAGGACTGGGAAAAATAGAAACAGAATTAAATGCCATGTGAGAACATGGAAGACTACACTCTGGAATTAATGAAACTGCTTCATGTTATAAGTTAGGACTACAAATGGCTGGAGGCAGTGGAAGGAAAAAGAAAAAGTGGGGTATTGTTTGGTTGCATATCTCTGTGTGATATACACCTGGGAAAAAAGGGCAGTGGGATGCTATTGGAGGAAATTATTTTGTGCTATAACCCTAGGTGCAGGCAAGGCTTTGCTGGGAAGGTTATGTACACTCTGACCAGTCATGGTCAGGCAAAGGGCTGCCAAGACAGCAAAGAGGATGAAGACCAACCAGTCTGTGAGGTGATCACAAGAACTTGATTTGTGAGCTCAGCAAAGTGAGGTCAGAGGGGAGGTACGATGGCTCTTGGCAAATACCTGAGAACAACACTGGGATAGGCAAAGAAGTAGTTGTACTACAGGATGCTGGCACTAAAGCTATCTTGAAAAAAACCCCAACAATCTAATCTAAGTATAAAGGGAGGTAAGTTCATAAATGGCCTTCTTGTAAGACTGATGAAGAGGGGGGGAAAACTACTTTTAAGGGTCAGTAACTGAATTCATTTACTAGGAAGATTATACTGATCCTCTTTTCTAACACGTTGAAATCTTCAAAAAATTGAAAAAAAAAACAGAAGAGATTTCAGCCTGGATCAAGCAAAATTATTTCACGTATATTTGCGAGCTCTAAATCTATGACAATTCTAAAACAAGAAGTTGGTTTGAAAGAGGGAGTGAGAGAAAGAGAAACAGAAAGAACAAAAGCAAGAGAGCAAGAACAAAAGAGAAAGAAAGAGAAAACGAGAGAGGAAGAGACAGGGAGAGAAAGAAGGAGAACTAAAGGGAAACAGGAAAAGGGAAATATTTTCAAATAAAAGAAAATGTTCACAACAAGGTATTTTAATCCATTCACTCAAGGTATTTTCGAGTTGGGTAATTTGTCACAATGTACTGTTTCACTGTTTGGTTTCAATTAATCAGCATTTTTTTCTTAAAAAATTATTAAAAGTCCTAAATGCTCTGCTATACAAAAACCACTCTGTTCTTCTTTGAAGTATTCCTTCAGTCATTATGCATAACTTGCATAATAAGATAGACTTCAATATGTGAATAATACTGTAAGCTTACAGGAACAGAAAATCAGGGTATGTTATGGCTTTGTTAACACTGCTGGAAATAAATTCTTTCTTCACATTCTCTAAATCAGGGGGTTCAAAAGCTTTTTTCTTTATTCATTTTTCTGATTTGAAGCAAAGAGATAAGGGAAATGCAAAGATAATGCATAGATTTTGTGGACTGACGGAAGAACCTCTAGCAAGGTTTATGTGATACTAACTGCAGACAATTAAAGAATCGCAGTTCCTGGATTTTTATGTTTAAATGCATGTCCGAGCTCAGATACATTGTTTTTATCTGCATGGTAGTTCACACACAGGCATCTATAGATTCAAAAATATGAATAAATAAATAGACCCAGGTATCAACTATATTAATATTAATCCATTTTCAAACAATTAGCAGTTCATACAGGCATGTTATATCATAATCAAGCTTCAGCAGTACATAACCTTCACATAATAAATATGTTTTTATTTTCCCTCAATTTTGGAGACAAAGCAAGCATTGGAAAAAAGTCACCTAAGGATGCAAAAGTTTGAGGAAACCCTAAATACATGAAACCAAGAGGTTAGAACTGAAATTGACTGTTTTTACCATCTTAAACGACAAACACTGATGCCTTTCCAGATATAACACATGAGCCTGCAAGATGAAGGCTATTCTGTGGTTCACGTGTGGATGTCAAGGACCAAAGATGAAAGACTGCCCAAGCTAATCTGCATGGAAACTGCGAAAGCGCCTGGAATATTAGGGGAATACAGCAGCCGAGTATTTATTAGGAAGAACGCAACTGGTCCTGAGTAGAAATGAGGATTGAGATTCAACACAAAGTTAAGCAAAGAGAAAAAATTCTGCAGCTTCAGAAGTTTACACCGCAATACGGAGAACCACAGAAAGGAGACAAATAGTTCAAAAAGCAAGAAAACTGTGAAAATGACATACAAATGTTTTTTAAATTTATAACGCATTTTCTTCAGTTGCGTATTCAGCTTAAGACGTTTGTGTGAGCAACTTTATTTCCAGCAAACATTAACATTTTGTGGGCAAACACAAAAATCACTAGATTTTTATGTCTCCGCACGCACATGTTTTTGTTCAATTTACTCAAGCACTCATCCCCTCAGAAAGTAAGAACAATTCTGTCCAGCAAGCAAGAACCACAGACAGGCCTCAAGTGAATAAGGAATGCCTTCGAAGTGCGTTTTTCTGCTGAAAACGGAAACATCTGCTGAGCATGTCAGAGGAAGCGGTGTCTGCTGGATTCTCGGCTGCAGCATATTTCTTCCTTGAGCCACATGAAGTAGGACCAAGGGCAGAAGAGATGGCAAGCGGGGATAACCCTTGAGCGCTGGGACTGCAATTTCAGCCCAAAGCCTGCCCTGAAGGAAGGGATACGAGAGGCTGCTAAGGAACAGGAAGACAAATCCTTCCTTCTGCTTACGGACATCCAGACGTGGAATTTAGAAAGACCGACAAAGAAGGAGAGCAGTAGCTGAATCCAGGCGGGAAAAGGCAATAACAGCTCCTGTGAAACAATTACAAATGTCAGAGATAAATCAGATTAGCCTTATCAATGAAAGAGAAAGATGGCTGATCTTCTGAAATTCTGAAAAATCCCTACAGAATGAGCCGTAGAAAGTTGGCTTTGAATCTGCTGGAATTACACAGAAACATTAAATTATTGTGTTACAGATACACACAGTAATTAATGTAACACAAATCAATATAATGGACAACAGTACTACATATGTTACCCATCCAAAATTGTGCATTTCCCCGTTGTGTTTCAGAGTTTGCACCCTATAGCACATGATTCCTACATCTTCCTTAATTTTAGAAACTGTCCCACTAGCAACCACGGCTCTTTTGCTTGCGAACGACAAGGTGGGGTTTTAACCATCAACACTCCTCAGTGCCAGGAGCAAAGTTGGGCGAAATGGACCTTCTGCCCCTAGGTAGACAGACTGGAGCTGAAATGCCGGAGCTGCACGCGGAGTTGCCATGCCCTCCTACACCTACCGAGAGCCAACACGTTTAGGAAGTGATTGCAATGGTAGGGAGGGATTAGCAGACATCTCACTAACGGATCACGTTTTCTGAAGGTTCTGGAGAAAAAAAAAACCTAAGGAGAGCTGGAGAGGTTCTGGAAAGCTGATTTAGCAGAACTGAATTTCCTACTTTTTCAGTTTGCCTAACAGTGAGAGAAAATCTAATGAAATAGGTACTCTTATCAGGCCCCAGAATTGTCTGAACTCTCCCAAACAAGCAGCTTCAGAAAAATAAGACCCTGAAAAATGCACAGCAAGAGCTTAAGAATATGACCAAGATGAATAAGGAAAAGTGACTTGACACTCTTTACTTAAAAGTCTTCTATATTCTGGCTTCTGACTATGAATTATTTAAAAGGTGTTTGGAAAACCTCATTGCTTATGGGAAAAATATGCATCTCCAAAGAGATCACAGCTTTGTTGTCAGGATCCTAATTTATTATTTCAGTATACCATCTCAGGGGTGCCCAGCTACTGAAACAAGAAAAAGTAATTTTAAGAAGTTTATTTACCCAGTTTTCTTTTTTTAATCCAAATTCAACGTAATAGGCTTGACTACCCTTCCTCTAGACAGCTCCCGGGAGGGCTTATGAAGACGGCACGGCACAGGGGGCCTGCAGAACCATGCCAGCAGCCTCAGACACAGCAATTACCAGACAACTGGCATCTCAGCTCAACAGTATTTATAATCTTCCATCTAATGGCTGGTTCTCTGCACGGAGAACTCCAGGGATAGTAACTTGCTGGTAAGCCCACATTTCAGTGCTGGTACTCAGTCTAGGCTGCAGTCACTACCTACCTAAAGCTCTTGAGATCGGCCTACCCTGGCAGGAGCGGATAAGCGTACATATATATATACATCGCACAGCCCTTCAGCAGGTTGTGTCCCCAGTGCCGCCGTTTGGGAAGCACTGGTACAGCTTATTTAAGTTCCAGCTAAAGTTCCCGGCATAAGAAAGCTATGACTACGGCAGTACTGGTTATTACAGAAGCTCTCTCATTGGAAGTGACTAAGAAGAAACCGGACCAAGTATTTCTGCAGGTCAAGCACTGGCAGGACAGAGGAGCAACATTACAAACATTACATTTTTCAGGATCTAATTTGTGTGATTCTCTCCGCTGCTCCCTACTGCTTATATGATGCAACTCTGTTTATAGCAAAGTAGGGACAGTAGGGACTGCTTAATCAGGACAGTCTAATGTATGGGCAATTATCCAAAGCCACACGTTTTCTAAATTCTGTATGGGCAGAGATGGAGCTTAAGAGCTCTGTAGGGATCAGAGCTGCTAACGAACTTCTAAGGAGGGCTCTGGGGACTGGGATGTGCATAATGAGAAAATCTGGATATTCAGCGTGAAGAACTCTCCCAATTTAGCTGCAGTCTATGTAAATTGAATTTGTATTTAATGCTTGTCACTACGCAGTCCACTTTAGCACTGGGATAAATTGGGTAGCCTGTGATTTTTCTCTTTTTTGTTACTAGCGTGGTGGCTGAAAGTGGTTCAGAAAGGCAAGACCTGGAAAACTTGGTCAAGCACGCTATTGGGAAGTACTATTATAAAGCCAAATTTTCCTGTCAGCTCCCACCTCTTCAGGCTACAGCATCATGTCTGCAGGCTACACGCTTATTTATTTCCATGTGTTACATTTGAACATCATATGCACATAGTGTGTATATATATATGTACATATACATGTGCGTGTGTATATACACACATATCTTTATAACACATCTACTAAAACAGAGGGGTGTAGACAACCTTTAAAATACCAGATTTATAAAAGAAGAAGAGAAAAAAATCTTGCAAAATACTTAATTTTATGTTTTCTTCCGTTGTTCCTTCCACATAACTAACAGTGCTTCCACTATATTTAACTTATGAAAGTCTGAAGACATCCTTGGTGTTTACCTTTAGTTCTAATCCAGTTCCTTTGTTACTGAATCAGTTCAGAAAAACATCTCTGTTCAGGAAAGCACTTAAACATACACTTAAGTACATTCTTAAAGGTGACTTCTCAAATCAGTCTAATAATTTAAAGTAGTACTAAGAAATACTCCTTAATAAACAATTCCTTTTAATATGCCTTCACAATGTAGTGCTGCTCTCATATTCTTTCACATTTCTCTGTTTTTACAACTGAGATGACAAATAGTAGGATATGGAAAGATGGCTCAACGTTTTTGATAGTCGAGGCTTAAGATAGCTTTGAAGAGGCTCATTTTCAGAAGCACACCACTTCAGAAAATCAGGTTCACAATGAAAGAGTTGTCCTCTGAGCACCCTACATCAATAATTATTTTGGAAAACTTGACCTACTCTTCTAGGCAAACCATTATATCCATAGCAACGTACAACTCGGCTTCCAGTTTGCCCCCGTGGTTTTGTAACCATCGATTGCGCTGTGAACGGTTGTTGGAACTGATCACAACTGGTATGTTCATATGAGCACGCACACATCTTTGTGTGTGTGTGTGTGTGTGTGTGTGTGTGTGTACGAGGTACAAACTGGTGTTTGCCCATGCAGACTGTCCTCCCTTCTCTCAAGGCTCAGACAAGGCTCCCTGAGTGTAAACAGAGATTTTCCTAAAACACTTTCCACCACTTACCTTCCTCTTCTGCAAAACGCATGTGTGTTAAATTCAAGCATGGGATAAATTCTGTGACCAAGCGCTTCAGCAGTGGTACAGCGGAGGAGCTGCGGAAACAGTCCAGTCCGTGGCCAGTGCAGCACGGGAGGAGGACCGTCCACCAGCCTGGCAGCCTGATGCCCACCCCAGTGGTCCCAGGCGCGCTCCAGCACGCTGCTCGATATCCTCCTCTTCCTGACAGTGGCAGGGGGAGGGCATTTCCACTTTCTCCATCAGCGCTCCCAGCCACGCACTCCCTCTTCCCCACTGCTCGCGGCTCTGGAGCTGCAATGGGAATCTCCTCTCTGAGGGCCCGCTCGTAACTTGCAGGGCTCTTGTGAAACCCAGGCGTTTTCCTCCCACAGTTCAGCAAATACTACCAAAAGAAGTTGTACTTGCGCAAGGACAAAAGCACAAGGAAGGAATAAGCAACAGGGAACAGTGTAAAAGGATGGGGAAAAAGCAACGCTGACACTGAGAAAAGGCACATAGGGCTTTATATTAAAACTGGATAACCGGTCACACTTTACAATGGTCCAGGAACTATCTGTAAGCTCCTAAGTGGCATAATTTAACAAATGCCCTGAAGAACAGGCTTAGTTCAGAAGTGCTCAGAAGAAAAAAGATCTAAATGCATTTGATATGTAAATTTAACCAGCTCTACTTGCCACACAAAAGGGATTTATCTTCTTTTTAGATTTTTAGCTTTATAATGGCAGTAGTGATCTTAGGGACATTCCTAGTCAACTTCAGAACTCCCCATTTGGTATAAATATGTTAGCTTAATAAAGTGGGGCTGGCCAGAAAGAAAGTTTTTGGGGAAAACAAAAAGAAGTGCTAAGATTTCCACATTCATGCTTGTTTCATATCAGAGGAAAAAAATTCTCATATGTTATTTGGGGGGGGAGTGAGCCATCACACACACACACAGAGGCACACAAGAGAGCACCTTGCTTCTGCCAAGTCTTGCTACTATATTTTTCTCAAAACCAACACAGCCTCTTCCCTTTCAGAAGTGAAAAAAGAAACATGCCATTGCAAGCCATGGTTAGTCTGATGTTGCCGCTGCTCATGTAGCCTCTTCCGCTATGAGGACAGCATTTGGCCAGTCCTTGTCTCCTGAGAAACCACATTTAGTCTGTGGTACGGCCACAAAAGTAGACTGGAAACACAGCCCTTCTACTAACACACCAATAAAAATCCCAAACTAAAAATGTTAAAGATGACGTCGATCCAATATTCCTCCTACACACATGAAACCTAAAATTTCCTTAAGGACTGCTCTTCATTAAAGTTCCATTAAATGGGCTGTTACAATAAATAAGCAAATTACTTCTTAGAACCACAGCACATGGTTCCAGTCAGAATAATGCAGAAGGCATGACTTACATCAGGCAAATTTTCAAGCCTGCTATCAAAACTATCAATCATGGTGTGTCTAACAAGAAGCCTGCAACATTATAATTCAAGCAAACATAGATATTGTTACAAGGAATGCAGATTGTTTTTAAATTGTCTTTGTTATGCAGAAGAAAGTTTGCATTGATGTATGCATCTCTACTGACTTCAGTCAAATCTGCAGGAAGATGACAAAAAGATAAAGGCTGTCTGGAGGAACAGGAGCTAACTAAAGCCCTGCCTGTGGACCATGGGTCTACTCCCTACTTCTTTTAGTCTCAGACAGACAGGAAAAAAACAATATTTCTCTCTTATCTTCACAAGAGGAGCCTCTGAGCTGGATTTAAGATCCTCAATCAAAATCAAAGACAATTCTTGCCTCAGAGATGTTATTCAGCTTTACTGTGATGCGGGCAAAACTCCTCGGATGAAGATATCGGAGCCAGAGCTTTAGCTATCCCTCATATCAACAATGTCTAGATAATCTCATACAAAAACACTGAAGTCTGTCTACCAGGTATGGTGAGAACATCTAGTTTTATAGGCACTACAGATATACAGTGCTTATGCACAGGGCCTACTTGCATTCTCCGAAGCATAGCTTTTTGAGGACAAAATGTAAGACAGGCTGCCTCCTGCTATGGTGCCGAGATCAGTTGCATGTACATGCCGATAAAATTTATGCAGCACTTACAACGTTACCCTTACTTTCCCCCTATAGACCCCTTGCTTTTGTGCATGGGAACGCACGCCTAGGTCTTGTTTGCAGTCGGCTTATAGAGCACCTATAGACTGTGATGCCTTATAGAGCATCAGCTCCTCGCTGGCTGCTGCTGAGAAATGCTGCTTTCTAGCCAACCCCCTGAGAGTCCTGCAGTTTACCATAGCATGTGTCAATAGGATAATGATGTCAAATGTTTCATATGAAAAAGTGGAAAATGATTCATGAAAGAGCCTGAGCACACACTGTAACTGTTCTTTTTTATCTCAGCCCTGGAAGGTCCTCAAGGCCAAGGTCCCTCCCTGGTAGGCACTGCGCGCGTGGGCTACTAGTAGTCAAGGGCCTCTTGACTACTAACCTTAGATGAAAAAACACGTACATACTGAAGTTGTGAGGAGCTGAAGGAAGTTAAGGTAAGTAGCAAACACAACCCAGCACATTCATAATCCTTGTCAGGTTTCTTGGAGATGTCACAGAAGGTACGCGCCCTCTCACTTGTGCGTCCGAGTAACGGCTCTTCTAGATCAGTGGGATTTCAGTGCACGAGAGCAAGTGGAGCAGATAATGTGGTCTTGTACCCCTCACCGCCTTCTCATCCCTTCTGGATTAAACAATTTCACTTCCAGTCCTCCTCTCCTCACTTCCCCTGCCTTCTACCTGTTGACTTCTGATTCAAAGATACACTTGGGCATCTAACTGCATACATGGGAAATTCCTGGGTGTAATATTCTTAGGATATGCTAGTTGCTATTTTTAAGACTAAAAAGGAAGCATAAACACCCTTAAAAAACCCCAAACAACCAACCAAAAACAAAGAGAAAAAGAAAATAAAACCCAGGATTCAATCTAGCACGCTCAGTTTCTATAGGAGCTGGGATTAGAGTCTCACCTGAAGGAAACCAAAGACAGTCAGGCAGGAACTGAACTTGTAATTCCTTTCCTTACACTCCAAAGTCGTTACCCCATTTCATTTAGCTTGACAAGCCCCACATTGGTTAACCTTAATGACTCCTTGCATGGCTTATCCTTTCTCACAGAGAAAAAGAGGGGTGATGGGAAATGAAGTTAGCAGCAGAGTGGAGAGCCGGGAAGGCTTTCACAGACCAATACCCTAGGAGGAACCATCACACTGCAGAGAGCACTATGGACATGAGCTTCTAAGACACTTTATAAGGAACCTAAAGCTGAGGGAGATGCTTTGCTTTAAAGGGTGAAACAAAGACAATTAGGTATGGCACTTCTTGTAAAACTGGAACAAATCAAAAATGCTCAGTGTCATAACTTGCAGGATGATTGTGAAACCGTCATTTTCCTGAGAGGTTGCATGAAAGGACGGGGATACTCATCTTACTTAGACTTGGTTCCCTACAAGGAGCAATTCATCCACCTACCTACCTCTTGGGGACGAACCTCCTCCTGGAGGTGCCTGTCTGTCTCCACCCGCTCTAGAGGAGGTCCAGCTCAGGGTGAATGGTGGCAAGGTGGATCCCCCAGTTTCCCCAACCCCCATTCCCAGGGTCACATCCAGGTCTAAAAAGTGCAAGATTCGGGGCCATTACACTGGGTACAAGCACAGGAAGAAACACTTTTGATTCCAGGGCCAGAGGCTTAGTAGATCTTCTAGCGCAATTTCTAAGCTGACAGTGCTGTCTTTGCTGCTTTAATGACTTTATGGAGATGTGGTCTCTGCAGCTACTGATAGGACAAAAACAATTTTCTTGGTCTTGCATTCACAGCACTTCCTTTAGAGGAATTATGTCTTTTCCTGGTTTAAACAAATAAAATAGTATTTGGGCTATATGTTTCAGATGATTAAAACACATTCACTTGTGATACTGCTTATTCCCTGCAACAGGGAGTGAATTTTTCGGATTATGCACATAGCTAAAAACCCATAAATTTTGTCATTCATATCCATAAGCAGCATGGCAAGCTCACAAAAGCTATTACGTTTCAGTTACACAAGTGTGTTAAATTACTCAGTCAACTGACATCTGGCACGAACTATAAATTGCTCTCAAAATTCTTTTAGAAAGATTATTATATTATTATTAATTTGCTGTGTATGTCAAAGCATATCACACACACAGCAATCCTGAAATTAATTAGCATTTTCAAGGATCACACTGAAAAGGCCCACAAAGCCAGCAGAAATAATCTCCAAGATACTAGCAGGTTAAGCTGTGCTGGCGCAACTTGCCTTCAACAGATTTCCTTCAATCCATCCTTAAGAATAAAACACAAGAAACTTCTTCTTAAACAATCTCTTTGTCGCATATCCTTGACTGTTACAAATAAGGCTCAGAGGCTAAGATTTCATTTGCCATTTACATTCACTAAAACCAAAGCACTTAGAAAAATGACAGTATTTTTTACTCATTTTTTAGCAATTCAAAGCCACCCCGATAAGATACCCAGTTAAATAAAGGAGAACAGAGAACAGCTTAACTGTTTAAGCATGACGTTGAACACAGGGCTCCTTTCTGGGTTTACTGTGGTCCTTCAAAACATCTAGATAGGAAAGCTGAGTAGTATTTCAATAAATCATTCATTAACATTTCATTCAGTATAATTTCAAATAAAAATCATTCAGAGCATAAAAAAACAAGGTTGCATTCAACAGTGTTTTATGATGCCCTGGTTTCGGCTGGGACAGAGTTAATTGTCTTCCTAGTGGCTGGTACAGTGCTGTGTTTTGGGTTTAGTATGAGAAGAATGTTGGTAACACCCTGATGTTTTCAGTTGTTGCTCAG
>JAVKLA010000027.1:15280627-15295233 GCA_034782735.1 Sagittarius serpentarius
TACCCCCCCCCCCCCCCCCCCGGGAATTTCCCCCAGAAATTAAGTGGCAGGGGAGGAGAGCAAAACAGACCAGTAACACATTCAGCTTCCAGAGAACGTGATTAGTTAGCAGTCCCAGAAACGCCCTTGTGCCAAGGCTAGCCAGGCTCCGAGCAATTCAATATCAATTACAGATAGAAAATTCCAAGTTCCAAATTTTACATATTACAAATCAAGGTGGCCCAGGGTTGAAGCACAGGATACTTCAGATGGCAGTGTCGGTGCCGGCAGGGTAACAGCGGGGTTTATGTTTATATAGCTCCAGCCATGCCGGTTAGTTTCTCAGAGACAAACTGTGCAACTCAGGTTTTTCTTACTGGAATTCATGAACGCTTTTGTGGTATGCTAAGTGATATAGAAGCCAAAGCACAGTCAACCAACGTTTCCAAAACCTGAGTAAGGCACCTGATATTAGCCTAAAAGTGACGCGACATTAATCGAGTGGGCAGGGTTGTTTATCAGCTGTCTGGCTTTTTATACCTATAGGATTTACCTTTTCAAGCCACAATTCAAATGTTTATTTGCTTTTAAGTGAAGTGTTTGATTCTTACATATTCAAGTGATGTTAGGCGCTGGGGCTTTTTAAAAGAGGAAAAAAGAATCCCTTCACAATCATGAAATCAGAAGAGTTGGTAATACTCAGTTTGACTTAAAAGATCAGGACCAGGGCAATCAAGTTAGTGTGCCCTTTTATAGGAGTTTAAAATTATCCATCCATGGCCCCACACATTCAGGAGAGCCTTTCAACTTGTTCTTCCGTGAGCATCAAAATAGCCACACTTCACAGTAGTTTTCAGTGAAGTTTACAGCGTTTCTCTATTTGTCTCTAACTGTCAGCAGGCAGTATTCATCCAGCAGCAGGCAAATACATTAAGAGAAGAAGGCAAAATTAGAGAGTCATGGAGAATTGAGAACTCAGCAGCTGTTTCCCCTTGAATTATCTACTTAGGAGTCCCTTCTCTGCATGCTTGACACGGGAACAAAAGAGGCTGCCGTCCCTCCTCCCAGCCGTGGCTGACAACCTATGACAGACTATCTGGCAAGCTGCAGATCCATTACTGGCTTACTGGGAAGGCTCAGGAGACATCTATGATGCCACTTTCAGGCAGGGCCCTACACCTGCTAAAAGGCTGGATAATTCCCGTTCGGGCTCCTTGGTGAAATGCCCTCTTGGGGTTTCTGTATGTTTTATTTAGCATTTTCACGTCAAGTTGCTCCAGTGACTGTACAAGGACATGAAGCATGTCTCTGTCTCTTGAGGGACACATCTCCTGAGATCACCATTCAGGGCCCTTCAAGCTGTCCTGTCTTTCATATATAGCTCATCTCTCAGCTGGCAATGAAGGGTAACCTCTTTTGGCACTCTCTTCATCTGATCTGGACAACCCTGGGGTACGCATGAGTTAACTTCCTGCAGCTCTACATCCCGACTGACGCTTTGTTGCATCAACTGGATCCTCCCCTTGAGATATGAAAGCCTTGTCACATGTTGACAGACCCTATTGTTCCACAGAGGAACCTGAGTTTTATTCTGAAAAAGATGCTTTGTCTTGGCCAACATAACGTGAGCAACGGCCTTTCTGGGTAAAACTCTAATATTCAAAGTTTTTCCAAAGTTGCAAAGGCATCCAAAGCAATTTTCAGTTCTTAGCTTTGGAACTGGAAGAATATCCTTGTACGTGAAATGTTATTTTGTTATTTGTAAGGCTGGCTTTGCAAGAACATAAAGAAAAATGGACCAAGCTCTAATCTTCAAGGCTGCTCAAGGATGACCGTTCACTTGAGAAGATGAGGGGAACAACACGAAGTGTGAAAACATTCACCAGTAGAAACCAGAGGAGATTACAGAGTTCATGGAAATCACCAATTATTCAAAAAAAGAAGCCAAACTAGGACTGTTTTTTTCACTTTTAACCATCTGACAGGCTTGCATGCAGAAAATAAAGACACGTTTTCCATGGTATAGCTCTCTTGGCCCAGTGATGGCATCTGGCCTCTGCAGCAGAAATGACATAGTTTGACTGGCAATATGAGTAGAAGACATCTTCCCTTGCTGCCCACAGGACAACAGTGCTGGTCACGCAGACAGCCAAGAACCTGGCAGTAAAACAGCCTGCAAATAGCTGCTACCTGGCAAAGTTGGGCTACTGTCGTATTCACAGCTGAACGCCAGAGAGAATAGCAAGTGATGTGCCAGAAAATAAGAATTCTGCTTCTCCAGATATATTTACACCCAGAAGAGCACAAAAAAAGCAGGTAAGAGCAAAGCAAACTAAGCAGACAGCCTGCACTAACAATGACCCAAGAGAGCTACACTCAGGTGAGTGGCTTTAAGTGCAACCACATAGTCACACAAAACAACTGCATGTTAATGTTAGTCCCCCGAGCTTTTTGTTGTTGCTCTTTTAAAGGGTTTCAACATTGCCACCAGGGATTTAGAAGTCAAATATCTAGGCTTAAGTTTCCAGAAGTATTTCTAATTTTGGTTTGCTCAATTTTTAGACATTCCTGTATGAGGACCTGATAAGGTCTTAAGCACCATTGGACGCAACAGAAAAAAGACCTGAGTCAAAAAAATTACTATATATATATATATACAGTCACTGTCAGAGATAACTGCAGTTTTTTGTGCCCACAAGTTACCTCAGCACTGAACTGCTGAGAAGAATTGGTAGCAATGTTTAAACATCCTGAAACATACAGTCCCAGCAAATGAGCCCACTTAAAATTCATTCTACCCAATTCAAACCCAGGTGATAGATTATAAACAAAAAGAAAATAATCCCAATCTACCTACTTTCTAACAGCAAACAGAGAGGGCTGAAGTTCCCCTCCAGCTTGTGCTCTGCACCGTTCTCCTCCAACGGTTCACCCCAGAGACATCTTGCCTTCTTTCTACCTTTCTTTTGTGTGTGTTCTTCATGTTCAGATGAAATGTCAGTCTCCTATTTTAAGCTGCAGTTTATGCAAGATGAACCTTTCAGTTAACTACACAACATTTGAAAAGGCAGACTCTAGGAGGATTCCAGGTTCTCGTCCTAGATGGCCCCCCCACCCCGCCACTTATTTAATCAAGTCTGTAAAAAGAAAGTTCACAATGTGATAACTATGTTCATTTTGGTCACACCCCACCCAACCATATGCTGTTGTTTTTTAGCACACATGGAATTTTTGCACGCTAGCAATATGTTGGAGCTTTTTGGGTTTTAAGTGCTGAAATTAAATTACTTCTGGTGTGAAAACTGAAACCACCTCCAGCAACATGCAAGAATTTCTGAAGTTGTTGCAGATTCCACAATATTTTGGGTGTGGAACAGAGGAGGTGTACCTCTTCTTTCCTGCTTTCTTAAATCAGTTTACAACACAGAGATACTTCAGCTAACTCACTTAGGACACTGCTATACAGCATATTGCAGTGCAGCATGAGCGTGGTGCAGCTTTGGGAATAATTAATCCTGTTGAAGGCAAGCAGACAAAGACAAAGCAGTAACATAGCAACATTTTGCTCAAGATTGTTTGATTAAAACATACTAGCAGAAAACATGGACAGCTACAAGTTGTTTATTCAAATTTCCAGAAGTCCTTGTTTGTTTTGCATGAATAAGGTAATGCACGACGAAAGCATCACAAGAAAATCTGGGGTTTTCAGTGAATCAGCTAGAGTTTAAACACTCCCTTATATAATTTAAAGAAGGAGGAAGCGGAACTAGTACTGCAGTTTGCTCCTCCTTCAGATGCCAAGTTTTCAGTATCCAAAGACATTAATAAGTCATTGCTTATTGCAAAGTGGCTGCCATGTTTAGCTTAAAGATACTCATTTCTTTTTAAACTTGGAATGTATAAAATGATATTTCAGTACTTTTTTAATATGTTTTGCATACTTTGACAACAGAAAAAACCCTCTGAATTACGGAGCTGCTTCTACTGGGCCTGGTATGTATTTGCTACATATAAAATATACTTGTTAGTTCCATTTAAAATTTTTAAACAGTCAGTTGTACCGTATTCGGATAGCTTACTATTTGTAGCTCCAATTGCACTTATCCAAGACTCTTATCAACTTTACTGTACTTATCCACATACCACCCTGGAGATGCATTTAACAAGCACTCTAGGACAGAAAAAGAAACAGAAAAAGAGCTTCCAGTTTCCTGAGTTGACTACGTCTGGACCAGTCTTTCCTCCAGGTAAAAGACACATTTCAGAAGGAGGCTGCCACAGAGCTCAGCTTCTAACACGCAGAGAAAAAAGATTTTGTCTCACAAGGCTGCGGTTCCTTGCCTTCGAGTCCACCCGTCTTCAGTTGCACTGGAACATCTCTCCTGCTGCCTCAACTCTTCCCTTTCTTCCTCCTCCATCTTTGATTCCCACCACCGCCAAAAAGAGCACCTTGATACTGCCACCAAAAGAGGCTTGAAATATTTCCCCAGCCTCTCCCAGCTGAAAGCCAGCTAACCTACTCATTAAATAATCCTGCTGGACAAAAGAAGGCATGTTTCATTCCCCCTGTCCCAGAGTCCTCTCTGGGTAATGGGCTGATACATGAAATACCAATTTCTACCTCTTCTCTGCTGCTCTCCCTTGTCCTGCTGGATACACAAGATCCAGCTTCTCTTCCCTCCATCCCTTCACCGTGTGAGACCTGCAGCAAGCTAGGAGGCTGCTTGCTTTCTCATTTTCTTTGGCTGTGATGCTTCCTCTCTTCCCTTCAGTTAGTCCATTTCTCCTACCTTGTTTTAGCTTCATACACCTAAAAGCTTCTGAGTATTACAGCAGTACTCTTGAGCCAGCCAAAAGCTGGGGTCCTGCTGTACTGTCTTTCCAACATCCAGAGACGGTCTTTCCAGCACCGGTGACAGAGCTGACCCATGGGCCTTATGAACAAGGTTTCCACTCTGCTCACAAACCCAGCAGAGCTCCCCCCAAAAGCCAGCCAGATTGCAAGGAGTCATAATCAGTTTTGTCGTTATATTTCTTCTTGAGTTTTTATGAATTACCATTACTATATTGCTGTTCATTAAAGAGGTTTGTCTTCTTGTTTGGTTGTTTTTTTCCTGCCTTAATGATAAAACATACTGTAAAACAGAATATTTTTGAAGTCACAAATGGGAATTGCCGTCAAATCATCCAAAGAGCAACAATGGAAAGAAGACATAAGTTAAGAAAATCGGAAAGCCTGTATGTAGAATCACGATGCTTCGCGAAAGAGGGTTCAGTAACCGACATCGCACAAACCTAAATCTTTGGCACTGCTGGTATTAAAGAATCAGCAATAAAGGAAAACGTTTCATGGGAATTTCCAATAAGAATTCCAAACTGAATCTCATTTTCACTATGTTTGGATCTCTTTTGTCTTTCATTCTGTAATGCTAAAGCACTGAAGCATTCCTTGACTGAACACTCTCAAAAAGTGTATTTTAAATTGGGAATACTTGTACTTCCATGACAGTGGAATTAAGAATTATTTCTAGTCAAATTTCCAGTTGCCATACAGAGTAAAATAATGCAGAAATATTTGCAGTTTGTAGACAAATCATAAACTGAAAAAAATAAAAAAGGAAAAAAAAAATTATATCTTTTGGGAGCTATTCACTGAAAGTGCTCTGGGTAGGTAAGGGGAAGTATCATTTTCACCAGCTCTGTAAAATGCAATATGCTCCAGGTAAAACTTCCATCACCCTCCGTGGAGTGTGATTTATTTTTTTTTTAAGGCAAATAAATGCTTTCCTCCCCAAAAACAAACCTTAAATCAAAGCCTCCTCCCAGAAATTCAGATATTCCTTGCATAAGCTTTAACCACACACAGCTGTGTATTTTTTAGCCCAAAGACTTGCACCAGCCTCTTTTAGTATTCCCCCAGCATCATGAACCAGCAGGCATCAGTATGCGGCTCTGGGCAGATGGGTAACACCTGCTTAGGAGGGTCAGGAAAATTGAGGCTTCCACTTCCAGGAAAACCCAAGCATGGGTCTGCAGGGTTTTGCAGACCCCGAAACATTGCTTTATTGGATTCTAAATATAAATGTTTATCATGATTTGTAGTTTCAGGCAAGCAGCATTCTGCATTGGTGTGTTACGGAGCCAAAGGAAGGCCTACTGATGATATGGTATGATATCTTTCCTCCATTTGAATGTTCAGAACTACCTTTGGACAATTAGACATAAGACTATATTTCCTAAATTTGCATAAAATGAGAATCACACAGATGGACAACACATGCTTCCCATAAGTCCAGTGTGAAAATTACTCTATCACTTGTCGTTGTACCCAATCTTTCCACATTTCTGGCAATTCACATCTTAAACAAACAAGAATTGTGACAAGCAAAACAGATGGTCTCTCCTCCTCCTTCCTAAAAAGTTCCAAAGGCACATTTCCCAAAATTCTTGCTTTATAATGGTGCTGTTCTACTTGTCACAGCAGTTTTGAAAGAACTTTCAGTAATACACAAATAGAAGGCCTAAGCCTCTCTTACACCAAGGTCCCGGAAAACCTGCCTGTGAGTGCAAGGGATCCGTGCAGGGAATGAACTAAAGTCCCCAGATCTTCTAGGTGAATTTAGAAGGATGCCAGTCAAGCCGTCTAAAGCAGCCTTGCTATTCAAAGGCTAAAAGGCAGGTTCTGTTTCCTTCTCCATTTATATACTAGACTATTAATTGGTGTTTGGCATCAGCTCGTTATCCAGCATGTGGGAGCTTTACCAAGGCTATGTATTTGCGAAGGAAAAAAATGTCCTGCAACAAAGGACACTCCTAATCAGTGGCACATGAGCCTCTTCATTGGGAGCATGCACAACGGACATACAGCCAAGAATGCCTTTGCCTCCTATTGTGGCCTTACAGCACATCAACCTTCTCGTTTCTTTTTTATCTCCACCCCACGTTGTCTTCTGCTCCAATGTGCCAACTATGGCCGCAGGTATCCATCTCCTACACAGCAGGAGCTGTGCAGTGTTTAGAGGGATGGGATAGGCAAATACACCTTGCAGGGGTTACGGAGATGTGGACCACTGCCTGGCAGTAACTTAGAAGCGAGCTGATGATGGGCAAACAATGTCAGGTGTGGAGAAATCTTTGAGGAACCCATGAACAAAGCCCTCAGAAGAAAAGGGAAGGTAAGCAACAGCAGGACAAAAGAGGCTGCAAAACGTGACCAAGAGCATAACCCGATTCTGTCTCTAAGCAACACAGCCTGAAAAAGAAACCCTTAATTCACAAGAAACCAGTATTAATAAACAATGCAGCCATCATGCCAGTGATCTCCTTAGCCTTTGCAACACCATTTCATAAGCTTCTCTCAGTCTATACAACCACGTATATACGTTTTGTAGGCAAACAAATGAATCATACTTCCAAGAGAAGCTGCATCCATACCTTTTCATTGCTCCACACGAGCAAGCAGGAGTAAGAAGTCCTTGGTTAAGGTATTGCTGAAGGAATAGTAAGTGTGCATCCCACTGTAGCCATATGTTTGAGTTAATCCCTAGGCTGCGGTGATACTGCTTAATTTAGGGTTAAACATGATGCATTGTCCTTTAAGGAGGACTAAACACGTAAAAGGATAAATACATTGTAGTTCTTTAGTGTGGTGCACTAGCTTTGTGGAATTATCACCTGGCACCCACCTTTGTGCAAACACGAAATAAATAAATATCTTGGCTCTGTGTGTAAGATTGGCTTATTGCACACCGGGTATTGAACCCTGCTTGTGGGTCACCACCACCAGAAAATGAGACATGAGCCCGGCTCTCCTCTTGCTGGGTGTGTTCTCCCACCGTTAGTCCATCATAGGCAAGGTGGGGCATCATCACTGCTGTCTTAAAAGAAAGTAACTCGTCAGCTGCATTTTGAGAGCAGTCTGGTACTGTCAGAGCATATCAGGTGGCATCTGAAAACACCTGTTTAAGGAGCCCCTCAGCCAAGTTAGAGGAAGAAAATCTATATACTAAACACCATAAGGTGATGGAGAGGCCTGTGGCAGCCCTCGCCATGCACAGAGAGGCAGCTCCAGGACCCACCAGGTAGCAGGTTGGCAGCTGGTTTTTTCCGGACTCAATTTCAGGCTCGTGTGCCTCAGGGGCTGTCTTAGGCGCCCCACTTTGGCTCTAAGCCTTATTTACAGGCAGGGTATTTAGCGCCTGGCTCAGGAGACAAAGGGAGGGCTACATATTCTGTATTACCCTGCAAGCTTGCACCCTTCCTCTGTCAGACTTGGAAGTGTGCTTTTCTCAGTAAAATTTTACGCATACATTCAGACGCTTCTCAGTATGAAGAGCAAACAGTAGAAACGCATACTTAACAGGACAGAGTGCTAGTGAAATTTTTCTGGTATCTGTAGGCCACCTAAATCATTGAAGTTAGTTCCATAATTAACTGACTGGATGGAACCTAAGGCTGATTTGCTGGTTGAAAAGAAAATGAATACAGAGACTCTTACTAATGATCAGCATCTGCCACTCTCACTTACACTGAATATCATTTCACTGCCTGAGCTACCTCTTCAGTTTTAGTTGACCAAGTCAAGACATCATTAAATTAGGTTGAGCAGTAATTTATGCCAAAAATACTCCCACTGGTACTACTGGACTATTTCTGGAATAAATTACTACTCATGTTTATCCCTGCTATTGTTCCCTTCCGCTAAACAACAGAGAACACAGCAGGAGCAAGGGTCATTTCATATTAAAATGCATAAAAAAGACAAGAAGTCTTTTCTGAAGTGTTTATAAACTTATATCCAGAGACTGAAGTCTTCTATTTGACCATAAATTCAGTACACGTAATCGCAAGTTTCCCCTTTCCAACCACCCTGGCCATATGTTTTGATCCCAGTTTGAAGCAGTCACTTCTGAAGCAAAAAGCTCATTCAGTTTCTATACCTCAAGCTTGTTGGAGTCTCTGCTTTAGACATAGAAACTACATCTACACTGCGGAGTCAGAACAAACTCAGCTGTCTTTAAAACTAGATGAGGCATCTCTGTAGCACTTACATCTAGAGAACAGGTGTCTTCTAAGAAAGGCAATTAATCTAAATATGAACAATGATTTTTTCTGATGAGAAACCTCTTTCTAGTTTCAAAGCCAAACCACAAAATTCATTTTGCATGTCACAAATGGACATGGACTGAAAAGTGAGGGAACAATAAAAGACCTGTTAGCAAATAGTACATAAAATTTATAAGCTGATCATTCCTTTCCAGAGACATGTTATCATCAGCACAAGCAGAAGTGTAATTACTCCACACAGCTGAAAAGCAGCTATGTACAACCTCTGCCTCTCAACAAACAAATACTTCTGAAGTAGAAGACTTAAGGCAAAAAGCAAGGAGATTCCTGGGAACACCTGTGCCATTTGCCGTGTTACCTTCTGGTGACCAAAACTGCTGATGCAAGAGCATCCTCCCTAACTTCAAAAGCTCTGCGTCCCTCCTGAGAAGCGTGCAGGAATCTGCCTGGCTTGAGGGACCCGAGGGCACTGCACAGAGAAGAAACAACATAGGCCAAGTTCTTTAAAACTCATCACCACAGTCTGGCAAATTTTTGGCATGCAGCCACCCCCAGCAGCCATTCAAAAATGCCAGGTGGCTCCGTCTTGCCAGAGAGATAATTTGTCAGAGATTTTGAAATGAAGCACTTCAAAGTGAAAATCATCTGCCCTTTCCAAACAGAACTGTCCAAAACACTTGATTAGATTTCAATTCAAAATAGATACTTTTCTGTTCAAATTAACCCACTGCAAAATAAGCCATTTTTGTCCTAGCCTGTCTGGCTCATTGTGCCTCGTAATGACTTTGTGGCATTTCTGCACGTTACCTTTGCTCAGGCATGGGCTCTATTATGGAAACTGGCAGGATATGTTGTAAATATTATATTTTGGTTATATTTTGGTAATCTGAGTAAGTAGAAACTTCATATTATTAAAAATTCTTGTGAGGCACAATACACATCTGCCTGCAGCTTCTTGCCACATGGTATCTCATCTTCAGCAGCAAGACTTAGTAGGAGAAAAAAACTAATCCTGGCTGCTAAATGTGAGCAGAGGTAATGGAGAGGCTGTTAACAGATTTATTTTTGTTAATAAAATATTGAATAGTTAAAACTGAACTTGAGCGAGTTTTATAAATTTTCTGATCTCAGAAAGATTTCCAATCTTGAAAGTGCTCTAAGATCTTATTTTTGTGGGTTTTAGCGTCAAATCATTTTATTCCCAAGTTGGAGACAACTTTCTGTTTGGGAATTTGATTTTATTTACACCACAAAGAATTTAAAGGTTTAAAAAAATCAACATCCAAGCACATTTTAATTGACCTGATCTTAACTGCCTTTGTTTTTCTGGGTTGGTTTGTTAACAAGCGGAAGAAGATTGAACGGGAGCAGGTGAAAATTTTCAGAGGTATAATTTTTCATCCCGGTTTAAACTTTGAAAAAACTTTCACTAGATGAGAACACAATTTCCAAGACTGTTCTGGACAAGGACATTGTGAAAAGATGCAGAATTTTTTTTCTAAAGGAAATGGTCTGGGAGGGAAACCTAGCTCTGATCCACAAGTCATTCCTGAAACTCCTCTGCAAGAGGGAACCTCAGCAACAACTCAGAGCTATTCAGGGTACCTGGTGTGGAGGGAGGGAGGGGAGATGAGCAGGGAACAGACATAGGCTGGGAACAGACCTAGGCTGGACACTTCTAGATTTTGTGTGTCAGTCCCCTCTCCTGTGACTTTGATGATGTGACTGAGACACAGTGTCCTGTACAGAGTCCACTGACCCACAATGTTATACCATTTGACAGAAGAAGTATTTCTTGTTGTTTCCTGGATGTTAGCTCATTACATAGCAAAGAAAATACTTCCAAAGATAAAAAGCTTGTCCAGAAAGCAGAAATTGTAACACTTCAAACTGCTGGTAAGTGAAATTTAAAAAGAGACTCAAACCTGACAGTGTCTGAGAGGAGCAATAACAGGAAACTTTCTATATACTCCCTGCTCACCCCATAACTTATAATGCACAAGAAGATCTCCCAGGACTTTTAAAATTACCACCAGAGCTCGAGACCCTGTTAATTACCACATACCCCAAAACTTCCAATTAAAAATACAGGAAGTCAAATACAACACGTGAGGGAACATGCTCAGGGTAAGTCAGTCCTTCTTCCAGCAGATGGCTGCCCGGACAGTGAGAGGCCAGTTGCTCCCCTCCTACAGCCAGCCAGCACCAGCCGTAAGGTACCAAATACCCTTTCCCAGCGCTGGCTGGGTGTTACAAGGCATACAGCTTACCCCACAGTACAGTACCCCTCTCGGTGCCCAAGCTAATGGGATTTGCTGGAGGCTGCCAGCCCATCGGTGAGCAAGGTCACCCCACTGCCCTCTGGCTTGGTGCTCGGGCACCTCCGAGCAGGCTCCGCTGCCCACGGGATTTGCCAGAATAGCCTGGCGTGCACATGCAGTATTCAGAAAGAGGGCCACCAGAAAGGGCAGGAAGGATATATAAAATCCCCTCTGAGGATCCCCCAGAATGTCCAACTACCATTGGCACTCCAGCCACCAAGCTTATCTCAAAGGCAAGGCAGTCACTTTTCCTATCTCCTCCTGCCTTCACAGCCCACCCTGTGGGAGGCTCCTCTCCAGCACAGAAGAACTATTCTGCACATTTGTTGAACTCAGCCTCCTGCCTTTACCAGAGAGGCCCTGGGAGGAAAAATTGCAGGATGGTGATTGCAGGGTTCATTCTCCTGCCCCTTGTGCTGGGTCACTCCTCCCTCCTTGGGACTCAGTCGTCCACGCTGTTATCACCTTACCTTCTTGCATCACAGTTCAGTGATGACACTATGCATGCCTACATGAGACAGTCACCCAAGTAGGTTAGACATACATAGACAGGGATAACCATACCTAGAGGATTCACTACAGGCTGAACATTATTAAGCAGAATTCATGCTATTACAGGTTGCTTATTGCAGTCCATAGTACCTAAGTATCAGAGATTTACATGGCTTTTCCCATGCTATAAGGCAAAAAGTATAATTGGTTCAGTGTCATCACCATGGTTTTCACAATTACTGTAAGACTGAAAAAAACATTTTCATAGGTATTTAAAGGCCAGTAGGGAGCTCTCTAGGCTTGTCCTCTTGCATAACGGTTTGTAAAGTTTTTTCCTAGTGATTCCTCCACCAAACTCACTCATCTGTGGTTTAGATGTAGCAATTTTCTTCTTTTTCGACTTGCGCTTTTCAAGGAGAGGTGTTAACTTCTGTCAAGCCTCCAGGCAATAAAGCTGCCTTTTTAAGCTCTCCTTTGAGATCTCTTAGAAATAGTCCATAGAGACCAACAGTCTCCTGATTAAATTGATTAGAGCTTATTGTGTTCACTGCTTCAATTGTTTGCATTCCTGTCTGCAAAGAGCTATCTCTGCTCACACAGACCCAGACAACCCTGCAGAGAGCAGCAGAACTTGTAGCCTGCTGTGATGTTTAAGGGATGGGGGAGCTGGGGAAGATTTTCCCTACCACCAGTTTAAGTGTGCCCCCCTCTGGACAGTGGTCTGAATCGCCTTTTCCAGACCACCAAAATATTGAGATAAAGCTCAGTGGGGTCCAACAGGTTGCAGACCTGAACCAAAAGCCAGCTGCATCCGTGTAATACTGAGTCCTGCTTAGCCCAACCAGGAGAATTCTATTATTATGTCTATATCCCATTGCTGAAAACAGACCTGATCCTGTGACATCAAGCACTGCAATTCATTTTCAGATGTTAAAAGTCTACATAATCTGCTTCTACCCTTGGGCTACTGCTTTCCTTTCCATTGTACCTGTTGCATCCAGAGACAGGTGAACTGCAGCACCACCCAAGTCAGAAGTCATGCTAGCAGGCAAGGCTTTCGCCATTAAGGCCCTCCTCCTATCCAATTAAATTTTCTGCTTTTCAATTAATTATTTGTCCATTTTAAGGTCCCCTCTCTGTCTCAAAGAGAAAGAAGCTAGATAGTGCTGTGCAACAGAGGGTCAGTCTCTTCAGGGGGACTGCACAAGGTACTTTGGACTCTACCTTGCACCAAGCAGCAAGTCTTTTACAGAGTGCCAAGGCGAAATGCAAACTGTCTTAGAGAGCAGGAGGCCACAAAACCACCTGAATGAAGCAAGCACATTGAGCCTCCAGATGGGTGGCAGACTATATGGAAAACTCTCACCAGGGAGACAAACCTGTAGTCCAGCAGCGTTTGTCTCTGTCCTGTCCTACAAGCTTGAAGCCTTACAACCCATAAACCCACTAGACTGATTTTAAGTTTTACTATTTATTACAGTGTTCCCAGGCCAGGTCAGATTAGATCCTCATAATGGCACCTTACTCATACTTCTTGGAAGCAATGTGCCTCGGTGGGCAATTTTATAAGTGATCAGATTACAATGGACTGAAAAGTAATTAAAGTGCTGCATAAACCAGGTTAAAATTGAAAGCCTGCATTTCTAAAAGCATCTTATCTAGTGTTTGATAGATGGAGAAAAGAAGAAAGGAAGAGAGATCCCTACTGAAAAGAGCATTGTCAGAAACATTCGTTCTCACTGGACAGTAAATTGACCAACACCCTGTTCTCAGGAAAGCAGAAGCTGCCTTCTCACAATTGGGATGTGAGATTAAAAATCATGTTAAAAGAAAATTAAAATTAGAAAATCCAAGCACTCGGTACTTTACAATAGGAGAAAAGCTGCGTGTCCAAATTTCATCTATTTTGTCTATAAGCATTGTGAGATGAAATACTCAATTGTGTGACATGGAGTACGTACTGTGACATGGCCACAACATCATATCCCAGGCTCATTCAGTGTGCAGAATAGCTGATGTGCAAACCTCTCTGTGTACCTTCTTTCAAGGGATGTTTCAAGCATTATTTGCAGTGCCACAGCCCAATGTTTTATCAAGCATGAAGTTCTTCATTACCTCCTGGAATTTTCTGTGATGATGTCATTTCACAACAACTGATCCACAGCCATTATGAATTTGTCTCTCCGGTATGCCCCAGAGATGAGAGCAAGGACACTTTGCAGAAGGGAAGCTGAGGCACAGGGGTATTTGGGTCCAGTTTAGTTGATTGTCCTTCAGGTGGTTTTCCAAGTGTTTAACATTTTACCACATCATGTGGCAGAGAAACCTAGAACAATTTTCATATGTATAACTCCTACAGCATAACATCTTAGCTCCGTAGCAGAGACAGAGATCCCACCTGGTTGTCCAGGTGACATTCTTGAGATGATCTTACCAACCAATCATTAAGCGGCCATTACTAGAGACTTCACATCCATTAGTGACTGACTTAAGGTTGCACAGGGAATGCTGGTTTAGGTATTTCTGTACAGTAAGCTTCATTGCACAGAACTGTATTTTTCCTTCTGCATGAGTTAAAGCAAAGCTGAGGGTTTCACAACCGCTGTAGACACAGCTATCAATCGTGTCACCCACCCCTGCACCCCTGTCCTGATTTCAGCTGGGACAGAGCTAATTGTCTTCCTAGTAGCTGGTACAGTGCTGTGTTTTGGGTTTAGCATGAGAAGAATGTTGATAACACCCTGATGT
>JAVKLA010000027.1:15300368-15318960 GCA_034782735.1 Sagittarius serpentarius
CTCCCCCATCCCACTGGGTGGGGGGGGAGCAAGTGAGCGGCTGCGTGGTGCTGAGTTGCTGGCTGGGGTTAAACCACGACAAAAGTCCAGCTGGAAACCAGTCACAAGTGGTGTACCCCAGGGGTTAACACTGGGTCCAGTCCTGTAATATCTTCATTAATGACCTGGACGAGACAGAATGCACCTTCAGCAACTTTGCAGATGATACAAAACTGGGAGGAATGGCTCTGCATTAGGAAAAGCATTGCCAGCAGGTCGAGGGAGGTAATCCTTCCCCTCTAGTCAGCCCTAGTGAGACACATCTCAAGTGCTGGAACTAGATTTGGACTCCCCTGTGCAAAAGTCTGGGCAAGGGCCATTAAGACGATTCAGGGACCAGAATATCTGACATATGGGGAGAGAGCTGGGCCTGTTCAGCCTGCAGAAGAGAAGGCTCAGAAGGATCGTATCAATGTGTATAAATACCTGATGGAAGGGAATGAAAAAGATGGACCCAGGCTCTTTCCAGTGATGTCCAGTGACAGGAGAAGAAGCAACGGGCACAAATTGAAATGCAGGAAATTCATCTTAAACATAAGTTGAAGTTATCTTTTTACTGTGGGGATGGTCAAACGCTGCCACAGGTTGCCTAGAGAAGCTACGGGGTCTTCATCCTTGGAGATAATCAAAACCCAGCTGGACACTGTCTTGAGCAACCTGCTCTAGGTGTCCCAGCTTGAGTAGGGGATTGGGCTAGACGATCTCCAGAGGTCCCTTTCAATCTCAGCCACTCTGTGATTCTGTGAAATGTTCAGCTTTGACTTCACTCTGGCAATCAACTTCCACACAATCCTGTTGCCTTCACAGTGCTTGAAAGACACTTAGTCAATCCCAGAACAAAGTCAAGCACAGAACAAACAAAAGTTACAAAAGGTCGGAAAAGAATTGTTCTTAGCCCAGGAACTCTAAAGGATGCATAACACTACCAAAAAAAAAAAAAAAAAAGTTTTTTTTCTTGAGAAGCTTTAGGTATTTTCAGCATCCTGAAGAGAAGATTCAGGGCACCACAGTCAGGGTCTGCATGAAACATGCTATAAAGTGTCTTTATCTTCACTTTATCTTATAAAGTGTCTGTGTAAAAAGCTTAGGGGAAGTAGTCCTTAAGTCAGTCACCCAAGGTGAATGAAGCAATGTACACGTAATGATAAACTTAATATTTTTGTCTCAAAATTTCATTGTTATAAATAATAAATCAGTACCACTCAAAAGATGAGTGAGGCACTTTCCTGAGCAAGAGTAATGTTTATTTTTACCCCTTATTAGGCATGACATGAGACCTTGAGTAGCAAAAAAAGAATTCCTCATTAACATTCAAACAGAATATCTCTGTTGGTTTTAGCTTTTCACTATACCTACAGCATGAAAGGGGGCAGTTTTATGGTAAAAGTTGTTCTTTTGATGAATGACTTGCAATTGTGATAAGTGCTGCATATCCTCAAGCTCTCACTGGTAAAACTGTTGTACTATTCTACTATGTGCTATATGTAAGGAACAGATATACCAAAACCATTTACAAATGTCTTAGAGAATTTTCAAATGTCTTCCGAGGACTATTTGTCATATTTTTTTGTATGTGAAATCAGGTTCTTACTTTTAGAAATCTACCTATTCAAGTAGAGTAATAAAATGTTTTAAAAAGGGCTTAAGGTCTATTCCTTAAAAACAACAACAAAGACAAGTGAAGTAAAAACCATAACTTAAAATGTCATTAGGTAGGATTGGTTAAACTTTTTCTGTGCAAACTTTTTGATAAATCAGGGTTGTTCATGAAAAGTCAGGAGCCAGTGCCTAGGAGTTTTTGAAAAAGAAAAATGCAATCAAGAAAATGCAAAGAAACAAAATTCACTTATCAGCCAAAAAAGAATAGAAAAGTTTTTTAAAACTTTTTTCCCCCAACTTTTATCTCAGATCTCTCTGAGGGCAAAAACCTGATATTAGGCATCCTGTGATAACAAATAATATCTTTTTGCCCATGATATAGCATTGTGTAGTCTGTTGGGTCTCAGGCCAAGGGACTAATACAGGCCTCTGAATCTTAGTCCCAGGGAGTATAATTTTGCAGAGAAAATTTAATATTTTGGGGAAAGAAATAAAATCTGTAACTATTTGAATAGGTGTCTTTCTATACTCTTACCAAGGCAGTTGGATCATTGGCTAGGGAAAAATAAGATGATGAAAGAGAATACCCCTTTGCAGTATGTCCTGTTCCCACATACTTACATGTTAAAATCAGACATACATACATGCCTTAAAACATGTGTATATATGTATTATATTCCACGTATCTGACAGTACAAAACCAGCCTTCCTCTGCATTAGGAGTGAAAATGAGCTCTGCACATCAGGCTACAGCCTTTCCAGCAACTGTTTGAAAATAATATGACTGAAGTTACATCTAGACCTCTAGTTACCAGCTTCTGTGTCAAGAAAATCAAGGCTGTTAAAGTCTGCCTTGGTATCACGGGAATATGTTTGGAGGATGCTGTTTCACCAGTAGCTTTTCAGCTTGAACTGACATTTCTCGCTATTCATACCCGTCAATGTCAAAAACTATATCAGGTTTTACAGCAAAGTTTCTACATTTGCCTTAAAGGGTGTCAGTCAGCCTATGCTCTGCGCAGTTAGACGGGCTCGGTGGGCAGCAGGACTCCCAGCTGCGCTGAAATGCAGTCTGCGCAAACACTCGTGCTAGACACCTAACCATCCTGACAGCAGCTATGCTCAGAGGAGGGCATGCTTTTCCCCACACAGCTGATGCTTTCCCTCTCCGTAACTGCAGTAGCTTTTCACTGGAAGTAGGAGTTAGTGTTACTATGGTAGAGTGTTTTTGCTTGTGTTTGTTGAAAGGTGTTTAACAGTAAGCACAGGGCTGAGTGAATGTGTCATCTGCCAGACTCTGTACACACTGAGTAGAAGAGAGGGAAGCTGAGCATTCAAGCTGTTTTCAAAGTGTGTCCCCTGATGACTTCAGGGGGGTTGACTGGCTGCATCATCTCATCTCATCTCATCAACACCTTGTTTTGAATTCGGTCCTTTGGAAGATAGATTCTGAAGACAGGAGACGTAATGGTAAAAGTAAGACCTCAAACAGTTTTCAGATTGGGTCCTACAAATAAAAGACCATCCTTGTTTTACACTCTAAAAGGGATACTCATTTAAAACAGCTCATGACAGAAAGGATTTCAGGGCATTTCTGTTCTATGTTCTAATGCTTTTGTAAGCGTCCACCTATTTCATCTCTACTTGGACAGTGACAGATGCTTCACCTTTTTATTAGTATCTTTTCTAAGTATATCATTGTACACCACAATCTGACATGTAGGTCCCAAAAGGGCAAGATGTTTTGAGCTTGCACCTTTAAGTGGGAATAATTAGGACGATGACCATTCCAAGATTTCAAAGTGAAACTTTAGTACTGATGGCACTAAACCTCAAACCCCTGAAAAACTACCTACAAAGTTCAAGTGGATTTCCAGGTAATGAAAAGGAACAACTACCTCCAACCTGAATTCTTTATAACAAAACCCAGTTCCATCACTCATAAGACTCACATTTGACCATTTGCGTATCTGAGGATGCTTAAATGAGATCCCAAACCAGAGATGTGCTTCTAACACTGCTCCAGACAGAAACTTAGCTTTCATCTCCAAGCAGTGAGTTGTGTCCTGTAGCCTTCCACTCACCACAAACACCTAAAACAGGTAGATAACCACCAGACCTTTCCCTGATACAGAGAAGAATAAAGTATATAAGGCCTCTACCATAGCTAATCAGAGGGAGAGAAATAAACAGCTTTCATCTTATAATTAGAAGTAGACTAACTCCAGGGAAATTAGCAAAAGGGAGCAATTAAAGCAATGAACGAGCAAGATTAATCTGCTTAGAAGCTATCCACCATGTACCAGAAAATGAATTTTCAACATTTTTTCATGGTAAAAAATTATCCGAGGGGAACAAATAGGAAAGAGGAAGATGCAACTATCAGTTTGGAAAACTTGAGGGCAAAGGTGCATTTTTTGCTCCTTCACCTCCTTCAGGAGTAAAACAAAAAGGAATGTACTCAAGATGAAGGAACATGTCCAACTATGCTCAATCCAAGGCTGCTGAGGAGTAGATCTACTCAAACTGCAACTGAAATACAAATTTCAACACAGCTTCTTCCACAAGTCGTATCCAAACTGGGGAGTGTTCACAGTATATATTACAGTCGTTAAAAATCACAGCACACTCTTCAAGAAGCAGTTTGTTGTACAAGTGCCCCAGTTTCCCTGGTGTTCACATCAGTGGTGTTGACATCCACTATTCAAAGAACCCAACAAAAAACCACAGAGAGCGCAAACTTGAGGGCTTCAGAGGACATCCTGCATGCATAAAAAAGAGTAAGCAGCATGGCTGGAAAAGGAAATACAGTGGTTTTTCTTCCATCTTATTTTTGTGTTTCCCGCATGAGGGCAGCAAGATTTTCATACAGGAAGAATTAGGGGGTTAAAGTGATCTCTTCCACCTTTATTTGTACTATTTGTAGCATACTTATCTCTTTCCACTTCTTCCTAATGCTACAGATTTACAGTGCCAACAAAAGTAATGAATGACCTGAATTCACCTTTAAATCCCAAGAAACTTGAACAGCCTGTATCCACTGAAATAACAGTGTTATTGCAACAGCTTTGGATAATAAACTCGTAACTGGACTGACAGAAGTCTAGTCTTTGTTGAATACCTCCTCTAATCACCTCAATACAGAACAAGCTGTTTACTTTAGTGTTTTTTTTCTCGAAACACAACAAGACTTCATTGTTGGAATTACTGCATAAATATGAGGCTGAGAAATAGTCACTAGTGAACATTATTCATGGATGTAGAGGTCTTAAATGATTCAGACTCTGATTCACTCACAGCCTCAATAATTATCACCACAAAAGGGAACACATTTTAAAGAACAGGATGTGAAATTAATGTTCTGAAGAATTTGTAAAATAAAACCTCTACAGATTTTTTTCCAAGATCACTATGATTTGTTACGGACTTCTAATAGCTCAATCAGGAGTCTTTCATTTTTAAACAACCATGGTACATGGATTTTTTTTTCCATGATAAAAACAAAAGAGAATGGTTAGGTAACTGGAAACTTTTAGAATTACTTTAGGTCAGTTTAGACCCCTTAATGCTGTGCTTCTGCTTTCATGAGAATATATGGGGCTTAAGTCACTGGATTATTTTGTAGAAAGATGAGCAACTCCTGTCAACATCCATAAGAGTCTTCACTCAGCACTGAGCCAAAGCCTTTGAGAGATTTACTGTAAAATTCTTTGGGACATCTATTTGAAAATTAGGAGAAAGTTTTTCCTTCTGTTCCCAATTTTAATCATCCCTATAAGAGTAATTTAAAATAGCTTTAAAGATTCCATCACATGCAAGCTAGAGAGCAGCAAACCTGAGATTTGAGTTAGGTAACCAACAAACATTTCTGTCCTCAGGCATAGCAAAGACGTTCTATAAAGATTAGCCCAATAGCTCTTTGCAAGTCTTAGATATTTGAACAAACATTGTGTGTTGCAATCTTGTCTCAGAATCCTTGACTTTGTTAATTGACTGTACCATGTGGCATTATGTTTTCTTTGCCATGTGGTGTTTTTCTACCTTTGGTTTTCAGTCGTGCAGTCAAGAGTGTTTACAATACCAAGTGATGTAAATCAACCACACAGCAAAAGGTAATTTAAGAGAATTGTTTGTATGAACTACTTGATGAATATTCCTGAATAACAACTACGGTTGTGCAGATGAAAATCAGATCACAAACCATTTATGGGTGAAGAAAGGGGCTAACATTTTGACAAACACTATGAGGTAATATTTGTTCAGTTTTAACTTTGGTATTCATTTGAACCTTTGAATGCTTATAAAATCTGAAGAAGTTTTCTCAGTTTGCTTGAGGTCTGCCCAGGTCTAATAGAGTGATGTTATAATTAAGGTTTGCCTCATAACTATACAAGATTACTCTAAATAACGAAGTAACTATCTAGTATTTTTTGATATTTCCCTGGATCACCAGGAAAACAGCAACAAGTCATTTTATTTCCTTCTTGTAAAATGCTTTGAGCAGCAGGTTGGACTAGATGACCTCCAGGTGTTCTTTTCAACCTGCATGATACATTGATTTTACTTCCAGAGAAATCATGAGGTATGTAATAGCGTAAATCTTGCACCTGGATCAACATTTGCATAGAAACCTTATGTGTTCTTCCTTAGAATTAGTAATGTTCTACCCTATTTGCACAGGTTGTATAATAATAGAAAATAGGGCTAAAAGAAGGAGGTGTACGTAGTCTGTCTCCCTCCATCTAGTCCATGATAATAATTTCATTATGAGGCTGGCATCTGTAACAATTCAATAATGCAAGTTCTGTTAGTGCCATGGGACTCCAAATGGGTGATTAAAAAGAAAGTTTATTCCATGTAGAAAATACATCCATTTAATTTCATACATTTGGCACTATACACCTTGATTATGAAAAGCTTGGGATAATACAAGATTCATCTATTCACTAAAGATTATTCCCTAGGAACCGTCCTATCACCATTCAAGAGCAATAACACAACAGCTACTTTCTTTGAGTGGACAGAGATTTCTGATGTCTAAAAAGGTGTTGGGTTTTGGTGGGTTTGGTTTGTTGGCGGTTTTTTTGCTTTGAGAACATAGTCAAAACAGAGGACAGAAAATATATGTCATGCTAAACAATGAGGCAAGAGTGCAAGAAACGGAGAAGAAAACAGTTGCAATGGTTCAGGGGAGAAAAGTGGTAAGGGAAAACAAGCAGTGATAATGAAGCTCAAGTAAAAGAGGGTTGTGAAACCCTTAAACCAATAGATGTAAAAAAGACTGTGCTAAATCTTTGGCAAGGCATCCAGTCATTCCAGCATGTCTAATCATCAACAAAAAATTCATAAATTGTCTTATATAGATACATGATTTCTATAATTTAAGATATTTCAGTAAAAATTTTTTTAAAGCTTTGGTTTCAGCCCGAGGGTTTGGGTTTTTTTTTTTTGTTTTTAGGTTTTCTAGGGCTGGCACATCACTGGGACAATCGATCCTTCCTGAGTGCATCTGCGTGTTTTAACATTGTGTTCAGATGCAGGCAGATGTCATCTGTCATCCTGCTATCGATCAAGGCAGACAACACACAGGAAGATGTGATAAGCTCAAAAATTACAGTGAACAGTATTGCTCAGCTTCAGTTCTTCACCAGAAACATAAGCTATCCCTTTCTCCTGTTTTAGCTCCCTCTTACTGATCCAAGGACTCTTCGTTTTGTACAAAGCATACAAATGTGTTGAATTTGAAAGCTATTCTAAATAGCTATTCTGCTTCTCTTGGTCTCATCACATATTGAAAATAAAATATATACAGTCTGCAGTCACTCTTCCAGGGATTAGAGAAAGGATAAACATTCAGAGGACATGGGAGACTTCTCTGAAAATCATATCAACTTGTTCATGGATATTTTTAAATTCAATTCAGATTCATTGTTTTGAAAAACCCTAATTTTTTTGTTTGCGCATAACTGTTGCCTTTATGTATGCTTCTATTTTAAACAAAACTGCAATGGATCAATACCCATAAGGTTTAACAGATTCCTAACATGAAGTTACACATTCTGAATTTTTATCCGAAATTCCCAATCTGAGTACAGCCAGAAAAGATGCATATCGGCCAAGTTTCTCAAACCAGAATTGCAGACCTGAGCAGTAGCTAAAGTTAGATCACCATGCTATATTCAGTACCCAGATCTTGTTATCTTCTTCTCTCTTTTCCTATTCTGAGGCAGTCAAACAGTAATTCCAAATCTAAACTGTTAGTAGGGAAAGTATGGAATATACATCCACTACCACAATTCAGTTCTTCTTTATATAACATCAGAAATTTACACCTAGAATATATAGACTTAGAAAAATGTGAAGATTTTGGCTGTGAAGGATCTTCAGCCTAAAATGTTGATCCTTAAGTGAGTTAGTTGCCCGTCCTTTTAGAGATCATGGAAGAATCCTGGACTTGTACTATTTGCTCAGTTAATGTAAACTGGAGTATTTTATTCATTTTGTTTGAAATCAGTTTTACCAAGGCGAAATGCGCCACAGTGATACAAAAGGAGGTTAGCACATAAGAAGAAAGAGAAATTGAACTGAACAACACACTGATCCAAGTTCTTCTATAAAAAGTATATTTAAACTATACCTATCTATAATCATATGACCGTTTCTGTTGTTACTGAACATTCACACATCCCATTTTGTCAATAAATTAGCAGCAAATAGGAGCTTCCCCTGGTTTTCACGTCTCTCATACCTAGCAAATCTGAGGGTTGCTTTTCCCTTCCCACTGCCACCCAGGACCACTCTCCCCACAAGCAGGTTCTGCTTCTCTAAGTAGGTACAAAACTCAGGCTGTCAAGTTTTCTTCCACCAGTTTCTTCAGCTGACAGTCTTTCAGCTACGATTCAGCCTCCAGCAGATGAACTCAGATTTGCCTGGAACCTACCTCCCAATTTATACTATCTGCTGTAGGTTTTTTAAAAAAATTGACAGAATTTGAGGTAAAGTTTTCGGAAGGGAGCTGTACGGTGGGACAGCTGATGCTACCGTTGCGACTCTCCATGTGACAGTTTGTGCCTCACTCAGCCTTAGATTGTTTTCTTCCACAAAGCTGCACCTAACAATTACTTTTGGTGTCTGTTGCAGAGCTGTCAGCCCCGCGTCAGCTGTCAGGAGGCTGCATTTCACTCCGTCTGTGCCTCATCCCCACAGCCCTGATTGACAGGCGTCCCGCGGCGTGCGCATCTGACTGGCCCAGCGCGCCGCCAACCCACTTCTCCCCCCGGATCAGGCTGGCACCCTGGGGGGGTTTAAGCTGTGCTCCCTCCCAGGACTGCCCAGTAATGGGAAAACGCAGGTTGCAGTGTGGGTCAGCAGCGCGGAGAAGAGCGGAGCAGCCCAAGCTGCTGACAGAGGAACTCTTTCCACTCCTAGACCCCTCGGTACCAGCTCCCCCATCCCTCCCCACGGGACTTCTTCCCAGGATGAAACCCGCTTGCCACCTCAGCTGTGCTAATCAGCAGCGTTTCTTACCGGCAGTGCCTGCCCCCAAAAGCAACCCTGCCTCTGGGGCACGAAGAGCAGGGGGATGTGGGTGCTTCTTCAGTTCAGCGCGGATCGATGAACTGAAAAGACGTTACTGCAAGGAGGAAAGCCCCAGCCACCTGAAGTGCAGCGAGCCCCGAAGTTCCGAGCAGAAACAGCAGCTTCATTCGTTACGTGTTTCTCTTCACCTTAGGCCCTCCCTGCCCCGCACCCCTGCACCTTTTCACAGCTCGCAGCCTCGGCTCGCTCTCACCTGCTTCTGTTCCCCTTCTGCTCTGTCACCTCAGGAACACGTGCTGCCGCACAGTAACGTCTGGGCCCTTCAGGCCCACAGGGCAAGCCGCAGAAAGGAGTTCATGGAAAGTGTCCTTCCCCCCCCGAGCCTGTGGGTGACCGACACCGCCCAGGCGGGCACAGCACCGGCCGCATGGGCCGTATCCTCGCCCCGGCCGCTTTCTGCGGGAAGGGGGAAGGAAGCCTTCCCCTACACGGTGCCGCTGCTTTCCTGCCCGAGCAGCCCTTGCACCCAAGGGAGCGCATCCAGCGCGTGTGAGAGATGCCACGCGCCCAGCCAGAGGTGCACAGTGCTGCCCTTTGTCCCCTTCGTCCCCTTCGTCCCCTTCGCACACGGGCAGCGCAGCTCTGCCAGGACAAAGCACCCGGCCATGCCTTCCTCTCTGCGTCGTCTTGAAGCTGTATATCGTAGCGACACGACAGAATATATATTTTTAGAAATTATTTCAGCTTTTAAAAAGATCCAATATTAAATACGCAATGATTCCACGATGAAGAGGATACTCTAAATAAATGTGTGTTGTTAACAGCAGAGGTAAATTTTTCCCGGTAACCATTTGTGATAAAGTCCGGTTCTTTGAAAAACACTGACTACTTAGGTCTTTGAGATTAAACAATCTTCTTTTGCAGCTCTACAGAAAATATCTGTGGACTCCAAGCACTTCTTTGCACACAAAATCTTCAGTATCAAGTCCACTTACATGTATTAAAAAAAACCCCACACATTATTGGCTTCTCGTGCAGATGACAGACCAAAATGACCCTGCTGAGCCATGCTGCCTGCGTGACTGAAGTGACTCTTGACTGTCTCAAGAAATGTGTGTTGTGTTCTGTTTTTCACAAGCAGGTTTCCTTTGGCTGCTAACCAGCCATAAAGTGAGATATTAAAAAAAAAAAGCCATACGAAATGACATATCAATGCTGTCAGCTTCTCCTCGTTTGTTTCTATCTACTGTAATCTAAAGCCAAGATGCAAAAAGGTTCTTTTTCCTTTTCTTTTTATATATAAGTGTATATATATAACCATACACAGATACACACACTCCAGTTTCTCTAAAGATTGTAAAATATCAGATTATTTCTGAAAGCTGATCATTAAGTACTTAAAAAGAAAAAAATAGTAAGAAAGTAACTTTGTCTGCCACAGGACAGCTGAATTAAAAGACATGGGCAGGTCCTTCTCTAACCCCCTGAACTTCTTTGCCTCATTCTACGCTAACCTTGGAATTATTCTTTCCCAAAAGCAGCTCCGTTGTTGTAAGAAAAGTCATAATTCTGTATTCCCAGATGTAATTTTGATGCAACTATTTCTGTAGTTGTTCGAAATAGCAGGAGAGGGCCCATTTTCAGCATTTAGTTACATTTGTTCATGATTTTCCTAAGAAAACAATGACAGCAGCAATTAAAATCATACTAGTGTTAAATGCTTTCGTTGTTTGGATTTTTTTATCCCTTTCAACTGAGAAAAGTAAGGCTAAAGTTGGGGAAAGCATTGAAGAAAGCAAGATGTTTTCTCTTAGTTTCTTTTTCTGGTGTGTGTGAGTGGGCACACAAATTACTTCTCACTCTTCCTTAAATCACAATTTTTTTGTCTCCTTTAAATGCAATGGGAAAAACATTAAAACAACTGATGGAAGGGGAGACATCAAATTACATTCTTTTCAAAGTTAAACAAGATTCACATGTGACTTCTCGTCATAAAGTCTACAATGCAGTAGGGATGGAGAAAGTTCACACATGGGACAAGAACGGGACAAGGGCTGGACAGGTGTGATCAGCTCGTGTAAAACCGAATGGCTTTGCCACCCTGGGTCATGATGCCTCGTGGGGACCGGACCACCACGCAGGATTAGAGTTAGAAAAAAGGCCCAGACTTGCCAGCTGCAGTACTGTGACTCTGGCACAAGAGGGTGAAAAGCAGAAAAGTCACAGCAATGCCCTGGTGGGGTAGCAGGAGAAGGACCTAAAGCTGCTGAGAAAACCATACTTGATCAACAAGTGAAGGGCTGATTGATTATTTTCACCTTAAAAGAAAATGGCTGCAATGGAAGATGCTCTGAGCCCTCCAGGAATGCCCCTGGAGGTCTGGAGGTAAAAAAAACCAAACCACCTAACATATAACCAGTCTGCAGCAGACCTTTGGTGAATAAAACACTCTTGGTGAGAACTGGTGCTTGTCAGGGCAGCTGAGCTACTGCTGACAGTGAGGTGGAAGTGGTTCTCAGTCCACGCCACTTTCCCAGCTCTTGCTCATCTTACTACCTGGCCTATACAGCTCTCTGCGTGGGAGGTAAGCTATTACCTCATTGCTGAGATGGGGAAACCAAGGCATGGGTCAGCAGAGGCATGGGTAAGCAGCGGGCCTTCCCCGTGGTCACTGTGCAGCTGTGGGAAGATGGGAACAGATGAGAAGTTACGGACTCCAAATGCAGCTCATTATCCACAGCATCGCTGTGCCTCAAAAGGAATTAGATCTGACTCATCATTCTGAAGGGAAGGATTGGGGTTTGCTGAACCCACTGCTCATAGTTCTGAAAAGCAGGGAAAACCATGAGCCAGAAGCGTACTGTCCCAACCAAAGTAAATCCCAAATTACACTGAATTAGAAGGAATATTTTAAGAGACAGAGAGAGACACACACACACATATATAATACTTATTACATAATATGTATACTATATATAATTCTACATAAAGCATGTATCATGCATGTAATATAAAAGGTTAATTATGTTCATCAGTGAGCTAGGTTAAAAAAGAGTTTAAATAAATGTTAGGGGCTTATTCTCCCACTAAACTGGGACTACGTGCAGAGTGATCAGGGTGTCTAACCACAGCTAGCAATGCTTTTAAGACAGTCAAGTGTAAGAATATGTATCCCGGAACACAAAACATAGGCTAAGCTCAGAGGCCTGGATTACAGAAAACAGATCCTGAAGAAAGATGACTGAAGGTAACATGTCGGAGAGGGGTCAGTTCAGTATTAGAGAAAATAAACGCATTTGGATATACAGGTGGGAATAATGAAGGGGGACAACGATACTGTGTGCCAGCCTGGAGAGAGGGCTCTCGAGTCCCAGGCGCAGCAGGGCAATGGGCCGAGGCAAAAGATAGCTCTGACCAACCTAATGTGCACAGTGGGAAGAAATGCCACCGTGCAGATACAACACTCAGCTTAGTCTGATGGGCCATGCTACTACTAAGATACTCCTGCCTGCGTGACTCTAAAGGACCAAAAGCCAGTGCACAATGGCTAACCTAGAGCATCCTATTGCTTCCAATAGTAGCTTCCCTGGGGCCTAGTCAGCGTGTCTGTGCAAAGGTACCTGTCCCCATAGCCTCTGTGCACCAGAATAATAGAGATTGTGTGCACCAGAATAATAGAGATTGTGGTAAGAACAGCAAAAAAAAGCAGAGAGTGTGGAGAAAATTAATAAGAATGACGAATAGTTCCTAACGCCCTACATGAATTGAGTCTGGTTTGCTTATGTGCAGACAGGCTTGTGAGATAAAAACACTTGTCTGGTTTTTCTAACTATGCTAACCTGGGCCCTTGCAGGTCACTTTTCCACTCCTACCAGTTTAAAACAACAAAAACACCTTTGAAGCTCTGAGGCAGCGGTGCCCACAGCAGCTGTGTCAGATGGATCCAAAGCAGAACTGGACAGAACAGGAAAAAAGGACAGAACAAACTGAATAGAGCAAAGGATACATTTTTCGGAAAAAAACTTCCACACAAAATTGCATGACCTTACTTTTAAGCTGCCCAATCAAAAAAAATTTAACTTACAGTTTATTGAACAGCTCTAGGCTAAAATTATAACACCAAGAGCTGCTCAGTTTTGACATGTTAGGAAGAGAAGCACCACCTCTAGATCTTTCTAGTATCTCCCCTCTGGACACGTGGGAGACTTTGTGCAAAGTGGAGGTGAAAGGGTCCACAGCACAAAGCTGTGGCTGAAAGATGTGACTTCTAATGAAGAACTTCTGAAGGGCTGCAATAGCAGCACTTCACTGGGGCTCGGCAGCTGCCCTCCCACTCAGTGAGCTGGTCCACCAAGCCCTGTGGGGCCACTAACCCACAGCCCTGGGAAGCCAGGGCACCAGGCATCCCAAGCCACAGCGGGAGCAGGGCCACCATGCACCATCACGACCCCCGAAGGGGTAGGGCAAGCCTGAAGAAAACAAAACAGGAGCTAGGAACATGTGTCTTGGTGGCAGTGTGCAAGATCTGACAGGTCTGTAAATTAATCGGCATAACTCACCATCTGGGTGAGGTCTCAGCTTCGCTAGGTATTTCATTGCTTATTACAGGTGGTAAGCAAAGGAGGGGAGCATTGCAGCAGGATTGACAGTTCATTCAAGGTCCAGGAGGAGTGACTTGCATTTGGGAACTACCATCAGGTTTTTGCCTCAATTAAGAGCAAGCCAAGCCCCTGGAGTAGTCTGGTTGCTCTGAGACACTAAAACAAGACTAGGTGGTCTTTTTAAAAAGGCCATCCAGCTTCATCACAGGTCAGTACAGAAACTACTGGGTGAAACTCTGGGCTGGCCAGAGAAACTGACCCCAAAGATGCCCTGGTGCCCCTGGTCCTCTCCTTCCTGACCTTGGCCTCTGGAGTTACACTCCGGTTCTCTCCCAGTACAGAAAGAGCAGGACTTCTGTCCAGCAGCTTCCAGAGGCAAGGACTTGTCCTTTCCTCCAGCTGAAGAGATGGGTCTGAACTTCAGCGCTGGTCACTGAAAGACCTTTGTATATGGAGTGGAGACAGCTCTGAAGGGAAAGAGGGGTGGGAAAAGTGCAGCTTTGTGACCCGTCAGCCCCCTCCCTGCCAGAGCCACAGAAGAGGACAGTGCCCTTCCCTTTGCTCCCAGAGGACTGGGACAGGAAAACACCTCTCAGAAACTCTGACCTGTCATTTTTAGGTGGTCTGCTTCATGCTGGGTGGCGTAAATTCTTTGCTATAAACAGTAAAAGAAAAGGAATTCAAACAGCGACTCAGATATCTTCTTCTCTGCCGTCAACCTCCCAAGGACCTTTGTTAATTATAATTTTGGCTGGAGTTTCAAGTAAGATTGAGACTATAAGCAACTCTTTTCCAGAGTCCATTCCCTCCCCATGCCACCTTCTCACCAAGCCATGGCCTTTAAAGAATACATGTAGAGGTTTTCTACAGGGAATGGAAAAAAATGAGGCTATAACTTTGTGTAAGCATCACAAATAATTTGTAATTCCTGTGTAGCTTTAAAATGGCACAAAAAAGAGAGTGCAGGAAGATAATTTAGAAAATCAGCTAGCTATCCTGTAAACACCTCATAAGGCTGCCTAGGTAACATGCACTGGAAGAGGTAATCTCCAGCATATGTCAGAATTTACTAATCTCCACAATATTAGTCCTATTTATAGACTGCAAAATGAGAATAGACCAGAATGATTGTTTAGTCTGATATTCTGTGTAAGAGAGACTTTAACATTCCCCTACATTAATTCTTGATCCAAGTCCAAGAGTCAATTTAGCTAGTCCATTAGTTTTCAGCCTTTCACAATTTGCATACCCTTAAACTTTCCAATAGGTTTGAAGATGCTGTATGGGGATTTCAGGCCCACTGACAATCAACTTGCACTTCTTAGTTACCTTTCTTAGATCCCTTCAGAGTGACCCCTGGACCACCAGGTGTTCACAAACACGTAAAAAAGCACATATACCTTCCCAAAAAATCCAGTCAATTTTAAATAAAAGAAATTAAATTTTTAAATTGAGGAATAAGGAGCCCCCCATGATGCTGAGTAACAGATTACCCTCATGGATAAAAGCTCACCATTTCTCACCTGAATTTCTCTCGTTTCAGCTTCCAGACAGTGTATGCTGTATCTGTTTGCCAGCTATGCTGAAAAGCCCTCTGTTACCGTGCTCCTTTCCTGGTGTGGACTCTCAGAGAGCAATCGCATTGGCCTTTCGCCTTCCCTTTGATGAGTTAAATGCATTAAGCTTCCCCCAGCCGCACTACAGGGTATATTTCCCCACCCATTAATCATTCCCCATTATAATGTAAACAAAACCAAAAGGTATTAAATACATTCTTTGTATTTCTCTGTTCTTACTTATGTTACTGCCTGGTTTAAAAGACAATTTTATCTAACTAAGTTATAGATCATTAAGCTGAAAAAAAGTTTGCCCGTTACTGCTGTTTTACCATCTTGCCCCATCTTGTCTCATTAGCAGGAACTGATTGAGCATGAAGGTGTTCTCTGGCTGTCAGTAGATAAAGTAGGTGCTCTTGGCTTTCATCTGTTCTGAATTCTCCTTGTCTCATTATCTTCACAAGGTCAGATTCTTTGACACTGGGACTGCTTGCTTAGCACTCCATTCTGGTAATTACTTGCCTGGCAACCTTAACCATAAGTAGATTGCATGTATATGGCAGCAATGAAAGTATCAGCATACAGGCCAACAGCCATATATCCATATAACACAAATACCATTAGAAATGTGTTCATTCTACTGATGTAATTGTTATGCTTCTGTATTATCGTACTGCTGCAAGCGCGACGTACACATTAAAATGCACGGTTTATATTACAGCACTGAAACTGAAGTTGCAATTCAGCTCTCTTTTAGGGCCAGTCCCATAGCCTTTTTTCCACAAAACTCACAAATGGCTTATTTGGAAAAAGCTAAGCTGCACTTCTTCTCTGAATCTTCTTTTACCCGATGTTACAAAGACATACTCAACTCCCAAAACTATGAAGTTGGTAGAAGAGTTTGGGACATTCTGGAGGGTGACATCCATTGCTGGTGCAAAGACTATCCTCCAATCAGTGCAGAGTCTTCTGCAGAATAAATGCTTCCCCTTCAATCTGTTTACTGTGACAAAGCAAAAAATGCAGCCTATGGTAGATGCCTTATACAGCTCTCCTTTTTTTCCATTTTACGTTCACAAAATTACTTCCTCTATGACAAATCTTATCTATACAGTTCATCAACAATAGTTAAACTGTGTTTGAGTCACTTCTGCAAAGTTGTAACAATAATATATATGTTGTTTACATACCAGGAAAATCCTTGAAAAGGATAAAAATGTGAATGCCTCATATTTTGGCAGAATGCCTAAACAAAAATACCTTCATACCACTGCAGTTCAAACTCATTTATACCAGATTTAAACATACTTCTACTAATGCAGTTCATCCTCTGATCACCTCATTCTTCTTAATGTGTCAGCAATATTCAGATTTATGACAAAGCTTTCAAATCACCTATTCAATGTGATTTCAAAGGTGGTGGAGTATCTAAATAAAAATCTGTCCATCCATGAGGCACTGGGGGTAGGTATCACGTTGCACTTAGGTTGTGCAATTTATTGATGGTGGTCACATCATCCACATTTCACAGATGGAAAAACTGATGCCCTGAGAAATTAGATGAGTTGGCACTAATCGTACAGCAAGTTAGAAATAAAAATTAGACCTGCTGCCTCCTAGTTTCATAATCTAATCAGTCTAGCTGGTTTTATTTTGACCCTTTTAACAGCCACAGCCCCATGCTCAGGTACAAACCCACATACCCATCTTTTCTCTTAGGAAGCGCTTGGTTTGCTTCCAATCCTCTCCACAGCTCACAGCCCTGCCTCCAGGCTCAGAGCATTTCCTACCACCCTCTTCCCTGCTCACCACCTGCAGCCACAGAGAATCCATCCTCAGCTCATAGCTGTCTTCAGTAACGGGGATCTTTCCCCAAACAGAAGTCATGCCCTCTTTCCACTCAGTTCAAAAGCCCGTTTAAAGGCAGCTAAGGACATCCTCCCAAATTACCCCACAGAAATCCAGGTTTCCTCCCTTGTGGCCCTTTAGCTGCACCAACACTCTCTAAATGAGGCTCCGCTTTATTTACCAGTATAGATTTAGCTATAGGAGCCGACTTTCTGGCTTCTTAATATACAGGCCACTGCTTTTTGTCATACCTCTACCTTTCTGCCTGGAAATCTCCCCCAATTCATTTAGCACAATGAGGATCAGGATCAGCCTTAGCACCTGAAGCCCCAGCCACATTTTTGCAGAACAACCTTCTTACCAGCTGCAAGGTGGCGTCCACTGGGACATGGTCTATCCAGGGGCAGCATGTGTCCTGACATCCCTACTATATGGTCCACCCTTTGATGCCTTTTACTGGATGCCCTGGTGCCACAAAGCACAGCGTGCCTATCTGTGACACAGAACGCTGCCTCCTGTCTTGGACTGAAAACGTGTTAAGTGCCCATTACATATTGATAGGGAGACTAACGTATTTAAGGAAAATTTTTTGCCTTGTGCCTTCTTGTGCAGCTTTTAATATCTAAATAGGGAGATCTGAAATTAATCAGACAGAGGAGAATTTACTATTATCATCATCACTTAATACTAAAAAGGTGAATATTGTTATACGGGCGTGTTCGGCAAACAAGGGAATTGTGGCAGGGGAAAACTGCCTGTCTTTCATTTCACCAGGAAAAGCAGCTCATTGTATTCACTGATAGGTTTCACTGAGTGCAGTAGCCTCAATCCACTGTTTGGTTGAAGATGGCCAAAGAACCAGAACATTAGCACTGAGTCCCAGGCATTTGCTCGGCCTCCCACAGTATATAGTTTACAGAAGCTGATAAACATGTAATGAAAAGGAAGCCATGTATATCTCTACATTTATCTTAGCTCCAAAGGTGACCCCCATGGTACAGCTGACAGGGTGCAATATGTTCACAATCTCCTGGCAGAGGACCCACCTTCCACTCTGCTCTTACCCATGGGCCCTGGGGACCTTGCTTTCTTCTCTACTCCACCTCCTTTGGAGACTAACTAGTTTCAAGCCTTCCTCTTCCCCACATCCTTCAACTCAGAAGGATTTATTAGTTCTTAACTTAGTCAGAAAGGTGTTTCAGTCTTGCTCACAGCAGATTATCACCTACCGTCTCCTACCTTGGAAAGCTGGTGCCCTGGGCAAGTGGTTTTGGGGTTTTTTTTTGCCACTGGGTAAACAAAGTCAGCTAGTTACTGTTTGGCAGTGGCTTACTGTCGTGGTTTAACCCCAGCCAGCAACACAGCACCACGCAGCCGCTCACTCGCTCCCCCCCGACCCAGTGGGATGGG
>JAVKLA010000027.1:15320702-15335917 GCA_034782735.1 Sagittarius serpentarius
CTTCTCTGCAGGGCCGCTCTCAATCCATGCATCCCCCAGCCTGTATTGGTATTGGGGGTTGCCCTGACCCAGGTACAAGATCTTGCTCTTGGCCTGTTGAACTTTGTGAGGTTTACAAGGGCCCACTCCTCAAGCCTGTCAAGGTCCCGTTGAATGGCATCCCTTCCCTCAAGCGTATCAACTTCACTACTCAGCTTGCTGTCATCAGCAAACTTGCTGAGGGTGCACTTGATCCCACTATGTCATTATTAAAGTTATTGAACAGTACTTGTCCCAGTATGGACCCCTGAAGGACACCACTTGTAACTGATCTCCATTTGGACCTTGAGCTATTGACTGCAACACTTTGGACATGGCTATCCAGCCTGTTCCTTATCCATCCAATGGTCGATCCACCAAACCCATTTATCCTGAATTTAGCGACAAGTATGTTGTGTGGGACCGTGTCAAAGGCCTTACAGAAGTCAAGATGTTCGTATTTAATTTAGAGCTCTGCAAGATTCCCTGCTGATAGCTAATGAGGAAACAAAATCTACTACTTTCTGCCTCTCAGTCCTTTTAGCCCAGGCTCTGTTTCAATGCTTTTCCTGAACTACAATCTCTGCAGCAGTACTGCTCTCTGCTCACTTTGGGAAGCTCATAGTATCTCTCCAAACACATACAGTTTACAGATTGAGAAATGATAAACAAATCCAAAGAACAAGTACAGTCTGACAACAACATCAACACAGCTTTCCCCTCATGTCTTAACCCAGTTTTAAGAAAGACGGTAGTCAAGCCCGTGATCTAGTCCAGCTCCTACTTCCAAGGCAGGCCAGAAAAAAAGAAGCTAACTGTGATGTACTCATCTGTCAGCAAGTAATGGAATATAAACAACTGAGGCCTTTGATCCCAATAAAAGTTATGTTTTTCACCTGTATGGGTTTTGAATTGGTTCACACTAAAATTATTGTCACAGACAATGGAATCACAGATTTACAAAAGAAGAAATATGTGGTTAGGCCTCATGGTGGGGACTTTACACTTCCTGAGCTCACTGATTAGCCCTTGTCTCCCATTCCCCTTTGGGAATTTGGGATCATTCATATTTGTAGTGCAGTGCTGAGCTTGAATGGCTTATTGGTCATTCAAGGAGAGGGAGACAAGTGCTGATGAACCTCATTGCTGTAGTCCTAAATACCATCACAAGCTTTTCTATGAGAAAAATCCCTATGATCATATTGAGGGTTTTTTTTCCTGATCTGAAATGAAAACTGTAAAATTTGATACTATGAGGGAAAGTTGTAAAAATAATTCATTTCAGAAAAATATACATATTTTCATCAGATATTTTTCTTTGACCTAAAGGAACAGTACTCTTTCACCAGCTGAACTCTTGGCTATTTCTAGGAAAGTCAAACATCCCAATGAGTTCTTTGGTGTCCAAGTCATACCCAATCTCAAACCACAAAAGATGCGAAGACCATGATTTGCTCTCAGTCCAGTGACAGAACACCAGAATCCCTGAAGCCCTGGCTCATGTGAAAATTGTGTCCCAGAATCCTGCTGCAGAGAGGCAAAACGTGAGCCCTGGCTAGAGGTGCAGATCCCAGGACCAATCAGTACTATGCTTGCTCCCTCACCAGCTATAGAAAGGTTAGGTGGTTGGGCTGCCCTAATGTTGCAAACCCTGGAAGCCCTGGGCTTATCACCTCCATAGTAATCTGAGCAGTAAGGCTGCCACAAAAAAATTAGTTCCTGGGAAGCCCAGGCTTCCATGCAGTCTGAGCAAAAACCACTGACATCACCAAAAGCAAATTGTTTCCACTAAATGCTTCATGGAGGTGGGATTCTCCAGCAAAATCTTGTTGTAGCTGGAAATCTGCTGCCAGTTCTGCCCTGGAACTGCTGAAGTCAGTGGGGTTTGTGCAACGCATTCAATATCACGCTGAGTTCAGTGGAAGTTTGTCTCAATAAAAACAAAGTGTATACAAAGAGAGAGATTGTATTAACCTTTCTCATAGTGGTTAAAACTTAGCTCCTGCAAAGAGTATCCACATTAGCCTCGTGCACCACCAAAGTCCCACCTAGGTTGCTTTGTCAGATGTAAGTGATGCATGAGTCCTCTGGTGGCACTCTGCACAAGGGTCAGTTCATCCCACATAACGCTGATAAAGTGTGGCCCTGTATCCCTAAGTTTAACCTAGAACTGCGGATCCAGCAATCTCAGCAGATTCTTTAGATGCTGCCTCTGCAGCGCGTTAAGAGTTTCCCACCAGTATTAAAATCACTGACCCAGCCCAGGTTGTTTTATTTCCTCATTTACCCAGGGAGAAAGACTCTGATATTTTTTTATTTTTTGCGAAGGACAATGTATGACAAGTCTTACTGGGTCTTCTTCAGTGTAAACAGGCAATAATTCTTAAGGTCAAACAAGTACAGATTCTCAGGAGTGAATAATTAATAGGGATATACAAAATGTCAGAACTCAAGTTTCTAGGATTTGCTAAAACACAGACAAATTGGAATCTGACAAAAACAAATTGTGTTTAATAACCCTTAAAGACGTGATCCCTGAAGCATCCTGCAGTACTCAAGTCTCCCCTTGTCCAACTTCTTTCATCTTCATTTACACCAGACAAAGGCTAGTGAAAATAATGTTTGAACTTTAAGTAATAAAATCAGTTATAAAATCACTTACTTTATCACAGATTAAATGCTTTTCCCCACTCTTGCTTTTTGTAACCTTCCTGACTATTTTTAGTGACTGCAGTTTCCAGCTGCATAGAACCACTCCCTGCCAAAGCAGCCCAGTGCCACGGGGCTGGTGCCTTGCAGGCACAACAAGAAGCAGAAGGAGAAGGAGTCTTTCTCCCTCTGCTCTCCAAGGTGATGCCAAACCTTGTGACTGTAGATGGCACAACACCGAGCCCCAGCTACCAAGCCAGCGACATGAGATAATATATAGGCTCTGGCTAATTCAGTCAGGTGGATTATAGTTGACTCGGAGCAAGGGCAGAGTGGGGTCACATACAGATAGACCATATGGGGGAAATCACAAACCAGTATATAACTCTTGGTTTATGCCTCTCATGTCCATCTTTAAACCCGTGATGTCAGTCTGACGTTGGCATCGGTCCGGCTTTATCACCAGTCCATAAAAACCGAACTACTTCCGAATTATGTCAATGCCAAATTAGTCTCACTGAAAGTGCAGAACCAGGCCATCTATCTATGAATAATGAAACAAAGGGACAAAATTAAATTGTAGCTATTTATTCCACACTGGCCTTCTGGAGACTTCTTGGTCAGATTTATAGATCAACCTTTCAACTTAGAGCTGTAAAACCAGAAGATCCCACGGAATTATGCATTTGCAGGCAGTGAGCAGTCAGTCTGGGTATGTCCAAAGTGAAAGCAAGAAAAATGGGGCAGGACTGTTCAGAAGAGGAACCACACCTGTGAAGTCCTCCGCTTTCAGGAGGAGAACGAAACCCACACCACAAGTGCTGCAAGAAATTTTTTGAGCTTTCATTTACACCTCAGTGTGTGCAATTTACCCTGGCAGTGCGTTTAGGCACCTCTGTTGTACACGTTGCATTCAAGGAAAGGATATTTTCTCATGAGCATCACTTAGCATATGCATGGGAAATATTTGCAGTACACATCAGTATTAATTAAAAGATTGAATAATTACCTCAACACAGAATCATTTGGAACATAGAAATATGCAGAACATTCAGAATGTCTGAGTTCTAAGGTGGTTCTCAGTGCATGACATTGTTAGTTGAATAGGTAGGCAAATTCTGCAGAATTTATCCCCTATTTTTATTGGAGTGGTGTAAGTGACAGAGAGGATTCAAGCAGCACCCTGGGTACCAAAATCTCCTTTTGCTGTGAACAGACACAGTTGGTCAGCCAAACATCCAGCCAGCCAGTCGATCGCATATACAACCTATTTATATATATAGACAAGAGCAGCCTTAGACCTTGAACTGCAAAATTGGAGGCTCCCAGGCAGAAAGCTCAATGAAATCCTTGGAGACTGAACAAGGCATGGAGCAGCAGCTGCTGGTACTCACTGTCCAATGCCCTGCTTCTGCAACGTGGACTGTAATTGCCCCCCAGAATGTCGCCAGAGCAATGTATTTTGGTTCAAAGATTAACTAAAGGTTGAGGAGAAACATACAGAAGACATAAGAGGTGAGGCTGGCGGGCAGCGCATTAACACCTGAGGAGAACATGCTTAAGAGACACAGTGCTTCTCCATCAGGCTCTCTCAGGCAGCGTCTATACTGACAAAGAAAGAAAGTCTCAGGGCAAGGCTCAAGCCCATGATCACGCGCTGTGTAAGCACACTCCCTGGCGCAGTTCTGGTCTGTGCCAAGCAGCAGCAGCCCGCACTGCCCGGCTATGGCTCAGAGCACAGCACGGTGGTGGGGTGGATGTAGCCACCCCCTGTTTCAAGGGGGACAAGAGTTTAGGCATGTGGAAGTGAATGTATCGTGTTGCGTGGCCTCACTGCCAGAAGCCTGTCCTGGACTATTTTTCAGTAGCAGCAAAGGCATGGCTTACTCAAGCTGTTGCAAAAAGTTGTGAGGGTTTTTTCCCACATCCTCCTGTTTGCCTTTGCATGTCAAATTAATGTGAACTCCCACGCTTTGCAGCAGCTGTATGTGCAATGACAAGTCAGCTGTACCGCTCAGAGTCCTCTCCATACCTAAACTAGAGCCCCAGCAGAATCTTTGTCCTCCAGTTGCAACAGACAGTTCTAGCAGTTTCTCATTAGCTCCTTTCAGATAGGTAAGACTTTAGACCCATTTTTCATGTTTAGCTGTTTCACATTTTTGAAGGAAGAAATTCTCCCTTTTCCTGTTCAAGGGCTACTTTCATACCTTCTGCACTTCTGATAGAAAACAAGGAATACAGTATCTTCTCTTTTTCTGGTCATTCAAAATTATAGAGAAACTTGTGCTTCAAACTGAAAAATATTCATGTTAGATATAAGTAAATAATACTTTTACTTTGCATCATAAATAACTTGATATTGTTTTTTTACCTAACTCAGGTAAGCTTTTTCTGTGTTGATTATCTTGACATCCAGATAAAAGAACCAAACATACTGGAATACCACAACAGTAAACTTTTTCCACGCTGACTCCAGTCAATGCTCTTTGATGCAGTGACACTGGTCAGAGATTTTGCAAGGCTGCTAAATTTCAGATAAGGATAAATCTTCATTTTGAGATGTGTATGCAATATAAAGAAAGAGACTAAGTTTAACTTCACCAAGTCGCAAAAAGTCTAAAGAAAAAAGAATCATCTCCCACCAGAATTTTGTATTTTTAACTATTTATAGGTCTGGATACTATTACTTCTGTAAACATCCATTCCTAGTTAAGTTCCTAATCTCAACAACATCCCATTACGAAGAATTCTACCATCTGTTACCTTTTATTGCTATTGAGCATTTCACCTCTCAGATCCACAGAACGGATCCTGATTTCTAAATCCATCCTTACCTTTCTAAATTGATTGCCACTACCTTTCTCATGGAAACTGTCAATATCAAGGTTGGGAGCAGGCACATTATCACCCCAAAGTCGTGTTTTATCCACGCTCTCTTGAGCTATATGAAGGTTTAAAGAATGCTTAGAGATGCAAAATATGGGACGAGGCTGGGATTTGAACCTTGCTCAGCCTGAGTCATGGGCTAACAATCTGTTTAGGGATTAGCCAATTTCCAGTTTCGCGGCTGGGTTAGCCCTCATCACTGCCAGCCTTGCCCAGGGGACATTAGCATTTCCAAGGCAGAGGCAGCCCTGGCCTCCTGGGAGGAAGCTCAGCACTCCTGCCTGGTAGAGCTAAGGATTAGGAAGCCTTAGGGAACGAGCAAGAGAGAAGATTTGAATGTGAATCCTCCTGTGGAAGCCTCAAGGAGGGGTCAGCATCTGAAACCAGGCTTGCTTTCCCAAGTCAGGGCTCTTCTGACTGTGCTACTTGGAGGCAGAGGTATGCACAGTACCACAGAGGTTTAGGAAAGCATTCACAGTTTTAATGCTGAATAGAGAGATGGAGAAATATCTTTTTACCTGACCCTGAAGACTAAACGTGACTTCTTTGCCACCTTCTCGCCTGTGACTTTATAATGGTCTGTCACATAATTTTATTTCAATTTTTTGCATACCTGTTGACCTCACTTGATTTTCAGCATAGCTAGCAAAGCACCAAGGCCTAGCAACCCTACAGGTGTGGCAAACCTTAAAGCCAACCTAAAATCCTCTCTAAGTACAGTTTATTACTTTTAACTAATTATTATAACAGCAAACACCTCTGCTTGGTTGTTTAAAGCCCTTCAAGAGCTGGAAATGATGCCTTCTTTATGGAAGAATTGTCTCCTGATCACTAGCAGCAGCCTGGAAAGCTTCCAGACAGTAGCAAGAATTAGTGAGGAGGAAACATGTTATAAGAATGGGCCACAGATGTGAACGCTCACGCCCCCACTTCGGTGTGCTGATCAATTAAAGGTAGTTAGCAGTTTCCTGACTGGTGTTGTCTCGAACATCTGCAGACCACAAATGCAGCTGCTTCTCATCTTCTCCCTCTCTTAGAAAAAATGAGCTGCTGCCGCCGTCTCATACAAAAATCGGTCACCAAAATGGGTGTAGCACGAACCACCTTAGTCTGAACAGAGTTTTTAAGGATCAGTAACCTGTGTTTTGAAAAGATATTTGCCAAAAGCAGCGTTTAAATTGAATATTTTGACATTTACATTTTATACTGAAGGCACTTATTCACTGTTGATATATTAAACCAGAAGGAGCATCATCACCTGTAAGGGTGCAAGCAGACAGATGACCCAGAAGTGTTGTGCTTTTGGGAGGTCAACGAACCACTTTTTAAGGCCCTATTGGAACTAAATTATCAGTAAGTAGAAAAGCATCTGAATCACGCAGACAGCTTTCACAGTTGCTGGAAGGCATTATATTACTGCCGCCTGTCTTTGTGGTAATGTCAGCCCTATGTGTAAAGGGGGTAGCGAGAGATCTGTTCCCTGGCTCAAAGCGCATACAGTGCAATACCATATGCTCCCATCAGAAGGAACCGTGGGTGCTCACAACCAATCAAGATCAATCTCTCAATTAGGCAGATCTTAGGGTTCAAACACAAAGAAGTGGCAACTCCCAGTGATGCACTTATTCTCTTAGCCGTGTTGTTTCTGTGTTGGATTTTAGCTGAAAGGCTTTGGTGGAAAAAAAAAGTGTTTCAAGGAGGAGGTGTCACAATATGTCATTTGCAAACAGTGAATTATATTGCATCATACACATTTATAATACATCCACGTGGACAGGTGCAGATACATGCAGGCTGCTTGGTCGGTGCTCTCAGATGGCTGGATATAAGCCAGCTCTAGTCTCGAAGCTGTTTAGACACAAACCGGTAATATACACAGCCTGTCACCAGGCCTTATTGACTTGAGCACAGTGCAATGTTAACACAGTTATATAGACCAGAAATGGCTCATGTCTGGCCAGCTCAGAGCATGGGGAGACAAATCTCACAGCTGCGTCCACCCTCAGGAGGGTGCACCCACAGATTCCCCTGAACTCCCTCAACTTGTTAAGGAAGATGCCAACATCTGAGATACAGACAGTGAGAGAGGGCATTTTCAAACTCACACCGCATTTAAAATAAATTCTTTCTTGTGGGAATAAATATCTATATGGGTCTTATCTCCCTCTGAGATTTGTGGGCATAAACATCTATAGGTCTTATCTCCCTTTGAGGTTTGTCTGGAATTTTTATAATGTTCATGGATATGCTGATAGAAAAAAAAATATCAGTGTTGCATGTCTTTCAAGCATATGGCTCTCCTTAGAGCCAACAAGGCTTTTGTATGAAAAAATGAATATGAAATCAGGGCAAGATTTTAGTATACCAAAGTAAATTTCCTCCAACACTATGTACAACAAATAAAAAGAGAAAAGAAAAGGTGGAAAATCTGTAAGGTGATCAAGCTACCAGTGAGCTTAACTCAGATCCGCAGGCTACCTCAAAGAAAAGATACAAAACAAATGAACAAACAAACAAAAATCCTCCTTAGAGATCGCGCCAGTCAGCTGGCCAGAAAAAAATGCCAAAGCAACAGTGTACTGGTGCCATCTGGCTACTTCTCCTCCGATGGCTCCCTGCCATATTCCTGACCAGGCTATTGGAAGAACCAGATACAGACCACATCCAAAAAAACCCTCACAGGTTTTATACTGGGCCCAGTGGATGCTGGAACAGGTTTCTGGGAGTCAATGTTATATAAATGTCATGCAGTGTGAACCTGCCTGAAACAGCTAATAGCCGAGGACCGAATCTTACCATATTAAAGACACACTGGGAATTCACAGAAGTAAAAGCAGCCCCACGCTCAAGACACTTCAGGTTAACGGGGTGCACTGTGTAGGAACACGCTGAGTTTTCTCCTCTGTGGCTACTTTTCATTTCAAACTTCCCTTTCAGATCCAAAATGGGACTGTTGCCTTGAAGAAGACAAGATTTGGGGTCACTTTGCCAGAAACTAATCTTTACCTAAGTTGAAGAAAGCCAGGTTGTGATTATCAGACAGTTGTATTTATTTTGCTTGATATAAATGTAATCTAGGGATTGAAAGCAAAACACTACATATTCAGAAGATAATTCACAGTTTTAGATATCAACTGAAAATCAAAATATGCACCATTTGCAGTCAGCAACATTCGCGAACCACATGTATGGGGTATGTACAGCTGGTGTAGAATTTAATTTGAATGCTATTTATGTGCTATGCATGCTGCATATAAAGCAGACTGTCAACTGTTCACTTCCAAAAAAGGAAATAAAAGATACAAAAATTAAACCTACAAACCCCAGGAACCTCAAGTTTACAAAACAAGAACAATGGTCAGAATAAGGTTTACATCTCGTTTTAATTTCACAGGCTTTTGCCAGTTTAACCTTTCAGTCAGTTGGTGTATTTCTCTAAAACATAGTGCAGTTTGTAATTGTTTATGTGTGGTTATAAAATTCGTATCTCTCTGAGGCACAGAAATGACCCCTGCTTAGTGAATATATATTCCTTGGATTTTTTCAGCTTCTAATACTTTACTACAAATAATTTATATCTGAAATAATTTTAGTGCTTTTAAAAAGTGTGTGATTGCCAGATTTTTAAGAGAGAAACGTTGTTCGTTCATACAACATATACAGTACAGGCTTTGCAGTGCAAAGATCCTGACACTGCCTTGATAAATAAGCAAAACACAGGACCTCCATTTGGAGACTTGCAAACTTTACTTCATGTTCATTTGGTGTGAATTAACACCACAGAAAACTGCACCCACTATTTTACAAGCTAGCTCAGAATGACCTAGGAAGAACTCGTGCAATTCACTTTGACTTTCAAAAAAAGATAAAAATAAAACCTGAACCTTTCCTTTCTCTAGTCTCTTTCCCTTTTACCTGCTCTACTTGTAGGAATGAAATTTACTCCCATGCAGAGCCAATACTAGGGTTACCACTACTGAAGTAATGATATGGACAGTAACAAAAATATGCGGAAAGGCCTCTGTTTAATCTAAAAGACATTGGATGATCTCCTTTAGACATCTATACAGAGCTTGACAATAATAATTATACAGAGCTATGCAATAATAAATTTTACTAGCATCAGATGTGCTACATCTGTGCCAGTAAATAAAATAAATCATGGCCATTTGGTGACCCTGAGAGCAAATGGAATAGCACAGTTTGCACCTGTGTGCCCATACTCTTCTCCATCCAAAATGAAGTGGCCCTTCTACGTTTACTATTAAGAGTCCTTGCCACCTGCCAAGTGATGTTAGATATTCTCTGCAAGAAATCACATATCCTATGTGGTGACCTCAAGGTGAGAAGAATCTCTGAAGAAATATGATCCTTCCATTGTCCCATGATATTCAAGGAAGGAACAATCTTTCCACCACCACTGACAGCAGATATCTAATAAAATAACAAAGGTATGGGACTAATTTCATCTGGAATAACAAGGTGCTCAGCTACACTTCAGCTGTCAAACACCCCTGTCCTGCTTTGAAGATAATTCTAAAATTATTCTTTTTATGTCTAACACATCCTAGATGGCAAAATGGATCTTTTTTGTCCCTCATTTGCAAAAAGCATTTTATGATCTGGAAAGTAAAAAAGTCTTAAGTTGATTTTAAGGAAATTCTACTTTGGCATAAACACAAATAAAATACACATTTGTAGCCCAGAAACTGAATTACTTCCTTAAGCAATTATTGAATCTTGGCCTTTCTTTCCCCTCAAATATTCTAAGAAGTGTACAATAATTTGGTAAATCTCCATAGGAATTCACACTCATTGGGGAAGATGAGTAAAGACTTCTCTTCAGGAGAGCAGACTTCAGCTTATTCAGGCATCTTACAAGTAGAATCCTACAGGAAGCAGCTCTGAAAGGTAAAGGAGCTCAAGAAAGCTGGGAGGTCTTTAAAGACATCTTCCGAGAACAAGAATGGTTCATACCAACACTCAGTGAAAAAAAAAGCAAGCATATTAGGATACAGGCTTGACTAAACAAGGGACATACAACAGAGCTCCAATGCAAGAAGGCAGTATATGAGAGGTGGAATCAGGGACAGGCTACAAAGCAGAAATGTATAAACATTGCCTGCACATGTAGGGATGATGCTAGGAAAGCCAAAGCTCAGCTAAAACTGACCTTCACAAAGGATGTCATGGGCAACAAGAAGAGCTCCTACCACTACGACAGTAGTAGTAAAAGGAACAAGGAAAATGTGAGTCCCTTTCTGAATGGAGCAGGTGATCTAATGACAGTGGACACAGAGAAGACTGAGGTACTCAGTGCTTTTTCTGTTTCAGCCTTCCTCAACAAAGTCCTCCAAGCCTCTTTGCTTAGAAAGTTTGAGAAGGAGAACTACCAGCAGTGACTGTGGATCCAGTCAGGGATTATTTAAAACTGCTTGACCCATACAAGCCAATGGGACTGATCAAGCTGCATCCAAGGGTGCTGACAGACCTGGTCAATGCCTTGCAGGGTGACTGTCATTTTTTTCTCAAGTTGTGGAGACTGGAAGGGATCCATGACTTGTGGAGAAAGGCAGGTATTGCACCCATCTTCAGAAAAAGCCGAAATGGCCATCCAGGAAACTACAGGCCCATCAGCTGCACTTTGGCCCCTGGGAAAACCGTGAAGCAAGTCATCTTGAAAGACATTTCTGGGCACAAGAAGAAGATGGATTTACTGAAGTCCTTATGCCAAAAGACCTGATCATCTTTTACAATGAAATGACTGGTGTGGTGATCGATGTGAGAGCAGTGGATGTCATTTGCCTCTATTTTAGCAAGGCTTTTGAAACTGCCTCCTGCTATATTGTTATATCCAAGTTAGGATGTTTTGGTCTGGATGGTGGACAAGTTGATGCATGAAAAGCTGGTCAATGCTTGGGCTGGTTAATGGGTTGAACTCCACCTGGAAGACAGTTACAAGTCGAATACTGCAGGATCTGTACCAAGACCTGTCCTGTTTAACAACTTTATCAATGGCCCGGAGGAGGCAAGGTAATGCACTCTCACCTTGTTTGCAGATGATACTAAACTCGTGCCTGTCCATATGCCCAAGGGCAAGGTCAGCATCCAAAGGGACCTAGACAGGCTGGAGGAACAGGCCAACAAGAACTTCATTAAATTTAATAAAGACAAATGCCAACTCCTGCACCTGGGAAGGAAGAACGCATTGCAGTGATACAGGCTGAAGATGCACTGGCTGTGGAGCAGCTCTGCTGGAAAGGACACTAGGGCTTCGGTAGACAACAAGCTGAACATGAGCCTGCAGTGTGCCCTGGCAGACAAAAAGGCCAACAGCATCCAGGACTGTATCAACAGCAGCAAGGCTAATACATCAAGACAAGTGATCATTCCCCTTTGCTCAGCCCTCCTTAGATGGCATGTCGAGTACTGTCTCCAGTTTTGCTCCTCCTGGTACAAGGAAGACACTGATCAAAAGGAGTGAGTTCAGCAGAAGGGCAAAAAGAGGATAAGCAGCTGGAGCAATTGTCCTGTGAAGAGAAGCCAAGGGACCTGCGCTTGTTCAGCCTGGAGAAGAGGGCTTTTCATAGCAGCGTTCCAGTACCTACAAGAAGGCTCTCAAGAAGAAGGATCCAAGCCTTTACATGTGTGTGTGACTCTAGAGCTTGAGCAGAAGTTTGGACTGCAAATCTGAATTATTCTGTGATTCTGTGGTTCTATTTTGCCATCAATATTGATCTAAGATCTAGCCATTATTATTTAATTTTAATGTATGTATGTGTAAGGCAAAATTATTCCTGTGGGGTGGACAGAAAATTTGGCAATCCTTTGAATTTTTATCTCATCATTTCTTTCCACAGAATACAATGGGCTTCCTTCTCCATTCTTCTTGGCTAGAAGTATTTCCCAGCTTCTCCATCCCTTTTTCACAAGAGCCTTCATAGGCTAGGCTTCAGAAGTTTATACACAGGTGTGTTTTTCCCACACTGTTATTCCAGGTTGGCTGATGTCTCTCCAGATTGCACTGAGCAAATGGGGGATTGTTCTAGCACCCAAAGGGAGCCCTCTCAATCTTTTAAAGTTTTGGAGGTTTAGGGAAGGAGAGGGATCACTGAACAAACACAAAGCACGTGTTTCTGTTGCGCATTGTTTCCCACCTTCCTCATTCATAAAGTTTAAGTCCTTGGAATAATAAACAAAGAAGTATAGTAGGAATAATAAGGACATGTTATTATTCACACAGTACACGGGATTAGGGAGACCAGATCTGCATGGCTGCACCCAGCACGGAGATCTATACTTGGAAAAGGATGTTGATTAGGATACAGATTGAAAAAAGGTTCAGAAAACAGTTACAATTCATGGTCTGGGAAACCTGCCTTACAGTGAGAAAATAACACAGCTCAATATGGTTTCTCTGAGAAGAAGATACTAGAGCTCTAAGAGCCAGGAAAAGATTTCTATTAGCAAGAAATCTGTTCTGTAGAGTAGACAAAGGCATAACAAACAGGAGGAGTTAGAAGTCAGTGTGCAGTTACAGGGCCATGACCTCTGGGATCACGCAGACATGTTGGGATGGCTCATGTGGCCAGAGTGCTGCAAAGGAGTGATACAGGCTTTTCAGATGGGGAGTGGGAGTTGCCCTTTATGTGAAAGAGCAGCTGGACTGCGTGGAGCTCAGCCTTGGGACAGGTCAGAGCCAGCTGAGAGTTTATGGGTCAAGATTAGCAGGCAGGCCAACATGCGTGCCATTGGTACCTGCTACAGGGCACCTGGTGATAATGGATGCGAAAAAGGCCGAGGTACTCAATGCTGTCTTTGGCTCAGCCTTTATCAGTGAGACCAGTCTTCAGGAATCTCAGGCCCCTTCTACAAGAGTGACAATCCAGAGCAAGGAAGACTTACTCTTGGTGGAGGAGGACCAGATTAGGGAGCACTTAAACAAATTGAACATACGCAACGAGTCCTGGGAGAACTGGCTGATTTCTTCATGAGGTCGCTCTTGATTATCTTTGCAAGGTCTTGGTGACTGGGGGAAGTTCCTGAAGAATGGAAGCAAGCAAATGTCACTCCTAACTTCAAGAAGGGCGAGAAGGAAGAGCTGGGGAACTACGGGCTGGTCAACTTCAACTCAGTCACTGGAAAGATGATGATGAAAATCTGCCTAGAAACCATTTCCAAATAAGAAAGTAATTGGGAGTAGTGAGCATAGATTTATGAAGGGGAAATCATGTTTAACCAGCCTGATGTCCTTCTATAATCAGATGACTGGCTTGGTGGATGAGGGGAGAATAGTTCATGTCTTTTGTCTTGACTTTAGTAAGGCATTTGACATTCTCTCCCATAACATCATCATAGACAAGCTGACAAAGTACAAGTTATATAAGTGGACAGTGAGATGGATTGAAAATTGAGCAAACAACTGAGCCCAAAGAGTTGTGATCAGCAGCACAAAGTTCATTTGGAGTCAAATAATTAGTGGTATACCACAGGGTTCAACACTGCTGCCAATACTGTTTAGCCTCTTCATTAACGACCTGGACACTAGGACAGGGTGCACTTCAGCAAGTTCACAGATGATACAAAACTGGGAGGAGTATCTGATACATCGAAGTGCTACCATTCAGAGGGACCTGGACAGGCTGGAGCATCAGGCAGAGAGGAACTTTGTGAAGCTCAACAAGGGGAAATGCCAAGTCTTGTACCTAGGGAGGAATAACCCAAGGCACCAGTACATGCTGGGGGGCAACCAACAGGAAAGCAGCTCGGCAGAGAAGGACCTTGGGGTCCTGGTGGACAACAAGCTGACTATGAGCCACCAGTGTAGCAAAAAAAGCCAACAGTATCCTGGTCTGCATTAGGAAGAGTGTTGCCAGTGGGCTGAGAGAGATGATCTTCCTCCACTCGGGACTGGTGAGGCACATGTGTGGTAATGTGTCCAGTTCTGGGTTCCCCAATGTAAGAGAGATATGGACTTAGTGGAGTGAGTCCAGTGCAGGGCCACAAAGATGATTAAAGGACTAGAGCACCTCTTGTGTGAGGAGAGGCTGAAAGAGCTAGGACTGCTCAGCCTGGAGAAGAGAATTCTCAGGGGAGATTATATCAAAATGTATAAATATCTGATGGAAAGAAAAGAAGAGGGAGCCAGACTCTTCTCCATAGGGTCCACAGACAGGACAAGAGGCAATGGATATAAACTAAAAGCAGGAAATTCCATCTGAACACAAAAAAACCACTTTTTTACTGTGAGGCTGGTCAAACATTGGAATAGCTTGCCCAGAAAGGTTTCAGAGTCTTCATCTGTGGAGCTACTGGAACTGGTCCTGGAAAATGGAACTGAAAATGGTCCTGGGCAACTTGCTATAACAGACCTTACTTGAGCAGGGAGCCTATGGGGCCGGATGACATGCATCCCAGGGTCCTGAATAAACTGGCTAATGTGGTTGCCAAGCCACTCTCCATCATATTTGAAAAGTCATGGCTGTCAGGCAAAGTCCCTGGTGACTGGAAAAAGGGAAACATCACTCCCATTTTCAAGAAAGGCAGAAAGGAAGACCCAGGGAACTACAGGCCAGTAAGCTTCACGTCTGTGCCTGGGAAGATCATGGAACAGATCCTTCTGGAATCTATGTTAAGGCACATGCGAGATGAGGAGGTGATCC
>JAVKLA010000027.1:15359660-15423940 GCA_034782735.1 Sagittarius serpentarius
GGCCCCGGCCCCGGCCCCGGCCCCGGCCCCGGCCCCGAGCCCGGCTCGGGGAGCCCTCCCAGCCGGCCGCGCCGCTGAAGGGACATCGGCGCACCGAGCCCAGAGCTGCCGCCAGCCCCGTGGCCCCGTGGTCACTCGTCAGCTCGGTGTCACCCAGCCTCCCCCTCCCCCGAAGCGCTCCGGAGGGGGGGATTCGGGCTGGTTTGGCTGGTTCTCCAGCCTCGGGAAGGGTTAAATCTTTCCCCAAGCCCCTAGTTGCCCTTGTCCTCTCAACCTGATTCGGAGACGTGTAATAAAACATGAAGCAAATTTATGGTCTGTTTCAAGCACTTTACTGCTGTGTTTTTAAATTCATATATGCACATACAAGAACTATGATCTGTGAATAATTTGAAATGCTATAGGAAAACGATGCATTTTAGATCAAACATAACCGTTTTCTTACATAATTGTCTCGGATTAAAATAAAAAGAAAGACGCATTTCGAACAGAGACAAAGCTGAAAATCTAATGACAGCCATAAACTGCTAGACAGCCATAAATTAACGTCTTCATCAAACACTGAAGGGATCAGGGCTTATCTAAATCAACAATTATTTCTTCCGAGAAGTTGCAGAACAGATTGCCCCTCTAATACTATTTTTAAATCCCCATAATTGAGGATTAGGGGCAAACAATCGCCTTGCCAGAGTAAGCCTCCTCTCCCCCAGCCGAAGCCCTCCAAACTCACCCAACACCCAGACCGGTTCCCTCGGAACCTCTCCGGGGCGGGGGGGTGTCCTGTCCCCTTTCCCCACTCCAGCATCCGTGGAAGCACGGGCTGCTTTCAGGAAGGGGCGGCAGGAGTCTCTCCTCACACCCCCCCCCCCCATCCCTTTCCGCCTGATTTTTGTAGGGGGCCGGGGCCGTTGGGAGCGCAGCCAGCACAAGCCGGAGCCGGGACGTCGGAGGGTCCCCGAGCCCCGACGCCCCCGCCGGGTCCGGGGGGCACACCGAGGCGGCATCCCGGAGCGGAGCCACCCCGGAGGGGAGCCATCCCCCCCCCCGCGCCCCGCTCCGCAATCCCTTCATCAATCCCGAGCTCAGCTCCTGCCCATCCACCTTTCAGGTTCAAAGCTCTAGGGAGGCGGCACTCCGCTCAGCCGCAGCCACCTGCGGTGCCGGTTTTGCAAGAGGCTGCTGGAAAGGCTTCGTTTTTAGAAGGCAACTGCAAAAACACGTCGGGAAGATAGCCGATTCACTGGCTCTCACGATGGAGATCAGGCAGGGAAAGACTTGCTGCCTGTAGGAGGTTAGCGACTCAACTATTTGGAAGGAAGAGGTAGTTGGAAAGATGAGCCGATAGCAAAGAAGTCACTGTCAGGAGTCATCACAGGGTGTTTACTTACTGTCTTTTACTCTCCCTGTAGCCAGAACCTAGACTTTTATTCAACTTTGCTGTACTCATAGCTGCTGTTTGGGGGGAAAAAAGATACAAACCAACACACCAGTGTCAAAATCGGTTTAACAAAATCTTGCAAGACAGCATCTTACAAGGCTCCTAGCAGGAACAGCTGAAGCTTAGGCTTCTTTTGATTATTTATTTCGGTGTAAACGGTTTTGAAGACAAGCACATTTCTGCTATTACGAATGATGTATTCACACAATTTCAGTTACCTGAGATCCCAGGCAAGCCTGATGCATAGGACAGGCTATGTAGGCACAGTACTGGTTTATGCAAAGATAAAGATCCCACTGGAGTTTAATACTTTGCTTTCAAATGAAAACGGAACATTTTTCTATTTTTCATATGCTTTCATATATACAGCAACCGTTTCTTCATACTTATTACTATTCATAAACATAAACAATAACTTAAGGATCGTAATACTTTCATAAGTGTAGTTTTAAGGGGTGTTTTTGTAACTAGACCATTTTTCTGGTATGTTCTAGGTATCGGGACATGACTAGCTAGGGTACATAAGCTGGTTTAGGTAATAGGCAGGAAAATACTTCACTTTCTATGGTCTGACAGTTAAAATAGCTTTATTCATATGAATTAAGCATATGTCATGCATAAACTGATGTCTCGAACACTTTAAAAATACAGTGCAATGTAAGTAACATCAAGAAAGCACCTAGTGTCAAATCAAATATTAGATGAAATACAGTGTTAGGAGGTCTTATTAATTCCACCTCCCCCTCGCAGCTATCTTTCAGATCATCATGGAAAGCTCACTCAGAAATGTGCGCTTCAAGAAATCTCAAACAATGCCACTTTTCATTTATAAACTTCAGTAACTTCTAATATAATCTGGAATTAAAGCAACTGCACAGTTACAAACACATTTATCAAGCCCAGAAAAATGCTGCAGGTCTAGCTTCTCTAGGATGTATCTTCAACAACCCTCACAGACATACCTGATAAGCATTTCTGCGTGAAGGAATGAAGAAACACTGATGTCTTTAGGGTACAACCTGCATATTAAATACCTGCTTGTAGAACTCAGTAGCTTCAGTGATAACTAGAAAAAGCCAGGTTGTGCTTTGCTGGCACAGTGCTGTGTATTGTAACAATTTTCATTAATTTCCCCTTTTAAAATAAATGATCTGAGTGGAGAGAATATTTTACACTAGGTAGTACATCTTGTACTACACAGAGGTGTGCAAAAGCAAAAGCCTCGGAGCAGTACTTGGGAATCACTAGTGGATTGCAGATCTTTATACTGATTTTCAATAATGTCCTAAGAATGTCAGAAGTGCCACTTATTTTTCCTCACATGATAAGAACTGGCTTAAGTTTGATGGGGGGTAAACCAGACTTTATAATTTCCTAAATTCAAAGGAGTTGCTCCATGACAGTGCTGAATTAAAGGTTTTTTTTTTTTCCTTACAGAAATAATACCTTTCAAGATCAAGTAACAAAAAAATGCGGTATGCTGAATAAATAATTTACAAAATGAAAGCAATAGTTGTGAATCTGTGAGAAAAGTGTAAATGTAAGCTAGAAAAAAATACCATGGACAGTCATTCAATATTAAAATAGATATATTCATTTTTATTGTGTCCTTGAAATACAAAATTTACTTAAGATGTTAGATTACTAAAATAATGAAGTTTCAATTTTCTTGCTCAGAAATTCACCATATACCTTATTCAATCTAAGAGCCTTAATGATGGATTTTAACTATTAAAGTAGAATCTAACCGTTTTTCATCTATATACAAAATGTCAGTTTGCACGATTAAGAGCAATTCACAATCTTTTGAATGTCAGAAAGTTCAACAATGATGAAATAAAAGATCATTTATAATTCTACAAGATAAATTCACAGACCAGTAATTACTCATAAAAATAGCAACACCAAAAATAGTGACATGCAACTGGCTTAAAAGCATAAACTAAAGAACAACTCTTACACGGTTTTATATTAGCACATTAGGACATACTGGCAGAGAGGTTGAAAGTCTAATTTGCAAACAGGTACACATAGCGGTCTTTTAAGTAATGTAACAGTTTTAAAAGTTTACAATAGCTTATGGTAGTACTGAATGCCAGCATGAAAATGGAAAACATACAATCTGCAAATTAAAATAAGAATAATAATTTTAAAAAAATCACATTTTAGCATTCACATTAGTTGACGATGAATTCACTTTTCTTGTTGGGTGCTATAAAGGGCCACACCGTCTTAATAAACCTGCTTTATATGAGAAAAAAAGGTGTTTGTTTTTTTTTTTTAATAGCAGAAGATATTATCAGTATAGCCATAGGCAGCGACAGCTTAAGAGTTGGAGGCTGGTACTGACCGGCCAAGTCACATCTCAAACTGATCAGCGAGCGCACCATTTCACCCGAGGAACAGCAGAGAAATTCAAGGGGCGCCCGCGCACTCCTCCCGGCTGACCCCGCGCCTGCCGGGTCAGCGGGCGAGACAAGCAGGGATTGCTGGGCTTGCAGGGCAGACCCCCCTGCTGAAGTGGAGAGGAGAGACAAGGAAGCACAAGGTCTGACTGCCCCCCATCACCCACCCCTGCAGGACCACTGGCACTGGAACGCGTGCAAACAGCACTGCCGTTTTCTGCTTAGGTGCTGCTGCCGCCGACTCAGCGCCCCAGTGACAGACACTAATTGCTGGTCGCTCCTGGGTTCTGCGGCAGAGGAGGTCGTCAAAAACCGTATTGTGCCCTGCATCATGAAACATGCTCTCCTCGGCACAGCGCGTTGCGGCCAGCTTGGCTCCAGCTGGGACCTCCAGGGATGGTGCACGCTCATCCCGTTGTGCTGCTACGGCTTACTGACCAGGAATACCGACGCCGTGGGCCTTTCACTCCCTGCTCCATGGAGTACCGAGTCGCTCCTGGACAGACCAGCTGCCCACCCTCAGTAAGTCACCTCCTCAGCTGCTGAGTACATGGACCAGAAGGGCTTAACGTTCCCTCTGACCTGCTCTAGCTCTTGTGACTTTACATGGGGGTGAGGCTTACCTCCTCTGCAGCGGGGACAGGCTAAGGTAGTGACGCATTGCTTACCAGCAAAACTCATCTACCAGGAGCATGGCTTACCAGGGACACGGTTCCAGGACAAGCTGGGCAGGCCCTGCTTGACATTTGATTATTTCGGTCCCTGAGCAAAAAAAGCAACTCTTATCCCGGTGAAACGCTGGCCTCTTGTGTGGTGCAGAGTGCTCTCCAACCCTGACGCAAGGCCCCCCAGGGTGCCTTCACGGAGGTTTCCTGCAACTCCTGGGAAAGATTCTGACTCTTTTTTTCTCTTTTAAATGGAAGCATGCCCTACAGATTTAATTTGCTATTTTGGACACAAGCTAGCCCTTCTTTTAATGTCAAAATAGATACTATACAAACTGATCAGCAATTAATCTGAAATTACTAATGATTTGCATGTACTTTTGGCACAGTCCTATTATATCCTACCAAACTACGCAGCAGCCTGTGATATTCTAATTCAAAACCCTAAAAATAGAATACAATTATAAAAAAAAAAGTCTTCTGTTAGAAACGAATACCTACTGTTATTTTCACAGTTGCTTCAGGTTTGTTTCAAAGTTGGATGCCAAAGAAAGATTGATCATAACTGTGGCATGAGACATTTTACAGCTTACATTTAAGCATTAATGGAATACAGTCAATGGTGTAATGATATCAACATTTCCTCTCTCAATAAACCAGGCTCTAACGTCCAAACTGGACTGTGAGCTATGGCTGAGTACAGAATAGCTCCTACAGAGTAACTATAGCAGTAAGTAACTTGAGTACAAGAATCTCTCCATAAAACCAAATTTTATTCTGTGGCACAAAGCAATAATCAGCTTTTGCTGTTGATTAAATGTTGAAGCAAAGTTAAAGCATCTAATCAACGGCAAAGCCCATTTAATGTAAGCGTACTCCAGCACTGTAGTCATCACTGATATTATATATGAAGAGAAAATGTTTATTCAATATATCTTGCAAAACCACAATTTTCTCCTCGGAGGATTTGGAATGTGGCTGTGCAAATCTCTGAAAGCCTTTCTACTGATGCTGATGCTTATTTAGGGTATGTATGTGCTTTACATAAATAACTAAAGAGGCTTCTAAACAAGTAACAATAAATAATTCTAATCCTTAGTATGTACGTAGCAGTTTCCATCCACAGGCCATCAAGTGCTTTAGAGATGAGTAGAATTTCTGATTTTGAAAGACTTATGCTGGCATATCCCAAAGAGAGATGTTTTTTGGGAACACAAGGCAAGGCTCACAGACATGGCTACTCTCCCGTCACAATTGTCATCTTGGCAAATTGAGACTGGACAGCCACAAGAATCCTCACCAGTCTCTGAAGTGACGGCTAGGAAGAGAAAGAGTCTAAAAATCTCAGATGCCATGCACTAGGAAATTCATTTTTGAAACAAGAGCTGGTCACCCAGTGAAGCAGGTTGGGCAGCCAGCATAACACAGGTAACTTCTGTGGCTGCCCAGGGCTTTCACTTGCTCTGATTTTGGCCCCACTTTTCCAATTTGTAGATGGACAAGTCTGTTTCCAAACACAGGTCACACTACTCTGCCTGTGCATAACTTAGGCACAATAAAACACTATTAAAAAGCAGTTTTAGATACCACACTTGCCCCTGAAGCCCTCTTCTTCTTTTGCCTTTTTGGGGAAACAAACAAACACAAGAAATGGTCAAAATAAACAAACGGACGTGTCATTAGGAAAACAGTGAGACAAATAGAAGGTAATTTTTGAGATGACAGAATCATTTCAAACAGGCTCATATATTTTCTCCCTGAAGAATATACTTTTTTGGCTCAAAAGCCAAAATAGATAATTTAGGCTTGATCCAGAGCCTATTAAAATCAACAGAACCTCCCTTCTGACTTTAAATGACTGCAGGATAAAAAATCACAGATTTTAATTTCTTTGCATTGCACCAAAAAAAAAAAAAAAAGAGAAGGAAAGCAAAGCATTCACTCTCAGTACATAAAACTGAAGTCAGAAATGTGTTGCCAGTAAGACATTCTTGCAAATCATCCCCCACCACCCCACACAGCTTCCATCACATCTCCCAAGTAAGGGCTAAGACACTCAAGACCATAAAGGGAGCAAACAAAAAGTTAGAGTAATAATCACTAAAAATTCTTTCACCCTTTAGAATTAAGTTCCCCCTTTCTTGCTATTATGCTTCTATGAGCAAATGCAGAGATGCCTCCAGATGGCGGGTGTACGGGACCTCCCAATGTAACAAGGGGGAACCCCCTGTGACAGAGGGCTGCTGAGCCCGTTTCCCATATAAATGGCCTGGATTCAGCTTGATGTCATCCTGTCTGTGAATCCTACTCAACTCATGGCCAAGAGTAAGGAGGTCCATCTTGTAGGGACATTGGGCTGTTTACTTGGCCAAACTCCTGTCATCTCACCTCACTACTCACGACTCAGGCAGGAGAAACTGAGGTTGCGTGTCCCTGCATCTGGTATCTACCTCCAGCCCAAGGGCTTTTCTCCTTAGAAACAAATAGGAAGGAGGCAAAGGCAGAGAGGGAAAAGCGAATGTTTCCAAACATACAAAGCTGAGTGATGAAACAGAGCAAACATGGAGATCAGTAGAAGGCATATAGGCAGCCGCTCACTTTCTTAAGGACCTTAGCTTGTAACGAAAGGTAATATCAACATCTGGCAGGAGGATACCAAGGCCCATGCGACTGTTATCAAGTCTGACAGCTTTGTTTTCCACTAGTTCTACATCAAAATGAGCCAATAGTAAGAAAAGAAACATCTTCATCTCATTCATTGCGAGGAACCTCCCTGGACACATGCTAATCCCAGAGCCAAAGGGCATTAGGAAATACTTCAGTTTTCTTCCTCCCTTGTAGAACGTGGTTTTCTTCTTGCCATTCTCTATGTATCGATCAAATTTATACTCCTGAAAATAAAAGAGAAAGAGAGAGAGCGCATGATATCTAACAAGGCAGTTACATGAGTTGCTTTGTTTGCACAATGGTAACGCTTCTGAAATCCAGAAAACAAGATAAAGAGGAAGACAAGGAGCTGACAGCTTCTCCTTTTCAGTTGGTTCCCTCAAGTTTCATTAACTCACATTATCTTCCCTGCAAAGAACACTCCTTAAATCCACTCACTTAGCCCTTTTACAGCAAGCTCCTTCAACTTCCACGTCTCTTCCACTGAGTGTCTGGCCTATATTGATTGTAATTAGATTTTGACCGCTTTGTAGCAGGGACAATGAACCTTAGTGGAAGGACAATTTTCTTGTAAAGCATCATACGCGCTCAGTGTGGTACATACATCATGAATAAGGATAATCTGCCAAATTCTGCAAATGCCTATGAATAAATTAATGCACTGCACCGATCTTGCTCTTGCAAGCTAGAGCAAAATCCATCCTTCTTTTGCACCCAGTGGTGCAGATTATTCGAAAACCAGACCCGATGCTTTGCAGTCAATTTTCCCTTCAGTTGGAGATGGTTGCTGCTTAATTTGCCACATCTGACCTTCAAATGTTTTGCTCTGGAAGCTGCGTGCAAAGCAGGACAACCGCCAGTGATTGACCATTATAAAGAGGGTGCTTTCAAGTAAGGCTTGAGGTTGCACTTGTAACCTGTGTTCCATAAACTGAACGTCTTTCTGACTGTTTTCCAGTAGCAGGATCCCTGTTTAGAGATAATTCATGTTTTTGAATGAAGGAGATCTGGCATCCTCACTCAGTCAACGGCAAATTAACCACTTACAAAATCCTCCTGCATGCTTTGAATAAAAATGACAGACACTTCTTGCTTATGGTCACTCATTAGCATTTGTCCTGCTTTGCATACATCTGCTATAGCAGCAGCCATTTGGAGCTGGCTGGGAACAAGTCAGTCAGACAGAAACCAACCTCAACTGATTAAAAAAAAACCACGCCACAATGAAAAATACACTGATACTGATCTACCCATTAGATTAAAGGCTCTGAAAACCACACACTGCAGGTCTTGGTGCTGAGAAAAAACAGTGGCAGGGGAGGTGGTCCATGAGAAAGGGAACAAGCCCAAGGTGTACTGGAGGGGATGTAACTTCAGGTGTTGAAGACCAGGAGCTTGTTTCTCTAAATGGCAGAAGCCTGGAGTTTCCACAAAGATGAACGTGATTATATGTGTGTTTCCACTGACAAGTAATTCTTCTCAGTCTCTTTGAACACCCCAGCCAAAAGGAAGCATGCCATTTTTTCCCCCGGTAAGTTATTGCTTCATTTGCAGAAACACAGTAACAAATGAAAGTCCAGAATACCACTTTTTCCTTAAAAAAGATTCATTGCCTGAAATGTAAATGCTGCTGGTCTAAAAAAGCACTGCTAAATATGAACTGCAATAGCTTAAAAAACCAACCCAACCCAACCCAGAGCTCTTCATTTTGTTGGAACATTTCCACAAGGTGCACTCCTGGCATCTGGAGCAATTAAGAACTGTGGCATTGAACACATAGACATAGTGGGTCAAACCTTATGCTTTCTTTGTCATCTTAAGAGCCATCTGAGAGTTGTAATTTCTTTTAACAAAAAATAAATTGGTGTCTAAGGAACTGGGAGAGCAGAAAACAAGTGTGAGACAGGAATGGAGCCAATGACAGTGACACCAAACCCAGGCTTGTGTTGCTGAAGCCCCTCAGGCTGGACAGTGTTTCCTTAAAAGCTAGTTTGCTGGCTAAATAAAGAATATTTTTTGACAATAAAGGAACTTTCAGCCATGCACAAGGCTTCCTTGAAGAGACAGGGTGGTTGATGGCAAGGAAAAGGTGAAGACACTGAGCAAGAACAGGCGATGAAGTTCTGTGTGGATGGCTTGCTACGAGTATTATGAAAATTGAGCAATCTCCTGTGACTGATCTAAGTCTCTCTCCGTCACATCTCATATTTAGCTTTGTTTGGGAAGGCACCATGTAGGGTTTCCTGCAGGGTTTCCTGATATTTCACTCTGTGGGATTTGCAGAGTTCATTTACTGAACTCTATAACTAGTTGAGTTAGGATTTAGGGGTTCACTTATCTGCTTTATAGAAAACTGACTCATTTATTTAGGCTTTGATGAGTGAAGAAAGAGGTCAACGATATATGCTTACACTTATACAATATGGTGCCAAAGCAGAAGATAGCTTGAACTTATATTTATGTATCCAGGAGAAAGGCATTGCTACAAAATTATCTCGTCAAGCTGCCTGTTTTCCCAGGAAAGTTTTCCCTAAATACTTGACAAGCTCAAGACTGCACCTTTCAAAAAATTCATTCTCCATCTCTATCTGATCCTCAGTAGTTATTGTTGAAAGCACACTGCATATTTTAAGAACCAAACAGAACAGTGATTTCCCCACTTTTCGAGAGGGCCCATGTGCTGAAATCAATGTACTGCAATGTGTGGATTGCTCATTCACTATCAAAAAGATAGAATACATGAACTAAAGCTGTCCTGTGAAAGCTGAGCAGAGCTGATACTAAGCAGATATATTCAAGCAATGGAAATATGGTAATATATTCCGGCAATTATTGGATAAGGGAGGGGATCAGCTTCCACACTGATGCTTTTGGTCTAGGACCTAAACAAACAGATGGACTTTTGACAAATCAATAACGTTCTCCAAAATAAAGTGTTAAGAATAAAATGAGAAAAAGCTTATTTGTTATTTGTGACTTTTTAAGGATAGAAATATTAATAAACTATTTGCCAATATATGGATTATTTTTTAAAATCCTAATTTTCTCAGCAGGCAGGCTTTGTCTTCATTTTTGGGTGGGGACAGCCAGCAGAGCCCTCCTGGACATAATTTCCATTTTTATGGCTCCAGTGTTCATCCCGGTGACTATACCTTACTCCTGCTAACTCCGACATGCTCCACACCTCTCACCAAGGCAGGTGGAGTTCCTGCACAGCGAGGTGCTGATGCGCACCAAGGCACTTGAATCTCATCTTTCCTCTGCAACCTGATCTCCTTAAATTCTGAAAAGGGAGAGCCTTAGGGAGAAATGCCTCTAACATGGGTTTTCTACAAACATGCAAAAAAAATCCAGTTCCCTTCTTTGGCTCAGATGCCAAGGAGGGAAATCAGCATGGCAGGGAGACAGCCATTTGCTTCGGAAAATGGGGATGAGGAATGGATCAGGTACCAGCTCTTGCCTCTCAGGCAGAGGAGGCGTTGAACAGCCTCCGCGTGCACCCTCACTCTGGTGGCACCCCAGGCTGGGGACAGCAATCCGGGGGAGCAACCCAGCCGAGAGGAGGACTATCCAATTTGCATGCAGGTGGTGAATTTCTGAAGCCATATTAAGGCTGAGGCAGGGTGGATTAATTTCGAGTCTTTGATATTCATTAACTTGAGCGTCAGAGAAAAATACAAGGAGATGACACAATTACCCTCCGAGCTTCGCTGCAGAGCAACAGCTTTACAGTCTCAAGTTCACAACACTCTACTAATTGATCAAGAAGGGGTGAATCCCTACAGAAGGGAGGTGAAAAAGCATAAGGCTCAAGTAAGACACAGCTATTATAGGGCTTCAGAGAGTCAATGATGCTTTGGGGGCACTTAGCTAAATGGCCCACATTATTTGCTATTTAAACCACCTTCTATTATTCAGCCCTCCTTGGGTATCAAATGATCCACTGCCAAACAAAACCCACATTTAGCCTAAAGTTTATGGTAGTCAATGTGCAATTGTCAATTCCTTTGAAAGTAGTAGCAGTCAGTCTCATCTCCATATTTCTCTCTTCAGGCTGTGAATCCTTTGGCCTATAGGGCCCTAGAAGATGCATCTGAAAGTAGGAAGATTTGTTCCACAAGAAGGAACAGCAGTAAAAAAAAACAACCGACAGACCACAAAAGGCTTGGCTGCTTCGATGTGCCTGGAGTAGGAAGAGTAGCACCAGCTGAATGTTTACCTTAGGATCTTCATAGACCTCAGGGTCCATGTGCAAAATCTGCGGGTAAAGGGCTATCCAGTCTCCTTTCCTCAAACCGACTTCTTGATTCCCTTCAAGCTTGAGAACAAAATCCTCCTGGCTGATGCGAATGTTCATGGAGGACGAGCACATCCGTAAACTCTCATTTAAGGCACTCTCTGCGATTAAACAGAAGCGGGGGGGGGGGAAGCGTCAGAAATATGGGAGATGACTGCAAGTTATACATGGCTACAGCTGCTGACTCTCGGCAGGTTTAGTAGGGCAGGCTAAAGGAAAAAAAAAGGAAAAAAACCCACAAACCAAACCAAACATAAAGCAGAGACCAGGAGGAAGCAATAAACAACCCCGCGGGGCAGGGAGGGGGGAGCCGCGACGCTGAACCTCCCGATGTGATTCTCACTGATGGTGCTGAGAAATCCTGTCGGCTGCAGGCAGCACCGAGTTTTGGGTGGAAAGTCATTATTCAGGCATCACGTTGAAACCAACGCAATCAAAAGACATGAACGCTCTACGCATTTACATATATTTTGGAGGTTGCAAGCAAATACCAGCGAAAGCATCCATGGAGCTGTTTAGCGTGCCTCTCAAAAGCTGTTGGATGTAATGGCAGGGCTGTACATTAGAAAAATAATTTCACTTGTTAATTCCATAGTCATTCTGAGGATTTTTAGATTTATTTATTTTCTTTTCAATGTGCTATGCTGCCAAATGATAGTGCCTGTTATGGTCAGAGTGAACGAAGGCAATTCATTATTTGCCTGGTAATTTTAAGAGAGAAAGACACTTCTAATTGGCCAAGAGAAAACAAAACATAGTCCTTTCAGGCTTAAGGAAAGCAAGATTTCTGTCTCCACCGTCACATCCTGGAAGGCTCCAGAAGCTGAATGTCCTTGCTTTCCCAGTGGCCTTCACCTTTTGCTCCTAGCACGACAGATTTTATGGCTAATTTCCGGCAATTTATCCTGGCAGTTTGAGGAGGAATTCCTTTGGGAATAATATGCATAATTTGCATAAATCATTCTGATAGCATGTATATCAGCATGTAGCTCCTGTCTAGGGCTGCATCTCTCACTTTGTAATCAAAACTGACTATTTTTCCACCAGCGTGTATGGGTGCTGTTATATGCGACTTGATTCCTTCTAATCATCAGTGTGAAAAATAGCCTAAAATAGGGTTTCATTTGCACATAATAATCCATTTGTGTCTGCATTTATGTTCTGTGATACCTAATAAGCCTCCTCTAAGTGTTCACCATGGCACTGTAACTGCTTCACCCAAAAGGTTAGTTTATTAGAGACAGTAGCTACCCAGTGTAGATGCCTCAGAAAAAACATAATAACAAATGTTCTTTCACTAAAAATTAAATCTGGTGCAGCATGCATAGCAAATAAAGTGGCCCTGGATGCTTTCTTGCAGGAGGTTTTTCCTTAAGCACGCATTTGTCTAAAGAAATGAGGCTGCGGTCAGCTTTGTGTGGCCAGCGCCGTGATTCAATGTGACGTACAGTGAGTCTGTGCATATTCTTTTGGACTGCCTTCGTTACTATAATCAGGCAGAGTCAAATCGGCTTGTTGGTGACGAAGCCAGAAAAGAACCCTGGTTCCAGAAGATGGCCTCTACTGCGGATAGCCACAAGGCACCTGACACGATAGATTTCAACTGGCAGTGCTCTGGCAACAAAACTTTACGTGGTACAAAGAAAGGGTCCAGCCTCCGCTCCCAGACTGTCTTCAACCTGCGGAAAATGGAAGCTGGTAACTCCGCGCCGGTCTACCGTTTGGAAATGGTGGCGACATACGTAGTGACAGCAGAAATCAAATGAGGAAGATGGAAGGAAGGAAAAAAAAAAAAAAAAAAGAAAAATAATTATTAAAGCACCGCTGCGAAATAGCAGGTTTACGTCTAACCACCCAAGCGATGCGGTCACATCCTATCGGCGGACATCCTCCCAGAAAGCGTGGCAGCCCCTGCCCGCTGCCGGATCCCAAATGACAATTGGGCAGCATATCTTATGCAGAAGTTAATCACAATAATGGAGCACAAAGTGTGGCTTAGCGGTCAGATCGTAAATGACAAATCTGTTTTACCTTCCAGTACCAGTTATGTGTGGAAGGCGAGCTTGGCTCTCGCTCTGAGCGATCATGCCGATAATCATTAGATGACAAAAGTAATGAGTCACATTATGATCAACAAAGGAGAATGGAGCTTATATGGCTTTGCAGGCTCACATTAAAAAAATAGAGAGTCAGCTTTCCACAAATGCCGGAGTTATACATTGAGAGGAACGACAACTGCACAATAAAACTGCAGCCTTTACTTGCAGTTGTCATAGTTCAGCAGACACCAGCCATCGCCGCTGACAGACCAGCTGGGTAGCTTGGGAGGCCTTCCATTCTGCACCGTGAGGTACAGTAAATTATCCAGCACGGTAGAGCAACATCTGTTTCTGTGCTTGTGCCGAACAAACAAGGCAATTTAAAGCATACCAAGGGATAACCAAGCAGCAAATGAACATGACCCTCATTTTTTCCCCCCCTTCTTACACACATGAGAAGCTAAACTTCACTGTGTGAGCGCCACATAAAGAAGCCAGGCTGTTGTTTGATAAGGTGTTGTCAGAGAGATTTTACATATTTTCTAAGGGGGGGGGGAGTAGAGAGAGAGAGATATCTCATAGTATTGTTATTCTTAGAATCCTCCCACTTCTCTCTTCGTTTCTCTTACACTAAAGCTAGCACTCAGCTTCCAATTCATTCTAGATTTTTTTTTTAAACTGTTTCAATATACTTATAAATATTCAGTCTTTAAACCCTAATTTGCTATACTTAGTTCACATGCCTTCAAGCATTTGTCTTCCAATTTCCACTGAATAAATGCGTACTAATGAGAAATAGAGCAAGCTGCTGAGGCAAAGCTGGGTGACTTGAGCCTGGCCTGCCACCAGCTTGTGATAGGCAGGCAAATTGAGTTAAAATGAAAAGTCTTGTCAGCTGAAATACAACATGGTAGCCAAACAGCAAGCTGTCAATCATCCAGCCAAAACAAGGGACTGCAGGTAATAAAAGGTCATTGCGAATCATAAGTGCATTTGGCTTTCGTAGGCAAGTTAATTTTAATTAAACATGATCTCTATCTGTAAATGTTTTATAAAACTTATTGTGCATAATGGATTGTTAATTTTACACTAACACATAGCAGGTAATAGGGTACTATAATTATTAGAGTATATGGTAGGAAAATAGCTATCGAGTATGCAAATATTTTGGGGGGGTCATTTACCCACAGGCATCACGGTGTGCCAACACAAACGATAATACGAAACAAGTACATTTGCATCTTACTAAGAACTAAATAGTGCTGCCCAGCCCATTCCAGGAAAATATATTCATTCCTCTCAATCCAACCAACGATTTCAATGCTTAGCATTTGTGTTACGACTATGCACTCTGTGTTAGCTGTTTTTGGGTTCCTACCCTTTCTCATGTACGAAACAATTTTTCAAGCTGTGCTCTTTTCGCAGGAAATATCTGGGATTCAGCAATGACCTGGGGCAAGAATACTTCACCATATAAATGAATGGACTAATAATAAACAAACGAACTGACTAAACATGCCTAGCATTAAACATGAACTAAGTATATCTCTGCTTTACCCTTTGCATTTCCATTATAACCATAAAAACCGACAGACCATTCTCGTGTGTCGTTTACCATATTAGAGCTCCGTTGTGAGCCCTAATGACTAATAATGTATGTTACTCTGCGCACACAAATACGTGCGTTTGGGTTTCCAGAAAAGTCTTACGTAGACAAAACAAAATGTGCTGCCCCAGAAATGCCATTGGGAAAAAGTAATCAGGGCCAAAATTTGCCAGTTTTGCTGTGGGTTGAAAGCTTTTTTTTTTTTTAAATAAAAAAATCACATACCTGTTCTTTGAATTTAGAAGTAAATCAGGCCATGTTTTTCCCTAGACCCAAGGAATCTGACCATAATAACAACGTTGCTTCCTGAGGAAGGCTTTTTCGCAATTCTTTCTTGTTCTCCATAGCATGAGGAATCCAAAAAAAGGCTCTTGTTATAGTAGGCCAAAAAGAGGACAGAGAACCAGAGAGCTTAAAAGAGGAGAATGAGATGACAAGGTGATGAACATACAAGAATCCCACCTGGCCTGCCTTACTCGAGAGCAGGGACACAAATCCCGGGTTCCTACGCACTGGGTTGGCACAGGGGGAGCGGGAAGAGGAAAAGCTCAGGCTTGGAGGTTGGGGACAGCGAGGGCAAAGGGCAGTGTTGGCCCACAGCCTTCCTACGACGTGGGGATTTTTGGTGTGCAAGCAATGCAAATTGGAACCTTTGTCCCTCCTACACATTTATTAACAAAACATCCTTTTCCCCATTCCACTGAAGCATGACTTTAATTCTCTTATGGTACAGATTTTTTTTCTATATTATTATTTTATGGGATGGTATCCAGCCCTTTATGACTTAAGTGCCAGAAGAATTGAAATCTAGCTTCTGTTCATATCACATTACATTTAACGCGATTATAAAATTTAACAAAAGTGTTACAAGAATACTACAAAGTAGGATGTGGCACTTTCCTCTCAACACATAAATCAAATGTTACCAAGGTACTTCAAGATTTCAAGGAGCAGCAGAGGAATGACACAGTTAATGTTTTAAACTGTTCATACCATTTTGCACCAGATGGTTTTACTGAAGTACATGCTTTTATTTTCTTCATTCCTACACTTCTGGGGTGTCTTTTTTTTTCTTTTTTTTTCCTTGCCATCCCCATCTCAGTCTCCAAATACAAAATAAATCCTCTCTCGATCTTCTTGATGCTCGATAACTTTCCTTTTCTCTTATTTTTTGGTGGATGCGAACTCTGATGTGAAGCAGTTTTACTTATGTTTCTTAAATGTACATTAAATGCTTAGAATGTCATGTTACTCTTCAGAATTGTCCTTGTCATCCAGTATCTCCCCAACTTCAAAAGCATTCTCCATCGCTTAGAGATAAACCTGTACCAAAACAGCCATGACTCCAGATGAAACCAACTTACCAGACTCATGCTATGTAAGACCAACATTAATGTTCTAACAAAAAGTAACTGGATCAAACTCAATTTTATATTTGTACTATGAGAAGCTAATCAAATTTGAACACAGATTCTTGAGACATGCCACACTGGATGGTCCTGGAGAACGACAGCTATTACTTAGATCCAAACCAGGCACAGAGACTGCACTGCTCCGCCACCCAATCTTGACACAGCTTTGTTTAAGTGGAACATTTCAGGCCGAGAGCTACCAAGACATATAGACATGAGCTACCAAAACATACAGACATGAGCTCAGTTTTAACAGGGGACTGATATTTAAAAAGAGAGGAATATTGACCCTTTGAGCTTTTATTCAGCTGTTGTCTACCCTACTAACACTACCTATGGAGACTTTCAGATGCTTAAAGGTTAGGTTCCTACCTGCTACACCTTCTCTCCACCCTTGGGCTACTTTTAGCATTTATCTTGCCAGTGCCAGTGCACTAGCAAATGAAGTGAAACCATCAGCTGATGCTCTGACAGCCTATCCAGCTCCTGGATCAAACAACTTCCAGTGGCCACTGGCAAGGGTCTCCCTCTGAACCCCTGATCCAGATCTGGAAGATCTGTATCTCCCTTAAAGTTCCCTGTTTTGAATTAAGGTACTTTTTTCAGTACTGAAAAGACCGTTTCTACTTTGCAAAGCTTTACCTTCTTATATTTTGTTTGGAGGCATCGCTCAATTGAAGCCCGCTTTAGAAGTCTTTTTGTTTTGTTAAAGAGAGAGAAAGAAAGAAACTGCTTGTGAAAAAATTACATTTGCAGTTTAAATACATTATCCCACTTTAATTTAAGAAAAGGGTCTTTCTTGGCAGTATCATACAGAAGTATTTGAAATGCATTAACACTTCGGCAGATGCTCAGAATCAAACAACTTAATAGGCATCAACTTTTTTTCAAATAATTGCAAGGCTTCGATTTAGCCTTTTGCATACCTTGCATAGTTAATTACCTAGGCTTTAATGTTTACATGCAATGAGAGTATCTACAGCTATAAACTACATAATTTATAATTGATGTAAATGGGTGTTATTATGTCAATTAGGCAGCTGTGTCCTCCACCTTCTCAGTAAACAGAAATGAGTGATAAACTGAGTTTGCCGGGAGAGCCCCTCTTTTCTTCCTAACAGATAAAAATAAATTACCTAGGTAGACCAGGTTGTCCAATTGTTCTCTGGTGAGGTGGATGTTATACGTGGGCCCTCTCTTTTGACCTGTTGACTGCAGCAAATGGTCAATCTCGTCACGCACCGCTGCAAGAGCTTCTGGGTGCCGCAGAAGATAATACATGGCCCAGAATGTAGCTGGAATCGTGTTTCCCACAGAGGCCCACAGGAAGGCAAAATGATGTGCTGGGAGAAAATAAGTGAAAAGGAAGATTAATAGCGTTTATTACACTGATTAGATTTGCAGTGTGCTAATTAAAAGATGTTAGGACACAGACCCAGCCAAGGATCAGTGAATGCTAATGAGGACCAATAGGCTTCTGAAGTCTAATTTTCTGCTTAATGAGAATAGTTTGAAATGTAATGTCGGGGGGGTGAGGGGAATAAGGGGAGGAAATGCAGCTCAGTTATAATCTTTCTCATTATCACCATTAAGTATCTTGTTTTACCACCTCAGCACAAAAAAAAAAATCAATTATCATAGAGGGTTGTTTCAGAGTAAAACATTTTATCATTAGCCAATTAGAAAGAACATAAAAAAATTTCAAGGTCGCCATTTTGCCTTTTTATTTCAAAGGTCTATAGTAAATTATTTTATTTTAGACAAGCAATCATTCATAAGTTTCCTACCTGCTTTGTCATAATCTCCAAGCAGCTCATATTTCTCAAATATATCTTGTCTGGCTTGGACCACTTTTGACCCTCCCAGCCATTTTGTCATGTTCTGAAGTAAAAAATGATGTATAAGCTCCTTCCGAACCTTCTTGGTAGCTCCTAGCAACTCAATTGGTATGTTTGCAGCTAAATAGGGAAAGCTGGCATCAAACTTGATAAATTTGTCTCTGATTTCACTAATAACTTTGTGGCCATCTGCAGCAGGAACTCTTCCATATAGTGTTACAAAACTGGCTTCAAACATTACAGAGCAGCAGAATTTGTACATTTTTTCTGTTTCCCAATCTGTTGCTTGTGAGCATTTCCATTCAAATATATCCTGGAGATTTTTCATCATGTGGTCAGAAATGATATCCAAAGGCTTGCCTTGTAGATACTGGTAGATTCTGTGCAGGTTTTCCTTGAGATCGGGGAATTTTCCTTTCGACAAAGCTGGGTAGTCAAAAGTTTTGGAAGCCATTTTATCAGCAAATTCATGAAATTCAAGTTGCTTGCTGTTTCGGATGACATAGATGTATTGAAATGGGTCCATGATAAAGGTAATATATCTACCTGAATAGAAGAAAAGAAAAAAATAGACACACATGCACTTTTATAATCTGGTGACACTTTCAGAAGTAATAACTGAAGATAAGCCAATGTCTGGAAAACAAGCATGCAGAAATTCCCCAAAGCAAAGATCTGTAAAGAAATCTGCAAAGAAAAAAAAAAGAAGAAGAAAGGAAGATGTAACAAGTTTTATTTAGATTCTCTTTGTCAGGATGCAGATTCCACCTATGTACACTTTTACAGCTCTTCTAAAATCAGCGTGAAGCCTCTTCCATGTAGACTGATCTACTGATTTTGCCAGCAGTAGGGTGTGATATCCGCAATTGTGGCACTCTGAAATAAATCAATAACTACTCTGGTGTAATTCATGAAAATACAACGTGGAGTCATAGCAGCATTTGAAAATTGTAGGTTTTTACCAGCAGAAAGGGAGAAACACACATATTTTACCAGCATGGAGGAAAGTGAACGACAGGGGCTGGAGTGGAAAACATCTCACCTAGGCAGCTTTTCTTCAAGCAGATGACACAGAGACTCAGAATCTGCCGGTTACAGCTTTAACTGCACGCTGCAATCCCCCTGTATTTAAAGCCCCTCTCACACCTGTTTTTTTCCTGAAGTTTTGCTAACTTCTTGTTAAGAATGTGCTTAGTATCCACAAAATTACTACCTCAAGATTTGATTTGGAAGCCATAGGTTACAATGGAGTAAGATACCATTTTTAACATGGGTGCCGTTTTGGGATACACACCGTCCCAGCGCTATCACACATCGTGCCGGAGCGCACTGACAACTTCCCCCCCTTCCCGAGGTGCTTAAGGCGGTGACACAGCTGTACCTTCAGCTGCCTGTACAGAGGAACATCAAGTTTGACGCTTTTTCAGGTTGCCCATGCCAGAAAAATCCATCCTGCAATTTCTCCCAAAGCTTTAAGTCAACTACCAAAGAAGAGCATTTTGGTGAACTATCATGAATCAAAATGCTAACACTCCCAAAGCTCAGTTAAATCTTAACTCTTTATAGATAATTCCCATGTTAAGTCTTAATTTAGAGTTCCTGATTCTTAACTTGAATGGAGGGGTGCATTAGGGAAAAAGGTTACCCATTAAAATGTACACATCTTCTGTGAAATATCCTAGCTATAAACTTGGGAAAATAGCAAAGCTTCCAGCACTTACAGTCTAATTCTGTCTCACTAAAGGGACAAATCTCCTTTGATTTTAATAGGAACACTACATGCTTAACTGGGGACCAAATCTGGCTCTGTGACAGATGTCCTGATATAAAGCAGTCACTACCACTAAAAATGTCAACAAGTATCCATGGTTACCATATAGTGATATTTGAATTATCATTTATTCTGTATTCTAACTTGTATATACACACAGTGCTCTGTGGTAAATCTGGGTGCGCTCTGGACTTCCTCTGCAATTACCAGCTGCCATAATTTCCCCCCTGATTACATCCCCTGCAATCCCAGTGAACCAGTAAGGAAACACAAGGGAAAAGTCACAACAGAATTTGACCCCTTTTTTTGTCAACAGCATGTGAAGGTTTTTAAGGTACTTGTAGAGTTTGGTTTAGTGTAACGTAATCAACCACAGACGTAAATTCATTTTTAAAGAATAAATATATCAAGAAATCAGCATGAAAAAGAGATCCTGAATTCCCAGACCTCTTTTCTGATAATTTCTTCCTTCCCAGACCATAGAGTCTGACAGGAATTTTTAGTCCCGACCTCTGCAGGATCTTTGTTAAGAGTCCTAGAACCGCTCTCTCTTTCCAGCTTTCACCCACTGTCATGCTCTTTATTGAGGCTACCATCTTTGCGACAAAAGCTTGGAAAGAATGCCCATTGGAGCAATTTTTAATAAATAGATTTGGAGTGTTATTAACCCTAAAGATGAAAGCTGGCTTCCTAACTTTGCATTTACAGGGTAAACAATTTAAGTTAAGATTTTTAATTAATATTAATTTAAACCATCTGTCCACCATCTGCTTATTTCTGATGCAAAATATGAGTTTCTTTGTGATCTTTAATCAGACACTTAGCAAACGCACATCAATTCTTATCATTTTTAAGTAAGAAAATTATTTTCAGCAAACGAGTTTTCAGACAAACAAAAAATTTTAGCTATAATTTAAAATCAAAACTCACTCAACACTAGCACATACTTTGGAAAAAAAAGATCTCTGAGAAATAGAGTATCACAGATCCTGATTTTTATTATTCTCATCAGGTTCCCAGTAGCAAAAAGTAAGTGTGTACTAAAACATAATTCATTTTGTAAAATCAGTTCAGGCTCCAGACCATATCACTGCAAGTCAACAATATACATAAAGTCATAAAGCAAAATACTTTTGTTACCGCATTTAGTAAAGGTCTGCATAGTCAGAAAAGTGGAACCTCTTTATAACAAAGGCAGCTTGTTTACGTACCTCACTGAGAATCTAATTTTAGATCTTTTAATTAGAAAAAGACTAAAATCTAGAGCTAATTAACTGCAGTTAGTAAGTTGTTGTTGTGAGAGTGGGTATGGGAGCCTTTAGCAATTACAGGCATACTCACAGATGCACTACGCAGCTACACCAGTTACCCCAGTCTCTTCCATACAGGAACAGATTGCTAATTACAAAACCATGCCCCAACACCTCCTCTACCCTGAGCAGCAAAATCTGAACTGGAACAAACTTTCTCACCTCAAGTTATCATTTTAAATTTTGTGAGTGTCAACATGGTCCTTCATTTTGCTTTTTAAATCCTGTCGTTGTCCCTGATGAGGTTTCTTCCCACTTATTGTCCCTGGTGGTGTCAGAGACCAACAAATGCAAATCCTTCTTAAAGTGTCCAGTTATTATTTGGTATTTTAAAATGTAGCTTTCCCATCCCCTCCCATGCCCTTCCACTGCTGCTAACGCCAAGAATTATCTCTTGAAAGTAGCCTTCTCTGAAACTGAACCAAAATCTTGATGCTCCTAAGTTTCCATCAGAATCCTGGTACAGGTAAATGCCAGATCAGCCAAAAGTGGAGGCATATCACATGCTCCACAAATCAGGAAGCCTGAAATATTAAAGGTATTTATATAGAAACCACTGGGGACCAAGCCTTTCCTTGTTAGCTTGTAAAAAAATCCTTCAACACAAAAAACTAAGCAGACATGTCCATACAGAAATGTCACACTCCAAATCCCAACAGTTTAAGTCACCGAGCTATTTTATTTAGTACTGTAGAAACAAGTCAAAATACGAGATGTATCCTTGTTTCTGTAAAAAGCCCTCTGTTTTTTTTTTTTTAAATACAGCTACAGAGAATTCATACTTCCCCATCTAATCCTTCAGTCTGCTTTACACCCGTGCTGCAAATAGCCTGGTTATCTCCATTTAGTTTCTACAGTCTCCTAGAAATAGAAGATTGATGTGGAAAATATGAAAATTGTCAACTTTGGTAAATCCGAGCACAGAAGCCAGTATTTGTATGATAGTTAAGAAATTACTCTAATAATGCATTCTGGAGCTTTTTAATGCTAATGATGAAAGACAAGCATTTCAGATGGCATCTAATGATGGATGTTATTTCAGTAATGCTTGCAGCAGGCTTCAGCTTGGTAAGGAGTTAATGTAAATTACCTTTTGCCTAAGAGAGAAAAATGTGATATGTTACTGTAGATGTGTCATGATTTAAAAGAAAAGAATGACTTAGCAGCAGTATTCAAAAAGGCAAGTGTGCTTAGTAGAAAACCCTAAGATTATTTTATTAAAAGCTGAGTTAGTCTCGGACAGAGTGTTGTAAGGTTCCGTATTGTTCCTAATAACTTGTCAGGAAAAGGAGACAAAGTTTAACCCCAAGAAACAATGATGAAACTGTTTCAAGCTCTGTAAGTTCTTACCTAGCTGTCTGCCTATGCTGCTGGCCCTTAACAAGCAGGGAAGTATGCCTTGGGAAGTATGAACATCTCAACACCACAGACTTTCTCTTTCCCTCTCTTTCCCCTCCTTATTCTTTTCTTTTCTCTTCTCTCTTTTTTTTTTTTTTAAGACTATCGCATTTACGTAATCGTCCTCTTATTAGGGAGATTCTGCTGAACTGCTGACAATGATGTACAGTGGTGCTTCGCTGGCATGACGTTTGGGGAAAACGATTCTGCTGCACCACCACACAAAACCAATTAGAGAACTATTTTCTGCGACAGGTCAGGAATTTACATTGTTTCTCATAGAAAGATGTGCTTTTTAATTTCTTTATTAAGATGACATCCATGTCCCTTGCGACTTTTAGGGATGACAATCATTTGCTCATCACATGGGAAAGTACAATCAGCGAAATCGCATTACCGGTACGGGGCAACGCCAGAAACTCCAAGCATCGTTCCGCATTTTCCAAATGAACTAGTTTGAGAACCAATAATTAGAGCAATATATATTGATAGAATTTTTTGACAGGACCTTTAGACACCCACCAGGGGGGTAAAGTAACGATAGTCCATATACAGCAGGCTACACTATGTTTGCCGAACACGTAAACCTTATCTTTGTCAAATCAGTAAGACATACAGAAATCCTGTACGTCTTCGGATCAGGACATGATAGGAAGTACTAACTAGCTTCGGCTTCTTCCTTGACTTGTGGCTGACAAACTGTTTCTCCTCAGTAAAGTCTTGATGGTCAGTATTTTTATACTAAAAAAGAGAACTTAAAGTGGTATCTCTGTTGTGACAAATTCACAAAATCAAAGACTTCCCTGCATAAGGCTGAAATGACATCCAGAACTCACTCCATTTATCTCAGTTTTTATCAAGGAAGGCTTCCTTAAAATACCTGAACACAGGAAGATTAGTTGAAACGGAATTTTGTTTAGCATGCAAATAGATATTTGTGAAACTAAATTACACTCGGAGATTGCTTAAACACACAAATCTCTAAACACAGTCTTGCATAAAATAATGAAGAGGTGAAAGAGAAATAAATATTTGATTAAACACATTAAGGATTCTGAAGTATGACTGTATCTGGTTTTAGGAATGTACTAAGGTAGTCTCTGAATTACAATTATTAATCTGTATTCGTAAGAAGCCACAACTGTATATAGTGTGAATGCACATTAACAATAAAAAAGACTGTATTTCAACAAAAGTTGGTCCTGTAATGTGTCAAACTCACTTTCAAGATGGAAAAAAATCTGAGCATACCACTTTCCAAAGAAAAAACCTCGAATGAATAAAAAAAATCACACATTTAATAGCAGTAAAAATGCTCTTCCAAAGTAAAAAAAGAACAGAATTGGTAAGAGGAAGAAAAATTTTATTAATTAAACGTAGAGCTTGCAATTTAATTAATTGACTTTTGAAGAAAAAATTATTTTTATTGCAAAATATTACTTATATGGAAATATAAAGCTAATGCTACTGCCACGAAACTACAAAGCAAACTTTATGCTTTACACTTTACATTTTTATTTGAAATTCCCTAAAAATACAGGAACAGCTAAAAATGAGATAGGCTTAACTCTAAAGCTGATCGTTTGAAGAAGGTTATCAGCATGTAAAGGGGCAAAAGATCCATTACATCCACCTACACTAATAAGAGTTTGCCTTTTTCTGAACAGAGGAAAATACTGGATTTTAAATTGATTTTAGTAAAAAGTACATCTGTGTGTATATATATATAAAAAATATGTATGTATTTGTTTCATTCAAGATTCCAGTTTCATTCTATGTTTTTCTTCTACAGCTAAGTGTCTATGTGAACTTACTCAAATGTTTGTATTTGAGCTAGTGTAGTAGTAATACAGCTATAAATACAGAAAGCAGCAAGGTTATATCATACTTTATTATATTGTTATTTTCAGCAAGCATGATCAGAGTAAGAGGCTGGCAAAGGGAAGTTTCTGTGTTCCAGTCCTGATTGTATCACTGAGTCAATGTGTCATTCATTCCCTTGTGTTCCTGTCAACCAGTTGTAAAATGTGTGAGAACATATTCTGCACTTTTTTTCTTAAGTGTTTTCTAAATTTAATCTGATATTTTTCTGTGCAGTGTCAAGATGATGTTATTTCTCCCTTCTTTAGGAAAAAAAAACAACACACAATTAAATGTGCTGGCAGAATCTATGTTCATACATTACATGCCTACAAATTCTGTCAATATGCAGATATACCTATAGCTGTATATAAATTCACATTCTCATAATTATATCTTATGGATACTTATTATGCATACAATATATGTGAATTTAAGTAATTAAATGCTACACAAAAATGTTTTTGGTTAACGAAGATTCTAAACTAAACATTTGAATTAGTATTTAACTTCACCGATGGAAAAAATCAGGAGAAATACTAAAATATTTCTCACCAGCAATATGTACAGTGAAAATATCTCCAAGTTTCTTTTGCTGATCCAGTAAGAATTTGAAAGCATCTTTTCTAAAAATCAAAGCCTTCCCAAGGTAAGGAATCCAGCCATTTATTAGTGGGGGCTCTCCAGTTTTCCTGTTAAAAACAGAAAAAAAAAAATCAGGAATTAACTTTGGCATGACAGCAACTCATCTTTATATCTATTTATATATTACACTTAGACCCACCATCTACATATATAATTCTTGCAATGTATAATATGTTGTACAGAAAGTTCTTCAGATATGATGGCAGGTTAAATCTAATCACACCTCTGAGCACAGAAGGCTCCGTGTGGTGATTAGGAAAAATAAGTGAGAGAAATTGAGATGCATTTAACTACAGGTCATCCAGTTATTACCATCAAGTTATGAACATAGAAAAACGACATTCGGTAGAAAATCTCCCAGCAAAGAGTCCTCTCATTTTCAATATTTGGTGTGTCACAGGAAGATGTATCGGAAGGCAATTATGACAGATTTAGGTAAATAGGACGCCGACATACCACACAAAACAACTAGCCTTACAGATAATGTTTTAAGAATTTCAGTTTACCAGCACACAGACCAGCTGCCATTCTAACTAAACATTTTTAAACTATATAATAATAATAGAGGACAAACATTTACCATAATAAATCTTAGTCTCTGTATATTTAGAGTCTCCTAAGCTAGCAATGTGTATGAACAGTTTAAGATTAAATTCTAGATAATGATATTTGCATCCCAGTCTAAAAAAGCAGCCAAGGTGTCTTAGTTATGTTTATGGAATAGTATAAAATACCTTTTAAGAATCTAATAAGTTACATTTTTCTTTAAAAGGGAAAAAAGGTTCCCACACTGTCCTATTCCTGACTGCAAGTAAATGTCTTTCCTGCGTGCTGGTCTTTAGTTGCTTGAATCTGATTTACAACAAAGAAACATAAAGCATGCTTGCTCTGGAAAGGATTAAAACAAATATTCACGAACAACTCTGCTGCTACATCCCATCTGTGAAGGTGACTTATACTACATGCAGAACAACTCATTCTGATTAAACACAAGATATTTACTAGCTCGGATCTAATCAAAGATCAAGGGATCACAAGCTTTACTACTATCATACACAGCATGGATTTTTATGTAGCTGGATTAACCCTATCATAGTCACATTCTCCCTTGAACTGCTGCAACAGAAATGAAAAAAAAAAAAGTAAACATGATATGCTGCATTTACATTTTTTATTTTCCTAATTAAAACTTTTGGAGCAGGAAATTACAAGCCAGAGATCTGCCTCTTCCTTTGAAAAGTTGCTATAAATTTAATTTCCAGGTAAACAGATGCGGCCAAATCAAGCTGCATATTTTGATCTCTTCCTGTTTAACTGACTACTAATTCAGAATGTTAGTTTTCAAGAACATCCTTTTGTCTTCTGGAAAACCAGTTAAAACTTCTGGTCCAAACGTGGCAATCTCACAGCTGACACGTTTGCCCTGGCTTTTTTGTTTCTTTGGGTTTTGTGGCCTCCTTGGGTTTCTGTTTGTTTGTTTTGCAGTGTTTGTTTTGTTTTTTTTATTGTGGAGAAGGTGGAGTCCCTCTTTTTTCAATATCTCCCATAAACCACTGCATTATCCATCCTCTAGCCGTCAAATAACAACATTATTTACTCAAGTGGTCCAGGAAACTTTTTAATGGTTAATTCTGTATTAAGTGAATACAAGAAAACAACTAATCTGAGATTACACGAAAGGGATCACCAGCCCTGGAAGCATAACAGCCCACTCGATACCCTCAATTATCCCCTCCAAGTCCCTAAAGAATCTGGATGATCTGCCCATTTTTTTCCCCCCAGACTATTAAGTCCTGAGAGTGGCTGCCTTTCGCTTCCCGGGCCGGACACTACGCCCTGTAAGTAGCACCCTGACAAATATTTAGACAGGCTTTTTGTCATCTTCTAATTGAATGCATCTAATTTCACCCTCCACGTTCTGTCATTCGGTCAGAAGCTGTATTCTTCACAAGCTCTCCGCCGGGTAAAAAGAAGGCAGCTCAGAAATCCAGGGGAAAATTAACTTAATGCTCCAAGTCTGTGGGATCACATCAGGGAGACATTTTGCTATCGCAAAGACGTGAGGGTCATCGTTCGCTTCAGACATGTTTAGCTCAGCAGCAATAAGCTTAACACTGTTAAACACCATGTCAAGGCCACGCGGCTTTCAGAGGAAAACATAACACCAGTTCAACTTACGACCCACAGCAGACTGATAACAGAAATGTGTCTTCATTTCTAGCTTTCCTTCTCTTTAGAAGATGGAGGTCATCTCCATGACTTATCGATGTCTGCTAACACACAGCAAAGAAAAGAGCGCTGTGTATATTTTAGTGCTTCCCAAAATACAACGCTTCGCTGCACAAACTTTTAAGCAGCGCAGCGCAGCGCAGCACAGCTGACCCCAGCTTCCTGAAGGACTCTCACCTGCATCCCGGGTACCTCCAGAAGTTCTCATCAGCTTCAGGTGCTACACTGAACCATTAATAAAGCCCACAGAAACTTTTACTGGTTAATTAATTTGTTTATGAACTTTAACTCTGGACTCGCACTTCACAGCCACTGTAAAATTTGATAGGCAAACTATTACAAATGTTAAAGTTACATTTTTCTCATGACACAATATATATTGTTGTACCAAATGCAAAATACAGCTAAGAAATATAAAAGAGCAATATGAAGTCTTTTGATGGCAATTTAAGATTGCAGCTTTTTTAATTGAAGCATTCAGAATGTCTTACCAGATTACATTTTGTTCAGATCTAGTTTAACTGCTTAAATTCTAATTCACTTAAGACACCTCATAATATTCCCAGGCCTCTTCACTCCACATTCCTATGTTTTTTACAGATTGGGCTTGTTTTGCTTATATACAGGAATATCTTTACTTATCTGAGAAGCCTCTGTGAAGTCAGTAAGTCTTAACGGACAAATTTCTCACATATGTGAGTGAATCTTACAAATAAAGCATCAGTAACATGTCCAACGCAATCTATAAGTAGACAGATCAGTTACAAAGTAGAGGGAAAGCAACACAGTTTATCATCCATCATTGTTAAATGGATAATTTCAAATGGCATTATGCAAAAATCAGCTGGCTACAAATACAGCCCATAAATAGAATGAACAGATTTTGATAACTGTAATTTTTCTTTGCTTTCACAGTGAAAAGATACCTCCTTGTTAGCAACTAATAAAGTTGCAATGTCTACTCCATCAAAGAAGCAAAGTTCTGGAGTTTGTTTACAGTTTCCTTAAGGTGAGATTTTTCAGCTCACTCGAAACACAGAAGTCACCGACTCAGGTGTGATTATTTAACTACTGAGGTAAGGCAGTATTAAAAAATGTAGATGACGTACCTTCATCTCACTTATGCTAAGCAGCAGCAATGCACTAACGCAGGAGAAAAATGGGCTGCAATTATGTGAAAAATAGATTAAAAATACATTTTTTTAAATTCAAGGCCTCTAAACATTATGTTTTCAATTAGTGAAAGGGAATTATTTGGGAAACCCAAATAAGGTCATTTGTTAAGCTCTCTGAACACTAACATTTTTTTTTTTTTAATTATAAAGAAAATACTCTAAAGATTCACAAGCAAACAGACTTCACCAACATTATCTCTCATAGAAATATTATTGCTTTATAAAAGCACACAAGACTATTCTTTTGCTGGTTACACCATCTCAACATCACTGCAGTGTAGGGCATTGGATCAGTGTAAATGAGGAGAGTCCTCATTTTGCTGGTTATTTGTATTCCAAAGGAGCAGATGCCTTCCAAATTATGCAAAAATCCACAGCGCATCTCATACTATAGCAGATGAACAGGTTAATTTTTCTCTTTGCACATAATAAATCATAAGTGCTTTAACACCCATAGTCGCATTTCATGAACATAAACCTTCTGTTTAATAATGTCTGTTTACAACTAGAATCAGACATACAGTAATCTCTTGCCTGGGATAAACATTAATCCAGATCTGTCTAGAAAAATTATACAATTCATTACCATAAGTAATCTCTATTGTGCCCTGTGCTTAACCTTCATCTTTTTTCCTGTCCTATAATCTTGCAAATCCACTGGTGGTGTATGATTGGCATCTGGTGTTAACGCAGCCTTCACTGCACACAGCACAGCTGAAAAAGCCCCAACATGAACACGTCACTCTTCAGGGTACCGCTGGTTCAGCTGACCGCTTCTCAGCAACTTTCACCGAAGGGTGAAAAAAACCTGCAAGCCAGGGAGAAAAAGGGTCTAACAATATAATTTGCCACAGAGGGGTCATTTTCACTTTCCAAATCATTGTTACCATCCACAAAAAATTAAATGTATTGGTCTGTTTTTCCCATAGTATCTCTGGTCAAGCTATCACATACCACGTCCAAGGTGGAACATACTGTGCCGGGGGACTTTAAGGAATGGAAATGGATGGGTACAGAAGTAGAACAAAAGCTATTATGAACATGTCAAAGCAGTTTGAGATTATTCACAGGCTCGATCACGATATTTAAGCAACAAGATGTGACAGACAGTGTCTTTCCAGGGGCTTATGAACACTCTAACTGTAAGGAAAAGAATGAGGCCAAAGGCTTCAACCCCAAGAAAGGTAATCCCCAGAAATGTGGTGTCTGGAGTGTCGTCTTGTATTATGAGAGAGAGAACACAGGAAACTCAGGACAGGAGAAAGCCAGCAAGTCTATCCTCGTATTTAATTTAGCAGTTACAATTTTCCCCCCAGACCCGCTCACAGCATTAGGTGTTTTGTATCTATGAGGACAGAAAAAAAAAATATTCCAAATATTTGTTCACAACATAATTTTTTGATACTTATAAAATTATGCATGCCTTAAATGTCCCGTCTAGATTATCTGCTTCAGTAACGTCCTGGCACTCTAAGTTTTCCAGGCTGAAGACATGCAGTATGAGAAAGTATTCCCCGCAGAAGAAGCCAGACGAAAGTTTTAGCAATAAACAGTTTTCTACCTTTGAATTCTCAGCTTACATACCTCCCATGGAGGTAAGGACCAGATGCTGCTCCTATCTGATCACTATTTGGAGGCTTAGGTGGAGTAAATGGGATGCATCAGGCCAAGTCCTGACAGAGAGATGCAAACACGGATTGACTCAGTGAAGAAGAAACAAGAGCCCTGGGATGGAAAAAAATTCACCGTGCTGCCGCCTATATTTTTGCCTAGGCAAAGTGATTTCATGCTGCAGTCCTGATAACCTCCTCTTTTTCATTAAGATAAAGATCACTTGTAAAAGAAAAGGAAAAAGACTAAGGAAAAAGTAGCAAATACACTTTTGAACACACCAAGGACAGAAGAGTTTGTCTGCGTTCCCAAAAAGAGCAATACAGCAAAGACAGACTCTAGTGGTAATGAGAGACAAACTGGGAGAAATGCTGACGAAAACAAACCAACCAACCAACCAACCAGTGAATTTTTATAGTGATTTTTTTTTTCACAGAAAAATGCAGTCCTTTCGTTGAAAGTTTTTCACGTCAAGAACTTCTGGGATTTAATAAAAATACCTTTTTTTTTTTTCTGTACAAGCATGCAAGCTTTTTGTTGCTAAGATCTCTAATTTGTGTTGTAATCCAATCATCACAGGAACCTCTTCTTTTTTCTCTATTCCAGTAATTTCATTTGGGTCATCCACAAATATCCAAAAAATACCAATACTCAACAACTCACTCAGTAGCTCTTGAAATATCGCTCTCTAGCCAATCTTATTCCTTTGCAGTTTTTTAGGCTAAATTACCTCAACATGCAGGTTGACATTGTACATATCAACTCTTCACACTTCACGCTTGTGTGTTGAAGGACACATCCGTAAATTCAACCACTACTTGTAATGACTGGCTGGGACATTGCCTAAAAAGCCAAAAGGCAAGTAAATACTATTGTGGGAAAGTAATCTGAACAGTTTTAAAATCAAAATCCACTGAAAAAGTTCTTTTGGCTCAGGTTTTATCAGAGGCTGAAAATCCCCAGAAAGGCCCTACAAAAAATGTAAAGTTTCGTAACAGCCAGGATAGGAGTCATGGCAAAGACAAGACCTGGCCAATGCGACAATTATTCAGCAATATTAAAAGTTAATATAAAGTCAGTGCTTATGGCCCCATCCTTGAAATTCTATTCTGTTTCTGCTGTGGGTGAGGTCAGTGAGAGCAGCCACGACTACTCAACACTTTCCCTGACCAAGCCCAAGGTTATTCTATTATGTTTTACATTTGAGATCACTTGCCCAGCCCAGGACTTTTCCTTTCTTAATTCAGCTTTAATCAAAGAAAAATAGGCTAGGAAGGGATGATGAGAGGTTACTTATTCCATGCCTCATATCCCAGGTAGGGTGCTGTGCACCGATGTCTTCCCTTATATTTGTCTACGCTGTTCTTGAAGACACTCAGTAACAGAGTCTCTACAGTCTCCCCAAGTAATCTGTCCTTATTATCAGAAAGCTTCTCCTCACATCTAACCTTTATCTTCATGTTGTACCTCAAGCCCACTACTTCTCATTCTGCCTGCGAAGGATAAGAGAATATATTATTCCCTTCACTTCTGCAGGAGCACTTAATGTATTTAAAGGTACTTATCATGTTCTCCCTTAGTCTTCTTTAGGTTAAACAATCTCAGTTTCTTCCAGTATTTCCTCCTAACTATCTTCTAGACCTGTACATACTTATGTTACTCCTTTCTTAATTTTCTAGTGTTAGCCTACACCTTTCTCTATGGCAGCGTCCTGCACTGAGTGCAGCAGAGCAATTACTTCTTCCATCTTGAGGGCGACACACCTGGCTTTGCCTCCCAGGACAACCTCAGCTTTCTGAGCAAAATCACCACTGTGTTGATAAAAACGCAGCCTGGGAACCATTACAGCCCTCAGCCTTTTCCCAGAGAAAAGACTGTGGTCCTGGCCAGATGCTGTCGATTAGTCCTTTGTGTTTTCCAGTTCGCCATTTGGAACGCTAATCCCTCCTTTGCAGGCTTGCAGCCACTCCTCTTTTGGTATTATCCACAAACATAAACACTTTTTTTCCTCTATTCATGTGAGAAGGATGGGATCAGCATATGAAGTCCACCAGTACTTCCTTTTACCACTATCAGGAACACGTTTATGCTGCACATTAACTGACTACCTAAGAGAACCCAACGACTCTTGCCTAATATCCATCTCTTTCATAAGCCATTTCTGCACTTTAATATACTGCCTCACTGCAACACATGTTAAAACTGTACGCAGTAAGTAGCTCATAGTAGGAAATCATACTAACCGTCTGGCCTAGAAATGACAAGTGAAGTGTGGATAAGAATGTCAGCACTCCCCACAGAAATATATTCAAACAGGCAGAAATCATTCCTTACGTAATAAAGAGCAAACAAATAAATTCAGGAAATCTCAGAAACAGTGGTGGGACATTATCACATTTAAAAAACCCTGGTAACAAGGAAAGAGAGGAGAATGTTAGATGGAAAGATATTGCTGGTTCTGTGTGCAGCAACCATATTTTCTTTGAGCATGCAGTATATAATTTCAGAAGTAAAAAAAAGAATTAATTGTAAAAATCCAGTATTATTTCCTATAAAACTGTATGAATGCTAAATAATGCAGGATGTTCATTAGAACAAAAAGTATAAAGAAAATAGACCCTTCATGTAACTGAGCTGTCCAAAAGTTTGGTATCTTGGTTAAGCTGGATATCTTTTAAGTTCTCTATAATCACTAGAAAGAAAAGGAGTGAAAAGGCTTTTTGGAAGTATCGGTCTTTATTAACGATACAGATAAGTTAGAGTTGCTTGCTTAGGTAGCAAAGAGAAGATGACTCCCCTACATTTCCCTAATTCTGTCATGTCTCTTCCCACATTTGTTTTTTTATGTCAGTTTTCCTGGCCTACTCATCTGCAAACTTTTTTCTCCTCCCCATGATCCCTCTGCATACTCCCACCCTGCTGCCCATCCCTCTTGGGATGCCTCTGTGGACCTGCCACCACCATTCAGCCCCTTGACTCGCTCGCTATTAACCTTCTTCTCAAACCAAGCTCCTGTTCATATCTGGGGAGCCTCTGCTCTCATCTCCTGCAATATTTTCTTAGTCCAAATATTCTCCACCTGCTTGCACTTCCAGTTCACCCTCATTCACTTGAATTCATTTGATTCACCTGATTCACTTGAATCCTGACCACCACTGTCACCACTGCACACACTGCACTGGGATAGAAAATGGGTAAGGCTGTTGGTGAGCCTTGTCCAGTTTCCCCACCACGCTCTCCTGCCTGCCTGTACCCGTCTGTTGTCTCCTGTCTTAGACAGAGACAGCAACAGCCTTTCTACAGTGTATGTCTATACTGTCCATTGCAAAATTGATCTTCATTTGTGCGATCGACTAGTATCGACAAAATCACTCCCTCTCTCCATTTCCCCTTCCAGGGAATATTAGCTATTTTCAAGAGGCAAGCACAATTCATTCAGAATGCATGTGTATGTGTACACATGTATTTATGAACAGAGATTATGTGTATATAAGCATACTTATTTCTATATAGGTACACACATAGGCATATATGCAAACACAGAGTAATTTCACCATAGGAAAAATTGAGTGGTGTTGCAATTTTTTTGTAACCGTAACACAAACATTTAGTTTTATTGCAATATTTAGTCTTATTGCAGTAAAATTCTGATGTTATAGCCGTGGTGGTATTGTGAGTATCAGTACCACCCTTTTGACCTGAGTGCATTGTATACTGTCATAGGCCAACAACAGAACATTGCAGAAACCTGTTCTCTCCCTCGCTCTGTCTACCACACACAGGATTTTCAAATACCAGCAGCCCACTCCTGAATTACTGAGGTAATTAACTAGAGAAACGGAACCACTTACTCCATCTTAAAATCTGCATGCGCATAACTTTAGATGAATAAAAAATTTTGCATTTTATCTTCAAAAAAGGATGCAACACAGCTATGAAGTTTTTAATTAACAATTTCTAAAGTATAGTCTGAACAAAGTTGAAGAAAGACAAAAATACTTCAAGTACTTGACTTAGTTTACTTATTTGTAAATACAACTCAAAGCTGAAATGATACACTGAGAGAAAGTAATCTGTCACTAATGCATATATCCCATGAAAATAGCAACTGAATACTGTACTCAGGTGAATGTTTCAAAAGCCTTAATGTCTGTGAGATGAACGTAGTATTAGTAGGTCTTCTTCCCTTTCAAAGTATTATGCATACTTGCTTCCCACATCCTTGTTTTCCCTCTTTTCTTTCCAGTGCTACAAGCCTATTGCACGTGTTAAGAGAAAGTGTCTTGTAACTGGACTCTCCACTACACATTCATTCTCTCCTGCTTCACCTCCTTCTGCCAGCAGCCTAGATTAACATCTCAGTTTCTCCGCCTGAACTGATTTTACTTCTCTCAGCAGAGACCAGAGGTGATTTATTTCAGCAGAAAGCATGTTGCAGACTGCGCTCTTCGTCGTTTGCTCCTCACTAGTTGCAACAAGGCTCTCCTTTTCTTCCCTCTTCCTAGACGTGCTTCTGCGCTCTTTCCTCATATCCGTTCTCTTCTTCCAAAACTTCTCCACTCTGTTTTCCATTTCACTGGTACCCTTTCCCTCCTTCTCTTTCCCTGAGCTCTGCTCTGGGTCTGCCCCTGCCTGCAATAGCACACACGGGGCTTTTTCAAGCCAGACTTTCTCATAGTTGCGTAAGTCCTGTCCCTGCCTTAACAAGCTGCCACAGTTAGAGAGCAACAAACCTGATTACTTGCAAATTTATCTTCCTAGGGCTGGGTAGTGATACTTTTCACGTTATCGTGTGTATGAGCAGCACCCTTCTATAATTCATGCTCCACGCTATGTAACAGCAACCCAATGGAGTATCTAGTCTGAAGTAAGCGGGTATGAAGCGCAGCCTTTTACTGAGCATTTGTGGGTAGGACTAGCCTGAAATGAGACTTCTTGTTATGAAGGAAATTCTGAAGTATCTTAAAACTTTTTTATTTTTAAAGATTAAAAAAAAATCTTAAATATATTTCCCACAAACCAGCTGCTCCTCAATTTTATTTAGCAAATATCAGAATGAAGACAGTCGCAGCCTTCTCAGCATGCCCACAGCTTTTCCTAGAATGCTGAAAGGACTAACGAGAGGGATGGTTGTGCCCCCTCTTCCTTCGGCGGATTTGCGACGCAGCCTGCAGCTATCTGTAGGCCATGCAGATACCCTGTGAGCTGGCCGGTGGGTCAGGCACCTCACAGGCAATCTCTGCCCAACCTCCCCCTGGGGTGCTCTCATCTGCTTTTCCCTCTCCTGAGCCTAAAACTCTGCTGAGCCTGTAACAGATTTAATATGTATTAAGAGCTCCAGTGTATTGCCTGAAAACAATGGTTTGATGCTTGGAAAATATATTCCTTTAATTGGTCTGCGGCTGCCCTTCTTAAATATTTATGTAAACTCTATTGTGTTCAAGGGCATAAAGGTTAAACCTAAATGAAGCTCCTGGCCTTGTATTTGCGTGAGTTCTCCAGAATGTACAACATCCTTGTCGGTTTTAGGTAATCTAACTAATTCTAGTTTTAGGCAAATCAAGAACACATTTTCATTCTGCAGTCACGGAAAGTAAAATATTATTAATTGAAGATCATAAGATGGAACAGTAACTGGGACATTGTAGGTCTGAACATGTTTTAAATCCCTCTGCTGTGAAAGATGGAGTAGAAAATATAAATACAATCCTCAATTTTTTTAATTAAATTGAGTAAATGTCAACTTGGGGACTGTAATCAGAGACATTACAATTGCAAATGAATACTTGCTTTATTGTTTTCCTAAGTTGTTTCCTGCACAAAGTAACACTTGGGTTATAAAATGATCATCTGTCTGAAGAGTCCAAGTCTTGCCTGTCCTAGATTTACTGAGATGTACTATCGCCCCCCTTTTTTTTTTCTCCAAAACCATATACAGTCCAATTGCACAATTTTATGGAGTCACAGAATTGTTTAGGTTGGAAAAGACCTTTAAGATCATCAGGTCCAACCATTAATCTAACTGCCAAGTTCACCACTAAACCATGGCCCTAAGCACCACATCTACACGGCTTTTAAATACCTCCAGGGATGGTGACTCAACCACTTCCCTGGGCAGCCTGTTCCAGTGCTTGACAACCTTTTTGGTGAAGAAATTTTTCCTCATATCCAAGCTAAACCTCCTCTGGCATGACTTGAGGCCATTTCCTCTCGTCCTATCGCTTGTTACTTGGGAGAACAGACCGATCCCCACCTCTCTGCAACCTCCTTTCAGGCAGTTGTAGAGAGCAGTAAGGTCTCCCCTCAGCCTCCTTTTCTCCACACTAAACAACCCCAATTCCCTCAGCCGCTCCTCATAGTACTTGTTTTCTAGACCCTTCACCGGCTTTGTTGCCCTTCTTTGGACATGCTCCAGCACCTCAGTGTCTTTCTAGTAGTGAGGGGCCCAAAACTGAACGCAGTTTTTGAGGTGTGGCCTCACCAGTGCTGAGTACAGAGGGACGATCACTTCCCTAGTCCTGCTGGCCACACTATTTCTGACACAAGCCAGGGTGCTATTGGCCACTTGGGCACACAGCCGGCTCAAATCCAGCCGGCTATCGGCCAACAGCCCCAGGCCCTTTTCTGCTGGGCAGCTCTCCAGCCACTCTTCCCCAAGCCTGTAGCATTGCATGGGGTTGTTGTGACCCAAGTGCAGGACCTGGCACTTGGCCTTGTTCAATCTCATACAAGTGGCTTCAGCCCATCAATCCAGCCTGTCCAGATCCCTCTGTAGAGCCTTTCTGCCCTCAAGCAGATCAACACTCCTGCCCAGCTTCATGTGGTCTGCAAACTTACGGAGGGTGCCCTCGATTCCCTCGCCCAGATCATTAATAGATCATGTTGTTAGTAATGGAATTCCCTCCTAGAAGAGAAAAAGCCTCTGTGTAGCTGCACCTGTTTCTGATTTGGGGCTGCAATGGTACTGCTCTAGTTTACATCAGAGTCAAATTAAAGTACACAACTTATTGCTGAGAATGAACACCTCTGGGGTAGATAAAAAGGTAGTATTTGTTTCTCATGTATGAAAGAGGAAATTCTACTTTTGAGCCAAGTGTCTGAACTAGTAGATACAATTTCTGAGGTTATATCAACAGTATATCAATAAAAATCACACACTACTCAAGGAGAAGGAGGTTTCATAGATCAAATATGTAATCTTGGAGAGTGACAGTCTTGGCAGATGGGAGGGATCAGTGAAATAGAATGCATGTCAACTTTTTGTGGGAACATAAGATTTGTTGCAGTAATCAAAGCAATGCTTTTATCTAATCCAGTACTCTTTCCAACAACTGCTGAGACTTGGTTATTTAGAGAAAGGTAGGCTGAAACCTTCCATTAGATAAATACTAGATAATTAATCTTAATATGCTGTCTCTCCCTGGTAGCAAGAAAAAAACTTATGCTTTTAAATCTCCATTCTGGTACAATTGTATCTGTTTTTCACCCTGAACTGTTGTAGTTCCAGATATTTTTGTGGTACTTATAAATATCCAATCTCTATTTTAATAATTTCATTCTTTTTCTTAACAAAATGTTTTGATAATTTACAATTGAAGTAATCAAAAATGTGCTTTATTTTATTGCTTTTGGATTTGACAATTTCAATTTTTCTTGAAGGTCTCTTGGAACTTGTATTAGAGGACGAACAGGAGAAATTCTCCTATTGAATTTTGCGTGTGTGTGTGTAAATATGTATAGGTGTATATATATATTATTTTGTGCACTTTTATCATGTTTTCTCTTGCATTGATGCTGTCTAGCACAAAAAATAAACGAAGGACCCTAAGTAAACACCCCACCCCACCATGCCCCAGTGTTGTCAAAGTTGTTGTGGAAAAGTTTTTATATCTGCATATCTTTTTGTCCCTCTCTGGGACGGGAAGGGAAATGAAATGGGAAGGAATAATCTCCAGCCCTCCTGCTGTGAAGGCAGGAAAGAATGAAGACTTCATTGGCCCTAGGGTGAGATTGCTTGAAGGACCTTACTCTTTAGCCAGTATTTTGTCCATTTAGCTTTGCAAGAAAATTTCTTCCTCCAAAACTTATTCTGGTAAGATTGTTAAATAATATAACTTCAGAAAAAAGTATACCAGTAATTCACATTCTTTACTTTGCAGCTAAATAAGTTGCAAGATCTTCATCCTTTGCCTAAGATAATTTTAGAATACCGTCAGGTGAGCTGATGTTTTTCACATAATGTAGTTGCACTGAAGCAAAGTTAGTAAGAAAGATAACATATTCACAGCTAAAGAAATAAAAAAAAGTTGGCTCTAATGTAAGTTAATTCAAATATTAACTTAAATTTTAAAGTTGCAGGTATTCTTAAGAGTTTTTACATTTTGTGTTTTTACTTCTGTTTTCTACTATGTTAGGTTATAGCTAGCAAACAACTCTTGCAAAAACAATTGGAAAACTTCACTGTAGAATTTGTTTAGTGCTATAAAGCATACTCTTAGGGAAAAACTGAAGAAATACGCTGCAGAAAGTGAAGGAGATAACTAGTTCGGGGTTTTTTTAAGTGACAAGCCTCCTGAAAATCCAAAACGACCTAGTTAGTCTGCTTTCACACTTAATGTTTTGGTTTTCAGTGGATGAGTTTCTAAGATTTAAAAAAAAAAAATAACAACTGTGGGGTTTTTTTTGTGTGTGTGGCTTTTTTGTGTAGTTTATTGACCTGGGGATATAGGATGTAAAATAAAAAATTCCACTAGTTCATTTACTAGTATCTGCAAAGACCTGCCTTTAGGGTATAACGAAACACTTACCTAATTTATGCTGATAGGTCAAGCTATTAGTGAATATACATCTATTACTTACTAAGATAAAAGTGTCCTTTAAAAAAGTCTACAAAATGAGTTGATATGCATTTGGAAATTAAGGTCTTTAATTTGAAAAATCTCTTATTTTTATAAATAAGCATTTATCTAAACTTTTATGTAATTTAGGTTCATAAGATGAAATCAACTTACGTGGATGGACTACGGACGTGCATGAGAAAGGTAGAAGTATAAAAAATAGCCTGTAAAATATGGTATTTCAAATAAATCATAAAAGGATTTTTACTTTACTTGACTACAGGGATTTATTTCCTCTACATGGAATCAGACAGGAACTGTGACTGGCAGACTTTCAGCCAAACATCCAGTAAGTGAGCTTATTAGAAGATTTACATTTTAATTAGAATTAAAAATTAATATTATTTATATCAAATGATATATTTTTAACACACAAAATGTTCATTTTCATCTGAGTCTAGCAGTTGCCATATTGTATGTAAATGTTGGACAGAAAAAGATCATTAAATAGGTGTTGCACTTTAGAACATTTATTCTTATTAATATTTTCTGTTATCTGTGGATCAGAATTTAATATCATTACCTGAAGTAGAAGGGTAGAATTGTGAGCCATGCATGCACCCTCTAGACTTCCACTGAATACTTCTTTGTAATGAATTCCTAGTGTTCATGAACCACTCTTTCTAAAAGATTGGTGAGCCCTGGAGAGTACCCTGGAGATTATGGAAAAAAAAGGAAGCTCTTTTCTTCTGGAATTTGGCTTTAGGCCTCACAGCAGCGAAGGACAAAGCTGGCTATGCTGTTGCTCGAAAGTCTTGCCAGATGCTTATATGGCTGTGACACTTGGGCTCTTTGTGCTTCCTCTCTTTTCTTTGGCTATAATGATCTCTATGTACATGCTTGTGGCTGGAATGTGTTTTATTTGACTTTCTGGACTGCTAGAGGCTTGGGAGTTCTTTGCCAAAGTGGCCTTTTTAAGGGCATATTTGAATGTATTTTATTATACCATTTTACTTGGAGTTTAGGAAACATACTGACCTTTGACTGCAGGGACTGGTGAGACCTTTTGCGTTGCACTTCTGTCGCAGCCCGTAGCTGCGTGGATGAGCGTGCAGGACCTGGCGTGGGAGGAGACTGCTTCAGAGGCTCAGGGCAAGGCATAGGTGGGGGAATAGCAGTAGAAAAGCAGTGACTACTTACCTGCGGAAGTGTGCTAAGAAAGGCCATGATTAAACCAGACGGAAAAGACCTGACCTCTGGCCCTGTGGGGGAGGGGGAATAGATGAAGAAGTGGGACTTGGCTTCTAAAGGCTAGAGGGAATCCATGAGGCTGCTGTCCTTTTAACTTGTGCCCAAAAGTATTGTCAATTCTTACGCATGCAGATTTGAGTACTGTTTATCTCTCCATGCAGGTACTAGCCTTAAGCTTCATGGGTACAAACGGCATTAGAAGCTTTCTGCAGTTTTGAGAGAAAGGTCATGGTCTTCCACAGCTCTATCTAGGAGTAGAGAGATTAGACACTACAGTTAATTTGTGACCACTTTGCATGGGTGGGCTCATGTGGCTCCTTGCAAGTCCTTACTGGTATAGTAACTTTTGGAGTTCTGGCAGAAACCTGTCCTGAGAGGTTTTCATCCTCACAATACTGGTGACTTCCTTAGCTCTTCTTTCACCTGTCTTCACATTCCAGGTTTCATTTATATCTTCCTACCTTCATGGTACATATTTCCATACAATTTGTCATCAAACAATTTACAGGAAGTGCTTGTGCTTTTTGCTGAGTAAAAAACCAGTGTCTAGGATTCTGAATTAACAATGGAATGGAGGGGTGTTAACTGCTGCTCCCGCTTCTCATGCACCCAGATGGGGGAAAATGACAGGAGAGAATGGAAAAGATGATCATGAAGGTCACAGTTTGCTAAATATTCTGATGTGATGCACAGGCATTTACAAGTCAGAGCTGAACAGACAGCTGTCTTGAACAACCACATACAACGCGAGGTGACCTTTGGCCCATCATGCTAAAAACGACACGAAATCTACTTTTCTTAAAGCTTGTTTTTCTCCAAAATAATGCTGCTAAAGTTAGCATCCAGGGTTGCCTAAGGCTGGCTTTTCCTTATAAGGAAAAACATTGACCATTTTTTTTGTGTGAAATGTTTATGGAACTTATACCATCTGTTTCTGAATCATTTATTGATATGGAATAAATACTGCAGTGCCCAGTCACTTTACTAAGTGTTAAAGGATTGGGAAAATTCTTGTCAGAAATCATAAATATTGTAGATATTTTTGCAGTTACTATGATATGTCAAATTTTAGCTGAATATTTGCTGAGGTACTTTATTTCTAACTTTGTTTTAAAATGCTTTAAGGAGTCATTAAAGCGAAAGATAAGTGTAAATCAGATACAGTGAGAATTCAAATAAGCCGGATTTACTCACAGGTTTAAGGGGAAATGCCCAGACATTAGGTACAGAGCAGGATTTCTTTTTCAGATAAACTCTTCTGTGATCTTTCAGACAAACCCACATCTCATATATGGATGATGTATATTTTTGGCTTTATGTGGGTTTCTCTCAATAGATAAGCTTATTCACATGAATTTTTATGACTGCTGTGTTGCAGTAACTTAGAGGAGGTTTCTTGGTAGAACTTTACTTCAGTGGCTCTCCATGTATACATCTGTTTTAGTTTAACTGTGCACTCAGTTCCTTCTCATTTGGTTTCTTCTTCTACAATATGTGTGCTGCATAATTACTGCATTTTTCACAAATAACAAAGAATTATATAATAAATGTAGTACATCATTAAACAGGGACACATTTGATATTGTAGTCTCCTGCTATAGTGGTAACTGTCAATTTGCTACTCCATGAGAACCTGCGTATCTGAAACCTAAAAGTAAATGTAAACCCTAAAATTCTTCAGTCAAATTAATTTGTAATATATCCATAGGCTAGTTATTTTTTCCACTCTGTGATGGATTGCTTATGACTATTAGGGGAAGTTAATTAGGTTTATTATAATATGTTATTTTTAATTATTTTTATAAATATATTAGTCTTATCTACATTAGGATACTCCTTTATTATATTGCTTATAGATAACTTTCTTATTAAATATATTTATTACATTCATAAAGACTTATGTTCTCCAAACCTACATTGAAATACCACTTTCCAGGCTCTCACCTCTTAAAGCAAAAATAAGTCACGACAGGTGGAAAGGCATAAAGCCAATTAAGATCAAGCCTCTTTCAGAATGAACAGAGAGAAATCCTAACTGAAAATATAATGATTGCATATAAATGGATGTTATAATTTGGTTTAAGATGTAAACTTCAGTGCTAGTATCAGATATTCTGTATTGAGGTTTCTTTCCTCCAGGCTTATGTAGCAGAGAGAACTGAAATGCTACTAATGAGTTTACACTTCTATACTTCAGAAGGTGTTTGTATCATTAAACTAAAAAGCATAAAGTGGTGGCCTTCAGGGGGCATTTCCTTCCTTTTAGTAACAAAAATTTATGCTGAAGGTAAATGAAATTTTTTACCTTCTCAGACCAAGAGAAAAAATAATCAAAGCATTCCTATTTCTCCCCAGTAAAAATGCTTTTACTAGCTTGTCCAAAAAGGCAAAGAAATAAAATAATTTAACCTGTCAGTCAAAGCAGCATGTTAGCCTTTAATTTGGAAAGCAGGAATGTAATTTGAAAGAGAAGCTAATTAGGATGTGTTGAATGTTAATATGCTCAAAGAAGGACTATAAAAAACTTGAAAAATTGAATATACCTTCATCTCTCCAACACATATAAGTAATATTTTCTGATAGTGAATGCATGATAGAGAATTGTATGCTTGTTTATTAGAAAGTGTGTGTTACTAATAGTGTTTGGCATATGAATAATAAATTACCCATCTGGTTTTGTTTCTCTTGGGAGAGACAATCTCTTGAAGTAGAGACCCCTCTGAACAATTGCCATCAAAAATAGTCTGTTCTGTCAATTAACTTAGCAAACCAGTTTTTCTGATTATCCACACTGTATTACTTCCCTTCTGGGCTGTCTTCTGAAGTGAATATACTCATTACCTCTGAGATAAAACTCAAATGTAGTTTTGGAATAGTTCTGGGATCATTTTATGGACAGTATGGATGAGACGCTGCCTGCTTGTCTCCCTTTTACAACACTGTCCCAATAGGTTTTACATTCTTTACATACCCCCATGCGCACATAAGGCAAGGCAGACTGTCAGAATCATGCCATCAAAACTATTGTGACAGCTTTCCAATTTCAGGCTTTTTGTCCCGGGCCTCATTAAGGCTGCAGGCTCATCTGTGATACTACCAATACTCTTTCTGAAAGTTTATAGTCTATAGTCACAATTGGATTCCAGCACAAACAGAATGTTCTACAAGGTATTTCAACAGTGGTGAGCTGCTGTACAGATCTGGTGTCCCGTTTTTCCCATCCCCTTTCTTCACAGCTTTTAGAAGGCTTTGGCAGAGCTGATGCAATGTAAGGAACCAGACACCAAGTCTGGGAGCAGGGATGTGATGACACCTTTTTTTTTTTTTTTTTTTTTTTTTGCCTTGGCTGCTTTTGAAGATGCACTGTTAGGAATATAACTCTTGTAAACTAGTTTTCATACACTGTCCTGCTGAAATGAATGTTGACGTAAAATGGACAGAGAGTATGGGTCTTACATTTGCATTGATCTTACCTGAGTGTGTTTTGTTTTGTTTGTTTGTTTTTTTAAAAAAATATGTTTATTGGAAAGCACTGGGGATAGAGACAAGTCAGGCATATTACAGGTTCATATAAAACATCTTGTCAAAAGTCTTCTATAATGTCATCTAGGCTAACAAAATCATTTTTAGGTAAGTATGCTCTGATGTGGGCTTTGCAAAAATAATGGTAGGTTGTCTTAACAGAGGTGAGAATGTGTCTGCTTTTTCTTGGACCTTTGCAGCAAAGCAATTTAGTGTCGTATTTTCTAGTCAGTACAAACAACTGTCACTCAGATGAGCTGATATGCTATTAGAGAAAGTCAGAGCGTGCATGCCATTTGTTATGGTTGGTCTGTGTTCTGTGAGTACCTCTTGCATTCAGAACGTATTTTTGTGCCGTGGTTCTTGTCAGTATATTTATTCCAATACTCGAGTCATGCTGATTATGACTGCAGTAATAGCACTAAAATAGTATCTCATTTTATGAGTATTTAGAGTTTTTTATGTTTTTACAATCTCTAGTGTTACTTTATTTTTTCAGAAGTATATTTTAGTGAAGTCTTTAGCATTTAAAGAAACAGTATTTACAACGTTGGAGACAAATTCTCTATTTCCTCTCTTCCTCAGTCATCAGAGTTTTTATTTTATGATAGGAAAATTTTACTTAAAAATTAGTGAATGAGCATGTTGACAAGACTTCAGTTCAGTTGCATTCTTGATGAAAATTTACACTATGTTAACATTACAATAGGGTGTTCTTATTGATATGACAACTACAGTATGAAAAGTCACTGTTAGTGGTATCATAACACTCAAGTCTGATGCTCCAGAACATCATCATGTTGATTTAATATCCAAATGCAGAAATAAGGTTTTTGCATCATAGACCTGTGTTCTCTTAGCATCTTGAGTACACAGTTTCCTTTTCTGTGATATATGCATGTCTTTGGCATTCTCTGTAGTAATGCTCCTGATTTGTATAAATTCATTAATCTCAGGGTGAGTGTGGTGTATCCAATATATGGACTACATTTTATAGCGTAGAGTTTTCCGTTTGGCTCAGTAAAGCTTGGAGCATCATCTAGGCTGTAATTCTGTAGTGACAAGAGCAGTTTGATCATGTATATAACTTCTCTTCTATTTGGGATTATCTTTGTATGTATAATTCTGTGTGTTATTTAAAGAAAGATAAGTTGTAGCCAGTATAAAGCTGCTCCTATGCAGTAATCAACATACAAAATTCTTGCATTTTTTTAATGCAGGATAAGATAGGGAGTCTATCATTATTTCTTCTACAAACTAAACATAAGCACAGAAATATATGGAGTGATTAAAATTTCAGCTCAAAAATGAAAGATTCTGTACAACTCAGAATAATATCAGCTAAAGTATTTTTAGCCCATTATGAAATATTGACTGTGGAGGCTGAATTCCTCCTTCACTCTGCTTTAGTTTCTGGCAAAAAGCTCCCCAGAGAAGCTTAGACTTGTAGAAATGGGAGGAAAAAAGATCCTGTCAAATTTTTCTTTGCTAGAGAGATGATGGCACTGCATACTTCCACTCATTTCATTAAAATTCAAAGATACTACATTGCAATACACTATGTATAAATTAAATTGTCAGCACTTGAGTGTCTACTGCTGTTGAGCAGGCTTTGTTAAAGTTGTTGGTTATATGCTGATTCATTTTATCCTTTGAATGGCCTTTGCTAGTGGTGTTTTGGGAATGCTGCAGGTAGAAGCCGAAACTATGCACTGAGCATGTTTTAGAAATCCATGCTAGAATATAGCTAGTGCTACTGCCAGGTTATTTTTCTCTAATATGAATGTGACTGGAACACATAACTAACAAGAAACAAAATTAGCGTAATCTTTGATCAAAACAAGTGGTTTTTTAGCAATGTAGCTTTCACTACCTTAGAAATTAAATGGTGTTTTAAAGTGAAGTAATTATAGTAATGTCTATTACTTAGGTTGTTCTGTTACAGAAATTCATCTATACACTGTGTTGTGTCTCTTGGAATTTTATTAAGTCTTTTTAGAATAGTTTAAGAGCAATGTTAGCATGGTATTTTGCTTACAAGAAACAAGTAGTGCTATTCACTTGCAGTCTGTTGCAGTCTTTGTTCTTCTACTGTTTATCCATACAAATTTCAACTCCTGGCTGAGCACTTTTCTTATACTTGAGATTGGCATATGCTAGCATGCCCTGAAGTCTCAATGTGTTCACAGTCATTGTACTTTTGTGCTGAGGAGTTTAACAGATCCCATGTCCTACTGAGTTCATTTTCACTGTCCTCATCCGTAAGACGGTTGCTCAGATTGAATCTTCAGCAGTGTGCAGAAATACATGTATGATCTTTATATTAGTTTAAATATTTGTGTGCCTATTTGTTATGCAGTTGTCTGTTGGCACCTCTTGTGAGTTGATTAAGACTTTAGAAATTCTCCTTGAAGGTTTTTTTATTCTTCATATGAAGTATTCCATTACTGGCATTTTTAGATATACACTTTTAGGAAATACACAAAGCTTGGAGACTTAAGTTCCAAGAGGACAATTAAAAAAAAATTTAAAAAATCTTGGGCACACAAGTTATGTCTTGTCTTATAAGCTATCAAAAGTGAGAGGTGTTAGCATATTCCTCTAATGCCTGAATTCCTTTTTGCAAGGACAAAATACAGTTTAATTCTTACCTCAGCATAAGTTTCATTATGTTTTAACATAAGAAAAGTATTTAAATAGTTTATTTTGCTATACAGTATTCTTCTACTGTACATTGTTCTTCTATTCTGTACGTCAGCAAAAATTACTTCAAAAAATCTGAGAGCTCTGACAAGACAAAAAATGGAGGAGACAGAAATGAAGAATGATAAAAAGAGAATGGATTATAGGGGAAGATCAAAAGTTAGGTACAGCAAAAGAGCTTTCTTGTCTTGTATGATCCAGTTTTCAGACAGTACTGATTTTCAGAAGCTTTGTCATTGGCATCCCAAAGAATTTCATGAAAATTCTCTCTAGTTCTACATCCATATTACATTCAGCTTTCTCTGCTTACAGTTCTTTTTTTCTGTGTCAATGAACAGAAAATTTGCCCATTGTTTATTTCCTCAGCATACTTTCATAAAACCTCAGGAAATTTCAGCCAGAGTTTTGAAAATGGAAGCACTCTCTCAGGTTTGGAAAAACGACAGCAATAAGTAGTGGTTTGTATAAGGGGCACTGAAGATAGAATAGGACAGAGGTCATCTTTCTGACTCCCATGTGGCCTCATTGTCCTTAGTTCTGTACTAACATGATCATCTGCTGGCTGTGGCTCTTGGGAACTTACAGTTAAGGACCACTTCTATCAAATCAAGAATTGTCCTTTCCTCACTGTGAGCAAAGAAAGAGACACTGGTTATTTGGGTTTCCTTTAACTCCTTCCATCAGCCTCCTTTTCAGTCTTTTGTAGCCTTTTAAGAGGAATTCCCTGCTAACGTATGCTCAGTAAATTCCTCAGTATTGTTGAACAATCTTGTGCAAGATGCTAAATTTTACCCTTCCATAAAACAACTGTTACATCTTTTCTTCAGAAAGTAAATTCCTCCAATATGGAAATCTTGTCATTTTTCATGTGTTTAAAGGTCTAATATTTGTACCTTTGGGCAATAGTCCCTGACACTGTTTACTTTAATGCTATAATATACAGCTAATATAGAACCAGTGCAATATTTACTAGCTCCAAAAAAGCATTGTTATCTCTATGCCTTAGTGCTGTTTTTTCACCAAAAACAAATCATATCTTCTTGGAGTTCATCCCAGAGTTTAGTAGCCTCCCATATTAAAGAACATTAGTTTAACAGAGCTTATATTCTGAATATAATTTTCTTTCAGGAAAATGAAATAAGTAATTAAATTTAGTCAGTTTATATATGGGAAACAAAAGCAGCCTTTGTCTCTTTGAAAGATGCGTACTCCCTTGCTTGCTGTGCAAAGTCTAGTAAACTGTCAGTATATAACCAAACATCTGGGCTGAACCCATGATTTGTCACAGAACGTGTCAAACCAGTAAGTTAGTGAAATAAAGTATTTTTTGTTATTTTAAAAATCACTCGTCAAGTCCCTTCTCATGTGCTGCTACAATTTTACTACTTGAGGTCATTGCCAGGTCTAAATTTCAAAGAATATGGCAGGAAGAGGATTAGTTATAGGAAACCAAATACACTATTATTCCGGCAAACTCTTTAAAGTAAGAAGTCAGTATTTTTGGTTGCCCTTTTCTTATCATAGAATCATAGAATGATTTGGGTTGGAAGGAACCTTAAAGATCATCTAGTTCCAAACCCCCACCATGGGCAGGGACACCTTCCACTAGACCAGATTACTTAAAGCCCCATCCAGCCTGGCATTGAACATTTCCAGGGAGGGGGCATCCACAACCTCTCTGGGCAACCTGTGCCAGTGCCTCACCACCTTCACAGGAAAGAGCTTCTTCCTTGCATCTCATCAAAATCTACCCTCTACCTGTTTAAAGCCATTACCCCTTGTCCTATCACTACATGCCCTTGTAAAAAGTCCCTCTCTGAGTTGCTTGTAGGCCCCCTTTAGGTACTGGAAGACTGCTATAAGGTCTTCCTGGGGCCTTCTCACCTCCAGGCTGAACAACCCCAATTCTCTCAGCCTGTCTTCACAGGGGAGGTGCTCCAGCCCCCTGATCATCTTTGTGGCCCTCCTCTGGACTCGCTCCACAGATCCATGTCTTTCCTGTGCTGAGGACTCCAGAGCTGGACACAGTCCTCCAGGTGGGGTCTCATGAGAGCACAGCAGAGAGGGAGAATCACCTCCCTTGACCTGCTGGTCACACTTCTTTTGATGCAGCCCAGGATACAGTTAGCTTTCTGGGCTGCGAGCACACATTGCTGGGTCATGCTGAGCTTCTTGTCAACCAGCACCCCCGGGTCCTCCTCCTTAGGCCTGCTCTCAATCCATTCTTCTTCCCTTGTGTTCACTTTGAAAGCTGCTTAAGCTTGTGGGAAGGTGATGAATTACTTCTAAGTCTCCCACTTGACTGACATCTAAAACCTTGATAATTCTGTGCTGCTGGGTAAGGCAAGAGGGGAGTGCATTACCTTTGAATGATTTTTCACTGTTGAAAAACAGTAACTAGTACCAAAATTGAAGAAATCCTTTACCAGAAGTCTATGATTCTCTGTTTTTTGACAAGGAAAATAGGTGTCTTTAATTTTTAACTAGCCACTAGGTGGCAATTGCAGACAAGTCAAGATTTGCTTAGCAATGCATGTATACATACATACCAGGCTGGTATTGCTATGGTGACCTTGTTCATTTTCATATTTTCTCTATTTATTGAGCTGCATGCTGTATTTTAAAAATTAGATCTTCAGACTGTCTTGAAATTGTGTCTCATATAGAAGTCACAGAAAATAACTGTTTATTCCTTTACAATAATAAATAAATGCTGCTATGGACAATAACTAAATATGGCAATTTTCCAAAAGAGAAATCATGAAGGGGTTTTTTTGTTTGTTTGTTTCTGCTATGTAATTTCTCATGAGTGAGTTGCCACCGACTTTGGAGGTGCCAGACAAATTGAGTAAATTTGATGATGCGAGTGCCCTCAGGACTCAAAGTCTTGTTGTTCTGCATTGCAATAATACTAGTTTGGGCAATGTGCAGTTTTCCTTACTATTTCTCCAGCAGCTTTGGCCTTTAACAAAGGAGCAAGCAGAGTGTTGATCGTTAAGGAAGTAGCTCACTGAACCTGTGCTTACATTTCTTCTCAAATGGATTAACTGAGCTATAACAGCACAATTTATCAACAGGTGCGGTCCCATGTAAAGCAAGAAAAGACAAGAAGAAGGAGAAGGAAAAGGAGTGAGAAAATTTCAAAGCAGCAAATAAAGAGGGGAAAAAATCCCCTACAAGAATAAAAAGAAAACAGTAATTAGAGATATAGCATATAAAGCTCAAAGGAGTTGTCATCTACCTGTTATCATTGTAACAAAGTCTGTTCTTACAGACCAAAGTATTACTTCTGCTCCAAAAGTAATACTGTGCGAGTCATCAAACATGAATTTAAAAGCTTACTTTGTGTTTCACTGTGTACAGCCGAGTTCTTGTTCAAGGAGAACAGTTGTGGCCTAATTATTTTCATAAACTTCTGGAGAAGATACTAAGACAAACTCCAGAAACTTTTGGACTTATAATGCTTCAGTTTTTGCTGCAGTGCTACATTTCATGAGAGAAACTAGAATTTTGCTGCTCTGAACTTTTTTCAAACAGAAGAGAAAAATCTGTGTTCTTCTCAAGTATTAGGAAATAATTGATTTCCTGAAGCAACAGCTATTAGAGTAATTAAATCTGACAAAATCACAGTCCCAGTAGATATTCTTGCATATAAGAAATGCAACTAGTTTTTGCTATTTACTAGCATTGGTAGCCACAGTAAACCAGCATTTAATTCCTCTATTGTCTTTATTTTGCTGTAGGGTTTGGCACTATGCCTCACTGTAACAGCAGGTGGATTAGTCACCACGTCAAAGGAGATATATATGTATAAAAATAATAACTTTACCTGGTCTAACTGCTTCCTTATATCTGTTCAGTCTGACTCCTTGGCTGGTTTTGATCTTCGCTTGTGACATATCCATACTGTATACATTCATGAATGGATACTTCTATCTCAGTAGTAAGTTTTGTGTCTGTTCTTATTTTTAAATAAGTCCTTAGATCAGAGCAGGAATTAGTTGGAATCAAATGTCCATAGACTAGTCTGCAGACATCTCCATGCATTCCTATTTATTTCAGCAACTTACTGTTGTGGTTTTTTCTGTTCCTCTCCCTGGAGTTTGTGGGTCTTCAGACAGACGTATTCCGTAGATATTTAGAAATGCAGATCTGAGGAGATAGTAGATTAATAAGCCATTTTCTAGTTAAAAAGAATATACATATGGCTATAGATGCCTTTGTATACATACATAGACATCTCTTTCTAGGGAATTACCAGGGTTGACTGAGGTAATTTGCTCAAAAAATAGCAATTTATGCTACTGAAAATGTATACGGAGAGGAAGAGAGAGGTATGAGTTAGCTGAATCAATATAAATAACCGAAAGGGGAATTTAACATAGGAAATATTATCAACAACCCTACTTGACATAGAGTAGGAAATAATTAAAATGCACCACCAGCCTCTGTGATTAGGTTAAGTCTAACTCTGCTGAATTCAAAGGTAATTTATCCAATATATATCTGTATGCTGTAATCTTTTGAAAGAAGCAAAATAACGTACTGGTTTTTAACCTAGAAAGGAATCAAAAATCAATTACAAATGTAGATGTAGAATTTTGGATACCAGAAATGGAAAGCTCAACAGAAAGTGTAACTGATTGAGAATAAACTCATCAAACTGGCAACCGTATATTATTTGTTGGATTTTGACTGGGTTTTGTTTTCATGGGTAATTCTACTCTTCTTTGATACAGTGACTTTTCTTATGGATTAGAGCACCCCTTTTTGCAAGGCTTGAATGCTTTATGAGAAAGCTGTGTTTGTGAGGCTCTAACAGAGACATTGAGTCAATCAGTTCTGGGTCTCCTTGCTGAAGTGAAGTCTGTCATTTTTGAATGACTCTGTATACAGAAGCTAACAGCATAGGCAAGAATCTACACTGTCTTCACCTGAAAAAACAGATGAAAGTAGAACAACTTTTAATAGAAGTATTTTCAGAACCAAGAAAACAGATTTCTAACCTGTGCTAAAACACCAGAGTAAGGAATGCATCAGGATCATCAGTCAGAACAGATTATAGTGGCAAAAAAATCAGATTATGGAGGTAAGAGGAAAGAAATCAGCAGTCTTTTTTTCAGCATGTACAGGTTTAATCTAGTGTTCCTTGTGAGATTTTTTTTTTTTTTCTGCCATGCCTAGGCTTCCTTTTCCAGCATGATGTTTTCTGAAGAGTTTAACTAAAAACCAGTGATCCAACAACAATCTAGATGCTGGGAAAATGTATCAAGTAACTGAAATCGTAAAAGAGGTGATGAATTGATGGAGTGCTAGGTCTCTCTGTGGCAGGTCCGCTGCCAAAGAGAGGTGTCAGCTTTGGACACTCAGGAAAAGGACAGCCAGTCTGTGTTGATCATACCCAAAGTGACTTTAGTGCAGATCAGATTCATTGCTTTTTTTTTTTTAAGTTTGATTACTATATTACAAAATTTAATCCTTAATGATTTAATGCTTGTAGTGGGGAGAAAAAAAAAGGGTTTTATTGCCAACAAAAAGGTGAAAAAGAAAAGGGTACAGGTGTAAGGGTATGGTTTTTTTTCAGCTTTCTACCAGTTGTGACCTAAGATTCAACAAGGCCGAGTGCCAGGTCCTGCACTTGGGTCACAACAACCCCATGCAATGCTACAGGCTTGGGGAAGAGTGGCTGGAAAGCTGCCCGGCAGAAAAGGACCTGGGGGTGTTCATCAAGAGCCAGTGAATATGAGCCGGCAGTGTGCCCAGGTGGCCAAAGAGGCCAGTAACATCCTGGCTTGTATCCGAAATAGCGTGGCCAGCAGGAGTAGGGAAGCGATCGTCCCCTGGTCCTCGGCACTGGTGAGGCCACACCTCGAATACTGTATTCAGTTTTGGGCCCCTCACTACAAGAAGGACATTGAGGTGCTGGAGTGTGTCCAGAGAAGGGCAACAAAGCTGGTGAAGGGTCTAGCGTGTAAGTCTTATAAGGAGCGGCTGAGGGAACTGGGGTTGTTTAGCCTGGAGAAAAGGAGGCTGAGGGGAGACCTTATCGCTCTCTACAACTGCCTGAAAGGAGGCTGTAGCAAGGCGGGCGTCTGTCTCTTTTCCCTAGTAACAAGTGATAGGACGACAGAAAACGGCCTCAAGTTGTGCCAGGGGAGGTTTAGATGGGATATTAGGAAAAGTTTTTTCACCAGAAGGGTTGTCAAGCACTGGAACAGGCTGCCCGAGGAAGTGGTTGAGTCACCATCCCTGGAGGTATTTAAAAGACGTATAGATGTGGCACTTAGGGACATGGTTTAGTGGTGGACTTGGCAGTGTTAGGTTTATGGTTGGTCTTGATGATCTTAAAGGTGACCTAAATAATTCTATGATTCCATGAAAACCATAAAAAATGCAAATTTCCATTTATACAGTCAAGTAGTTCTTATTGTGTTGCAGGTTTACCAAAACTATTTATGAAGCTTGGATGTGCATTTTTGCATGGATTTTCCGTAATCAAGACAATACAGTTCTTTTTCTCAGAGCTTGCATTTTAAGACATGATGCACCAACTGACCACAATTTCTGCAAAATATTTGTTTCTGACTTTAATCTTTGAATTTTAACGTTATGCTACAAGTGTACTCTATATATTTTATGTATACTATATATATATTTTTTAAAAAAATGCTTGCAATGAAACCAGTGTCTTTTCTATGGCTTTCCACAGCCTCATACCATTGAAGGCTTCAGTTCTGTCTCAGTCAGAAATCATGTCAAGTAGAGAGAAGGCAATGGATTGGCACTGAGATACATAGAGTAATCAATTACAGTAATCTTATAAACACAGAATCATAGAATCACAAAGTAGTTGAGTTTGGACAGAACTGCTAGAGGTTGTCTAGTCCAACCCCCCCGGCTCAAAGCAGGGTCCACTAGAGCAGATTTCTTGGGACCATGTCTAATTGGGGTTTGAATATCTCCAAGGATGGAGGCTTCACAACTTCTCTGTACCACCTGTTCCAGTGTTTGACCACTGTCACAGCAGAAAAGTTTATTCTTATGTTTAAATGGAATTTCCTGTAATTGTTTGTGACCACTGCCTCTTGTCCTGTCATTGGGCGCCAGTGAGAAGAATCTGGCTCCATCTTCTTTACACTGTCTCATCAGGCATTCTGAGCAGAGGGGAAGGATCACCTCTCTTGACCTACTGGTGATGCTTTTCCTGATACAGCCCAGTACGCTGTTGGCCTTCCTTGGTACAAAGGCTCATTGCTGGTTCATGTTCAACTTGTTTTTCACCAGGATCCACAGGTCCTTTTCTGCAAAGGTGCTTTCCAGACTGTGAATGCTATGACTCTTGAGGACCCTCTGAAACGCAGAGCAGCCATCTGATGTATTAACCACTCCTCCGAGTTTTGGATTGTCTGCCATCTTGCTGAGGTTACACTCAGTCCTGTTATCCAGGTCATTAATGGAGGTGTGGAGCAGTATTCGCCATTGAGGTACTGTACTAGCGCCTGGCCTCCAGCTGGTCTTTGTGCCACTCATCAAAACCCTTTGAACCAGGCAGTTCAGCCAGTTTCCAGTCCACCTCACTGTCCACTTATCTAGCATGTACTTCATCAGCTTGTCTATGAGGCTTTTATGAGAGACTGTTTTGAAAGCCTTGCTAAAGTCAAAGTAAACAACATCTGCTGCTCTCCATACATCCACTGAGCTAGTCACTTCATCACGGAAGGCTATCGCTGGTTAAGCACGATTTCCCCTTTGTAAATCCATGCTGACTACCCCACATCATCTTCTTGACTTTAATATGTTTGCAGATGTTTTCCAGGATTATTTGCTCCATCACCTTCCCAGGAATAGAGAGGCTGATGGCCTGTAGTTTTCTGCATCCTCCTTGCCCTCCTGGAAAAAAGGAGCAACACTTGCTTTCTTCCAGTGCTCAGGAACCTCCTCTGATCATAGCAGCCTTTCAAACATAATTGAAACTGGGACCTTGGCTTCATCTATCCTATCCATCAGGATCTCTGGAAATGAATTTTGGATTATGGTGTTGGGTTTTTTATATGTTTTAAAATTTTTTTTTAACCAATGCTAGTGTTTTCTAGTTAATCATCCACTAGAATAGCTTGATTCCCCCTCTGCCCCGAAACAATGAAGAGAAGTCTTAATAGTTAACTTTCATAACCAGCTTTTCCATCACACCGTTTCAAGTATATTCCTTCTTGTCTGTTGGAGCATAATTGTTCAGAAAGAGCAATTTTCTTTCTTTATAACTTCTAACAAGATGTGGATGCCTTTTTCTAACAATAAGGGATAACGGTCACATCTCAGATTGGATCTGTGAAGGTTTTGCAGAAATATACTTGAAATAAATACATAAAAGCAAAAATACAGGCTATATTATGTAGTCCAAAGTGGTAGTAGTCATTTATCAAAGCCACATCAATCTTCTACTTTTGATACAATAAAACTGTCACCTAATTTTCAACTCAAGCAGAGGAAAGCTTTCCATTTGGAAGACTCTTCTCAGATTGTCTTCTTATTTCTTCATCCTTTTAAATATCTAAAGTAAATTTATCTCATCAAATTTTATAACCTAAATCTTAGAAAACATCATCTCCAGGGGAATCTTAGGTCATCTTGTTCTAAGTATGTGTCACATACAGATAGACTGAACTACCCACTGGAGATTTCTGTCTTTGTCTACTGACTACGGAGGGATTCTAGACAGCTAGTTTAGACCAATGAGTAGCCTAAAGACATCTAAAATCAGATGAGAGGACTCTATTAAGCTACTGCTATAGCTTAGAGATGAGCATTACCACTTTGATGTTCCTTGAGTTACGTCTTTTCTGAAGATTTATTCAAATTCTGAGTTGTTAGCTAATTTACAAGTGAAAGTACATTTTGCATTTGCAATTATTTACTAGTGTTTTTCAGAATTATTAGTAACACTTCTAAAATTGCATTAAAAGCAGACTTTCTGCATATGCTGTCAGTGAAAATGAGATGGCAATATAGTGATTTATTTTTACCATTATAGATAGATTTTGAAATAAATTTTTATTTATTTCACTTTGTTTAGCATTTTGAAGCTAACCATTTAAGGAACAATAATCAGTTAGAGTAACTATAAACAACTCTCTAACCTGTGCTGGAGGCTATCCTTTTAAGTACATGTCGATACCAGTATAGAGCCCAATGAGAAGTCAATACAATGGTCTCTACCCTTAAAATGATTCAAGTCAGAATTAAAATGTTGTGATTTTTTTTTTTCAAATGTGTAAAATTGGGTTCCCACATTCATGTCCAGGTACATAATAAGGGACTTAATTTTCTAAACTTCTGAGGATCTACTAGCTTCCATGGCCACTTAAACTGCATATTGTTCATACGAACAAACACTGATCTTCCCCAACTTGTTATTGATAGAAATCAATAGTTATCAATAGAAATAAATATTTAGCAATAGAAATGTTAGTTTTGTGCACACATTAAATAACCACTTGTGTCAAAATATGGTTAGTAGCATTACAATAAGCATGGGCATAACTGTATTTTTAAATGTTTCTAGAAACTGAATAATAGAATATTAAAGATGGCAAGTGTTTGTTCTGGGTCAGACTGATGTACTGATGGACTGAGAGCAGTGTTCCTAGTTTCCATGCTGTGAAAATATTATGTATTTTATGTAGCAGTTTTCTATCTCTCGCTCTGTGTATGGTGCTGTGGCAGGTGTTCAACTTTAATACATTTAGTTGTAGATCTTTAAGGGTGATACTAAGACTAGAAATGGTACTGTTCTGTTTTAGGGGTTTTGTTCTTTTACTTCTGCTTTAAATTTCAATAGCTTTTGCAGTCTCAGTACATCTCTCAAGTTTAAAATAACAATTTTGAGTTCAAAATTACATAGAAAATGATCATTCTGATTTGGAAATTATATAGCGCTATTCCCATCTCCTGAATTCACAGTATTACATAGTATTAGTATGTTCATCTAATTCCTGAACCACTTGCAAATTAATTGTGTGAAATTATGAAAATTGAACTTGATGCATTCTCTCTTGTCACGTGTTACCTTTCTAGATGAAGAGGCATAATGACATAAAATAACAGATGGAGGCTATCGTGTGTCATCTGTCATGCTTTACTGGAGGTGTACGAACGCAGATCTTAAAAGAAAAATCTTCTGTTGTTTCTAGTCCTGCATGTTTGTTGATAAACTTGGTTCTCACTTTTAACCTTGACTGATATGCTGTAGTTAATAAAGAGCTCCTTCTTTATTTTATCATGCATTTCAAAAAAGTGGGAATAGACATTAGGAAAGTTTCTAGAGGCTGAAAAAGAGTCTGTTCTCTTAGCTTAAGGCAGGGTTCATATGTATTCTTCTCTTGAAAGCAATACACTGTATCTAAAAAATACAGGTTAAAATAAGAAGACAATTATTTTTAATGGGTTACTAATCCTGTTCTATGGTGCATCCAGAGATTAGGATTTGGAAAGGCTGCCAGTGAGAAATTGTTCTTACAAGCTTCCAGTTCTCAAGGAAGAACAAATACTCAAAAGTATCTGTAGTTACAGAAGTTTGAAGACTCCTTTGAAAGGCAAAATGGTTAATCTTATTTATTATATGGGAAAAACTTGTCGTTAATATCACAAATGTTCTTATGCTGCTTTTAAACTATTCATAAACATGTTTTCATAAACTTTAACTTACTAAGCATTTTTATTCTTCATATTTGTAGAACATTCAAGGTGTCTCTAAACATCCAATTAGAATTACAATGAAACAGTACATAAAAGGTAAATTATGCTTTTATTAACATGAAAAGGCAATTTTATGTAATTATTTTACTGAGTTATATTATGTTTTAAAGCAGACCAATAGCTCCAACATTAAAGAATAGAGTAGATTATTGATGCTTAGTTATATATTATCATTTAAATCAATTACTTCTTGCTGGTTGTTCCTGCAAAAAATTTGCTGTTTTGGCACTAATCTAAATAGTCACAAACTTTTAGATTTTTTTTGCTTCCCTCAACTATCTCACCGCTCCTTTTTCCAGATGAAATTATGCATCTTAACTCCATTAAATATCCTGGGGATGATTTTGTGTGCATTCAGCTCATAAGGCTTTTCCTGAGGAGATGTTAAAGCTAGGTCCTTTTAATCAAACTCACAACAAAAGACCAATAGTCAGATGTGTTGTTTTTGATAACAGAAGCGGATTCAAGGCAGATGATTGAGAAAGAATCAAAGTAAAATCTAGAAAAGCATGACCCAAGTGATAAAGAGAGAAACCCACAATAGTAGACTCGAATATAAGAGAGAGATTTGCCAATACAAACTCTCCTTCTTGAAGACCTACAGCCATAGCTGGGAAACGCTGCTCATTTGTTGCACTTGGCTCTGAGATAAGGGCAGGCTTGCCTTTTCACAGCTATTCACTCCCTGCATTTGAAACAATACAGATCATAAAACAGGAGTCTGTTGAAGACAATGGAAAACTTTGACAGCAGTTTTATTTTATCTACCTGATTCATTTTTGTAAGTATTCTTTAAAAGTTGCTATAAAAAAATGTGTGAGCAGTGGCTGTGTAAACCTGAGCCTCCGTGCATAACTGTGGCACATAGGCCTTTCTGGAAACAGTCCAATCAATTTTGTTAATGATCTTATAATATGTGCTTCTCAAAAATGTATTTCTAAGTTTTTCATTCCTGTTTCAAGACACTTATTTTTTCCACTTTTGTGCTAATCAGGTTAATTCTGTTGTATTTCAAACCACCATCCCTTTCTACACCAAGACAAGTGGTATTCCCAGGTGCACTGAGTTTCTAATACCGTGTCAATGTATATTATTGCTTTGTGATATTATAGGGCTTTTCTGTCATTAGAATTTGGATGCCTATATCAGTTGTATGTTCTCAATATTGTATGCCCCCACCCACCTGTAACTCAGAATTCGCTTATTAACACATTGCTGCAGTATGTTCAAAGATAAGAAAATGTATTTTTTAGTTCATCTCTGTGAACCCTTCCTTATCTGAATTCCTCCTTTATTAAGTGATCTGTGAATAAGGTTAGTTATTGTAGATATTTGTTAGCAAGTGTTTTGGGAAGGGTTTGGTTTTGAAAAATGAGGAGAAGTAAGCGGTACTGCAAAGATGGCAGAGATAAAGACATTATACATGACTGATAGAGTGAAATAATTGTGATGCTGGCAGTTGGTGTGCTGCTGGGTTGCTTACACTGCCATTTGTGTGGTTTTAATTGTATGTTTGGTATGTGATTTACAACCTCCTATGGTTTGCAACACTATTTTTGGACTGGGGTTTGGGACTTAAATGTCTATCTCCTCTCTAGGAAAAGAAGAGGAAATAGTATCTATTTCCCCAAGAACATTGTTTGTTTCAAAAAAAGGATATACGTTTTTAGCAGCAGGTAAGATAGTATGTATTATTATTCTCATACATATTAATGTTTGCAGTTCTGTTATCTCTTTTTCCCCTCTCCTTTGGCTATTATATTTTACAAGGCTGTCAAATCCCTTAGTATCAATTAATATTGTTATATGATATATACTCCTTAGTGTGCTTTGGAAGTGGATGATATGTAAGCCTTGTCAGTAGAAACAAATAGCTAATAAGATTGAGACCTGAAGATAATGAAGGAATCGGATAACTTGTGATCTGTAGTTGGAATATAACATCTTCAGATGAGCTTTTTAGAGACCTGGGTTTTTTTGAGTACAAGGAAATAACTGAACAGTCCAGGTAGTCCAGGTTTGCGTTTTAATTTGTGATAGTTTCATTAAAATGCAGGTATGTTTTTATTTTAGAGCAACAGATTTATTTTAACACTGTTTTTTAGATTTTTCCCATATTGAGTTAAGGATCCTTGCTGACTTATCATCTGAACCAGAACTTTTGAAACTGTTTCAAGAACCTGAAACCACCGATATCTTTTCCACACTGGCTTCTCAGTGGTAAGAGTAAATGTTGCAATTTTTTGATAGTAATTAGACAAAATAGTAAGAATAACTTAAACTATTGTATTACTGCATAGTGATAACAGACGACAGTATTTTGCTACAGTCTCTATTGTTAATGCTGGTTTAACACCATGAATTATAATTCCTTTCTGTCTTTCTGAGCCTTTTCTTCTCCACTGTGGTAGTTACCATACGTCAAAATGTTGCAATCCAACTGACCTGTATGAATGAGCCTTGTGACTGGAGCTGGTGCAATAATATATTGTGAACAGTGCATGCTGATAACTGTCTCACTCTATTATTGTTCACCAATTATTTTAAAAAATCCAGAGCAGCAGTTAAGTAGGTTATCCATCTGAAAAATTGCAGAACAACTTTCTGCAGTAAAAGTACAAGCATTTTTGAAACCTGCTTTGTTATCCACTAGAAGTACTGGAATCAAATTACGTATGACAAGAAACAGAGAGACTAGAGCTCATGGGATTCCTTTGAACTCATAGGGTTTAGTGCTTCCATCTTGTGATAGATGATGTGATACTTGGACAAAGTGGTACTTCAGTAACAAAAAAAAATATTTCTTATCTCCATTCCCAAATTATTATTTACTGATCTCTTCAGTATGCAGATCAAAAGGTTAACTATCAAAAAAGATGGAATATTAGTTACTTAGCTGTTTGAATTTATTTCTTATTACTGTTTGTACCACGGTGATGCCTAAAAATCTTACATGAGACTGGGACTCCCCTTGTACCCAAAAGTGCATGAACATTCAATAAGTGGCAGGATAGATGTCAAGAAGCTTACAGTTTGAACAGATAGGTCAGAAAAAGATTGAATAAAATGCTATAACATATAAGCAGACTGAACAGAATGATGTCGTGTAAATGTCATGCAATTTCCATATTTTCTCTTTGTTCCTCTCTCTTTTAATCTTTATTCACCATTTTTTGGGGAAGATTATTAGCTGAAAATGAAAGCAAAACCAGATATGATGAACTCATCAGTCCTGATCTAGCTCAGTTCCTATAACTACAGTTTCTAAATTTTTGCAGGCATAGATTTCCCAACCCCAGTATTTCCAGCTCACTGCAATATTTGCTAATGTACTCTGAAGTAATACAAAGAAGCAAAATGGAGCTCAAATTATAATTATCCTGCTACCAACAGCTGAATCAGTACTGAAGGCATGTGCATTGTGGGAGAACACAACTCAAGGTCACAAACATCCCAATAAATGTAGCTATGGAAAGATCGCCTTTCTCTTTAGAGTAGCTTAGAAGCTTCTATTGATACTATAATCAAGTCTTAGCTCTAACATGATATCACTAGAACCTCGTGATGGAGTTAAATCCTTATTTTAGTTTGGAGGTATATTGCAAATGTATGCATGAACATGAGTCAAATTTTGTCTCAACTCTGGGCAAGGCTCCAGAAATACCATTCTATTCAGCAACCTCACAGCGCTTGGCAGCCGTCAACCTCTTATAGTTGCTACACAGTAACTTTAAATTTAATGAAATATTACAGGCAAATATTTTTATCAGACAGAAGTGTCATAGTGTGTCTACAAAATCATTACATAATGAATCTGCTGACTCTTCTTTTAAGCTTCAGGAAAGCTAATGCTAGGAAGTAACTTTCTATTGAATCTATTATATGACTTATTAATTACAGAAACATGAAAGGTGTGTTTTAATCTCATCTAACCTTGGACATCTGTTATATACCTGGAGAGATTCATTTGACCTATTGTTGATATCCCCTGTGTAATAAGATCAATTGCACATTAAAAGTGTTGATTTTGCACCATTGAGAACAAAGTAAGTCTGGAGTGACCAGCTCACATGTAGACACCTGTATGTGTTCTGACAAATTAAATTTCTCCTAGTGAACTCACCTTGGGTTTTGGAATTTTGTGCTTAACTTATTTAGTGCCAAAGAGAAGACATATAATCACAAACTTCACAGATACTTCCCCATTCCAGATACTTATTCATTTCTCATAGTCCACTATTAATAAATAAAATCTTTAGGGCAAACAATTATTCATTCACTTTATTGTAGTTGATTCCACCCAACTGGCATTAAAACTAGTTATGAGAAGGAAGAGCAAAATAAACAACAAATATTTTATCTCCTCTTGGTCTCATTTTCTCTGGGTCTTAATCCTTTAAAATCTGTGCAAGTGATATACCGAGTGACACACCAAATGTTTTTATTCTTTTTGAAGGAATTGCACATTGTTGCTATTTGTAAACCTTTTCTGACACATTTCGGACAATTGGAAAACCTTGACTAAGTTTTTTTCTCTAACAGATCTATAAAGAATGAATTAGTTTCTGAAGCTCCCTCTCAGAAGAAAAAAAATTAAGTTAGTGTCTGTGTCTGATAGCATTCCAGCTTCTGAATGCATGTCAGCTGATATCTTTTAGCAGGTTTTCTGCATCTAAAAATCCTTAGACTAATGAATATTAAATCATAAATAGTAAAGAATATATTAATGAACAAAAATCTGAGCCACACCCCAGAGATCAGCCAAGTTTTATACCAGTTTATTAACTTTTTTTTTTTTCTTTCCTAAGCTTCATGACTTCTCCACTGAAATGTGGACCTTCAAGCTAAAGCCTGAACATTTAGCCTTCAGGCTAAAGCCTTCTATCTGAAATCCAACCTTTTGAAAAAACCTTTACAGGCTTTTTATAGCATTTGGCAACAAATACACATGGTATGCAGTTTCTGCAAAGAGGTTAGCTGTGAGTTTCTGATTGAATTAAGGTCTCTTGTGTATAAAAGCTTACCTTTCATAATTTGGTTAGGCATGCTCTACCATGATGCAGTCTATCTCTGGGACCTTAGAGATGCGTCTCTTGGAAACCTGTTGGATCCATGTTTCTATTAAACATCATTTTTATGGTATCTTTACACTGGTCAACAGTGCAGTGTAGAGATGCATAAGTATGTGTCAACCCAAACTATGTCTATACATTACAGCAAAAGGCTTAATGGAGGTACTAATTTTCATACTAAAATTCAGTGTCGTGCAACACCATGCCCAACCCAACAAACCTAGCTGAGAGGCAATCCTCTCTGCAAGACTAGGCTGTAATCTTGTACTTATGGCTAGCTTGCAGAGATAGCTGTTTTCAGAAGTACACAGCCTCCCCCAGTTTCGGCTTCCCTGCGCTATGCTCATCTGTTTGCTGTAGATATTGTAGGTACTGCTTGCTGTAGATAGTTTTTTAAGTATTGTGTGTTCTGTCTTGAAATTGCTGTTCAGATAAAACTCTCAGAAGCTGGTGTTAACTAGTCACTTAATGCAAGTTTCTGGGTAATGTCATGGTTGGTCTCGTGTTTTATCTTTAAAGTGCTTCACATAGGAATAACATTCATGGGATTTTATTCCATGGAATTCGTGGAATAAAATAAAAGTTGTGTCTGTTGGCCACTTTGCAATAGATTTGCTTCTTTTGGCTGTTTTTGTCAGAGAAAAGTCCAAGCTCATCTCTGCTTTGTACATCCAATATATTTTCTAGTCATCTAACATAGTTATCCCAGCTAAAACTAAGATGATATAAACGAATTTTAATGTTCACTTGTATATACTTAGTACTATTCCTACTCTTATCCTATCCTGTCTGTAATGATGATCATGTGCTATTACCAACATTATCTTACAGCAAGTATTGTGTTATGGCCTATGAAGAGTAAGCCTTAAATGACAAGTCAACACTTGCTGTTACAAGAACACCAAGAGTGCCTTACATTAATGACTTACTTGCTACTGCACACATAATAAAGTTTCAAGGCTTACCTAAACTTTTGAAAATTCATGATATAATGGATTCCAGCTACCTGCAAGATCACCTTGTGTTATATTGTCGTGATGTCCTGTGACAGTTATAGTCCTTTGAAGGCCAAATCATCATCCCAGTGCTGAAGATGATGAGAGCTGTCTTGGCAGCTGTCTGCCCAGCCAAGAGACCTAACTGCCGTAAGACATCCACATGACAACAAATCTCAGAATGAAGTTGCTCTCACTTCTTTAATCTAGCTTTTACACAATAAATGAAAAATAAGTAATTGTATTTAAAATGCTGTTGATGGTCATATCCTAAAATAGCTTTCAAAGATAGAGGCTGAAAAATAAGTTTACAGTCTTTTAGTTTGTCTGCAGTTTCTTTCTTAATTAGAGCTACAAGGACTACCACTCTGTTTCAAACTGCTCATTTGTCACCCTTCTCAGTAGGCTGTTTTTCCTCTGTCATAGTGTATGCCTGTCATGGTTTAACCCCAGCCAGTAACTAAGCACCAAGCAGCCACTCACTCATTTCCCCCCGCACCCAGTGAGATGGGGGAGAGAATCGGAAAAAAGGTAAAGCTCATAAGTTGAGATAAGAATGGTTTAATAGAACAGAAGGGAAGAAACTAACAATGACACTAATAACAACAATAAAGTGACAATAATAAAAGGATTGGAATACACGAGTGATGAACAATGCATTTGCTCACCACTTGCTGACCGATGCCTGAGCAGTGCTCCTCCCCCCCACCAAGCTGGGCATGACGTCCCATGGTATGGAATACCCCTTTGGCCAGTTTGGGTCAGCTGTCCCGGCTGTC
>JAVKLA010000027.1:15433246-15453165 GCA_034782735.1 Sagittarius serpentarius
GTTATTAGTGTCATTGTTAGTTTCTTCCTTTCCGTTCTATTAAACTGTTCTTATCTCAACCCACGAGCTTTACTTTTATTTTCCCGATTCTCTCCCCCATCCCACTGGCGGGGGGGGGAGCGAGTGAGCGGCTGCGTGGTGCTGAGTTGCTGGCTGGGGTTAAACCATGACAATGACCCTTTTTTTCGTTTGAGCCCCATTTCAACTATAACAAGAAGCATCACAGGTTCTCTTAACAAAGACCTGCTGAAACCCACAGGAGCTCCTGCAAGCTCAGATTTCCCCTAGCTGGAGGCATAGCCCAGGAGATACTGTGCGTGCCACAACGTGAAGTCAGCTGGAAGGCAGCAGAAATCAGATATCAAGTTCAAAACATACAGCAAAGTTTCTACAGAGCAACTATTTCATAAATCCCCACTTCTTCACATTGCCTTCAGCTTCCGAGTCTCTGCTGCTCCGTGTCCCAACACCACGGCACTGCCTGGCACGTGATACTCTTCCTCTGAACGGCATATCACACAGCAGACACTACATGGTTTGCTGTAAAGACTACTTAAGATGAGAGAAATATATGTCTATGTATATATACATACAAATAAATCAACAAGCAACACACCAAACACAAAAACTTCCTTTTACCCCTCTGTATTTCATGCAAACTTTTTCCTACTGGCAACAGATACATTTTCTTCTTTTTTACTAATAAAACTCATGCTGACCTCTCTCCTACATAATGAATAAACAACAAAACATACATTCACATTATATATAAAAAATACACATTATTACACAGACCTATACAGACCTAATTCAATTCCTGCCCTTTTCCTTACTGTTAGTGCTGTATTTTACCTACTTGTGCATTACCATTTTACTGTTACAACTGATATGACTTTAAATGCTCATTGCTTGTTATATTATAAGCAACCTGTTGAAGTCTAATTGAATATCAGATAAGTAATTTAATCTTGAGCTTCTACTGCCACCTGTAATATTAGCAAAATACTGACAGTAAATTATAACCATATACACAATTGGTTAAGAGTTTACAGTCCTTCAAGAAAACATTCAGGACAACAGCTTGCAGTAACTGTGTTATTTTTCATACCTACTATCAACAATATCTTTTATTTATTTTCTTGTAAATCAACATTTTAAAAATTAAGTGTTTATGTTTATTATTTCCTTCATTAAGTTTTGTCTTGGAAATAACGTGGCTTAGTTTGAAATGTAATATTTACAATTAACAAAAATCTGTGTTCAACGAATGCTTACTTGTGGAGTCAATGTGTTCAGAACACAAGTTAAAGCTGGAAAGGAGGTGGACACAGCCTCATTAACCCATCACGTAAATACAAATCCACCTGTGAAATTTGGGAGCATTGTTACAATGTAAAGCCTATGAATACATTTAGGGCAAGTCTTAAAATCTCTAGCTGAAACATCCTTCTAGCATATATACCTTTAGGATATATAGACAGACCTTCTGTGAATATCTACCGGTGAATACAGCTCCACATCTTCAACATCTGCTCTGAAATATCAACCTAAGCAACTCTGTAGGGCTGCAGCTATGTTATATCTGCAATTTCCTATGCTGCAATGATAAAGAGAATGTTATTGTTCATTTCAATTTAATGTGTGGATAATACTGTCCCTAGGCACCAACTTTCTACCAAGGAGGTTAGATTATTGTAATATTCACATAATTAATTGCATTATCAATTTTCTTAGTTTTTAAACATTTGCTTTTGGTTAGAGAAGATTATTGCATTGCTTCTAAAAATGTCTTTACAATTAATTATCTTTCACTGCAGCAAGCAACTAGGAAATGGACATTAATGATATAAGACTCTCAAATTGCTGGGATTATCTCATTTTTAATTACAGGTGGCACAAACGGTTATGAGCCTGGTTGTTTGTGCAAGAAATGTGGCAAAATACTCATAGCCTCTGTAATATGCTGTTTTGTACAGCATTCAGTCTACTTATTTGTTTACATAAAATATTCCGCTCTGCCTTAGAAAGGCTCTTCAGCATTCAACATCATCTATGGGAAGTTTCATCACAGTAAACAAACATCAGCCATCAGTTCAACTCTGCCTTGCAGCCAATGAGTCAGGGATGTCTTCCCAGGGGCTTTAAACTGGTTGTGCTCCCAGACAACACAGAGCAATGCCAGCATCTTGCTTTAAAGACATCACTGACATATTAAAACCCCATGTTTTTCATTAAAAGCCCTTCTTGACTCAAAAATGGAGCTGATAATCCCACTAAAATGTCCATTTTGTAACCACCAGAATGTCCTCGATTCTGTGTTGGTAGGATGTTCGTCCTCCCTGCCCAGCTCGACATCGTGGCTGAGCAGAGGCACGCTCAGCGGTGGTGCTGGCTCCATCCATGATGTGCCCGCAACACCCAGCGCTTGGCTAATGCATCCCATCTCTACTGTGTGAGAGCACAGCAGACATCTCCTCAGCCAGCCAGCTGGGCAGAGCTGCCTGAGAGAAGTTCCTGGAGAGGGAAGAAGGAAAAAGAAGAGGGAGACAGGAGAACAGGATCAAGAACGAAACAATGGGGAACATCAAGCTGAAAAAGAAAGGAATAGATGTGGGAACCACCCAAAGATCTAGGAAGGCAGCAAATGAGAAATAAAAATGCTGAGCTCCAGGGAACAGGAAGGCAGTATCTTAATCAACTTGGTCCAGATCTCAATAGGTTTTAAAGAGCTGTCATTTAACTAGAGCCTGGCAGGGTGTCTGTGGAAACTGTACTGTAGAAACTAAAAGTCTGAAATGTTAATCAATTAGTGAAGTCCATGGATGGAAAGTCTAAAATTACAAAAATACGGCTCATAGGCCAGAAAACCCCTGAGTCACAGGTTCGCAGAAACTGGAAGAGGCAAAAGGCACATATCTGTGCATACCTCTCCTGCCATGCACGCCCTGGCACACACCCACTGCTGGCCCTGGAGTCGACACTAAACCCAGCTAGCGAAGCTGTTAGTCTCATCTTGACCATTCTTCCCTTTAAGCATAAAACGACAAACACAAAATGTTAATAAATCAGGTTTCTGACTTGGAGAGGGGAGGAAGGAAGCCAGAAACAGACACAAAAGAATACATGGCCTTCACTCAGATATACCCCTAGACCAAAAGCTTGCTCGTTCTTTATTAATACATCATAAAAATCTACTTGCAAAAGAAAGACTAGATAAAAATGCATAAACCAACACATGCTTTTTTGCAGCTAGTGAAGCAGAGCTCTCAACTCACAGCCGTAGTGCTGAAAACTGTACTGCTTCATGTGCGTGCTCACTGCACTGCTCAGAATGTTATTTTTCATAAAAACTCATTCTTATCTAGCTTTTTACTTTATCAGCTGAAGTTCTGACTGAAGTTTTAAGCCATACGCAAGGAATAAGATTTACCTGATTCTTTCCTTTCTTTCAGGTCTTTACTTCCAGAGAGTTCCTGTGCGAATATTTACCTATTCACCTTAAAACTGAGCAATTTGTGGTATACAAAGAAAAACTACTAGTTCCAGCTAATAAGAGCTTTCAGTGCAATTAGTGCTAACATGTAGCCTTCCTGCTGCTCAAACCCGCACCATCTCCAAGAAGGACTCTCCACAACTCACCTCAGAGGGTACAGCAGGGTTTCTGATGTCCAAACCTGCTTTATTTTTCTCAGAAAGCCCCTACGTCTTTCTGATGTTAGCACTAATAACAGGACGAAACCTTCTGATTCTTGCAGGTGATACCGACTGCAGCTGTTCTACAAAAATATTATGGGGCAAAATTCCCACCCAACAGTCTTTGCTGTCTTATGTCATCTCCTTCAGCTGAGATATTTCCTGAGTCAAATACCGTCTGTAAATGAATGGAGGGGACGATGACTTCTTGTCACTAATTCAGCCCTTCAACAATGAGATTTTATTACAGTAGACAAAAGATAAAATATTGCTACGAAGGAAAGGAGCGCTAAAGGAGTAAGGACAAGAAGATGGGGTTTAAGCAATGTACAGTTAAAAGCAGTAAGGCACGGGAAAAGGAGTATGGATCATACTTCCAAGTGCAATTGAAAGATTACGCAGAAAGAGAAACTGCAAAGAAAACATCATGACCCCAAGTAAGAGACAGGAGAACAGAGAAGATGTAGGATTGTGCAATCAACCCATTTCACAACATTGTTCTAATAAAAAGCAAGATTCTGGGCAGAATTACCGTGAAGTAATCTACCCTAAACAGCTCGTACACTATTAAATGTGCTAGCTAGAATTTAAATTCAAAGCCTACATCTCTTTCACAGTTACTATGGAAGCGCCTACCCTCTGTATATTTCAGATCTACAGTCTTAGACTTGGCCTTCTTGCATATTAGATTATAAAAAAATGTTGCTACTTTTTCCTGAAAATATCTCTGAAGATTGACCTTTCACCTTGCGCTGGTTTTGGCTGGAATAGAGTTAAATTTCTTCGTAGTAGCTAGTATGGGGCTGTGTTTTGGATTTGTGCTGAAAACAGCGTTGATAATACAGGGATGTTTTAGTTACTGCTGAGCTGGGTTTACACAGCGTCCAGGCCTTTTCTGCTTCTCACGCTGCCTGCCAGCGAGGAGGCTGGGGGTGCACAAGAAGTTGGGAGGGGACCCAGCTGGGACAGCTGACCCCAACTGACCAAAGGGATATCCCATACTGTATGATGTCATGCTCAGCATATAAAGATTGGGGAAGAAGAAGGAAGATGGGGCGATGTTCGGGATTATGGCCTTTGTCTTCCCAAGTAATGGTGAGGCGTGATGGAGCCCGGCTGTCCCAGAGGTGGCCGAACACCTGCCTGCCCGTGGGAAGGGGTGAATGTATTCCTTGTTTCGCTTTGCTTGCGCATGTGGCTTTTGCTTTCCCTATTAAACTGTCTTTATTTCAACCCAAGAGTTTTCTCGCTTTTACTCTTCTGTTCTCTCCCCTCCCCCACCCCACCGGGGGGAGGGTGAGCGAGTGGCTGGGTGGGTCCGAGTTGCCAGCTGGGGTTAAACCGTAACACCCCTCTTTCATACAACTAGAAACCTCATGAAGTGTCCATGTCATCTTGCCCCTCAAAGCTACTGGACATAGTTCAGTAAGGACTAAGTTCTCCTTTCTTCACCCTGAGCACCTCAGAGGTGGGGTGTTTTGGTGGGGAAGGAGGCTGCACCTGCCCTTTGGCTTTCTTCTTTCCCTTGTTGGGTACAAACATCTTCTCTACTGCTAAGACTCTTCATATCTTAGGTGTATTCTTGGGGAATACAAGTTTTTAACTGAAGCTCTAATCTGCCAACAGTACCACCCCTCACTGCTCAGGTGTCCCCTTCTTGTTACGCTACCAGCCATTGGGAAGAGACTGCTCCATACACCCAATGCCCAGGATGATGGCACCTGAGAGAACAGCGGGGATGTGCCCCCCTCACTTGGGCCACTGGATATATGCACTCCTGTATCATTTTATAAAGCTAGACAGAACCCAACTAAGATGTGTCTGCTCCCAGTTTTCATATATGGTTATTTTCTCGCACTCCACTGATGGTCAAATATTCTAGCTGTCTATTGGCTGTCAATAGCCTAGGTGAAATGAGCTCGTGGCTCATTTCTATCTAACAGAGGGATGTTTATCAATAAAACCACCATTACAGAACTGAGGCGACTGTCCATGGCAGATATACAGGACTAAAGCCTTATGTGTGCATTTAATTAAGTTCTGATGCAGAGACCTCTCTCTGCTGAAGACGAGTAGGTCTGAATGACTGATACCATGCTGTGCCAATTCCATGGAGTAACAAAGGACTCTACGGCTGTCTGCAGTGTTTGCCACAAACTCTGGAAGTGCACAACCAAAAACTAATTCTATTTTCTGCATTCATATTACAGATTGTGTCTGTTCCTGGGTTATACATCTTCAAGCAGTGCCTTTGCTGAGGATAGGAACATAAGACTCCATAAGACATGTCACCTGAGATCTTTTCCATCTTGGTACAAACTAGACTTCAGTAACGTTTTTTTTAAAGCAAAAGACCAGGGTAAAGAGAGCCTGTTTATTCTTGTCTAGAATAAAGCAGTAAGTCCCACATTGTTTTGAAACAGTAGATCTAAAAGTTAACCAAAAGTTAGTACAGGGAAACAGGGAAGCAATGCTATTTCCATTATTTCCCATGATTATTTATAAGAGAAATATCTAAAGACATAGAAGCATATATAAACCTTTATGAAATAGGTAACTCTTTGTAGGAGTACATAGAACAGACATACTAGAGAGAGTTAGATAACGTTACTCAAAATAGACCAGAGCTAAATATGCCGGCTCTGCTCACTTTCCAAACTTCTTTTTTTTAAATGCTGACCAAGCTCAGCTGGGCAAGACCTGCTTAGTGTAGTCATTTTCACATTCCCACTGAACATATCAGCTCTGACAATATTTTTTTTTAATCTCAACAGCAGAGAGTACTACATAATTCCCTCTAACTCAGCCAAGAAAAAAAAAAATAACTTGAGAAACTAGAAGTGCAGGTATAGTTTTATATGAAATTGCATGAAATTTTACAACGGTCCGATGTTCCTGATATTTTTATCTTAACACATCAAGGGTGATAGAAGCTTCTTTTTGCTGTCAAAGTGATCAAAGAGAGGTTGAGAAAGAATCTATAAACAGATGCTGCCCAGTGACAAACCTTAAAGAACAAGACTGTGGGGCCAGATGTTTGAGTGACCTTCGGACTACAGAACATGTTGGCATGGTGTTGATTTAGATAGCTGTTGGCAGGGGCTTTCGATCCAGCAGCTGAAAAAAAAATCTAAATTATGGAAATATTTTTTCTCATCTTTCCCCTAACTACAAAAACTGAAACTACTGGTCAGTGGGGCTGACGGCTGTCAAAGAAGTTGAATTCACCACACAACCCTGCCAGTAGGTATCACATCAAAAAGGAGTTAGCTGAATGAACAAGAACATCTTCAGGCTGTGCCATTTTGCATCCCCCTCAACTTTCAACAGCTGTTTCTTGAGTGAATACAGATGCAAAATAATTATATGAAATGTTTTACATTTTCAATATACCACATAATGTAAATATGGAATCTATGAGTACTTATGGGTGATATAGCATAAACCACCATCAGGAAAGGATTTGGGAAGTGGAATAGGAAACTGAATGACTACTCAATAATGGTGCCTTTCCTAAATTATGTTCTTTATACACCCTATTTGTAGAATTAAAATGGCATTACAAAAAAAAAAAACAAACAAAACGGGGATAATCGATCACATACATATTGTTTATGTCACATACTAGAAAACCCTGGAAATTATTATTACATGAAACATTAGTTGTGCTGCACTTTTCTGGATCTCAGTCTCAGCAAGGCCTTTCATTTTTTAATCAGGTCAGACAAATTAGTCATGTATTAGGAAATAAAAAAAAGAAAACAGACAGTCCTCAATCCAAAATTCCAGCAGATACTCACGTCTGAGCCACTGCATGCCACTAGAACAAATGGAGAAAGCAGAGAAAGTCTTGCTTTGTAACATTAAATGTGATTGAAGACTGTACAGTTCTTCTTACGCTTTTAGACGTTTTGTCACTTTACCTGGAGAAATATACACTGCTTATTCTGAATTGCTGCTGATGTCCAGCACTTGTCAAAACCGCTATCTGTCAAGCACTTCACAAAGTGTTGCAAAATGACAGATCAGGATGTCTGAATAGATGGAGCCCCAGGAAAAACAGAACAGATAGAAAATTCATGACTCTAAACTACATCAAAGCGACTTCTGTCAACATCATGTCAAAAGAAGGAAAAAAAGAACTGTTCATTTTAGAGGGTTTTTTTCATTATATAAACACTTTTTTCACGTATGAGCTAAGTGTAAGGAAAAATTAACTTGGTGTACAGTATGATCATTTGAATGTGCCAAAAATACTCTTTAAATAATCCAGGAATAAGGAAAGTTCTAACAGTAGATACTGTCTGGCAGTTAAAACCAATGACATCCAAAAGAAATGCATGAAGAATCTATCAGCTTAAAATAGGACAAACCATCTGGCTCCAAAGAAATAAAAGTACTCTGCTGTGTGTGTTTGTTGGGTTCGCAGAATCCTACAACTGGATTAATTTTGTATTTCCTCTCCAATCAGTTTTGATCATCTCTACTTAGTCTGTCAATTGCACAACCCTAATGCAATGTTATATTCCAGGCAGCAGACTTAGTAATATCAAGGCATTACTTTAATTTAAAAAAAGAAGCACCACCAGCATTGCTGGACCCTCCATTACAGATACATATTTTAAATAGTTCCTCAAAGGAGACAGAAAATAAGTGGGTTATGATACATGACTATATACATTCAAATTATACATAATCAAATTTTGAGAAAGAATCACATGCTCGGAACGCCATGACTAGTGCAGATCTAGAAACGCTTTCTGTCTCACTTACCTTTTGCTATAGGCAATTGCCATCAGCACTAAATTCAAAGAAGTTTACTAACACTGTATAGATCTCTAGAAATAAAGAGGCTAAATGCCCATGTACAATGGTTTAGGTGGCTTTTAGAGCACTGGGAAACATGAAGCGCACACACACACACAAACTCGGGAAAGTGGCACTTCATGCATAGTCAAGTAAGCATTAGCAAAATACGGCATTTACATCAAGTTTGGAACTCCAGATTTTCCACATTTACTGTCTCTGGTGTCATCTTTGCTTGCCGGTATGTAGTTCGTGGAACTGTATAGAATGGGTTGGGCTGGAAGGGACCTTTCAAAGATTGTCTGGTCCAACCCCCGGCCCCGGGCAGGGACAGAGCTCTTCCACCCACGTTTTCAAAGGGCCTATAAAGCTGCTGCTGCGGCCGCTGCAGGCTCTGACAGAAGCGACCGCTGATCCAGAAACCGGCGCTTTCTCAATGGCGCAAACCTGCTCCAATTTTCCTCGGAGAACTTGGCCATTAACCGTCAGCCAGCAAAGTTTTGCTAGCTTCAAAACGTTCATAAAAGAGCATGAAAAGGAATAGCGCCTTCTGGTTCAGAAAGGTGCTTTAGGATGTCCTGTTGAATGTGTACACACGGCTGGGAATTGCTATCTATTAATACTGGAGTATGGTGGAAGGCACGTCTGCTGCTTATTCTACGCAGAACTTAATATATCTTGCTTCCTACTTACAAAAAGATGTTTATTACCTGTAACTGTACAGAGGTGCGTGCTTCACAGCAGCAGTGATTGGTAATAAGCCTCCTTTTCTCATTTACATTGATAGCAAGCATTAGTGAAGATATATGCATTTCATTTCATGGTTCAGAAAGAACAAAGTATATGTATATGTGATAGCAGTGGGTGGTTAATGAAATGGTCTGACAAACATAAGCTAATACATAATCATACCAGAATGCGGACTGGAACACCTGTTCCTGCTTCACAGGCTTACAATTCTTAAAGAAAAGTTACTATTCGCAAGAATTGAAATCACTACTATTTAGACATCAATATGCTCCGAGGAAATTTTAGTCATTTTTTTGCAAACACTAAAGGGGGGGATTTTAATGATATCAAATCTCTTTTGCTTGTGTCCTAAGAGTAATGAAAACTTCACACATGCATGAAGCTCCAGTAATTATTTTAAACTGCCTTCTGTTGTCCCCCTGAGGAACACGGTGGTATTTGTTTGATGCAGTTTAATTAGTGTCAGGGTAATTAATGCTATGCTATCTACATGAGATCAAAACCCTTTCTTTGTAACACTCTGGTAACTAAGAACTAAGAAAAGGAAGTGGTCTGAAAATGTGGAAGCTTGGCAGGCTAGATTCAGAAATGAACCGAATCGCTCAAATCTGCATTTACGCACCCGAAATATTAAAAACATCCAGTCAAGTCAGCACCTTCAAGTGTGAGACTGGGATCGTAATGCATTAGAATGGCGCCATAAGACAGGAGACCCACTGCCTCCCATGTAAGTGAAATGCTTTTTCTATGGATGTAATCAAATTAAGTGAAACATTCATGGACACCATGCACCTTGTAAGGAGTTTAAATCCTTTAATAATGAAATTATATACTTTTGCACAACCAGATCACCATAGTTATTTATAAGCAGCATGTGGTGCTACCATGTGCTGATATATTTTTCTAAATAAAAGCATCATTTGAGTTTAATGAATGAATGTGATTCTGCTTTAATGCCTGAATAAAATTTGCATTTAATTGAATGTTCAGTCTCCACTTCAAAATAGTGCCCTCTACTAAAAGGACCAAGGAGATACCAGAGTGTAGAAGTTGGGAACACACACAGAAATTCCAGACACACGCATTGCACACACTACATAAATCCTTTTTAACTGTTTCTTTGGTAATAAGGAACTGCAGTATAAATCTCACAACACACAAACTCAGGCTGATTACAGGCTTAAGGAAATAGCTACAGTTATCTTGACTGGATAAATTATTATATCCTAGAGGTTATTCTGTGTTTTCTAATAAAGCTTCAGCAGCAAACAGAAAAGAAAGAAAGAAGGAAGGAAGGAGGGAAGGAAGGAGGGAAGGAAGGAAAGAAAGAGAGAGAGAAAGAGAGAGAGAAAGAGAGAAAGAGAGAAAGAAAGAAAAGAAAAAGAAAAAGCTTGTGATTTTTTTTCTTTGCAACCAAAGAAATTACGGGCTTGCCATAACGCCTTTGACACTATTACTTTGAAGAACAGAAAAATTTAAATTTTAGAGCCACACACATAGCCCGGAAAACATATTTTATGCAGTAATACAGAGTTTCTGTGAGGTTTCTTGCCTCAGAAAAGGAAACCCTGATTTGAAGGCAAACAAAACGGCTTGGTCTATCGCGTGCATGTCCTGAGGGTGCAAACAATAAAAGCCTTGTTCAGAAATGGCAAATATTCTGCCAAAAAGCACAAGCAGTAGCCCTACAGCAGTCTGCAGATTGCGTTGGTATCCATCGCCATTAAAGTCATGTTTATCTTTATCACAAGAGATTTCACCAGCTTACGCTGGTGGCACAGCAGCGTCTGAGGGTCTCCGCAAAACGCTGCTTTTGAGGTCATCCATGACCGAACACCTCTGTGGATCAGCTGACCAGCAAAATATGCTCCTTCCTCTCTCCAGTTCTGCTTCCCGCAACTCGGTTGTTTATCAGTTAAAGTGATAAATACAAATGACTTTGATAAGGCAGGCGACACACGATATAGTAAAGCAACCTGCCGAAAGCCTGCTGTAAGAACCGCCCGCAAAGTTCAACAACTGTGAAAGAACTATTAAAAAGGACACACAAACAAGTGACCTTGACTGACAAGCGCACTTCATCCCAGCAATAAACAGCGGCGGGGCTGATAAGTGTTCATTGGCGCAGAGAGTAATTACCTATCTGTCAGCGTTGCTGGTGTGTGCGAAATAGTATAAATGAAACATACATAATGTACAGCAATAATATCGGGCATGCAGAACCTAATGCATTATCATCATTCTCAGGGCTCAGGTTTATGTGGCTGCCACCACTGAGTAAATGCCTTCTAGCCATGATAATTTCATTCTAATCTCTGTTCCATATTATAATTTTCATAGCTAAAAGATACTGAGGAGCAATACGTTTCAATCAAGGGCTAAATAGAACACAACCTGTAACTGGGTATTTTATACACCTATATATATTTTTTTCTTTCAAAAAAAAATTTAGTCAATTTATGAATAGACTGAAATAAGCTGTAAATTTATGGATGACAAACTCTGTCTGTAGCAATGTCACAATGTCTGGAGACAGGCTTTACATATCTTGTACAAGGGATGCCAGCTTTGTCTATCATATCTCACAAAAGAATTCAACCCTCTGGAAGAATAAAGGTTTCTGCACCCCTTCCTAGCACGTTATCAAACAAGGTTAACTTTTAAATGAACAAAAGAAGGGTTCCTACCGAGTTAAAAATAATTAAAAAAAGCTTTTAGACAATGTATGTTATTATTTTAAATGTTGTTTAAAATTTTATTTTATTACATAAACTTCACAGCTAGACCACCGCTACGGTCTAGCAGTGCTGCTTCTTCATTAATATCTATTTTAAGATAAAGCCTTTTAATATTTTGAAATTATTTTGGGACTCTTTATGAAGAGGAAGGACAGTGATTTAAAGGCGTGCTCAGCCTCCCCTCCCCATCACGCCAGGAAAAGGCAGACAGAATAGCGCTCGCTTATCAAAATACATTTGACTGGATTTTAGTACGGGGTGGGGGGGGAAGCGCAGTAAAACGTGCGCTGGAGCCCGCGTGGCACCGCCTGCCCGCCCGACCAAACTGTTGCGCTGCCGGCCTCCCTCCGCAGCGCAGAAGGGATGCGCGGACCTCACGCATTCATGCTCAAGGAGCCTCAAAATGGGCCTTCAGCCGAGCGGGCGGGCTCCACCCGACTGCACCCCAGGGAGCAAAACGATGTCCCTGGGCACACTTTGGGGCGAGGGTGACTCCCCGGGGGGCAGAGGCGGTGTTCTGGGAGCTGCCCCGTGCTGGCTGGAGGAAAGGGAGGCAGGGGAGGCAGGCAGCCAGCCCAAAGCGGGGGCAGCCCGCTCTGCCCCAGGGCCCGCAGCGGGCTCCCACCCCACCTCCGGAGGGGTTTCCACACACCTGCGCTCGCCTCGGCCAGCCCCCGCGCATGCTGGGACTCATTACACCAACACCCTTCCTCATTAGATAAGCGATGCACGTCTGGGAAGATAGGCAAATGTGAAAGCTCAGTGATTACAATGAGCAGGGGTGGGAGGTTTATGCAAACCTTCATTTCATTTTCCATCAGCAGCCTGTCTTATCATCCGCTTCTTTGACCTTCCACCTGCGAGAAACTCAACTCTCTTCCAAGGCTCACCTGGACCCAGCCCTGGTTTGCCCAAACCTCCCCGGCAGCGTCCGTAGCAGCAGGCAGAGCCTCCGCCGGCCGCCTTTGGAAACAGCCTGCGTTCGCTGACAGATTTCATGAGCAACCCCTCCGACAAACCCAGATGAAGCTTCAAGTGGTACGGAAACCTGAAAGCCGGCATGTTTTGCCTGGCTGGGAGTTTCACTAGAGAAATTTCACATGGCTCTAAATATAACTCAACAGCAATATTTATTTTATTTAAATGTCTCAGAACATTGCATTTGACAGAAGACAACAGACTGGAAAATTGCTTATACAAAATGCAGGAGGTAGTTGCAGTATTTTCTAGCACATGGCATTACTCTGCACTTAGGTGACACCAGTATGGCTGCAGCCACCCCTCGCCCCTGCCCTGGCACCCTCCCGCTCTCTTGCTTTCTGACACGAGTCCTTAGACGATCGTATTTCAAATAATTATCCAGGACCCGGGGGACTGACAGACACGAGGCAGCATTTTGGCTGCTGAAAGTTGTATTTTTACCATATGCTGGTGGCTGAAAGTCAGGAGGGTGAAACTTTCTACCAAAGTCAGAGTTGGATCCAACGATGGACATACCAAAAATATATCATGAACTCAGCCCATAAACAGCATGCTGGTGATCTGCCTTATAAATATAACAACGTGTTGCCAATACAGAAATATTATACATTTCTTGTGAGGTTAAAAACAGAACAAAAATGCCCAAGGCAGGTTTCTGTGTCCACCTTACCAGATTAAAAGCGTGGCCCAAAACCTATCAAGCCACTACTCCTGGATTTACAGCCAGGATGGGTTTTAGAGGAATAAGAATTTAGAAACAAAGAGCTTTTTCTGTCTGTTTTCAACAAAACAAAACAAAACAAACCAGCCTCTCAGAGAAGGGGAGAGAATAATAACGGGAGGCTTTTTTCTCTGAGAAACGAGGTGAAAATGAAAATGTTTTTTAGCCCAGCTCAGTGCACTGGAGTGAGCAAAACAAATCCGGAACTATTCCGTCCCACTTGCATCAGTTTGCTAAGCCAAACTGGCACCCTAACTGGAACACAAAACCCTTCTTTGCGATGCTCGCTGACATCCAGACGGTATACAAAATTTAGTGCCTTGCTCCCGAGTACCGCTTGCAGGTGCAATAAAAAGGAAATACAGCGTGCTTAAAGGCAGCAAGAGGCAGGGTCCTCAGGAGCCACCGCCCCAGCAGAACCCTCCTCTTTGCAGACTGTGCATCAACCCCGTCAACAGCCAAATCTTTCAGAAAGCAAAACATCCGGGGCTCAATAAACCCCGTCCCAGGCTGCCCCGGACTCCCCCCAACTGTCCTCCAGTCCTCCTTTGTTTCTTTTTCAATCCCACTAGATAGGGCACCGTTCAAACGTGATGTGCATACCCCTGTAATAGCCAGTGCCTAAAGGATAAAAGGCTTATTACGCTTTCAGCTAAAGTTGTTAATCCCCTAACAAGCTGAAACAGCATGTGCCATAGTCTCGGAGGCCCGGGGTTGGACAGGCGATCATCACTTATGTAGGAAGTTGTTGCTACAATGGCAAGCAGCACGGTTCCTTCTGGCTTTCTGAGAATACAAAGGAAACAAACAAACTCAGGGAATGACACTTTAAATCTCAAATTAAAGGTACATTGCTTTATCAAGCATAAAGTTAGGAAGCATCAGAAGTAAAGCCGCCCTGCGTTACCATATCCCATTCCCTTCCTTTGTACCTGTTACCACACAGCCATCAGCTGCAGGTCTGTGTATGCTCTCTTCTTCCACGGCCTCGGTGTATCATAAGGACAGTTTTCAGGGAGCAGATTAAGACTATGCAGTAAACGAGGCTGTTTTCAGCAAGGCTCCTGCCTCTAAATGGCTCTCAGGGTCAGAGATTTTCCAGCAAGAGAGAGGGAAATGAAATTGTGTTAGGGAACTGGAGGGAAGCACTGGTGGTGTCAAGGGAAGTGAACAGCACACCAAAAGCAGTCCTGCGCCCCGCGCTCTCCTGTATTTCTTATGTCATGGGTGGCAAGGCCTTTAAATTAACATTTTGACAGACGTCTTTACCATATCTCTCACTCTTAGGATGCAGAATTTGTGGTACCTGGAGCCTGAACTTAAGCAGGCTTGAGGCACTTAGAGCTGGCATAGGTATGTAAGGGCCTGGAGATGCAGTATGTCTGGCACTAAAACAACATGGCTCGGAGAGGAGGCAGAGGGCTAGGAATTAGCTAGGAGGTGTTATGCCATCATCTTTGCTCCGTCAGTGGTTCACCACATAGAAGTGAGTTGCCTGAAACTATCTCAGTTTCCCCATCTGTAAAACAGGACTAATAGCAATCTTGTATCTCCCAAAGGAATCGTAAGGATTAATTAAATTCACATTTAATGGTCTCTAAAATACTCTACTGAAAAGTATGAAAAAACATCAGCTAAGTCTGGGTTGGTTTCAGCTGCTAATGCAGTGAGGCATGTTTCCAAGAAGTTCTTAAACCATCCTCACCTCCTCTATCACAAACCAACCAATTACCTGAAGAATAAGAAACCAGGCAGCTATCATGTGGCAATAAAAAGCTCGTTGTTGCCTATTGCATTGGATCCAACCTTCAGGACTACCTGCCGTGAACTGAAGAGAGCCAGGAGGGCCTTCAGAGGCTCACAGTGTCCTTAGACCTGTTAGCCCTGCTGAGCTCTGCAAGTCCTCAGTGTGACGTGAAAGGGGAGGCACGATCTGTGAGCTGATGGTGTATTTTAGAGCTGACAGCTTGAAAGCCCAGATAGATAAAGCTGTAAAGGTAGTCTGCCCTGTATCGTTATTGCAAAGGTATACCAGGAGTTAGGCTATTCTGGTTCTTTATATTAAGACAGAATATTCAAACTGTGGGGTTTTTTCCCCTGGTAAAAATAAATATTCTTAACTGTCCTGTTCCCCAACCCCAACATGTGAAAAAACAAGGAAATGCAACAGAGAAGAAGGAGTCTGCTATCACTTGGTGTTCCTCTTCCCAAATTCAGGCTCTTCCCAGTAGATGCCCCAAGCAGAGAATACGACTCTTTCCAGCAGATGGCCCAAGCAGAAAATATAACTCTTTGTTAAAGTAATGCAGAAAATTAGTAGCTTCTCCCAAGCCCAATGATGCCAGAAGGATTCTACTATTTTTACTTAATTATTAGTAAATTCTCCAACTGTTAGTATTGCAGAAGCAAACAGAAGTCCAATTAAAATTTGGAATCTCTTGTAGTAGGTGCTGTCATACCTGCCTCTCATGTCCTTTTGTGTTACTGTCAAACACTGAATTTCCCCCAGTATAAATTTTCCTGTTGGAAACCACTGGCATCCTCCCTCCTAAACAGCCTTGTCAGAGAGTGGACTAAGGCAAATTACATTGAAGCCAAGAATACGCCTATTCTGGCTATATACTTATTTAAAGTCAAGGACATTTTAAAGAGCAGCTCCGAGCTACTGTAGAGATGCCAGCCTATGATATTTTGTGAAGTATGTCTATGAAGTAAGTAAAAATAATAATAAAAACCCCAGCATGTAAATGATCTTTAATCAGAGACATTACCCATTACAAAGTAACCCTAGCTGTTAGTCTGAAAAGAAAATATAACATGCTACAATTAAAATGCTCTAATACAAACTATCCATCCCCAGAGATGAATTATTTAAGAAATCACAAATTGGTACTTTTTTCACTAGACGCTTAATACTGACACATGAACAGTTCCTTCTGCTGAAGTAAACTGAATTACTCCAATGAGCAAGAGTGGCACATCTGGGCTTTTATAAACAAACATCTATGTTTCTCTAATTCTCTAAAGGGTCCTTTTCTTGTCCATAAAGGCTGTCTTATGCAGCTTCCAGAACTGTAAGAATTCCTGACTGACTAGTAAGATGTTATTTTTCTTCCAGGAGAGAACGATTAATAAAATATTGCCTCAGCAATGAGAGACGATAATACATTTCTAAAATAAAATAAATATATAAAATAATATTTATTTCACGCAGTTAGAGATACCTACTGAAAGGTGTATCTCATCTTGTCTAGGATATAGGTGTTCTGTCACGTATACCATGTACCAGATCGTAATCTCAACAAAGAAAAATACCAGAGCTTTTCTCCCAATTTTTATGTAACATTATTCAGATCTTTCTAACTTTCTGATAGAAGAAGACCGTATGCCACAACCAAACATATAAGCAAAATGTCTGAGTTATGGAGCGTGAGAGAAACATAAACATGGAGCTGTTTCACTTTTATGAATTTATGACTTGGTATCATTTGAATGTATGTTATGGTCGGATTTTTGAAAAAGGCCTCACATGATCTCTCATTTCACATCCACAGCTTAACAGTGTTAAATTCAAATCTGCACCCATAGTATGCGGAGAAGTAGGGTTATCTTATCAATATAGTTGGCTGTGCTTTCAGAGCATATGTTGTACTGAACATCCAAATGACATTAGCTACATCCCAGTCTAGCTATTATGTAAAAAGGAAAGATTAAGGGTTTAAGGTTTTTAAAAACAGACAATTCCCTTCCTTATTATTTTTATTATTAAAAAAGACTGTGTACACACATATATACATACATGAACTCAAATATAAATAAGAGAATAAAGAGCTTCCATATTCCTGTGAGAATGCTCATACTAAACCAGTTGCATTAATTTCAATAGCTGTGTTTTGAAATACTTTAATTCAATCAGGACAAAGCTCTTCTTATAAAAATTATAATTAATGTTGAAAATACAACAGTTTTGTAAATTTACAAAGCAATAATCCTACACTCTGAAACTGAATATAATGGAAACGCTTTCCAACTGAAGAGAGGCACACACAAGAAACCATGGCCATGCCCTAGTAAGGATGTAGTTTAAATCACTCATTTTTTATCAGCCTGCAGCTTGGCATGAGTTTGAACCCAGTGGCTGGAGGTGAAAGATCTCTGTACTAATTTACTGCACCACTGAAATGCCTCCTAATCCCTTCTGTGACTCCAAATTAATTTAAATCTGTCTTTGTAATTTTTTTGCTCTTATATCTTAACATATCCAACAACTTCTACTAACACCGAAGATCTCTGTTCTTTCTCTTCTTCTCTGTAAGGAAAATGAATCAGAACGGATGTCAACATCAGCCGTGTTCCTGGGATAACAACAGATTTCATCCTCTGTAACCGAATCTAGTCCGGCACAGCAGTTCACATCTGCAGTCACGCAGGTTACCAGGAGCACCTTGCCTTCAAGTCTTTATATACAGTTTGCATTTACTCCCTGTTTTCAAAACCTTTGAGAGACTTGCACAGCATTCATAGAAGACAGCCTCCTCTCCTTTAAATGTCAACCACTCCTGACAGCTCTGCCCCTCAGGAACTCTGAACCCTGAAGGATGAATCTTGTGTTCTCAGAACAGGGCTCCTTCAGTACCTGGTTTCCTCCAAAAGAAGCCTAACATACAACCTCTGAGCATTCACACCAAGAGGGAAAGATACAGGGGAGCCTACTCCTTTAGGGAGAACTATCAGAGTTATTTTTCCTTAAGATGCAAACCACCTTATGTTTTTTTGTTTCTTTAAAAAAGTACATATATATATCTCTAAATATATATTTATCTATAAACTATCAATCAATATATATGCATACATAATATAGACACACAATAAGTTTTAATATCATCGTCTCGGGCACTGTATGGAAATGTGGAGGTATACTTTGATTTGTGTTTCTCCCTGAGCTTCATGACGATTTCTGATGGCAACCTACCCTGTGCTCCATTCCAACAAATCATTGTACCAGTCCAAAAAGTTCCTAACTTTGTAATTAGAAGCAGCAGAAGAAACGTCCTGCAGCCTGCCATGGATTTGCGACAAACATTTAATCCAGTACCACCTTTTTCCCTAAACGTCTACCTGTGTCCATTTTGATATCAGATTTTATTTTGTTGTTTTGTGGGAAGACGGCTGAATTCTGTTGGGGATATCCTGGCCATGCCAAAGTCAAAAGGACCGCCTTCAAAAAGCATGCAAGCTCTTGGCTTCCAGGCCATCTTGAGGACAAATGGCACTGGAAACAGCACACAAGATGTTACTGCACAAAGGCCAGAGGCACTTGAGATGCCAATCTTCTGGATCTTCAGTTTAATCCAGCGCAGTCACGCCTCTGAGCAAGCAAACCCCCGTGGCGCTGGGGAAGGGCACTTTCAGTCCAGAGGGCTGTTGCTAAACAGCTGGACCTGGGGAGAAGCCGGGACTCGCACACACTGCTTGGGACTTACCCCCCTCCGCAGGGGCAGAAGGAAAGACATTACTTATGCACTGGGCCACTCAGTTCGTTAGCCGAAATGAAGAGAGTGGTATTTGTGAGTTAAGGCAGGATGGGCTGGGTCACCTGTGATGCTCTGCTGATTTAGACCGCCTGATGTCAAAGGAGCTCTGCTAACTTTCAGCAACAGAGGCCCTGTCCTATTTATCTAAAAGCTTTCTGCATCTGAATTTTGTGCACACTTATCTCAACTGCGCATCCATGTGACTGTGTAAATGGGTCTAAGGCAATCTCTTTACATGTACATTTATCCAATGTGCATGCCTGACACAAAACTCATGCAGCAGCAGAGAGCTGACAGACATGTTAAAGCTCCTCCTCTTATTAAGTCTCCCCAAAAAGTAATCAGGCCATTAATGGTTTCAAAAAACAGCACACTCATCGGATTTATGAAATTTAAATGCTTTGCAGATAATATGCAGCTTCTCTTTTTTCTTGAAAATCCCCCCCTGCAAAGATTTCATCACTTGGCAGCACAAAATTATGATGACACATTAAAAACTATCATCATCATCCTTATTGTCCTGGTTTCGGCTGGGACAGAGTTAATTGTCTTTCTAGTAGCTGGTACAGTGCTGTGTTTTGGGTTTAGTATGAGAAGAATGTCGGTAACACCCTGAGGTTTTCAGTTGTTGCTCGGTCGTGTTTAGACTCAGTCAAGGACTTTCCAGCTTCTCCTGCCCAGCCAGCAAGAAGGCTG
>JAVKLA010000027.1:15453265-15475367 GCA_034782735.1 Sagittarius serpentarius
TTAGTGTCATTGTTAGTTTCTTCCTTTCTGTTCTGTTAAACTGTTCTTATCTCAACCCATGAGCTTTACCTTTTTTCCGATTCTCTCCCCCATCCCACTGGGTAGGGGGGGAGTGAGTGAGCGGCTGCACGGGGCTTAGTTGCTGGCTGGGGTTAAACCACGACACTGATTTAGGTAAAAACCACGTTTATCACATCCAACAGCACATTGCTGAGGTCCTTCTGATAAAGAAATTAGGCCTCCACGTAGGGAATACAGTGCCTGTCTAATCTTTCTTCCTCTGTTGCTGTGTCAAGAGGCAGATCTTTCCAACATACAGATCCTCACTGGACTCAAAGCTATTGCAGGAAGCTTTAAAATGAGATATATGGGCCATTCTGCTCAGCTCCTCTGAAGTCTTTAGGGCCTTGTGTGCCTGCCAGATTACAATTTGCCTCTGGCAGAGGCCGCTATTTTTTGAGTCAAAACTAAAATCTATGTATAAGAAACTAAGAACTAATTTTCTAGGTAACTATTGTGGTGATGCCTATCTTGTCAAACAAAGTCTGAAGTATCAATTCGAAGTAAAATTAGAACCCCCCCCCCAACCATCAATTAATGAATTTGGGATTTCTCTTTGCTATCCATATGAGATTGTTTAAAATGAAGTCAATTTTAAATTCAGTCAATTAAGAACATGATATAAAAGCAGCTTCAGGGGCCAGACCTGCCCCCAAGCCAATTTACCAATTTTGTGGCTTTGCAATCAGATTTGTGTATTTTTGTTAAAAAAAAAACAAACCGGCCCTCCTTCTGTATCAAAGGCACAAACAAACAAATGTCAAATTTGACTAACGCTCCACTGGCTTCAACAGGCTTTGGATTCATTCTCACCATTTCCTTCAGGGAAACAGCATAACATCTTATAAACAAAGTACTATAAAACATAAGCAAATGGAGAAAAAAATATTTTCCTTTTTTCCAAGACAGTAAACTGCCTTGGAATAATAACAGAAATGCATCTTCAATTGCTGGTGTCCTTTATTTTCATGTTCAGTAGTCCTGAATGTTTATGGAAGGTTTTAGCTAGGGATGCTCTTACTTTATAATCTCAGAATGAATTGTTTTGACTTTGAAATTTACAGGAATTTAAAAGTTACTGCTTGCAAGGAAAACTATAAAAAAGGCAAGACATAAACAATGCTATTAGAGGTAATCACTAGAACAAACTAGTTGTAGTTTAGTATTTTTGGAACTATGTCTATAACCTAAATCAGAATGGGATGTCCATTGCATCAGGCACTACACAAAGCCAAAGCAAATGAAGAAGGCATTTTCTTCCTCAAAGATCCTACTTTAGACAACAGACAACACCTGTTTAAAGACAGCAGGAATCAGTTAACATCAATTAGCAGTCACCTTGGCACACAAGCAGTTAAACCATTTTTTGTGTCATCACAAGGAAATGCAAGCTCTGAAGAGTCATTTCTCAAGGCAATATCCTCAATATCCTCAAAGATGAGCTGGCATTCTGGGCTGATAAGGAAGAGTGTGTAAATACTTGGATACTATACAGTGAGAAGAGAGACCATGGGAGACTGCAAGAATGAGACTAAGCATGTTGGATTTGATGGATTCATTCCTGGTGGTCTTATGCTGAGCTGCAATAACTGAGTCATAACAGAGCAGGGAACTGAACAAGCATATAAGATATACAGACGGACAAGAAAGGTGGTCTCTTGGAAATGTTATGCAAAATAATCTGTAAGGTTTGGCATAGTCTGGCTGGAAGATGGAGTAGATGATAATGCCATCTGTATGACATGCCTGATTCACAGGAAGACTGGTGGCAGGGGCTACAGCAATGGAGAAAAGGGCAACAAGAACAGTGGGGGTTGGAAGGAAGGTTGGAAGAATGTAAAGCTGTTTCTTATAAGAAGGTCAGAAACGAGAAAATGAGGCATGCCAATTAAAATCAAGTATGTGCATATTTACGCCTTTAAATAAACGAGTTCAATTCCATTACTGGTGTTTAGGCAGTTAGAAGCTATATTTGCCTGCATAACCTAGATGATTAACTGCTGCAAGTTTTTGGAAAAGATCAGCTCTTTACTGTCAAAAAGACACTGGTTGTTCATTGTAAGACCAATAAACATTGAAGCACTAAGTACTTATTCCACGGCATGTAACTTTGCAGTGAACTCAGAAAACCAAACCCAAGCTTTCCTCATCAAGGATATCAACTTTTGGTCAGAGATTGAACAATACTCTCCAGAAGCCAGTATTATCTGGGAAATAATGAAAGTCCTGTTTGAAATACTCATTTACATGTAGGCCGGACCTCCAAGGGTGAGTGACTTGAGGTCAGGAATTAGCCATATTTTCCTCAAGTTCTGAGGACAAATTCTTATAAACATAGACACAGAACAAAGAAGAGTTTCTTTCATCCTTCTTGGAGAGCTGCTCAAGCTGTAACTGAACATCAACTAATACCTAGTTGTTCATGCTCAGACCAAAGGAGATCTCCACATTACAAAAATTAAAAAAGGTGAAACAGATAATACCTTGCTCAAGGGTCAAAAATCTGTATCTAGGCAGGCTGAGCATATGCATGTCTTGACTTCATTAATTTCACAGAAAAACTGTACAAGTCAGTCCACCTTGAGAAGTGAGCCTTGGGGTTACGAATTAACTCCTCCAGTGGCTGTTCCACTACTCACCATTCCTTGCTAAGCCTGAGTAAGCTAACCTAGTTTTACAGCTTATGAGCAACTGCTGGATACCTTGTTTGTTTCTAGCTCTCAGGAGATTTAAAAATTTTTTCCCAAGCTTTTTTCAACAAACATTAAACAGCTTTGGACACATTCTACATAAACCCACCAATTTTTGCAAGATGCTTCCTAACGTACATAATGCCACATCCACCTTTTCTGTCTGAGGGATGAGACAGGACAGTTTCTCATCCAAGGCAAAGGCATTTATCTTAACTGAGATTGGCATATCTCGGCCCAGTTTCTGAACCACCCCTATGATGCCCTTTCTTTACCAGCTGTAAACTGTGTCAGAGAGTAGAAGAGGCAATATACATCCAAGTGGATGCAACAACCATGTGGGGTGTTCTCTGACTTAGGTTAGGACAGAATGTATCAGATAGATAAAGAGAAATTACCATTATAGCAGCAGAAACAACCTACATGTTTATACTAACTGTCCATTTTAATTCTGCCTTCAGTTCCTCCCAATGATCACTTTCCTTCTGAAATTTCCTGATCTCAGTTTCTGTCTGAACATACTTTTTAAGGAAACCTTGAGCATCAACAGCTCACCCATCCATGAGAAGTGAAATAAAGTCTTGCCATAATGAAAAAAACAATCATTGCATCCTTGTTTTAAATAGCTCCCTAGTCAAGATGGCCACAGTTGGAGAGCCAGCATTTGGCAAGAAAATTTCTCTCAGTGGGAAGGTATCTTGCCTTCTTTGAAGGAAAACTTGCTTTGATTTGGTACCTTCTTTTCAGTACATACTGAAAGCTCACGCATGATACAAGGTCTGCTGGAGTGAAATCTTGTCACTGACTTGTTTGGTTTTGTATCGAGCCCCAGTAACTGAAGAGCTATTTGGTACATGAGCCCACCTGAGTACTCTCAAACATGCACTGAAAAACGTGGGGGAATCAGTGCTGTGAAATGGCAGGGATACCAAAGCTTGAAGAAAGAGCTCCTACAGCTCTCAGAAGCTGTTTGGAAGTACTCCTGTCACCTTCCATGATCTGAAGGAGCTGTAGCAGCTGAAGGAACAGATCCATGGGCATTCAGTTACACTGTGTGCTTGCATTTTAAGTATTATCTTACCTACAACCAAATAGATTTACTTCAACTTCTCAGGAAACAGCTGCCCAATGATGAGTGAAGACCTACCAATTCCTCCTCCCCTATTTTTTACATGGGTGGTTTTGCTGCTATTGAAACAAAAAACCCAAATCTCTTTCAGCTGAGTCAGATCTTGTACACTACATTTTGGAAACTAACTCCCTTCTAAAACCAAAGCTGCAGTACCTTGAAAGCAGAGGTTCCAAGAGAAAAGCTGATATATCTTAAACAATAGTGCCACTGTCATATTTTGAACATCTTGGAGTTTGCTAAGCTTCAAACTTCTCTATGCCTTTGGGCTTTGTCCTTTTGCCTATCAGCTATGCAACTATTTCATCTGAATTGATAAGGAATGGTTATGCCTCTACATACAAATCCACTTACACTTCTACTTAAAGCTCCACTGCCCAGACCTCTGTACCATGATTTTCACAGAAGAACTAAGCCCTTCTTTCAAGGGACACAATTCCCCCAAAAAGAAAACACGGGAGAGGTGGGATTTGCCCTGAACTTTGAGGAATAACTCCTTTTCACCACTGGATCACTGGATGTGTCTGTCTATCCTAACCTCACACCCTTTTTCTGTCTTTGGTCTCCTAATAGCACATCCTACTTTTTTTTCCCCTAGATCTGTCAGCCTGCCAAAGAGTTGCTTTGAAACAAAAATTCACCAAGCTATTCTTTCCAGGGAAATATTTTTCTATTTTTTCCCCAGTACATTAATAGAACTAACTATAAATTACACCTTAACAAGCATTCCACATAAAAGGTGTACCTACAAATCTTTTAATAGCATAAAAATATTTGGATCCAATGGGGTATGAATCAGCAAGTTTTTTGCAATCTGGATCTCGGTACAGAAGCTGCCGTGCCCAGGTGCGCTTTCCTTACAATTAACCTAATGCTGGAACGGTGCTGCCACACTCAACCAGCATGATGAATGTACAGTAATGGTTTTTAAATGTTCCAATGTATTACTATTTGTTTCTGCAATAGCTTGCAATGAAATCCAGGCCACAGTAGAAATTGTTATTTTAAAAAGACACGTTATAGCTGGGTGGGAAGGGATAGGACAGAATGTACTGCTTCCCTTTCAGCAGCGTCCTAAAACCAGTAACAGGCAGGCACAGGAGAACGAAGCTGCATCTTTACAGGCTATCCATCAAGCCAATATCAACAGTCTGAATGGAATACACAAATGTGGAGTTCAGGACGTAAACACACATTGGTCTCATAAACAGGCACTACACAAATTCAAACATGACCATACAAATCAGTAATTACTGCCATAAAAGGCAATTTTAAATATACACCATAGACTTTCAGTTACACAGGAACAAGATGCTCACAAACCGAGCTGATAATGCAGCCAAAGCGTTAAGACCTACAACCACTGCATGAAATTCAGACTTTGCTGACGGCAAAGCCAAGCACCTGTCTAGTTAGCAATGCACCTACGTCTTCGCACTGAAGAACTCCAACATGCCCTTTTCCTGAGAAGGTCAACGATAAAAACCCCTGGGTCTCCGAACGGAGGAATGCCGAGCGTAGGAGTCGATGCACCAAATGCAGTCGGCGCTCCTGCTCAATGCCCTCTGCTGGGACAAGCCGGGGGACAGGAGGAGTCTGGGGTGGGTGAGGAGGACCTGGAGCCGCTCCAGCATTCCTCAGCGTGGTTCCCCGTTTCCCTCGCGTACGCGCGCGCGAACAGGGACAATAACCAACCTCGTCTGGTGGGAAAACAAGGCCCATCGAGAACATTTACATCACAGGTTCAGACAAAGCCCGCAGACACCGGCTGCCACGGGAAAGGTTTACTGTCCATACTACGGCCTGTCATTTTAAGTGACTGTATAGATACTGCATAGCGATAAATTAACTAAAAGACAATCATCAGCCATGCTTAGGATGCTTCATTTCAGAGACACATTATCATGGCTGTAAAATGCTTTCTGAGCATAAAGCTCAGAATTGGTCTGTGCCTTAAGGCACTTCTTCTCTGCTTGAGTCCTACCTAACTAAGACACCAAAATGTAGTTTGTGACAGCCCAGATCAGTTAATATTTCAGTGCTGGTCACTTCCTGATTTTAAGGCTGATGGCACTGCATTTTCAATTCTTTTTAATGAAGAGTCAGGACTGTGATGAACTGAGAAACTGCTGGCGTTATCTTTTGCAAGTATTAGGAGAGCAGCTGTTTGCCTGCCCAGGTTTGCTCTGATGCCTGCTTATCTATGTGACTGTGCTCAGAATCAAAGGAACTACAAAAGCAAGTACATAAAGGAAAGGTTAAAAAAGTAATGACAGCTACAGGTACACAACTTCTGAGGAGGTAAAAATCACCACAGTTGGTTTTCTTCAAGCTACAGTCCTCCCAAGATCAAGCCTGCGATGGACAGAAACCTGACATCTTCAAAGGCCTGAGAAGGGAGAGGGATTTTTCTAGGCATGCCAGAAAAATGAGAGGGTATGTTAGTGAAATAGCCAACAATCTGGAAAACTGAAACCCAGAAAGCAGGAGTATGTTGTGGGTTGAACGGGCTCCTCCTTCCAGCTCAAACATGAGGATTAAACTGGACCCGTGTGAATTACATGAGAGAGATCACATTTAGGTAAAGGAATACATATATTTTTATATACATTATTTTTTTGCCATTGTGAACCTTGGGTCCAGTGTGCTTGGTAGTTTTGGAAATATCTTTTGTTCTGAAACAGTAGCTTTGCGTAATTTTAATCAGCTGCTTCCAAAGGAAATGTCTGGATGGTCCCATTGCACTGGGTCTGCTGATAGCGTCAGGAGACTCTAAGAAGAGTAATGTAATATAGGTCCTAATTTCAGAAATGGCACTGCAGGTAGCAATTGTCCCTAATAATTAATACCTACAGCATGGCCTGACAGATGAGAAGGCTAAAAAGTTTACACAGATTTGAAAAAAAAAAAAGGCATTCTATTTTACATTCAGAGATTAAAGTAAAATATACATCATTAGTACTGGAAGCTATCTGGATGGGCAGTTTGGAAGTCTCTGAAGAATACAACCTGTTAAGACTACGCAACAGACTAAACTATTAAAAGACTGCCATTTGCTAAAATAAGACTTTAATTGTACACTGACTCCAGACTGCACCGGGAGAAAGTTACACACTTAAAAGAATGGAGTTTTCCATGACTCCTGCCTAACAAAATTTTGATTGAAATCAAAGTGGCAGCACTGAGAACACAGGGTTGACATAACAAATGCCATAGCCAATTTGAACAATTGTGAGCCCAAATCTGCCGTCATTTACATATACATGTGATTCCAGCTGGTGAGCTCAAATTATGTATGCACAACCAACAGAGAATACTTTTTTATATATTTCCAAGTTTCACCACAAAAAATACAATGGAAATTGAAGTCAACAGCATTTAAGCAAAACAGAAGATGCTTTAAGGAATATGCTGAAAATCACCTTGCTCCATGTATCGGTCCTAAATGCTGCAGGAGTCTGATAATGATGTGTGGTTTAGCATATAAACTTGCACTGTAAATACAAAGAGAATGCAAAAGGACGCACCAAGGACGTCAAATGCAGCAACAAGTCAACATTTTTTTGTATCTCAGCTGTTGTATTGCTGTTTGTGCTGCTCTCCTCTGTGGGTACGCAGCTCAAACTGATGACAGCAAGGCTTCCCAAATGGGAGCATGACTCACGCGAGTCTCTCCGGTGGCCTAAACAGAACAAAATCATTCTTGAATATGGCCGATTGAGCCTGGAATCTGAAACAATCAAAGATGAAGATGATCACACTGTGCTTCTCCTTCCAAGTGGGAGATGGAGGAAGTTGTGTTTACATGCTTGCTCGGGCCAGCTTTGCCCACGAGGTCTGAGAGAGCCTAAGCAGCGGAGCAACTTCTCGTGGGTCTGCCTACACCACCATAGCTCTCCACAACCACAGAAGTATCAACCACACCTGTAACAGCCACCTCGACCACTGCATGATCAGTGCATAATTTTAGCAGCTCAGACACCACGTACAATGAGATGACACTGCCCGCCAAGTGCCAGGAGCCTTCAAAGTGTAACCCACGAATCTTGTAGAATCAGTGAATTGCATCTCAGATGTCTGCAAAGGTTAAGTAAGAAAAGCCGGTCTCTTGCAACCAGGAGAGGTCTGCATCTCCAAAGGAAAAAGAAAATAGGTGACCACATATCAAATACTTTGAAAGCATCTAACTTGCTCCATTTCACAGTGCCCATTGGGGTGGAGGCACTAACATAAAGCGGTCCATTGGAATTTAGAGGACAATAAGGTGAGGAAGTTTGCTGCTTTGCTTCACACATCGTTTCTTTCACACATTCCTCTTTCTGGGAAGAACTGATAACGCTGTCTATAGTTCATCTACAAGTGCCTTCCACTAACTTAACTGAGAGATCACAACCCTTTCAAATGAAATTTCTAAGCTCATGGAAAAGGCAGATCTAAACAACAGTCATATAATCTGTGTTTAACACTTGGATACTACTTTAAGACTCTACAATTAATTACATTTTTCCTTAATTATTCAGGTTTTTTCCTTTTATGCTTCTTCAATACTATTAAAATACTGTTTTGTAAAAAGACTTGTTCTTATAACCTGTTCTTAAAAAGCCTTGTGAAAAGGGAGCTTTCTTTTACTAATAAGCACATATGGTTTGAAGCTGTCTTTTCATTAAAATTGTATATGCCAACTTCAGTATTTCACCTGAAATGGATCACTGCATTTTTATGTTTCCTTATGAAAAAGTATAAATGGGCCAAAAGAGTGTAACACAAGCCTATATGCAAAACCAAGGCATACATCTTCTGATCCTTTCTGAGATCAGTGTGCAAGTCTAGCAAGATAAACCAGGTACAATACAGTATTCTTCCCTTTATGTTACAGCCTTCTTTTATTATTTTTATTGAACACTGAGTGTTTCAGCAGCAAATATTTCCAGTACAACCAGTCTGCATTTGCTGATCAGCTCTTTCTCAAGAAATGGACAGAACAAGCCACGGCCAAAAAATGACCACCCATCTCATAGGGAAGGGCTGGAGCAGAACATAGCATGTAAAACTGTAAAACAAAATGCGACTCCGACTTGCTATGCTACAGCACACCACTTGCTCTTTTGCTAGCATACCTAGAAAAATATATTGAGAACAAATGGTGCATTTGACCTTACTGACAGTAGCACCGGAGGGAATCCTGTGTTGGTTCAGAGCTGGTAAACCTGTGTATATCATCACTAGAGTGCAATTTGTCGTTATTGTTCTTAAAAAACAACCACCCCAAACCTCCCCCAAACCCCTACAACATTAAAAAAACCCACTATTTTTTTTCATAGCATTGATATTTTAAAACACTATGTGTTAGTATATATACATTGACACTTTCTGGAAAGGAAATAAGGACTTGCTTGACACCACAAGGGTGAATTAAGTTTACGCATGTGTAAATACAAACCACAAAATACTATGTTTATGGTGTGATATGATAAATGAAATCAACCTTGCATGACTCATGATGAATAAATTTACTGAACTACATTTTTTTACCTTATGGGCACACGCATTAACCCATGAAAAGAAAATGATTCCTTGGCACTACACTTCTTTGAAGAGAAAATTCAAAAGGACCCGCTCCTGTCACCAAACAATGTCTAAAGCTGCTCACATCAGGGCAAGCGTGGGGAGGTTAAACAGCAGCAAGGGGCAGATAGAGACAAGACTGAAAGATTTTCACCCCTCTGAGTCAACAGGGGAGTGTTCCAGCTGACATATGCAGCCTCTGCTTGCCCTTTGTCATGTCTGCGTTTCACCTCAAAAACTGTCAGTGACTTGTCAGAATCAATCAGAAAAGCTAATGCAATTCTGCAATGATGTACAAGTTTGGACAGCATGACATCAAATTTCTGGTAGTGTGTGTCAAGTACCATATGAAAACAGATGTCCTCATTACTCCACTGCTTTGGTACAAAAGAGTACATCTTACCTTTTTGACCCTTATCTGGCAATTGGGGGATTATAATAAAGGACAGCAAGCGGTACAGCTTCTAGCCAGTACTTTTATCATATAAATCGAGTTCTAACGCTCCTTATCTTCCGGCAAAAGAATTCTACTTTATCAAGTACCGTTTTCCTACCAGATGCTGCTTTTTGTTCCAAAGACTTAAAAGTCAGACTGTCAGTGCTCCACCGACCTGTGACAACCCACCATCTTGCTTAATGCAACAGGGGTTTCTAGAGCTTGAGTCATTAACTGCTACAGCTTGACCAGAAAAGCCAAAGCCTGTTACTGAGCAGTTGTGCAGCTCCTGGACGGAGCCTGAGCTCCGAGCATGATGAGGGACCTGTGATGCAGCCTCACCAGGGGGTTACCTATCCCCTAGTCCTTTCCTACAGCCAAAATGCTTGCTCCTAATACGTTCCATGGTCCTCAGGTGCCATACCTGCAGGTGATGCATGGAAAAGGACCTATGGCTGCAAACTTATCCAAAATACAGGCAGTATTTTAGCTGCACATTTTATTTCACTGTCTTAAATTAGGAACAGTACTCTTCCAACAACCTTCCCTTTCATTAAACCAGGACATACAGAACCAAACTAGAGTGTTCTCTAGCTACACTTCTCCTCTTTGATACTGTCATCAAAGCTCCACTGATGCTATGTAAGAGAAGTGAGAATGTTTTTTAAGGAAGTAGTAAGTTAGGATGCCAGCAGACTAACTGCCCAGGACTCTTTTGCCTGACGTGTAACTGCTGAAACTAGTGAAATTCCCAGATGAACTAGTCTATCCAAGGCAAAGCATGGATAACCATCCTTCAGGGCATCCTTGTGGGAATGACAGGAAGATTCTTTAATTCCATTAGTAAAGGAATTAAGGGAACTCTATAACCTGGGGTGTATTAGCAGGTAAAAGAAGCTTGATACAAAACTGATTTAAATGTAAAAATAATAAATTCCAACCACATGTAATTAGAGGGAGAGGAGTAATTTTATCTCATGAGGAAAATGCAAGCACGCCTCCCTGTACCAGGTAATACCCAGGAACAAACTCTAAGTAGATGCCTCAGGAAGGAGCACCATTCTCCCGGCTCGGAGAGAGCTCTCAATCTAAATCTTCCCAGAGAACTCCCTTCGTGCTAACAAGGAATGGTGAAGTGAGTCTCTAAATTACTTAGTTTGCTGGTTGTGCCTCTCCCTTTCTCACTGGGCTCTTTGGGGTGTACAGCCTGCTGCTATTTAGGATGTCTGTACAGCCACAAGCCCTCTCTGGGAAAAAGCTGGCAGTGAAGCTTCTGTGCAAGGACAGGCATTGGTAAGGGTATGAATCTCATCTGCAAGAGCTCACATTACGTATTCCCCAGCAAGGAGATTTGCTTGCACAAAGCCACTCAGCATAACATAAGACAATAATATCCAGAGTTTTGTATCACTACTCCTGTTCAAATCTCTGAGCATGTTATGAAAGAGAAGCAGGAACCAGTAATAAGATCTGGTACATGGAAATGTATGATCCCTGCTTTAATAACAGGTCATGCTACCACCAGTTCCTAGAACACATTATTCTTCAACAGCAATGGACAGACAAATGTAATAAGGATGGAAGTGTCATCAGTTGGAGTAAGATGGAATCAAGCCTTTGAATCCTTTCAGTTAGTGGCTTATCTACTGGGAGAGACAAAAGAAATCCTGCAGAGTACAAGTGATGGTTAAGTCCTTTGTGATTTGGATTGAGGCTGCAATTAGCTCACTTGCTCTCACAAGCACCAGAGCAACTCATCTTGGGTGCTAAACAACTTTGGTCAACACTAAATTGGCCTGACTTTTAATTTGCCATGGAATTGGCTTCATCTGTGTCCACTCTTCACAGAGATTTTAGTGGCTGGCTTTCCTCCAAATATTTCAAAGCTTCTTACTCAAAGTTCAGCCCTTCCAGCTACCCACATCCCAACAGAGTCGTACACACAACATTTTATTCCATTATGACATCTAACACACTTTGAGCTGAAGTGTGGTTTGCAAGAGTATGGTAATATCAGCATATTTAGCACATGAAAGATATGAGATCTTTTTGGCTATGAAGAGTAGGGTTGGCATATTGCATTGCAGCAGTAGCTACTGTATTGCATGTACAATAAAGGGCTTCTATACTTCATCCAAAGTCAGTCCTTAAACACATACTGGTGCACAGTTTAGAGGCACCATAGCTACAGTTCACAATTCTTTGGTATACACTAAATGCACCCATTTGACCTCCCACACCTTGTGCATTATTTCCTCTTTCTGTGCCACCTCTTCTCACAAGCCCAACTTGTCCTAGAAGATGGACAAAATGCAGGTCTTCGAATGAAGACAATAAAAAGTATTTTCATCCCCATCAAATGCATGAGTGAAAAATGACGAACAGTGTTCAGTGCAGCGCCAGTTAGTAAAGCAACTGTATCAAATATTAAGGCTAAATAGAGACTTTTTTCAGTCATAATAAGTATGCATCAAAAAGATTTGCCCACCTTCCCCATGTACTGTATATGAGCTGATGTTGCTTTGATTACCACTACAGATTAAAAGCTCATCATTACAGGAGAGGAGTTTTTTGGCAGCCAATCTGAGAATGACCTCCTATTCCATATGCAAGCTGCAACTTTCTCTCCTCTCTTTGCTGAAACACATGCCAACAACATGGAGTATTAGAACCCAAGCAACATGCCTACCAGCATAAAACACTGCACAAAACTTGCCATCGTTTAGGCTGGGAGGGACCTTTTGAGATCGTATAGTCCAACCCACCGGTTCAAGCAGGGTTATTTACAGCTGGTTGTCCAGGACCTTATATTGATGATGGGAGACTCCATAACCTGTCTGGGCAACCTGTTCCAATGTTTGACCACCTTCACAGTAAAGAAGTGTTTTCTTGTGTTCAGATGTAAGAAATAAGAGAGAACAGGCCACATGTGACAAATATTAGCCATGTCACTTCACACGCCACTGAAAGATGTTCTGATACCTACATGTTGAAGAAAAGTAAGAACCTCAGGAGATTATAAGGGACAGATCTAAAGTGACCTACAGGCAAGTAAACAACAGGCATTCCGGAGAAACTTCTCTCCTGTTTCCCTACCATCTTACGCTCTCCCTCCTGCCATCCATGCCGAGGGTACCCACACCTGCACTCCCTGCATTTTCCCAGCTGGTCAGGGTTCTTCACCCCCTCTCTTTCCCTCTCTCCCCAAGAATCGGGAAACTCCAGGATACACGTTGCACCCCTAAGGCCAAATGTCTTCCACTGTATCTGTGTGACACCTCCAAAGTGAGGCAGCCACTGGCTGCCACCCTCCAAGTATTGCTGCCCAGACAACACCAGTTATAACACAAATATTTAACAGATTTTCTCCTTAAAATTGAAATGAATGACATTTCTTCAGTAAATATGCAGAATATTTTAATTGAATTTGTATTTATTCTTCTCTTCCCTGAGATCTCTGGAGCAAGCGACAGATCTGGCTCTAGGACTGCTCTATCTGCAAAATAAATCTCATTTCTCATTGAAAAAACTCAAAACCCTAGGTTAATATTCTGATTTCTTACTATACTGAATACGAATCTTTTTACGGTTCTTTTGCACTTGTGACTCTCGGTGCTGTCATGAAAATATTTTACTAATTTCCTCAAACATTAGCACAGGCTTCCAGTTGTTAAAATTGTTCCTTCCGATATCTGCTTTGCAAAACCATGATCAAGGACAGAACAATTTAACTTCCGCAAACATCAAATTTTTATGATAAATCAACAGGGCAGCAGATACATGTATTATGAAGTTAATGGTCTGTCAAGATATTAACAATGTTGATTCCTGAAGAGAAGTCTAGAATTTAAAAGACAAAACTGGGTTTATTGGATAGGACAGATTGCTGCTTGTCTGACCGACTTAGTCTGTGTGACAGAGCTACGAGCTGCCTTTGGGTTCACAAGTCCTTCAAAACCAAAGATTCATGGTAATAGAAAGCTTTTCAGCATAAAGCACCCAACAATCAGAGTTAAAGTTTTATTTATTGGCTCTGACCATCTACTTCTGTTATCAACCATAAGGGCCCATACACTTCATCAACTCCCAACAATAGCCGCAAGCTTGGACAATCTGTCTTGTGTCTTCATTGGGTAAAACTTCAATGGAGCAGCATCGATTAAAGAACAGCCCACGCATAAAATGGAAACTCATTAAAATAAACTTTTTCAAAGGGGGAAGAAACTTCAGTTCCAATTGAATTGAACTGTTTTTATTTCGGAGATGAAAGCTCCATTACCCAGCTATACATTCATGTGCTCTTGGCTTAAGTGCTTTTTATTTGACTTAAACTTTTCGTTTCTTCCCATGTCTTTTTTGAGGCTTGAGAAACATAATGGGAATTCAGAGCTTATTGAGCTTGATTGGAACACAGTATCTGTGAACCTCATCATAATACCTCCTGGACCTTTATGTTTATCGTCTCACTGTGGCCTCTTTTGTGTGTTTTCCTGGCCTTTCCTACAAGAACAATTGTCTCCTTTCACACGTATTTGCAGAGACGTTTTTAATGCTTTAAACATTTTTAAATGAGCGGCCACAAAATAATGAAGAAATAAAAATAACACAGGTGTAGTCATTTACATTATAGATGGAAGACTGCATAAGCTGCTGATGTCAAGATAGCTTTTCTGAAGTGTTTATATGAAAACTGACTTGCAGCTTACTGCCTGAAAATCTCACCTTGAACTTATTATGAGGGCAATAATAATATGAAAAAATACAGATGGTAACCTGTGCTATCTGGAAACTTCAGTTTAAACAGAGCAAGCTTAATACATGGTAGATTACTCATTTATATCAAAGCTAAGTAACAATATCCCAAATGCCTTGATTTTAGATGACTGAACACTAAATGAAATGAACTATATTCTCAGTTACTTACATATACTGAATGTCAAGAGAAATTTGTTTAACGCTGCGAAGCTATACAGAAATATTCACTGACTCTGCTGCCAAACACCCTGCACTGCAGAAAATGAGCCCACAAATGCTTTACAAAATTTCAGCACACTGCGTGTTTTTGTCTTCATATATACTTTTATGAAACATAAAGTAATCCAACTCTATTAAAAATACATGCAAATATTTCTTAAAGCTTTCTTCTTAAATAATAGTACACAAACTTGCATAAAATTTAACATACAGAAGACGAATATATGTCTGTGCTTCAGATTCACCACCAGTATTTTTTTTGCCTGAATTCTGGTTTGAGGTGAAAAAAATCGTATCACCTTTGATTTCAGCTAGACACAGATGTACACAACAGAACTCGGTTCCTCAAGTTTACATATGGCCACACAAAGGCTGAGAAAACACAAAGGTCTATTAACGATCATCTCCCTAGAACACAAAAAATGTACTTCATGCAGCACATTATTTAAAAACAAACAATGTGTGGGAATCAGACAGATTTAAGACCGGCATTATTCTAAATTTTTGCATAAAGACTCAGTGTTGATTATAAATTAGTTTTTCTTATCAATGTGTTCGTTCTCACACATTTAATTCCTGAGGCTGATAGACATTAGTCTAACACTTAGACAAGACAAGGGGAGTCTGAATGCTCAAGAGAAAGCCATGCAAATCTGGGAGTGTGGGACTCCCAAATCTGATCATAATCTTATAATTTCTCCATTGCATTTGTCCTTAGGATATTGAATGAAGGTACAGTTCACAGTCTAGCAAGGCAAACCCCAGTTAGCTTCATCTTGGTACTACAGACAACGACAGTGAAGATATACCTAGGCTGTCCCCAAGCCCATACGCTGACCACTATGCTGCCCTTCATTGCTCTCGCTCTAGCTAGATTAAAAGTGGCACAGTTATGGCAGCCCGCGCTTCATTTGCTGCATAGAGATGCCATCACTTAAGATATGCTTAAGCACACCAGAAAGGCCATTTTTTCCTTCTCTGCCTCAGTTTCACCAGCTGTACATTTAGCCTCCTCTGTGGAGATACGGCACTAATTGGTGAGTGCTTGTACTTAATGTAGTCAAAGCATTATATAAAGATCCGTTTTCAAAAACATTTCTTTTAAGGGATTCTAGAGGTGTTTTCCACTCTAAAAGCATTTTTAAACCCTGCAAAATGTCTCAGTGTTAGCAAAGCTTATTTCCTGTATTTTTTATTTAAAATCTCAATCTAAAAAGTCATTTGAGATAACAACCCCACATTGCTCAGGGCACCAAAATCTGCAGATCACCAGGTTTTTCTGCACAGAAAGTCACCCACCTAGAGTAGGGTGCGAGTTTGGGTACACAAGAAATGTGGAAACAAGTACAGATATGTTAGATTGCTTTGCTACTTAATATTTTTTCATGCAAAATTCAAAACGCAATTTAGAACAAAAAAAGGTGTACATCAAATACAGAAAAGTGTAATTGGCATCAAAATCCATTATAAAATAAGTAAATTAAATGTATGTGAAAAATACAGCATTATTACTAGTGTAATGAGTATTTTCACAGTATTTCTTTATGGACTTCGCCGTTCAAACACACATGTCAAAAGTTAAACATACAAACCAAAGTAAAAGTCTATAAAACTGAGCTATGCTTCCACATTGCTGTTCCTAGCACTTATGTTCAGTATAACTTACAGGGATTGCTACTCCCTATCAGACAGTCTCAAGCCAACTGGAGAGCTTTTAAGAATAAAGCAGAGTAAGAATAAAGTAGGATACAGAATTCTTGCTTATACTGTCTTCACAGGCCATTTCATTATTTTACATGGTGGTTGCAATCTGCTTACATTTTATGAAGAGAATATTAGATACGGTCTTGCTCAGGGTCAAAAGTGCCTTTTATAGCCCAAAACTGAATGCTGTAGCTTAAAAAATAAAATATGAATACATCCAATTATTATGGTTTAACTTGAGACTATTCTTTTTTTCCTGTTCTCACAAAATACAAACTTACACTACACACACACACACGCACAACAAAAAAAAAAAATTTAGAAAACTTGCTTATACTACTATTGTAACTGCTGGCATGGAGCTCTATCCCAATTAGACCTTAAAGAAATGTACTGTCCTATTATCTGAGTGTGTTTTTGGAAATGGCAATCAAAAAAATATTCTAACATGAACAAGTGTTTCTAAGTGCTAATTATTCATGGTATCACTTGCTGATTGGTGCCTGCGGCCATGAAAATTTATTTCTAGGCTGTATTTACAGTAAAACCAAAAGTGCTTAGTGGCAAGTAGCTTAATCAAATTTAAGAACAGCAGACAGATAACATAGGAGAATTTTTTTTTTTGTTGCTTTAATCCTCTCATTTGGTTTTGAAACATAAGGCCCTGTTCACTTCATTTAAGTCTCACAATGACTGGAAGCCTGATCAATCTGTCTTGTGTCTTCTTAGGGTGAAACTGCAATTGAGTGGAAGCAACAGATGAACAAAGCCCACATTCAAATCTGTAGCTCATTAAAATAACGTTAAAATAGGGTAAAATCGCAATTGTAAGTGAATTGTAGTTGGCTTCTTTCAGCTACATACATTTGATTAATAAACCATACATTCATTAGCCATGAATCGCTGGTCTTTAAAGTAAATTTAAATGAATGACCCTGCTTTTTTGATCTTCAGACAATTTTGAAAACATTTATGAAATAAAGCTTAAAAAAATAGGTCAAGGGCTGTTTCCTACAAGCCAAAGAGCTAATGGGATACGATCCGTCAAATCCCATAATCAATTCACATTCTGATACAGAAACTTAGAAAGCTGCAAGTTTACAAGAGACATATTGTAAAACAGCTTTTACAGAGGGAAAAAAAAGAAGTATTGTTAATTTGCTTTAAACTCACAAGCAGTCCGACACTTCCAAGAACATATTTTAAAAAAATACTATAAGAAGGCAACCTTAATTAAGGTTATGGCAACTCAAACAACGAGAGAACACAGGGCTGGAAGAAACCCCCTAAGCCATGAAGTTGAGCAGCCTGCAGGTATTCATTTCAGACCATCCTGTTCAGAAACCTAAACAAGGACGTTTCTGCCTTGAAACACCGGTAGAAGTTAACCTGGTATTTTTACATTGACATTCCCTCAAGATCATCACTGGTATTAGCCAGAGCTGCTGAGATAGGAGGTTGCTGCTGGCAGACAGGAGGTTGCAGCCTCTCTGCCACCATCAGCAAAGCCTCAGGCCCTGCGATGGCCCCTCACGGAGAGATGCAGGGTAGCACAGGTGCCAGTGCTTCATATTTGGACAGTTCACATCCCCTCCACCTTTCAGCTTTGACTCTTAATCTTGAAGAACACTCAGCAGTGTGGGCAACTCACTGCGACAGGGTTGGAAATACGGTGGAAGAAGGTGGTTCCAGCCTGAAGTTGACCCTCTATGAGCAGAGCCACATCCCTGCAAGAGTTATTCCTTCTTATGCAGCTCTTCTGCAGATCCAAGTGAGAGCAAACACACAGTCCCTGCTAGCTGGAGAGAGCTCTGCACCAGAGACCTCTGCACAGCGGAGATGCTCTTGAGGTGGAATGGGACAGTTAGGCTTCTCTTTTTTTAGCTGCCTTGTTTTATTCCCCAGAAGAGCTCTTCTTTGTGCTTTCCAGGGAGAAGATAACTAAATGAAGAATAAAGCTTTGTCCCATGAACAGAAACCATTGTTTCGAAGACAAAAAGAATTACCAGGAATAGCTACTAAAGAACATTAGTTTATTCTAGGGACACTTCAGTAGTCTTGGGAATTAATCAGTGGTTTCCCCTTCCTTCCCACCAGAATAATCCCAACTGCCTGCCATTGTTCTTTCATGAATTCACCGTGGAGAAGACACAGACCAGAGGTCATGGTGACAGCTGGAATAAGCCATTGCTAATCCCATCCCTGAGACAAAATCACCAGGCCATGCTTTTAAAGATGAGCAAGAAAATAATTCTTAACCCAGATTCAACACTCAGCCCAACACCTGAGTCAGCCAAACACTAAACCTGTTTGCTATTTGCCGGTCTCCCCAACATAGCTGGGGTATCACTCCACACTCCTCACAGACTATTGATTATACTTTTACATTTGGGGGGCTCTCTTTGAAGCTGTAACATGAAACAATTCAAGTCAAGATTAATTCCCCTTCAGTTAAAGTAAGGATCTTATTCACCCTGCATATCCTGTACAGCTGATGGAAACTATCATTCCTAGTGCCAGTTCAGGTGCTCAAGATCTGGATTGCTCTGTAGAGATACCTGTTTTACCTCCCTTGACTGCACAGGAACAACTACAGTCTTCACTTAAATAGGTCAGGTGCACAAACTTAGGGTGAGTGAATGTATCTTACACTTCATTTACCAGAATTTCACATTTTATTTAAAGATGAGTATGCACCACGATGGCTTTAGGTCAGTAGAGAGTGGCATGCCAACAGTTTCCAGCCTGCATCCCATGTACCAAAGAAGACAGTAAGTGCCCTGCTTTTGGCTGCGTGTGTGTGATTTGGGATTTTGCTGCAGATTAAATTTACGTACCTGAATGTAGGTATCTAATAATGCTCTACCTACACACACACACACACCCGCCCCCAACAGCGACCAGTACAGTCCTGGAACTTGAACTGATTTATGTCACCTGAAGTAAACAAGCAGGGCTCAATTCAGCTGCCTCAAGACAGTGGTCCATCTAGTACCGTGAGATGCTCCACGGTATTTATTCCCCATTCACACAGAGCTGGCAGGTCCGACACTGCCACAGTGGGAGAACTATATCGTTCTGGACCCACAGCTGGAGGCCATGCAGGACAGACATGTCTCTTTAGGAGAAGGAGTGGTGACCTTTATGTCTTCATTACGGCACTAGTATAAATGATTTCCACAAAACCATTAACAGCATCTCAGGAGAGGTGACCAGGGAGAGAACAAAAACACATCGGAATCTACTCTCACACTGAGGTACGAATACCACCACACTCAGATAAGGGGTCTGTGCATGCATCCCACCAAGACCCAGGCAGGATCACGCTGAAAACTGGACATCACATATAGACTATCTGGAGCAGAAGAGCTCTCCCACTTCCTCACGTGGCAGCACTGAATTTATCTTTTAATAAAGCATACACTTTGACTCGTTTTCTGACAATATCTAAACAATATCAACACCTATTTTAGCAAAAGTTACTGCAACTGTGGCAACCATTTTTAACTCTCCCTTAATACATGCCGTAACAAGGTGATTTGTCCAGTCTGATCAAAAAGTATATCCCAGTTCCACTGGTCATGGGGAGTCTGAAGTTAAACTCTTTTAACCTCTTTCCTACAGTGGCAATATAAATCAAGCAGATTAACCCTTAGTGAAATTTCTCATAAAATTAAGAAAAAATTAAATTTTACTGCTAAGCCTTTTCAAAAGAGGCTAAACAAAACTCCGTTGGTTGTTTTTTTTTTTAAATTATGCCAAATATTTATTTTACTATAAACACCATCCATTAGTTAGCACTGTACTTGAACCATCACCGTGCTATGCTACTACATGGCATTTTCCATCAATAATTTAAATAATATTTCTTGTGTGTACAGTGCAGGAGAAAAACTGGCTTTAAAACAGAAAGAAGTGGAGGTAAACATCCATCAGTTAAAAACAAAGGGATGGCAGGAGGTGGTTTTTGACTTACAATGTTTAAGATTCTAGAACCAAATTGATATTTATAACCTTTCATATTTATTTCATGCATAAACTCTGTTAATTTAGCCTCATTACTATCATTAAATTTTGATTCACTCATTGCTGGAATGACAGAGTTAATGTGTCGTTTAAGAAGAAAGCCTTTACTTCAAGCTGAAGGCTGAGTACACATTCCTCATTTGTTACTACTATGCATGCATATTGAGGACTGAATGTGCGGTATTTGTCTGCAGTGAGTACTGAATATCAAATTTGTTCGATACATCTACACACAAAAGTTTCTATGTCTTTAGATATGCCACATCACCCACTTTCCCACATATAAAATTCACACAGGAACTGAAAGGTCAGCGATTTCTCCTAATAAAACATGACAAAGCTACCTGAGAGCCAACCTCACTTGAGGAAAACAGAAATAACTTACATTTTGCCGGCGACCAGCTCTGTTTTAAGGGCAGATCCCACTCAGTTAGACGAGAGCTACGGCAGTGCAGCCACTCAGAAGCTGGTTTCGCCCATTTGGAATTAAAGCATGGACAGCTGAAGATATAAAAGAAAGAATGCAGTATCAAATCAAACCTAAAGCAAGTATTAGTAGGGGGAAGGTATTTTCTGAGATGACTGGGATACGTGGCTTGGTAAGCACCTAAAGCAGAATTGGATGAGCATGCTGGGACAGAGTATTGCTACGGCACCTCTAATAACCATAAGCAGTCTCCTTTTCTAAAACTCATTTGCAAGAAAGTAGGATAATTATTCTGTCAGTGTGAATGGCTTATACTTGGAAAGCTGGAAAGACACCTTTCAGGACTAACAAGTTTCTCATTAAAAACCATTCAGAAACAGAAATTCTGCATGTTAAATTGCTGCATAAAACTCCTCCTTGTGACATACAATATCCATAAAGTGCAACTGAACTTCATTTCCAAACACTGAAAAAAGATTAAAACTCAGGAATAGTCTGCTTGAAAAAGATCACTGTGCTAATTTTTTTTTAAATTAATACACTATTCATACAAATCAGGAGTTGCATGGTATGATTATGCCCATTTCTTTCTAATGGCAATACTGTAGAAAAGCTGTCCCAGGGTACTACGCACCTTTTGAGATACAGAGGTTTTGAAACAATTTTTGAAAGGACATTAAATCTTTCTTTTCTAGGAGAACCACTATTTTAGGTTAAAAACTAAAACAACAAACCCAGTAATTCTTAATCTATCTGGAACTCAGCAGAGCATCTCCAGTTGTCACAACCAGTTCAAATGGAGAACTGGGACTGGCTGCCGAAGCCAGTGGTTGACACAGAAAAAAGGATGACTGATATGGGAAGGAGGTTACTAGTGAAGTACTTTAGGGACTGGCTTCAAGACGAGTTAGGTTTAATACTTTCACCATCAAAATATTAAATACAAGGATGCTAATGAGAACACGAAGTCGGGACTCACTGGCAACAAAAAGAAGAAATGCGGGTGTGGCAGGCTGACCCTGGCTGGACGCCAGGTACCCACCAAAGCCGCTCTCTCACTCCCCCTCCTTGATTGAACAGGAGAGGGAGAA
>JAVKLA010000027.1:15475467-15501446 GCA_034782735.1 Sagittarius serpentarius
CCCAGAGGCGCTACCACCGTCGCTGATGGGCTCGGCCTTGGCCAGCAGCGGGTCCGTCTTAAAGCCGGCTGGCATTGGCTACATCGAACACAGGGGAAGCTTCTAGCAACTTTTAAGGAAGCCGCCTCTGTGGCCCCCCCGCTACCAAAACCTTGCCACGTAAACCCATTACAGCGGGACACCCATAATGGAAGATCTGTTAGTCTCAGCTGAGAGGTCGTGTGCTTCAGGACAAAGCCAAGAATTTCTGCTGGGTGCTGGGCTTCCACAGCTGAAAACACAGAGGAGGTCAAGGACCAAGAGCTATTAATTTCTTCTAGTAATGAGATGCAGAAACACAATAGTAGGGTCAATCCACATACTGTCAACGGAAATTATCTGTATCACCCCAAAAAAATCTCCAATGAAAGTTCGTCTGGAATTTCAAAGCAAATTTAGAGGACAATTAAAATAAAAAATTCCCTCCCCCCCCAAAAGAAAGACGAATTTATATGGTACAGAAGTGAGACCAGTTCTTTGGACAGGGAGATATACTTATTTAGCATAGTAAAATTACGGCTTGGTAAAAATACACTGGGAAGAAGTGGAAGGTGAAAGCAGCAGATTTATTCAAGCTAGTACAAAAGTGTGGGCACAAAAGTCTGGGTGCAAATTACCTATGAGCTCATCCGAGGCTGAGATGAGAAGTCTAATTTTTTTTTTTTTTTTTTACCTTTTTCCCTCTTTCTTTCTCTGTTCTCTCAAACAGAAGAATGATGCTTGGGACCACAAGCCAGGAAACGTGTTTGTGTTTTTATAAAGATGAAATTCCTATTCAAGCACTTAACTTTGCAAGTTGAATCCTTTGGAGAAAGACATAAACCAATAAGCCCAATTGTCCCCATTTTCTGAAACTTGTAGAAAAATGAGTTTGCCGCAGGAAGAGTGGAAATGAAATCTCTGTAAGAGAAGTCCTTCCACGTCACAAATTGGGCTTGATAAATCAGATGCCTTGTCGTACAAGTTTCAAATTCATGTGCCAAACCGGGAGTAGCAGGCAGGCCTGCCTTCCCACCGTGGTGAAAACCTGTCTCTGCCTGAAGTCCATGGGTGACATGAGGATTCTTAGCAATCTGACAGCTAAAAACGTGACCCACCTTCAAAAAAGAAGCATATGGCTTCCAGCACCCAATTCTGACAACATTTTGTCCTTATTCCAATTTTGTGCCAAATTCTCTAACTCAACTACATTTTTGCCTAACATATTATTCACCTTGTGAAAGGATGTTAATCAGTATCATTGTCAAAACGCTTCTTTGGGAAGAAAATTTTCACCAGGAAAAGAAGACTGCTTAAAAATTCTTTTTTAGGGGATCATAATAACACGTGTTAAAACAAAAAAATAAGGAGAGAAAAAAGGTGGATTGAGATTTATGCATTTTTATACTAAGATGACTAAAATCCTAAAGGAAACAAAGCAAAACAGCCTTTATTTCTGTGTGCCCACCCCAAAGAAACATTATTTATATCAGACTACCATTTCCCTGTCTACATCAGGAGTGAAAGATCAGAGTCTTTCATTGCTCTAAAAAAGAAACTCCCACCTTTTTTTTCCTAATAAAACCCCAGCTAAATAATGTTAATACACAGACACACAGTACTAATAGTTCCGCATTATTGTTCACATCTACCTCTTTTACAATCCACGTTCGCATCGGGAAATGCACGGCAGACGTGGGGACACTGGGTTGACCAAAGTAGAGTCTAACTCAGCCTGAGACCACAGGCGAATGATTCCCTCAGACAACTGCAGCATAAACCCACAACCCTACACCTATACCCAAGTGCATCTCCACAGTATTTCTGATGAAAACTGGTCATGGGAAAGGGTTAAAGTGCTATACATTAGTGATGTATTTTTTTTCCAAGGCACTGATTTCTGTCTGTCTACATATTTATACTGCTCTTCATCAGAAGGACTATAGCCAAACACTGATATTCTGTAGCTCCTGTTTGTGTAATCCCATCTGAAGTAAGGCGGATCCAGGAATTGCACTTGGTAAAATCTCTGGATTTAACTGAGTGATAATTTCACACTGCCAATATTTGGCAAAACTGAATAGCATTGGAAGTAGGCACTGGAATAAATCACCGAAGGAATATAAAAAGGAGCATAATAAAAGCCTACATCGAGAAAGCTGTGTGAGAGCAAACAAAAGATAAAAAGAAGAAGGAAGCTGCTAATGCTTGAGAGCGTCCGGGTCTTTTTCAGTATGGGAACGTGTCTTAGCACTATTTTGTGCAGCGCACTGCACACAGCTGAAAGCATCCTTGAGCAGATGATTTTGGCCTCTACAACACGAGATGAGACAAACACGACCCTGAGTCTGACGCGAAGGGTGAAACTTTGAGCAGACTTTCACAGATGCCACAGAGAAGTATCCGAGACTGAACAAAGATTTCCAGGATTCCTCCACCCCACGCTTTCCAGGAGGTGAAGACAGCAGGTTTCTTGGCTCCTCATCATCCCTGAACTTCACTGGTGGTGCAGCATCTCCCTCTGTCTCTCTCCTGCTCAGAGGTTTGGTCCTCTGGCAACCAGCGAGTAGGTGTCTGATACATTTTTTTCAAACTTTATGGCAAGGATCGCACTTTGTTAATACTGCCAGACATATATGATAGCTGTCAAGCTGGTAAGTTATTTTAACACTTGGAGAACTGGCTCTGAAACAGTCAGGTAGCAAACTGCTAATGAAAATGATAAGCAAATGAATCAAATCAAGCATGCTACATTGCCTGTCTTAATGTTGCTTGGTATGTCTGGAAAGACAAACAAGTCCTTCTACTGGTCAAATTCATTTTTATAACACCAAAGTGCCTTTCTGTAATTCATTAACTGACCTGACTCACATCTCTCCCTTGGGGCTCGCTCTTATCCCCAGAGAAAGAATTGCAGGTGCAGTATTTTGTAAGTACTTGGGGGTTTATTCCTCCTACCCACCTTCAATTCTTCTCTGGAGTTTTCCTGCCAACTGCCATGGACCTACATGCACTCAGAAGGGTAGAAGTTTCTGAAAAATATTATTCTTTATTATTTAGTGGAAGGAAATGCTTAGAATTGTTGTATACACTGTATGTGCTTGAAAGTGAACCATTTAATGAAGAATTTGGTCCTCACTCAGGAAAGTGGCCATTACTTGAAGCTAGTATGATTTATTGCTCATCTGCTTTACTATAGTCTTTTTCTCCAAACAACTGCATGATCCAAGCGAAGACTTCATTTTAAAAAAATCTATAAAAGCAGGCCAAATCAGAGAGCAACTAGTAGAGGAGCACCACCTTATTCAAGGAAATCAAGTAGCTTTTTTTTCCCCCATATTAAAGAGTTATTAGTCAATTGACAATTCATTCTGCTGCAGCAACTGCACATTTACACATCAGATGGAGCATTCTGAAAACTAAAGTAGTTCAGACAAGAAGGAAGCCCAGGAAGGAAGCATTCATATATACTGCTAAGAAAATAACTCCCAAACAAGTTAATAATGGCACAAGGGCAAAGGGACAGTATCACTGGTTTTACTTAAGTTTTTCACTTTTTACACAGAGCCTTTACTACACACTGGTTTAGTAATAGGTTAGGTTAGGGTGGGGTGTCCCTTCATAATATGATGCAAGCAGCCTGGAAAGAGAATACATTTGAAAAGCTACTCTAAAGCTGTGAAAGGAAACGTGTTGCAGCTGGTGCAGGTGATCAGCTTTTCACCCAGGCTGCCATCCTCTTGTTGTTTGCTTCCCTACCTCATTGTTAATTTTAAAAAGACATATCTGCAGATTCTTTACTACCTCATCATTTCCATCTACGAATCACAAAGAGACAGGGAAAAAGATTCTTATGCAAAGAAACAGATATTAAGCTTTACGTGACTGTGATGATTTTGAAAGACAGCAGTCCCCTAAGCACAGTTTTTGACAATTACAATACGTTTTCTAAAGCATAATTACAACTTAATTGCAAGTTTTGATTTTGTAATATCAGAAATAAACAAAGAAGATGTATCTATGTATTGTAATTGGCTGATCATACAAATACTTATTAAATATAAACACATATGCTTTTGTAGATTTGTTAGAAAGATTCGTTAATTGCTTAATGAAAGATGTCTTTCAGATACTAATTCCTTCATTTAGTTCGACAGATTAAATTTTATATGAGGAGATATTAGCATGCATGCAATGAAGTGACAAGGACAACTAAAAAGCTTAAAATGTTAATGGATGAAGTGCAGCTTTCTCAGTTACTCTAAACTAAAAGCTATAATCTTCATTACATGCACTAAAGATCATCTTTTCCCCTGCTTTCTGCAGAGATAAGACAGCTATATTTAACACAGAAACGAACACCACAATATGTTTCGATTCAGCTGCTATATTTTCATCATCATAAATAAATTATGAATACTTTAAACAGTGCATGAATGATTCTGCACAGAAAACAACAACAAAAATGCAATTAATTTTTATAGAAGAGAAAATTGATAGTTGACATCCAAGCAATCCAATTGCTCCTATATTTCATTGCAGTAGCTTTAGATAATTATCTTCTTGATAAACTCTCTTCGCAACGTGCTTGCAGAAAAAAACCCCAAACAATTGACTTTAATTACCGAGGCACTACAGGGTTAATGTCAACCATTGCTGTAAAAAGCAAATGACTAGCAATACCAACAGTCCGGAGCCTTCCTTTTTGCTGGAGACTGGAGTTCAATCTGGCATCATCTTTTCTCTTCCCCCCGTAGGGTGCAGGGAGCCCTCTAGCTTCCATGTGGGTTTCCTACTGTGGTACACATTGGCCAGCATACAGCTGCTCCAAACAACTATTTGCATCTACAATGCGGTCATCCCACCACCTTCTTTTCAGATCAATATGATTGGGACAAACAATAGTTTGATTTTGATTGCTCTATAGTACGCTTGGGTAGAGCCTCTGAATGCAAGCGGATCGCTCAGAAACAATGGGCTGGTTCATCATCCAAAGCGTCCCTTTTCAAACAGCTGCCTCTGCCACACTCACCCTGACAAACGTCCAGAAAAACAGATGGTTTCAGCATTCATGGGCAGTTTAGTGAAAGCCCTAGAGTCAACTATTCAAGACATTTTATCATCTAGCTGATAATAGAGCATTGCTTGGAGATAAAAATTAAAAATACATTTAAAAACTCTATTAATTCGCACCCACATGCAGCTCCCCTCACATACCCAAAACAACTTCCCCATGCCCTGTAACGCTGCAAAGTGCAAGCGCTAAAGGAAGCTTCACTCTTAATCCCTTCTGCGGGGTAGCCGCATCGCTATGAAAAATGACAATCAGCAGGTAATCGCACAGACCACATATACTGCAATACCCACAAACAAAAGCAATGCATTAGTAACTGAATGGGAAGTTTAACTTTGAGCTGCCTGGGGTTTGCTGTGCATTAAAACAGGTTTTGCCTTTTTTTTTTTTTTTTTTTTTGTATGTATGCACGTATCTAAGAGACAGAGATATTTTTTGCGTGTTTTTTTCAGGCGAACCCAAATGCTTTCGAGGCATTGTTTTCGGAAAGGCACAGGATGAGTCGTGATACAGATTCTGCTCATACCTACGGACAACGGCATCATTTCCACCCAAGTCACAGGTATTAGCAGCCTCCAAAGCAGAGAAGCCGCGGTATTACAAAGCCAAGGGTCTCTGCTCCCCTGAACACAGCTGTGCCACACCTCGGTCTGGAAGGACGTGAAGGACAGGCTGAAGTGCAGCCATGACCACGGCTCCTCAGCTCCACCGCCCACAAAGCCTGAGCTAGGGATGACGAATGGGCAGTATTATCCTTCTGGGATGTCTGGGCAGTGCTACCCTTCACAGGATGCAAGACTACTTCCACTTGCTCCACAAATCCCTACAACTTTGGGGAAGCCTAAACTCCCTCAGACCACGCTGGAAAGTCTAAGTCTTCTTGAGGCATGACAGGAGGATTTGGCTTCTAGGAAAAAAAGGAGTTATAGTTATTATTCCTCACTTAGCAGCTAACAAAGATACATTATCTACTGATCTACTCATATTTTGTCAGCGAACACACAAACTTTCTGCAGCAAAGATAAACACCATACATCGCACTGCATTAGTCCACCGCGCTGAGCTGCTCCACAGTTAATCTGGACGTGCTTACCCTAACTCTGCCTTTCAGCGGAGCACACGGGACTGAATCCTGCAAATGCTGGGAACTTTTTGGTAGGTATATGTAAGTATGTGTCATACAGCTCTAAAGACAAGCAGAGAAACAAAAAGCAAGGGCCAGCAATCATTTTTGCCTATACCTCAATGCCTAAATGATACAATTCAGCAGATGTATCTTGGAATTGAAAAATAAACATAAAAAAGAAAGAAAGAAAAATCTGACCATACACTGTAAATGTGGACTTACCTCCTTCTTAAAAATTTTTACTTTCTAAAAACATTGTTCTCTATTGCATTTCAGTTCAGGAAAAAAAATACTCTGGATCCAATCAGAAATCTCCAGTGAAGAAAGCTTTACAGAAGGAAACCTCTGAGTGTTGATGGATGGTACCAACTTGTCAAAATGATGATACTTAAATCCATGTGGCCACACACGTAAAAAATCATCATGTATGAAGTAGTTTTTCTCCACACTACTACTGATGTCAGTTTCGAACACTGGCTTCTCTGTTTCCCCAATAAACTCCCCGTCCTTACTGCTGTACTTGCACACAGAGACCCTCTGAAGCCCCTCCAAGTACCCGCTTCCTCTTTCAGATCTTTTCCGATGCCTCTGCTACAACATCTCTAAAGATGCCTCTGCTGTGACATCAACTAATCGTGACTGAGACGAGTATGTTATTCAGATAGCCAATATTACAGTTAGGACTACAAAACAACAGGACTCTCAGAGACCTCAGGAGACTGTCTAGACCCTCCCGCTGCATAAAAGGGATAAGGGGAATAAATATTCTAGGCAAACCTAACTCCCTCAACCTTTCCTTTTAAATCATGCTTTTAAAATTCTTCATTTCCTCATGATTTCTTTTGGAAACTCTCCAATTTATCTACATCTTTCTTTATATGCAGTCCCCAAAACTGGATTCAATACTCCAGCTGAGGCCTCACCAGCACCATATGGTGCAAAATAATTACTTCCCATGTCTTACACATGACACTCCTGTTAAAGAATCCCGAAAAAAAGGTGCTTTATTTGCAATAGCATGTCCTTTGTGAGTTATATTTCACTTGTGATCTCCTAAAACCCCAGACACTTTTCTGCCTTCCAATTACTTCCACCTTTTATGTTTGTGCATTTACCGTATCTTTTCCAAGGGCAGTATTTTGAATGTTACCGAATTTCACCTGGTCGATTTTTATATAGATCCTTCCGAACCAATTCATTCCTCCAAAGTGTTGCAAACCTCCCCCCCGCCCGACCCATTGTCCCTGTAAAAAAAGATAGTGTATTTTCTCATTAGTGTTGTGAATGATGGATTAGAGAGCAGAACCTTCCGTGGAAGAGACTGGCGAGTGATGCTAGGTGAGCTGCCCCTGCTGCCGTCGGAAAGAGCACCACCGACAACTTCTCTTTGAGAACACTTTGTTCAACTGCTTCACAGCCACTTATGGCGATTTCATCTAGGCCATATTTTTCAAGCTTGCTTGTAAGAATGTCATGTTGGACAGTGTCAAAAGCCTCACTTAAGTCAAGATACATCACATCTCCTACTTCTCTGTTACCCACTAGGCCAGTTACCCTGTCAAAGAAGGAAATGAGATTCGTTTGACACAATTTGTTCTTGACAAATTCATGCTGGCTGTTTTTTATCACCTGATTATTGTCTAGGTGCTTATGAATTGTTCTAACATCTCTCAGGGGGATCAAACCAGGGCCAAACTGGACCTGGCAACTGGAAAAAGGAGTACCCAGGGAATTAATGACAAGTCCTAAGCCTGACTTCCTTCAGCCCTGCCAGGCTGCTTCCGTTTACATTAAACATAGCTTATGCTTTAAGATCAAACCAACAAAACCTGGCCACCTTCTGCAGCAGGACCACCTTGCAGTTAACCACTGTAGCTGCACCACATCGCTACAACGCAAGAACCATTTAGAAACACTGAAGCTAATTCCTGTCCCAGAAGCTGCAGGGTTAAAATCCAACTCCCACTTTCTCCAGTGAGGCCAGGACTTCAGTCGTGCATCTTGGGATGAATTACCTCAGACTTCTGACGCTCAGATGTTCAGAGCTGGCTTTACATCTCCTCATGACACGTTATTGCAGTATGCAGACACATACTTAGTTTTCTAGCACATGTAAAAAGTTAACCACTCGTTTACATTAATGGGAGTCTTCACGCTGCTTGTAACAGCCTTTGAACCAGGCTCCAGGACACAAAATTTATCATATTTCTTTGTTTTCATAGCCTGGTTTTATGCAAGAGACAAACAAGAGATACTTTTCTGCCTTCTTTCTATCACTTCTTCTCAGGCTTCCCCTTACTTCTTCTCCTTTTTACCCCTCTCAGTCTCCAACACTTTCATCCTCCCCCACAGACTCATCTCTCACCCTGTCATGCATTTTTTTCTGTCCTACTGCATAGTTCCCATTTCTTAGTTCCCTTCCAAGTCTTCTTAACCATACAGGCTTTTATGCAGGTATTGAACTAAGTGTTGAACATCATCTTGCAGTCACATCGGGGTTACCTCAATTCAGCTTGCCATACCGTTGTTTCCATTCATGTCTCCTACAACACATCTCACCCTTCCCACGAGGGAGGCTACAGAGCATCAAAGAGAAATAGCAGAAGAAGGGCCATGGAAATAGCCATTTCTGCACCTCTGAAGACAAGTGAGTGTAGAGGGAGAAGACCAAGCACAAGAATCCACAGCACAGAACGTGGCTTCACCAGAAAGAAACAGTCCCGAAGGACAGCTGACACTTGACTCACATGGCTGCTCCTCAGCTTTATTCAGATAAGTGGTTTTGCAACTGCTGGAGACCTTACGTGGTCCCCATACCACTTCTAAGGAGGCTATGGTAGACAGCTAAGGTATGCTACACGCCATCTTACATGCACCAGGGTCCTAAGTCTTAAAAAACCCAGATAAGCTGAAACAGCAGTTCTGATTTTTTTAAAGTGGTACTGAAGACATTCAGCAAGAACTTGTCCCAGTATTCCTCGATGAAAATCTTTGACCTACTATCGAGCAGGCCATCCCAGTTCATCTCTGTTTCCTCTATGGCCATCTGTTTGTCTTGTTTTCAAGATGCAATTTCTTGAAGGAGAAATTATTTCCAGTTTTTTATCATGCTCAGCACTAATGTAATAATAAATAGGTCTGCATTTATAAGCGACACTAATAACATAATTAGGTTCTCTAATCTCTGTTTACTTTGTGAAAATAGAATTTGTGTAAAAAATTCACATAAGAATTTGTGTTAAAAAGTATCATTTTGTTTAAAGTCTGTTTCATTGTTACTCTCCATAAATGGATTTCCCCCTGCTTTTGTGACAGCCTTGCAGTCCAAACAGGAGATAGAAGTCATTAAAGAGGAAGATGTAACAGTAGAATTACAGAAACTGGCAAGATAACATAGAAATAGAAACATTTCCTGAAACCACTAGCTCTTTTTTTATGAAATGACTAGGTTTCAAGTTGATGTTGTCAGTGCAAGTAATCTTGAAATTTACACTACAACAGTTTCACTATCTCAAGTCAAAGGCAGAGATTTTAAAGGAAGAAGTCCTTTTGAAACCTTATGCATTAAAACTTTGAAAGTTATTTGTTGGCTTGATGAAGGTTATTGCGTTATTGACAGAAATACCATTTTTTTTATTAAGACCCATATGGCTACAAATATTTTGTTGCAGTGTCATCATTGTAACAGAACAATACATGATAAAGTTTTAGATTTTCTGTTCAGTCTAAGTGCTGTGAAATCCAGTACCTAAAAGCATTAAGCAGTAAGTTCAGTTTTTATACTTAGCATTGCACAGGAAACATTAACACTAGCTCATTCAGGGGTTAAGTGCAAGATTAAAGTAAAGTATATCCTGTAAATTTTGTATATGATATAGGCTGCATATGGACAGTTCTTCCATCTGCCTAGAAGACTACAACAAAGATACAAGTAGATAAAATTGCAGTTAATTTAGTAACATGTACCCACATGATAGCAAGTCCAATTTTGATTGAAATCATTTGAAGGTTCTAACATTTGCATCTCTTCAATCAGCTTTCATTTCTTACAGAGATTCATCATCTCAGTATCTAGCTGGATTGTATGAAAATATGGACCTCCATTAATTTCTAGAACGAAAAATTGAAACTAATCCCGGAGACCATCTGGAAGGCACGAGCAGCATAAAAATTCAGCTTCTTGCCTGTAAGGCCGCATCACTTCTTTAAAAAGCACAAAAGTAATCGCACAAACTTGGTTTCATTTTTGGTTACAAGTGCAATTCAAGGACCTCTGTACCTCAGTCACACATCTAAGCCATGGTTGTAATGAAAGCAATGTGGCACCCAAACTAAGAAGTCCAAAGCCTGTGAAGTTGGAGCTGATGGCCAACATCTTTCAGAGCATTCACTTCTTCTAGCTGGAATAGTTCTAAAATGTAATGAAGGCATTCTCTTGATGGATGCAGAGAGGACAAAGTGAATTCGAACTGCGTATTTTGGGACAAATCTTCAACCAGTTTTGATCCTAATTAAAGGTGTCTATGTGAACATCAACCTTGCCAGAAAAAAATGGGATTGTCAAGCCATAGAAAGAAATGGTAGATGACATAACCCTCGTCTCATGTTACTGCTACTTACATGTACAGATAGCTTCACTGTAGCAAGTTTGATCATACACATAAGTAAGAGTCCATATATGCATATGCACATTTACACACAGGTTAACAGCAATTTCTAGTCTTTTACTGCATCAACATGTATGTTTTTATCATTGGTCCTCTTTAAGAATAAATCTCATTACAAGACTTTAAAAGTTGCATACCATAACAATATTGGACATGTGTTTATATTAATGTGTTTCCTGAAAAGACTCTGTCTACATTTTGTTTCAGGGCTAAAACGTATTTGGGGAAGAATGGGCTCATTCAGAATAAATGCTTCTTTAAATCCGCTTTAATGTTTTCTGTTGAGCTAATCAGATATGACACTGATTTTATCCTGTATTCAGAACCTGTTAGGTATTCTGTCCAGCTGAAATACAAACACTGTTTCAATTACAGAGCAAGGCAGGTAGAAATTAAAAGAGGCATTGCTCCTTTAGGTTTAAAGTCGCTTGGCTAGTCAGATCTTCAAGAAGAACCTCTATTACCGAGCTGAAGATTTAAACAATCGTGACTTTCAAGAGTGTTTCCACCCCATTAGTGATATAGTAGTTCACATCAGAAAGAACTACTGCATTTTACAGAATTCAGCAGAGAAATGATTCTTCTCTAGTACGCCATAGCGGCAATATTTCAGGTTTTTTATGCCATGGTTTTTACAATCTAAACACAGAAATTAAATGCCTGTAGTCATAACTCATATCCTCCAATTGCTTTAAAATGGACATTTAGCTCCTCAAAGGGGTTGACAATGTCTTTTTAAATTATTACTGCTGATTTATATGACTGTAATATGACATAGTAGACTTACACTCCTCAAATCTGAAGATAAAACAAATATTCTTTGCACACAGTAGTGGGCAAAGGTTCTTCAGAAATAAAATATGCCTGCCCTCTACTGACCATCTAAGAAACTTTTTTTTTTTAAAAAACAATATTTGCACCAGTAAAATTTTTAATCAAATTTTAAATCCAACTTCTTTCCTCATTTGAATGTTCTCATAATGTCATGTCCCCAAATTAGATTTCCAGTCTTCATGTACTTGTTGCATCCCTCCAGAAAGCTCGAAGCCTGTCCGTTTGCACAACGTTATATGCATCCAAATATTTTTCTTTTTTTTTTTGATTCACTGATCTCCTGAGAAAATCAAGGAGTGAGAATGGAGTAGCCCAGAGTTCAAAATCTGACTGTCTGCCCAGAACTGTTAATGTAAAAGAGTCCTTTTTTTTGCAGCAGCTGTTACAAATCAAGAAGCAATTGTACTTCAGACATCCACACAGAATGAGTTTTATCCTCAGGAGAGCTTAGAAAAACAAAAAGTGTTTGCAAAATTCATTGGATACCAAATTTCCAGAATATTTTTAACCCAGTTTGAAATGCTGTGCACATGTGCTATTAGAATGACCAGTTTTTAAGAGTAACAACAAAAACAAAGTCCTGGCTAGATGTATGTGGCCAATCCTGGCAGAGATGCACAAAGACACATCTGGATTAGCCATCTCCTTCTGAGCTGCAATTTTTCTGTTCTGTTTTAGACTTACTTAAAACAAGATGAACCATACTTTAGAAGTGCTCCCTTCCTCAAACGTACACGCAGTCAGATGAACCTCCAGGAAGGTACTCTGCATTAATATTTACGCCAACCACAAGCAAACGTAACCCACACTGAGGAATAAAAGGAACAAAGGAAATGCTCCTCTCCTAGCATGTCCAAGGACACAAGCTGCTTCAAAGCAAAAGGACGAGTTAAGTCCAGCAAGGATTTTACGCTTGGACCCTGGGGATGAATGGCATTCCAGATAATGATCTTATCACCATTTCTTTTGGGCTAGGTAAGACCAGTACTGCCTCCAGCACAAGCCAGTGCTAACTGCTGCTGTTTTCAAAAGCTTTCAGAACTTGCCTGTGCAGTTAATAGGAACAAGTTAGGCTATGAACTCCAAACAGACCGATTATTCCTGACCAGTTCTCCATGTGGGCACTCAAGGATAAGAAAGCATCCAGAGTGAAAGTTAAGCACCTGATCACACAAACAGGACCTTAGTGTCGTGCTCTCCAACCCTGACACTGACTTGAGCAGTGATTTCAGAACTGAACCCAGACTAACTCGTAAGTGCTACTAAAAGCCAAAGAGTAACATATAGTTAATCCACTGCTCTTGTCATTGAAAACCCATAGCTGTTCACCAGGTGTAGTCCTGTACTAATGCAGGACTAATATACTACGCTTTACTTTATTAACGCTATGACTTTCTATATTTGGCAGCAAGTGGATCCATTCCAGTCCATGTTTTCATCAGACTTTGGAAGTGAGCTGCTATCTTCAGAAACTGTAGAATGGATATAGGCACAAAACTCTGAACAGGCGTACAAACAGGACTGGGGTAGGTTAATGGAGAACGTGACCAAAAAATTCCATTGAGGAAATAATTTTATTTTCCTATGTATATCCCAAACTGTGCTATGTAAATAACCTGAGAAGAAGAAAAGCAACAGAAGCTGTATGTTTCAATAAGCCATGTGGATAGCTTGCCCTTTTCTGAGCATCTCTTCCCCGCCCCCCCTCCCCAGTATACAAAGGCATAGAGAGTATGTATAAATATGTATTTTCCCCAATAAGAATAATAAATAGCTATATCTTTATAGAGACGTACAATAACGGTGCTTCTGCTACTGCTGCTAGACAGCTGCCTAATGCTTGTCTGCTACTGACAACCAAAAATGGTTTGCAAACAGCAGCTTTCTGAGGATGAATAAAAAGAAAAATCTCTGGAATAGAGTATTTTTAAAATGGAATCACCTGCTTATGAGTGAAGTTTGAAGAGCCAAAGCTTTTATAGTCAACTCTCCACCTATCTGGGCATTTGAATACACTCCCATCACTGCAATTTATAGAGCCCTGTTTTGATAAATTTCTCTTCTGGGAAGCTGAGGCTCCGCTCTGGAAGTCCCCATGGCACAGGCGGCAACATCAGCATCATGTAGTCACTGGAAATCAGTCCCTGTAGAAATGAAGGTAAAAAGGAGAAGATACACCAGCCGTGTTTATACCAGCTATTTAAAGATGAACTTTCAGTATAGAAAACCATAATGACAGTAGTGACATAGTGGAATTATTAAATATGAACAATACAGATTATATTCATATTGATTACCTGTGTTTCTTAGGATGAGACCAATAGTTCATGACTGAACTTAAGTTTCAAATAATAAAGTTATGTTGACGAAATACTGATCATTAATAAAGCCCACATGATCCTTCTCACACAAGCCCAAAAGGATTACTTATCCATGTGGAGACAACAGGCAGTAATTAATCCTCACAGTATTTACAGCAAAATTTCCTCTGGGAATTTTTTATCACTCTTTGCTTAAGAATAGCCACAGGCAAAAAAGGTTGGTATTTTACCTTACTCTAAAATAAATCACTACCTTTTGGAAAACTTAACTAACTACAGCAACACTGAAAAACTGAGTCCAGAAACATCTTCACTATCTATTTCTCTCCTATCAACTTTGCTATAGACACCATCACAACAGAGACAGATGCACAGTATCAAGAAAAGCAGTTCTGAGCGTTGCCGCTGCCAGATTATTGAGCCTCACAATGTACATAAAAAAGTGTTACCCCTGAGGCAAATAAATACAGCAAACACAGTCCTCCAAGAAATACTACACAGTATGGGAAGTTTTATGCTATATTTAAATCTTGCCCTCTCATTTTAGTAAGGAAATATTGGTACTGCAAGAGGAAATTACTCTTCCTGCTAATTTAAAATAGGCTGTTGATTTTTGCAGTAGGACTGTTAAGTGCCCTTTTGAGGTTCCCCTAATCCACAGAGCCTTGGAGAGGTAGGACCTGTATTTGGAGACAGAGGCTGAGCAGAGCAGAAAGACACAGCTCTCTTGCTGACAATGGAGAAGTTTGCACTCCCTTGCCTGGGAGATGATGTCCTCTTTCACCTTAGCACTGAGACAAGAGTTCCTGGGGTCCTACACAGTGAGGAAACGCAGGGTTTTGCGAGTGGAGGTCCTAGGGAAGAGTTAGGTATTGCCACCAGACACCACCTCCTAACCAGACAGACAATTAAAGAAGGAATGCTAACCTGTGCTCTGCAATTTCTTGTTGAACACTTCCCAGATAAAAAAAAAATAAAGCTGCCTCTTCAAAAACATCTTTAGCACTTCCTTTTTTCCTGTATGCCAGGACACAAGACTAATTGTTGTAATCCCGTCTTTAAAAAAGTAAAATCTACCGTGGTAGCTTTCACTTAATGTTATACGTTTTAGTTCTGATCTTCAATGTCTTCCTTTCCCTTCTTCATTTCAGCTTTCTGAAACCATCTGCTTTCTGTTAAGATGAATTCTTAAAATCCTGTGAGCTGCTCATATGAAGTGAGTAAAAGTTGGATTTTCTAAAAGAGGCAGAGATTTGCAATGTAAACAACCTATATGCAGCTTATATCTTCATTCAGGTTTATAGCAAGTGGGTGGATACATTGCATAACTACACTTCAGAAGGGGTAATTAGGTGCTGAAATATGCATTTGCTTGTGTAGTGAACCAACTGCACTAACCCATAAGAGCATGCATATTTTTGTGCTCGTAACTGTGTTTCCTTACCTTCTGAAAATGTGATCTCTTATGAGAAAGAATATTCCGGGTTATAAGAGCCTACAAATCCCTTTCACCACTGCCTCTAACTTCCAAGCCTTGCAGTCTCTAGTTACTCTTCACCACTTAAGAGACCGTAGAGCCCCAATGAAAATATTTACAGTGTGGTTAGCTAAGGTGGATAAGGTTCATGAACTGCTTCATAAATATTAAAAAACAATAATAACACAGCAAACTGCGTCTGGTTTGCTTTCTTCAGGTAGGTAACACAGCAAACAAGCAAGCTGCAGCCCAGAAGCAGCCTAGCTGAGGCTACGCGAGAGCAGCGCCTGCTGCAACGCTCTTGCTGAGATGCTCTACAGGCAGGTTACTGCCACAGAGCCGTGCGGAGCACCGCACGGCCTCGTTAGCTCCTACTTGTTTAGACAGTGTTTCCGTTCCCACTGTGGTGTTTCGTCACGACTGCAAATTAATTGAGGCGGTCTGCAGGTGACAATATTAAGACAGCGAATTAATAAGTGTTCAGTTGCGGTGGCCAGTGCCCGTTATCCGATCCAATGTATGGGAGATGCCCTTGCCGCAGGATCAGACACAGTTCCCATGGCATCTAACTCTGGCTGCACAGCCCAGCCTCATCTCAGACCAGAACCCAGTAATTCTCTTTAACAGCGTCTTTAAATCAGTCTCTGCCTCACTCCCCTCATCAGCAGGGTATGGACAATAATGCTCTCTAGCCCCAAATTACTGTAATGACAAGATCCTCAGAAAGAAGGTGAAAGGTGATTGTACAACACTACTAAGTACTGCTACTAAGTACGGCTTTTTTTTTTTTTTTAAGTAGACGAAGTATAGGTCATTTCAGCCTTTAATCACATTCATGTCTGTTGCTTTGACATATCCGCCTAGTTCAGCCTAAAGTTAGTGACGATGAACATTTTGATGTACCCTAAGAACCCCACTAAGAAATCATTGATAGGCCTTTTGCTTTTAAATACAGACAGCTACTTCTTTCTTCCTGAAAGGAATGGATCATAGTTGCAAAACAATTATGTCCCTGCTCACTTAACAGCATTTTGATCACCTTGGCTTAGAAGATCTCAGCCGTGCTACTCAGAAGTTTCAGGCAAAGGGCAAGTTCACGTCCATATTTGAACCGCAGGGTTAGACAGGACCTGTAGGTCTGCTCTTGGTTTGGGGAAGAAGAGGTAGAAGGATGGCTGCATTTTCAAAATTTGAGTTAGTAGATTATTATATCATCAAATACATACATGGAAAAATGTGTCCTGTTTCACCAATGATGAGCACAAGCAAGTCTGTTTCTGGGAAGAGCCCAGCCGCGAGTGGCAGCTGCGAGGGGATAACGCAGGCATGGTAAATACAGCCCCCAAGAAGAGAATCCCAAATCCTAAATGGTGATATAATCTAAGAGGTTCTTGGTCTTGACCCCATTTAGTTCTGCATTAAACATACAAAACTCAACGAACATACAGCGCCTGAGTCATTAAAATGCCTGTGGTGTGATGTACCTCTGGAGACCCTCCAGAGGTTAAGAGTTCAATCACAAGGCAAAGCACTCCTCACCAAACTAATGGGTCACCATAAAAGGACTAAATTAGGTATGTAGTTGAGTTTCAAAGAAAAAATTGGGGGGCAGGGGGGGAGGATTGTTCATAAATCTGCCCTCTGATGTGGATATTCTATTACAAAATCATTTGTAGGTATATTAACCTGTAAAAACAAATCGCTGATGGGTTCATGGGTTGAAAGAGATTGTTATGGAGGGCCATTAAATAAAAAAGAGAATACTCACAACAAGGAAAGGGTGAAAAGTATAAACTGGAAGTTAAGACTGTATTTCCTCCATTACATTAATGTACTAGCATTCATGCTAATATACGGATACTAATTTATGACTATTTACACTTTGTTCACTGTTTTGTAAATTTTACTTTACACCCCTTTTTCCCTCTTCACATTGTGCAGAAAAAAACTTTTTTTTGTTCACATATGCATTTTTTCATGTTTTTAGTCATAAATACACATCCTATCTATTTGGGAACTTAATGGCTGACTGGAGAATTAGCGGGACTGTAACATCAGAGGTCGGAGCCTAAGCAATGCACAAAACGGATTTTTAACCACACTTCTGAATGCTACTTTTCGTTCAGGCCCAGTTCATTCATTCATTCTATACATTAGATTATAACAATCAGACCAGACACTATCTTTTAGGCCATGTCTTGTATAACTGAGGTCTACGCTCTGGGATACTCAAGAATTCCTGTAAGGCAACTTTTGACTACAAATAAATAGATCAAAACCCTAACAGATATTTGATGGCAGGAGAAGCGAGGATGACTTAAGGACTCGAAATCTGTAAATGGTAAATACTGAACAAAAATGCTACAATATGCACTTGAGTCTTAAGGTGAGACTAAAAAACACCGACCCAGGAATGCCAGACCTGACGTTAAGGAGACTCTCAGGTAAAACACAAACAATGTAAGGAAGCACGTAAAGGAAGACAAGCAGGAAGAAAGAGTCTGGTGACACAGAGATGATCCTCATGAATCAACTAGTACAGTTTTTAGGCCCTACCTCAAAGTCGAGGCTTTTCTCCTTGCTATTCCTCCCATGACAAAGACACAAATGAACAGAGAACTGGCATGCAGTTAAAGACATCAGCTGTGTAGGCACTTCTAGCACGTAAGTTTGTTTTTTACAGTGTATATTGCTAACCCCATCGCAAAGACCACTTTTCCTGCAGCGTTATCCCTACAGCTTATAATGTCTCTCTTCTATTTGCTTTGTAGACACTTGTGATATTTTCTGAAGAAACAGCCACAGTTTGCCCAGAGCAGGCCACTTGACCACGAGACACCCTGCCAAGAGCAAGCACTTCATTTTCTGTTTTTTTGGTGCTTGCTGCAAACAGAGAGAAACAAGACACAAGCTCAACATAAAGTAAGAAAAACTCAGAGTTAACACCACAATACTTAATATTGTCTTCTTTTTTTTGCTTTTTTTTCTGGGGACACTTCGTCTTTTCCCAAGCATGTACAGATAGCTGTCTGCACTAAACATGAACTTCCTCTGACCAAGCACTATATTCCATCTTCTCTGCGACTGGAGAAGAGATATGGAGAGATGCCATTCCTTGTGGCGTGGTTCCAACACCAAAGCAGCTATCAGCGATATATATTGAACGGAAGAAGGCGAATCATTTCTTGCTATGAAAAGAACTGCTACTTTGCCATGAATTCCTTTGTTAAAACAAAATTTCTTTAGTTTCAACCTTTTTTAACATGCAAAATGTTCTAAGCTGGTATTTTAGAATTTGCATAAAAGGAGACCTCTTGGACACACTTCATCATTTCAAAATATACACTTTACACCTAGGAAAATATATCAAAGCCACAAATGCTTTGGTCAAGAAGTTTCACCCCTCCTGAATTGACTGATGATATCATATGTTCTAGGAATATTTTTATCATCTGGCATGTTGCTCGGCACCATATGGCACAGCACACTGACAAGACAGAAAGGACTAGTTTTAAATATTATATATATAGGTAGATAAAAATAAATGTTACACTTCTATAGAAGTATAAAGACACCATTGCACATTTCTGTAATTCTTATTACAGTAGGGGCTCATTGTGTAAGGTATGACTTTTGTTCTCACACTATAATACAGAAGAACTACACAAGTGAAGTGTAGAATAGTTTCAAAAAAAGAAATGCAACCCCTCAAAGAGAGCTTGCACTGAGTGCAACACTTATTTTCTCACTTAGTGATGCTTCTTTTTCCAAGACTTGTAATTATTGTAATAATGACATATTAACCCTTTTTCTTGGAATTAATTTCCTGAAGTTAATTCAGATAGACATATTTTATAGTAAATTATAATTTTTATATAGAGCAATAGCTCCAGTTCTGTCAGTACCGGAAGGGATGAAGTCTGCTGGTTTATGTAAGAAAACTTTTTAAAGGCAAGCTCATGTCATTTGGCATTAATACAAATATATATTATCTGTTTGTTTTTCATCATTAGTTGAGGCAAAATGACATTATGAATTGTACAAAATACCATACTGAATATTTATTTAGGTAGAGAACAGAATTTTTTCTATTTGGCAAAGGAAATGCGAACTTTTGGGGGTTTTTAGGTGAGGTCACTAATTAGGCAAGATGGAACATTTGGCCCAGAAAAGTATTTACCATTTTATTGAAAATCCCCTTTTCTTTTCCTCTGTGGAATCTTCCTGATAGTTCTTGGTTCAGCCTCAAATACAGCAAGATCTCATCTTATCCTCTGACACGATGATAAACCAGGATGTGAAAATGTATCTAGAGAAACAAAAAGCTTAAACGTATTCTATAGTAATACAAAAGCAACCAAACCTCCATGACCTCCTTTTAGTCATCTGCTACTGCACTTTTTCCCTTCATAATTCACCATTTTAGGAACAGGATACCAAACCAAAGACAAATCTTCTCAAGCTTTTGAGGACATCTTCCTGACCATTCCCTGTGCCTTCACCACACAAACATTTGTCTGTGTTAGGGCTTTTCCAAAGTACTTTGGGACAATCCAAGCCTGTAGACAGCCTGACCCCAACGACTGAAGTGTTCATCTTCCTCCCACCTCCTGACCCCAACGACTGAAGTGTTCATCTTCCTCCCACCTCCAGATCCTCCCCCTTCTCCCAGGCCCCCACACAAAAGTCTACCCCACCTCCACGAGATGCTTGTGCATATGGGACAGTATTTTTCAACTTTGCTACTGTTCAAATCTTTATTAACCCATCCATGCCCACGAATAATTGGTGCTAGCCCATCCCACAAGCTGCACTGCACTCTCCTTCTGCCTGTCTGTCGCGGCACTGGCAGGCTCCCCATCCTTCCACCTGGTCTCGTGGTTCGTGGTAGGAAGAACTTTTCCCAGTTCCAGACCTTGGAAACAGTCTTTCACTCTCTTCCTCACCAAATCTCCACGTCATTTAGGATCTTAAATGAAATTACTGAGTTTGCTTTGTAATTGTTTCTGTTATAGTATATCTGGCATTAGCATATTACAGTATGAAGACAGCAGAGAAAAACCCCAAAACTGTTAGCGATCTATTTTAAGTATTTTTACAGTGTCACCTACTCCTTAGAGTTGAAAGTTCAGAAGGGCTTAAAATAAACGGTTAAATGACATACATTAACACAGTATCAACGGCAAAGCAGTCTCCGTTGCAAGAACGACAGCTGCCCTTACTGCAGCCATTTAAGATCCATGAGGCTGCAGGGCAGTGCAAAGCACAGGAACTGCAGGGCTCAGAACAGGCTCTGGCAATCAGCAGGGCAGATGCCAATGCATCTGAGAGCTCCCGAAGGCTGTCCCTGCGCTCGCTTTGTGCCCTGGCCACCCAGCCGCGTTCCCAAGCCTCAGCGCTTCGTGCTGGACCCTGCATCAGAAGCACAGAGCGGTGGAGGCTCACGGCTGCGTATGGCCTGCAGATCCCGCGGCCCAACAAAGCTACGTGACTGCCCCGTTTCATTGTAGTTTCACAGCTACAGCTCTGTGCTCGAGTGGTTTGAGGATGAAGGGGTGATAAAGAAACTGTGCGTCATTATTAAAGCTCTTCTCACACTTTAGGGATGCACTTGTCCTCATGCACCTATCCAGTACGTGAAATAAAATTATTTTGCTGTGAGGGCCTTCTCTTTGGGTGCCAGTGCCAGGCAGACAGTCAGACACCACCATTAGAGTTTCCACCTCTTATCATAACTACAGATACCCTGTTCAAGACAGAGTAACTATGCAGACATACATAGATGAAATAGATCTTGGGGCTGGAAGCTGCTATTGCAGTAACCAGTAATCACGTCCTGGATTATGTCCAGCGTGGACATTTCCAGAGTCAACAGCTTTAAAGAACACAGTTTCCAAATGCTACGGGAAAGCCTAGTAATTGTAACTTGGGAGGGCAAAATTAGAAATAGAAAATGTGAATGAGATTTAGAATTCTTCAAGAGGACTTAGATTTCTATTAGCCAAAGTGCAAAAGGTTGGAAAACTATACAACTTGGGACACTGAAGAACTGAAAACAATGCTTACTAATAAAAACTAAGGACAGAAAGGGATATCCTACAGATACCTTAAAGATTATATTTTCCACCCTTTACTTCTAATGGGTATTCTCTTTTATATTTAATAATCCTCTGCAACAACCTCTCTCAATCCCTGAGTCAATTAGTTTATTACAAGCAAGCAAGGGCAATTGGAGTCCTCACAGGAAAAATCCAAAATGTGGTAGTGTGGTTGATAGAACTAAAGATGAGAGAACAAGCATATTAAAAACAGTGAAAATTATGAAAAGAAGGAAAACTAAACTTTGTAAGAAAGCATATCAGCTTGGAAATATAGGCAAGGATATTGGTAATCAGCCTGGGGAGGGCTTGAATACTAGCTGTCAGGCATAAATAGGGTTTTAGCCCAAAACCCTCTTATGAAGACACCACCTCTAAAGAGGGAAGGGTATCAACCACCACACATGTAAACTAAGAAGCTTGCAAAAACTCAGTGAGGTCTTAAGTGAAAAAACTGAGTCTCAGCAGACTTTCATCTTACAGGAGAAACACATAGCAACCACCAGTGACGAGGAAATGACAAACCCTGGTTATAAATGTGGTATTTTAAACACAAGGATGAGGAACAAAAGGAACTGGCTACCAGGAAAGCCAGGGGGTTGGTCTGGAAGACGTATACTCTCCAAAGACGTGCTGGCATGGCACCGCCAAGGGAAACGCTAAAGCCCACCCCTCAAGCAAAGCGGCAGAATAGATGCTCTCACAGGCTCTTGGATTTATAATCAAAGAGATGATAAAAACAAACAGATCGTGTTCAGAACAGGCCTAAGCATAACGAGGCAGCCCAGAAACATCTTCTCAACAACAGTAATTTGGAAACAACAGCCCTCTATCTACCATTAACTCTCAAATTACTTTGCCCAGAGTCCCTCTCCCTGCCACAGAGCCCAACATTTGTTTAGTTCTTGCTCACTGTGACTAATAAACCCCATTATCTTTCAAATATTTGCTCCCGATCACTTTTTCACCCAGCTCCAGGGACCTCAGAGTCCCTGAACTTTGGCTAAGTAAGGAGGAGAGGCGGTTTCACAGGCGGTTAGGATGCTGAAGTTTCTGCATGGGTTCTAGCCACCATCCAGGGTTTGCATTCAAGGACACCAAGCATTTCAGCATTCAGCTTAGTAACACAATATCAAAGCTGACTCCCAAACCAAAGTCTCAAGCGTGCATTTACAGAGCAGTGAAAAAGAAGCCAAGTTATCCACAAGACCATCTTAACTTCAGCATTTAAGGAAGGATTTGGTACACAGCAAGTGTATCTCAGTAGGCTTAGCAGGCTTGAAAATCTGGCCTCTAAGGATTAACTTTTCTACAAGGGCCTTATTAAAATATAAATTTGACTTCTCTACTGTCTGCTTTTTCTTAAAACACCTTCTGTAAATATTAACATCCAGAAGTAATATCCAGAATAAAACCTCACCTCCACTTCTAGAATATTTGTAAAGCTACCAATATAATTTTACTATGAAAGGATTTTATTCTTCTTTGATTTTTCAACCTTGGGAAGAACTCAGTCTAGATAGAGTTCAGCAAACAGTTAGTGTGTGAGAAGCCTGTTCTCTAATTTTTATAACTGACTTTAGCACAGTTAATGCTGGTGTGCAAATAGCTATGTCTTCTATCAATTAGTTTCTGAAGTGGTGGAGGAAGGCTCATGAATTGCAGAGTCATGCAGAAAAATAAAATGAGATTACTTAATTCAGTATTATGGGTGGTTAAACTTCAGTTTTGTTTCAGACCAGAAACTTTTGTGCATCTGAGATAGTCAAATGTCAGTAATATCCAGGTAGAATGGGAAGAACTAAGCCTACTAGAGAACCAAACCCCATGAGAGGTGGAGATCCATCAACTCCCTGCAGCAAGCAGCGGCACAGACAGTCAGGATTTCAATGACAATGGCAGGATTTCTCCTGTTAAAATCACTGGCAAAACTTCACTTTGACAGGTAACAGGAACATCATCAGGCTCAAGGAATTTTATTTATAAAAACTATGTAAAAAATTACATGAAAACCAGAACAAAAATTTTCAGTGGATCTAAGCAGTTGTTCAAGTGAGTGGAAAATCTAGCCGTTCGCTGGAACGAAGGACAGATGCATGGTAGCTAAAACTCCGTGAAATACTCTGCAAATCTATGGGTATATATTAGCAACAGAATAAAATACTCCCCTCCAACTTCTGACAAAACTGAAAACATGGAAACAAAGATGTTAGTTAAACAACCCCCTTCTGGAAGAATGCTAATTAACTTTTATAGGTTACATTTTCTTGATATACCGAAATCAAAATGACACAGCCATTTGTTTTCCCTGGCAAAGTCATGCACATCACTGATTATTCAGGTTTTGAAAACTGTGTATAATACATACTACCACCTACACAACAGCACAACGCTGACATTTCAGCACAGAACATGTTGAAGCAGTATTTCTGTACTGGAAAAAAGAACAACTAACAAAGACATTTCCTAGAAGGTATCCATCGAAGAGAAGAGAATAATGTATAAAACATGGGCCTTTTCTTGAGAGCCTGAGGTTACAGATGCCTTTTACACCACATCATGTTCCCAACATAACAAATCTGGCAGAAGCACCAGGTTGAAAAATGGAAAGCAATTTCATTTTGATTTTGTGGAGCAAAAAAGACTTATCAACCTCTTTTTGTGAGGCAGAGTGCATTTAGGGGAATTACAAACAAGTTGCCTGAACGTCTTTATTCCATACTTTCTTACTTTAAAAATGTATTAATTATTGCAGTCACCACTTTTAACAAGCCAAGACAAAATGACGGTATTCTTAATACTACATCAACCATCTTCTGTTACTCCTGCTCATGAGAGCGCCTTTACTTTTCATCCATGAGAAAATCCAAGTGATCCTACATAACTGTACGTGAGTTCCACCCAGATAACTTTCTAATTACTCAGGAAAAATGGACAGAGCCTCCGTAAATAATAGGATGCTCCCTGCTGAGCAAGGGGGCCACTCCCTGCTCTGCAGGAGCCAGATATACTGGGCATCATCCAAATCCCCGGTGTAAATCGGTGACTTGAGTGAAGTCAGCAAAGTCCATCAGTCCAAAAATGGTGCAAAGGACACAAAAACATGGCTGGATCCTCACAGCACTCCTGGCACTAGCACAAGGGTGAGGAACTAGCTACTCTTTCTAGGGAGAGGTGGATGCCAAGTGCCCTCACACACGAAGCAGAGAAACACGGTAGATGATCCAGACCAGGAATCCCAGGTGTGGACTAACTCCTCGCTGAACTCTTGACTAATCAGCCTGCAAAAAGAGGTTAAAGCTTCTGACAACGCTATATGATTGTGCAATAATAAACTGAATTTTTCCATGAACTTCAGCAGTGAACACGCAGCATTTTTATTTCAGTGAGGTCTTGTTGAAATAGCAGTTATTTCAGTGAGATCTCGTTGAAATAGCTGTTATTTGAGCCCCAATGTGGCTCCATCACTGCAGGCACAGAGTGAAGACAACCTACTGGTACCACGCAGCAGCACACTCAACCGCAGATGACATGATTTAGAGATCATCAATACAGCACACATACAGCAGGCTTCCAGCACTGCCATAGCTGCAGCAGCACAGTCACACTGGGCAGTCAACCACAAATCTAAAGAAAGCCAAAGACTGGTAACAGTTTGGTTCCCCTAACACTTTTTTTTGTTTTAGAAAAAAAAAAAAAGGAAAGGGAAAAATGCAAGCTCAGAAGATCATATGTTAAGTCAGAAAACACATTAATTTCAACACATTAATAAGAAACAAACTCACTTTAAAGGAGTTGTGCTTTGCTTCCAGTTCCACCCAAAGATCTCCAAGTGCCTGAATTGATGATAAATGGTAAATGACACTAAGGAAAATGGCAACCAATACAAAGTTTTAAGGAAAAAAAGAGATTTTTTCTTTTAAAAGTTACTGATTGTCATGAAGCTGTAGGCTGACAAGACCAACGTATTGATGTTATTTAAATTATATGTATCATGAAACATTTACAATTTAGCTAAGTTTAATTCTTGACACCAAACAGTATAGCTAAATGAAGGTAAAGCTTACATCAAAATAAGCACCTAAAATAATATCTTCAGGAATTAAACCAGAGTTAAAGGAAAATTACTTATTTACAAGCATCCATAATGTATCAGTTGTGGTTAATTAGTACGCTAAGATTGCAGGAACGTTTGAATCTGGTAATAATCAAAGGACGGTTGGGGTTTTCAGTCTACCATTCTCATCTTATGAGCTCTCTTTGTTTCCAAAAGTTTTACCACCTATTATCACAGAATCATAGAATGGCTTGGGCTGGAAGGGACCATCAAAGGCCATCAAGTCCAACCCCCCTGCGGTGAGCAG
>JAVKLA010000027.1:15501546-15518014 GCA_034782735.1 Sagittarius serpentarius
GTTAGTTTCTTCCTTTCTGTTCTATTAAACTGTTCTTATCTCAACCCACGAGCTTTACTTTATTTTCCGATTCTCTCACCCATCCCACTGGGGGCGGGGGGGAGTGAGTGAGTGGCTGCGTGGGGCTTAGTTGCCGGCTGGGGTTAAACCATGACAACTACCTACCCCACACTTTCCACTGTACACCCGGGAGTTATCTTCCCATTTGCTTACAGTCCTCATTTATTTAGGAAAAACTGCCTAGCTAAAAAAGGAACTATTTTAAAGTTGAAGTAGAAGCTGCCAATTCAGGATTGAACATCAGGATTAGAAGTGATACTCCGGATGGTAAGGAAAAGACAGAGCAAAGGACTTACACTCTTCATGATTGCAGTGGCATAAATATGATTGCTGATGAAGCAATTGTCCTTTCTTTTGAAAAAAATTAATTGAGCTCAGTGTGGCTCTGTCTGCGGGGTAGGACAAGGATCACTTCCCAGCTACTGCGTCCTGTCACACAACCCGAGCGTACGCTGGGATTTCCCCCAGCTTCCCTTCCTTCTCCCCTCAGCTGGTTCCTGTGGGAAGGAACACATGCACATTTCACAACAGAAAAAGTCCATTATTTTTACTACCCACACATATTTTTTTTTCATACTAGAAGGAACTATCTTGTACTAAAGTGACCAGAAGAAATTCTTAAAAATTCAGTGACAACAAACTGCAGCGGGCTCTGTGCTGCTGAAGGCTACCAGCAGAGCTTCTCATGGGACAACTCCCTCACAAACTTGGAATGGATTTTGTTAAAGAAGTACTATCTCAGTTTCCAGATGCCCAAACCAAACAAAAAATACTATAATGTCACAAAACCTTTGTGGCTCAAAAGCCACTTTGCCACTTTTAGAGACTATGTGATTAGTTTTGTCATTATGATTACAGAAAATTCACATCCAGTGTCATCCACAGTTGGAAGACGTAAGTTCTTGACTGTGTTCTGCATCTTACTGCTTACAAGCAAAAAAAGGCTCTAAAGGCTGCAGCCTTCTCAACCACAGAAACAGAGTACTTCTGTTCTGTGTAAGTCAATTGAATTACACCTCCCCATCTTTTTTGTGAAAGGAGAATAAGCTTCAGATTGCTTTTAAAAGGTTAGTATCCCACTGGGAAACAACAGATCAGACTCGTCAGCAGATGTGGTTAAGCACAAGTGTGCCAGTTTATGGGAAGAAAAATAAGGGGTGGGTTTAGCAGAGGACAGTGAGTGTGCCAACTCAGGCTAGCCACACGCAGCTGCTAGCGTTACAGACCCAGAAAGGAGTTTGAGAGACAAGTCACTGCTTCACAGTGTTAGGAATGAGAAAAAAAGGTTGCCTCATGATCAGGGCCATGTGGTCAGTACAGTTCCATGCAATCCATACAATTCAAATACATGTAATATAGCATATGAAAGGAAACCTAGGACCAGCCGCAGCCTTTTAAGCTGTCAACCAGCACGGGTATGCAGATGGAAGTGAAAGTTCTATTTTTAAGTAACCTCAGTTACCAACAAGAAGCGGTCTCATCCTCTACAAACTTCTAGGCGATTAAAATTGCATTCCAAATACTGAATTGTAAACTCTTCAAGAATTGATGAATAAAGGCATTTTAACCATACAAAACCAGCTTTGAAATTCTTTTCAAAGCATAAAATTAGTACCACATTTTTCCCCCTAGGAATCAGTAGCACTAAGGCGAGGAAATACTACCGTATTTTCTGTATTGTACCATTAAACCAGAAATTCACATTTGCCTCAGCAAGAAAGTGCTGATCTGTCAAAAAACGTGAGCTTCTGCTCCACTTAGAAGCTCAAGTCCCATTAAAATCAGAAGCTATTCAAAAGCTTAAAAGGAAGCCATTGCTTCAGCAGTTCGCTGAATCAGAACATAAGGGAACTCTTATGAACCCCAGTATTACCCTTTACGTGGTGAGGTAAGTCACCGTGTAAAGGTGATGAGATGGTGAAAGTGAGGTCCAGCAGAAGCAAAGAACTCCTGCGTGGTCAGGCTGCATATCTTCAGCATGAAGATTTCCACTCTTCCTATATGGCCTGGCCTGCCCGACTCATCGGTAAATACCATGTGAGCAAACACGCCTCCAACAGACACACTAGGCTGGTTCCGCAACCAGAAAGAGCTACCACGGCAATCCCCCCGGCCCCCAAAGTCCTACTGCTGCTGCCGGAGGGCTTCTGCCGGCACCGCTATCTGTGGTGGTGAGAAGAGGGACGAAACACAACCCTGTCTAATGAGGCCAGGTCTGCAAAACTTTGTTGGTGTTTAAAATGTCACCGAGAAATTCAGTGATTGTGACTCTCCCAGACGCACCCTTAACTACTGTGTATTTTCATCCTGCAAAGTAAAAACGCAAACCTCCCTCTCTTAACAAAATCCAAAGCTGTTTCTTGGTGGAAGCAGGACCACAAACCAAAGCACTGTTCCCTTTTCAAAAGCCCACAGCAGCAGGATTTGCTGTGATTTGGAACAGTTTTTCTTACTGCAAAAGTATTTCAGTTGTTACTGATGTGTTATGAACCACAAAAATGCTAAATCTACACGCACTGCTTACAGAAGAGATTATTTCATTTGGCTATCTGAAAAAGCTGCAGCCACCACAGAAGCTCCATGGTGTAACCAAATACCTAAAGTAAAATCCTGGGCTTGCTGAAATGAGTGGAAAACCTCAAATGTCTAAAGTAAGGCCAAAAAGTCATGTCGAACACTGCAATAACACAAAGTCTGATAAGGGTCTGTTATCACTTGTTAATTGCTTTAACATGAGATTAGGAGAATTAGAGGCCTAAAGGTTAGAAAACGCCAGCTGCAGTAGATATTTTACAGGGAGGAAGACAAGCACAGTAAAAACCAAAAGGGACTTGAGATGAAGAAAGAAAATGCTAGACTGAATGACAGAGAAACTGCCAGAAAAATCAAGGAAGACTTAAATGCACTAATTTTTTACTCTGTCTAAAACTGTTGAAAATCAGTTTGATCAGCCAGTCAAGAAGATTACGCTGGTGTCAGGGAAATGACAGAATTATATAAATGAAGAGAATAGCGACGGGTCTAATCCCTTCCCTGGGTGAAGGAAGGAGTCCTGCAGAAGGCAGGTGCTGCAAGAAAGGCAAGAAGCTTTCAAGCTACTCTTGACCAAGTCGAAGATAAGAAGGGACCACAGTGAAGCTCAAGGGCAAAGTTTCTAGCTAGACAAAAAAAATCCCAGTGTATCCTGATTTAACATAAACCTAGCGAAGTTCATAAACATAAATAATTACAAATTCAATTGTTCAGTAAACTCCACTGGGATTCAATGTAAATTTTCTTAAAAAGCCAGAGCACAGGTCTACCTGGGACTCATGGAGGCTGTTCACTCCTAAGTACGTTCAACTAACAGCTGCCGTCTCCTTCTTTGGGCTTGAAATTCATTCAATCATATTTTCTTAGGAAGTTCATAAAACCTAATACTATCCTTATGCTGCAAATAATCCTGAGGTAGGTGAACACTTAGGTTGATGATCAGTATACTGAGCAAGACTTGGGGAAGAAGATGGATATAAAAGGGTAACTGGGGGAGCAAAGCATAAAGCGTTCAAGTCCCTGCCCCTTAGGTCTGCAGAAGTGGCAGGCTCCCAGCATGAGCTGAGCTGTAAGGAAGTAACGATACAAGGATGAAGTGGGATGGGGAGAGCTCAGCCACAACCACAGGACAGGGCAGGAGGCATAATGAAATTTCTCTTCCTGCTGCATGTTGACCGTCCTGATTTGCTCTTTCATTCTCCCTACTGCTGACTGGAGATGCACTCCATCACAACCTGCTTTCGGGTTTCATCCCATCAATTGAGAAATAAATCCCACATAAGGAGAACAGAGGGGAAATAAAGGGCAATTAGGGGCACTGGACGTTAAGAAGTCACTCACATCTGCTGACAGCTATGTTGAGGATCCAGGCGGAATTACCAGGTGACTTACCAACAAAAGCGCTTCATTTTTTTATTGTCATTTTGTCTACGGAAAATCCCCTTACAGGTTCCAGTGTGATAAAAGCAATTAGCAAAACCCACTCAGATGAAACAAAGCAGGGTCTCATTAGCCTACCTTACCCCCTGAGCAGAGCAACGGGAATTCATGAGGACAGTTCCTATATAGCACAGTGAATTTTGTGAACAGTAAAAAAGCAAACTAAGAAATCAGGGGAAAAAAGGCACTCTAATACCTAGCAGAAAAAAGGGATGATGCAACATATAAAGCCTGCTGAAAGAGCAAAAAGTGAGAAATACAGACTTTATTCTTTACTGACATAAATCTAGCATTACCCACCAGCCAAACTCTGCAGTCAGGTTATAATGATTATCAGCAGAATTGCAGTAGGGCTCAGGGACCTTATTTATACTACAGAATCCAACTGTGCTGGTTGCTTTCCAAACACAGAGCAGTTCTGAGAAATTCTGCATGCAAAGTCATGTTTATTGAGGCTGCTTTAACCAGCCCAACCTTGGAAAATGAAAGAGATGTCCATGTTCTGTACTGACTTGCAGTAAAATTCATACTTTGGCAGACAATTAACTGATCCGTCCCTTCCACAATCTTCAGAAATTAACTGACTGCCATGAGCAGGAAAGACTTTGCTGCCTTTAAGAAGATGATTTGATATTTGCCACAAAAAGTAAAAAAAAGCATCTGATACAGCAGGGTTGAATCTGTAGCTGTATCTGATTGGTGTGCCTGGGACTAAACAGGACACCAGAGGTATAAATGGTCACGGCTGGTAACAGCAGGGATTTGGTCACCCAGAGCCTTGGGTCCTGCCCACTGACAAAAGCTAGAGAGGATGGCGATGCCCTGCACGTGTGGGAATCCTAGGGCAGCCTTCACTTTGGAAGTCACCGGCATCGTAGCACACGCAGGGATTTCCATCTTCCTGCCATCTCCAACACTGCAGTCTTTCACCAAAAACTGAGCCCGGTGTGAGGTCTTCAATTCAATGACTGAGGGATCAAAACCATATCTCTACTGGACGTTCCTAACACAACCAACTACCTACAAAGTTACAACTATAAGCATGTAGGGGTTTTATTTCACATGGTCTGATGACACAAACCATCTGACATTCCAAATCAGCACATTATATTTGTGCTGAAAACAATTATAAGAAAAATCTTCCTGGGCTTTCATTTTGATGAAATGAACCTTATCTCTACAGCTGAAGTTGCTTTATCCCTCACAGTTCCATTGTATGTAGTGCATTTGAGTCTCCGGAACTGCTGAAACACAATTTCAAGTCATGAGACCACACATATGCCTGGCTCCCAAACAGTAGTCTCAGAGGTATTATTAATAACAGGATACACTGAAGTAGTGTGCAAAACAAAACAAACAAGATTTTTTAATGTCTAAGCAAAAAAATGAAGCACTGGTTCATCTGGTCCCATCTGAATTATCTCCGGTTTTTATAGCCTTGGTTAAAAAACCTGGCTGCTCTTCTCCTTTTTCCCAAAGGAAGCAAGCAAGCAAGAATGCAATGTAGAGACTACAGAGCAGCAGCAGGCAGTACACGTACACTGGTCCACTCAAATGTTCTTGGGGCGGAGAGAAAGGATTAGACAGCAAGTCGCTTCAGTCCATACTATCTTGCCATTGAGGCACAAAGACGTGTCAGCTGAGCTTGCCCGCACCTTTAAGTGGGTATTTATTTGCAACAGCAGCATTCAATAGTTTGAACAGGAGATGCCCTTGTTTGTTAGTTTTGGATGCCATCGTAGGCTATGTTTCATCACTTTGAATGAAATCTTTCCAATGTTTAAAAGGATATACGCATCCACTAATGAGACTGAATTCACCCCCCTTCTTAAAGCGAAGTCAGAATGGTAAGATGGGATAAGCACTGGACTACTTATCACTCAGAGGGAAAAATAAACCAAAGGCAGGACATCTTTCCATGCACAATTTCAAGCACAGTTGTGTTCGCACACAATTTAATGTAGCTGATGCAGGAAACACTGCAATGGCCTAGACTATGCAGGAGATGAGACTGGATGGGTCACAACAACTGTGCTTTATTGGACATACGTTCCTAAAGGCAAAACACAAAGGTATGTCCTACTTCTGCAAATGAAATCACGAAGCCAGGAAGGCTGAACTTTCTTTTGAGCCCAACAGATCTCAGCATTGTCTATTTTAGATTCTTACCACTGCAAAGCCAATAGGAGTGGCATACACAGTTTTATTTTAAAGTCTTCATAATAACAGGTTTTTAAGGCTCTAAATTTATTATAGCTGATGTGGTTCTGTGCGAGGAAGTCCACAGGTTATGAAAAAAAATCCCTTTACTCATAATGTGGTAGTATCAAGTAGGATCTAGCAGTGTTTTTACTACATAGGATGCAAGAAACTAAACAGCTTACAGAAAAAAAAATAATTCTGACTCATTCACATACGCAAGATTTCTTTGAAGCTTAATTATAATTTTTCTATCTTAAAGCAGCAAAGACAGAAATTCATCTGTCTGTTCAACCACAAACCAGGCATTGCGCAAGCAGCTGTTTCCCAAGCCACTGAACACTGACACACTGAACACTGAACCTCTCCAGTCCTGCTGTGAACAATTCTGTGTCACTCCTTAGCAGCAACAGATAATTTAACCTCGCTTTAAAGGATATTAGGTGCAAGCTGCTAGGACACAAAACTTCCGATTTCCCTCATTTGGTCCTCAGAAGAAGCCCAGGCTCTGAACCCAGCTTGTTGCACTTGTTCCAGGGCCGGGAAACGAATCTCCATCACTCATGTACGCTCTGATGGCAACTGTTACTGAACTGCTCAAACATCTTTTGTGTACTGTCATGCACTGTAAGCTTAATTTCATCAACAGATACACACATCTAAGTCCTACTGCTGTTGAATCAGAATCTTTCAGGCATTCATTTCAGGTTAAAAAGAGCACGACGTACAAGCCTGCCCTCCCAGTACTTTCATTTTTCCTCCCCGTTTTGCCCGAATATCAATTCTGTGGGTTCACCGTGTTTTACAGTTGGTTCTTGGATGACTCCTGAACTGAGAGACATTTTCACTTCTCGTACAGCTACACAGCTGCTCCTTTTTAAATGGGAATCACACACGAGCATTGCAGTGCAGGCTCTGGCAAGATGCCTCACCCTCAGCTGTAGGGCTTGGAAATTTGCTATTTAAGCAAAACAGTTACCGTGCTGAAAACTAACCTAGACATTTGAAAATCTTTAAAAAATTTGAAAAAATCCCACCCAACAAAATAACAGAAGTTTTCAAAAGGTATAAGGAAGAAACACATAGTCCACTGGAAACATTTTACAAATACTGGTACCTACTGAAACAACAGCAAAACTTCCAGAGCAGCTTTTTCTGTCTTAATGAAGTGTAAGAGAGATGAGTAAATATCACAGATCAATTCCTGAACAACTGAATGAAAAAATTATACCCTGTCATCAACCCACTGTTTGAGCTACTTTAAAAGAAGCTTCCCAAATCCGACTCCCAAAGCTTCTCATGCTGAAAAACCAGCTGGAGAGAATTAGTAGGGCTATGATCTATCACATACCAGAAGCTCTGAAGAGGAGCCATCATAACCTGAAAAACCATGCCAGCGCTGAAGAGGAAAACGTGCAGCAGTACTTCCCAGCTAGGGAAGCAATGACCAAACGCTACAGCAGCATCACTTGAGTGGACCAGCAATGGAAATCACTCAGACTCTCTCTGAGAAGATACCAGCATTGCCCTTCCTTTGGTAAGCATCCCGCCTTTGTTAAGCAGATTAAATGAGAGTATCTGAAAATACTTTGATTTTCCTTGGGGACCTATTAGAAAGTTGGAGACCATCTCTCTGAAGCCTTCAGAGACTACAGTATTACACCACGACAAAGGGGCAAATCCACCCTTCTGTTGGCATGCATACAAATGGAAAGGAAGAGTACAAAACGGCCGAACTCTTCCTGATTTCTCAGTAACTTAATTTTAATCACTGATTCTCCATCAATTCTGCCTACTGTGCTTTAACAGCAGTAGTTTCTCTTGTTAAGGAATACACAGGTTCCTTTTGGGTTTGGTTTTTTGCTTTTTTTGAAGTAATTACCATCAGAGCTCATAACTGAAAAGTTGTGCATTCTCACACAGTGTTGAAATGAGACCATCATTTTTTTCTAAATACAACATCACTTAAAAAAGCAATGAAAATGCAGCAATTTTCTAAGATCATTTGTTCAACCTATCATTCAAAAATTTCAAATTTTGTTCAGTTTTTTTAGGTGAGGCAAGTGACAGAAGAATTCATAATGACCACTCAGGAAAAATCTGGGGACAGGTCTTCCAAGAAGCAAGGAACTGGAGCGAGGAAAGGGCAGACCAGTAAGCAATTTGCTCATTTCTTCCTGGGGAACCGCAAGAAATTAGATAGTAACCACACTTAGCAGTGCTACACTCTGTCTTAGCCAACAGTAGCAGATTGAATCACGCAAACAAGAACTCCATGGGTGCAGAGTGGGGCTGGCAGCAAGCAATAGGAGTAGCTTGTGACAAACATGCCCAGGCTCTGTGACAGGTCCCTGGGATGTCACGGCCCAGGAAGGAGATGCTTCTTCAACTGCCCACTATGGACATCAGCCTGCAACGTGCAGTGTTGCAATCTGGGTTTTCACTGCAGCGTCAGGAAGGGACAGCTGTGTGATGGAGAGGACGCTCCTGTAACATCCCATTTTAGCTTCATTTTGCTCGTCTGTTCATCCTTCATGTGCCTCCCACAGGGCTTCAGCAGGCCACTCTGTCAGGACACCATTCAAAACTCTCCCAAATCAACAGGGATGCCTCCATTGCATCCAGCTAGAACCTCCTACCGTCAGGCCTACAGTATGAGGGAGAATTATTTTTTTAAGAACATTATAATATTGCTCAGGAAACTACAAGATTAAATCATAAGAAGCACAACCATAGCATTTTTCTGCTGATTTGAATTACGAATAGAAAGTACGAGCAGTTAAGAGGAAACAAGATATGTTCTATACGAGAGCCAAGATTTTTTTTCCTGACATGTGCCAAACAAGGAAAAGAAACAGAAGAATCTGGCACCATTAAAAACAGTTTGTGGAGAAAGGAACTGAATATCTACAGCCAAGCTCCATGTGGTTTGTAAAGAGGAAACTTTTGTTTTATGGGACTCTCAGTCAGCCAAAATTCTCCCAGACGGCGTGCAAATGGATATTAGCCTAAAAACCTACACGCATCTTGTAGAAGGATCAGTAAATGGTGGGGAAAGAAAAGGAACACTACTGAAGTTTTAAATCAGAATTCAAAATCTGCCTCACCGTTGAAAAAGTTAGTTTACCAGACAGCTATAATGTCATATATGGTAAGTGTGTTGGAAAGGAAAGGCAGCAAGTTAAAGCACAAAACTAGAAGTCATGAGAATGAGTTCCAACCCTGGCTCCACTACCAAGTAGCTCTATAAAACTCGGATAAAAGAGAAAAAGACTGCCAACTTAACTGTGAGATTTTCCTTAACTTCATATAGTGTATTAACATTGCACTTATGCTGTTTCTTTTAGCTTCTGTATTTCCTCCACTCCCTGGCATTACTATGCACTAAGTTCAGTAAGTGACTAGATGGAGTACTGAGAACAGTTATATTACTATACCACAACAAGATCTGCCCAACCTCTTAATCAAAATACTTGACTGAAAAAATCCCAAACAATTTTATATGGGACTGTAATTCTCATAACTGAGCAAAACACTAAAGTGGCTGGCATGATCCAACAGCTTAGCTGAACGTTGTGATAAAATGTGGCATTCCTGGCTGAAAAGAGTAACTAGATCTTGTACTTCAGCATACAGAAGAAAGGGAATGGGCAGGCAACAGTTCCTCAGCACATGTTGAATGGTTATACCATGGAAGAATTTTTTGCATCTTCCCTGGCAGCTATCAGAGTACCTTGTGAAGCATTCGGCTGCGTTATCCGTAAATCAAGAGGAGACCACACTGACCTCCATTTTACAGCGGGGGAACTGAGGCAGAGTCCGCAGGCAAGACTGCAAGCTCAGGGAGCATCCAAGTCCCTGCATCCTACTGAAGTCACTCCTCACTGGGGGAGCTGGAGGCCCCGGTAGCTCTGTGGTTCGGGACTCCAGTCTGTCCTGAGGTCACCTGACCATGCAGCTCTCTAGTTGTGTCACCAACGATAAAAACACATTAGCTGGCAAATTTTGCCATCATGCTTAAAGGAGAAGTAGTTAATATCTCCTGTAAGAGGACACCAGGATTAAGATTTGCCCCTTTGTGTCTTCCTTCACACCAGCCTTTATATGTAACATTTCAGCTGAGATTTGCCAACAAGTGTGCTTTCCTCCCCTAAATACAGTAGTAAGCATGAATCTCATTTTTGAAGCAGTCTGTATTTGCTTGGGTTTTCATCATTTGTACCTTTAAGACTATCAACTTGGAGGAGGAGCAGAAGGGTTAATCGTTCAGTACGTTCTGTAAGCTATGTGCATTTCTGTACTGTGCTGTAGATGGATGCTCCATGCTGCATGTTGCACTGGAATAATAAAAAGAGCTGAAAGCAATTCCCTTTAATTTTTTTTCCTCCAAAGGACAACGAACAGTAGAAAGCAAAACCAAGCACTTCAAGGGAAAAAAAAAAAAAAAGAAATAAAAAGATTACAGGCATTTTTCACAAAAACACTGCAAGGAAAAAACACTGTAAAAGTAAAACCCATTGTATTTTAGTGATAAACCTGAAGCTAGCAGTTCTTATTGGCACTAAAAACATTTCCACCCCCCCCACACACATTTACCAGGATGGCATCTACTGATGGGTTCTGGATGCTAATCAAGACCAGACCAGGTACAAACTAAAGCTGAACAACCCCCAACAAAGTAGGTCAAGAAAAGTGGGAGGGAAGGGAAACTGTTGCTAGGTGGCAGTGTACCTTAAGCAAAGAATACTGTAAATCATAGATTACTGGAAAAGTTCATTATCTTCTAAAAGAGGTGTCATCTTCAGTGTCATCTTCAAAGCCTTGGTAGGAAGCAGAACCCAAGATGTACATGATACACGGACTATATATCAGAAGGATGAGAAGCAGCGCTGAAAAAGGGTAAGAAAAACCCGTCTGAAGAGACACTATTGCACAAGACCCACAACGTAATGGCTCTCCAGGTCTGTTAGTGACATAAAAGAACCCAAAAGCCAGTGAACTGAGTCTTGCACATCTTGAGGCGGCTATGGTTTTGCTTACTTTGTTTTATTCAACCTTCACTAAGCTCTTGCCAGAACAAGCAAGCAGAGAAATAAGCTTCCACCACATCTTGGCACAGCAGTGAACAGTTAACAGAAAACCCAAGTGCAATGGTGAGAAAGAAAGGTTTTTTAAGGCTACTTAAGAAACAGAACTGTTACTTTTCTGCCTTAAACAGTTTCAGTCTTCAGTCCTAATCTTTTCAGAGTGGAGTAAGAGTGGACAATGACATTAAACAAAAGGAGGTCATGAAAACGCGTGCACTCCCTAGAACTCCAACCAAAAGGATGGAGAAAAAGGCCTCTGTAGAAAGCCAAGGTAAGAAGGGAGAGGCTAGATTTTTCTGGTATCCTTCTATCTGTCCTTCCTGATGTTCCCTGCAACTGAAAACTACCTTAACATATTGCCTAAATTAGCAGAAGTGGTAAAAAAGACAGGCTGATGACATCTTGTGAACTACAATTCGCTTGGTAAGAGAGCTGTTAGCAAGCTCACAGCTTGTCACAGAGAAGGATAAGATGTTCTTGAAGGCAAAGACGAAATCTATACTCTTTTCAACAATATCTGGGTTCAAGAGAGCAATTTTTTGGAGAAGTACCTTAGATGAATGCGATTGTATAGATTGGAGGTATTTTAGAGGACAGAATAAAAAAGAAAAATGAAAGACACTTTGCTCCAACAAGGCTTTAAATCCATAACTCAGGCTACAGCAAAATCCTTTCTGAGAAATGTATCAAGTAATTCTTCTTATGTTGACTTTAATCTACAATGATACTGTTTAAGTTTTTCTTATACCATGTTCTGACGCATTAGAAACTGGTCAGAAATAATATATTAGGACACACGTGCCCTGTGTAACCCAGCATGGGAATTCCTATACTGCTGTACAGTAAAACCCACACAGGTTACATGTGCCATATATTGTATCATTCCTCACAAGCAATCTTGACTGTGAAGCCCATTCATAATAATTAAAATACCAACCTTACCAACCTATAGAGTTCTAGAGGGAATAGTTTTTACAAACCCCTTCACTGGTGTAGCTCACATAGGACGTGTGTTAACTTTCCAAGCAGACACAAACCTCTGACCAGTATTTCCAGGTTGGGTCTGTATCTTCTTTATGTGACAAACTCTGGGATGCAAACTTCAGGGCAGCAGGATCCAATTTCAGTGGATAAATACGGATGCAACGATCTGTGTTCCACTTCTCTCCACTCTCCCCTTCCCCAAGGCCACTGGTTTTAATTTGTGGTCAGCCTGAGCCTCTTCCTGGTAATCTGCAGTGTCTGCCCTGCAAGGAGGGAGGCAGAGAGTGTCCCAGCCTTCTCTCCAAACCGCTGGTTACAATTTGTGACCATTTTCAGTCATGGACATGCAATAAAGACTAGCAGCCAAAAATAAGCATCAATTTGAGCATGAAAAAGTGGAATAGTACCACACCTATAGAAGCGACTAGGAGCCAACCCCTGTTGATCCCAAGGGCCCTTCCCTGACTTGGGCAGCCTGACTGCTGGAAGACGGGCAGGAGTTGGCTTCACCTGCCATCTCACCTCCCGCTCCGTGAGACTGCACACACTTAGTGGAAAAACAGTTTGAAAACAAAAGAAACCATAAAGCTGGGGCTGACTTAGACATTTTATGAAGACAAAAGAGAATAATCTGTACAATCTCCAGGCTAGGTTTTGCCATAGCAGAAATACTTTTGTGAGGTGGCACAAAGGAAGCTCTCTCTGGAGAAAATACATTCCCCAGCAAACAGCCTCGATAGGTTTTTCTTCATTAACCAGTAAGAGGGAGATCTTTCTGTAGCATGCAGAAGGCACTGAGACTCACTTGACATTGAAGTTTAACTCCAAATAAAATTTTCTGTGGTTAAGGAAACTTTTGTTCTACTTCTGTTTCTTCACCATCTGTGATACGAAACCTGGCAAAGACTCCAATTAGTTTCCTTTGTGTTATTACTGCCACCAGCACTCTAAAGCTAAACATTTATACAAAAGGAAATTCCTCTTCCTTTCTTTGCTGTCTCCAAAGAGTAGATCTAAATACTGTAATAAGAAAACCTGTACTGAACTCACCCTGAAATCTCATAATGCCAGATTACACCTACCGCACTACAGAAAAAGGCAATGGCAGATTAAGCCAATACACCGCCTCCCCTGACAAAACCTTTTCTCCAGTAACGAGCACTTGGCCTGAGAGGAAACGAAGCAGAAGTACCTCACACGAAGAAAGGTGAAATCCTGCAACATCTGCTAAAAGAACATCAGGGATGGATTTGGGGAGTTTTCTTCTCTGGGACATACAAACCCTCGTTACGCTCCTGGATGTGTAACTCTCAGAGCCACATAGGTGGCTGTGCTTCGCCTCACTCGAGCAGGACAGAGGCATCGTCCGGCAAAGCAAACTTACCGAACTCTGAAGTGCAAGTTAGCACTTAGTGGCATATATTTACTTACTTAAACTCTTCGTTTACGTATACACACTTTTGACTGCTGTTGCTGTCCTGGTGGAACCTATGCACGGCTGTGGTTAAGATGTTAAATTTGATTATTCCGGTAAAGTTTATCTTGGTACCTTGAACACAACAGTCCCCTTATACAGAGTCTGCACACTGGTACAAGCATACCAACGTTAGGGTAACATATTAATTTCTGTAAAAACACATGCATAGGTAAAGTAGCAACATTTTTTCTAGCACAGCCAAGCTCTACAAAACCAGAATTGTTCGCATTTTTGTCCAAATGGGTACGATCCATGACCAGGAGTACAACCTTGACTTTGGCATTTATTCATGCAGTGGTTTGCCAACAGCCCCTATGTCAACAGGCTCCCAAAAGGTTTTCGTGGATTCCTGAGGGGGGTAGCCCTGCCTGCTGCTGAGTTTGTTAGATTCAAATAGAAGAAAGGGAAAGAGGCAATCTGACACATGGAGGACACACGTGAATAGATAAACAGATAAGGGTCCAATAAGCAAGGGGAGATCATAAACTTGCACCAAAGCTGAGGAGCATGACCTAAGCCTTATCCTCATTTTTTAATCCACTGCACCCTTAGTACCGGTTTTCTCTGGGCAGATCAGAAATGGCTGCTGAAGGCAGGCAGGCTGCTGCCAGGCATCTGTCAAGACCATGCGCAGTTTCTTTTCTTCCTTTATGCTAAAAAAAAAATAATTAATTACACATTTACTGGAGCAGGATAGCTCTTCAACACCAGCACCTTATGCTGAGGGCTGTGCTACACAGAGTTTGATGGGTTTGTCCACTTCTTATTTCCAGTTGCTTGCACACCAGTGCTTTGTACACTTGTCTGAGAAACAGCACAGGATTTAAAGAATTAGTTTATTAATCAGACAGCAGTTTGGTTTTTTGGGCAAGACAGTATGCCTTCTTGCTGAGGCCTCCTGTATAATAACATTCTGTTGTGGCACAAATGTCCAAACAATTTTGCTATAGACTCTAAAGAGCTGACTTAAAAAACTCTACAGCCACAAGGGTTATGAAAATAACTATGAATGTGTTCTTTGATCCTTTTTCCCTACTACTCACATCTGGCTGAAAACTTTACAAGCCAGAGCTTTGCCTGCTTCCATTCTCAAAACTTCAGTCTTTTACAATTCTGCTAGAATTTCTACTAACGACAGGCACAACTTTATAATATGACTAAGCCAGTGTAACAGCTTCTAGCCCTAAAATGACACCCAATCGCATTTGGCCTGACCATGTCCTCACTGCTCCCCTTTTGTTTTCTGTGCTGACCTCCTTTAGGGAGCTAACTTTGCAGGAAGCAAAACCTATCAAAAAAAGTAAGTATTTTTTTGCAGGTTTAAGTCCCAGAACCAGCTCACAGGGGGTCAGCTAGCAACAGGGAGGAAGAGAAGTGAGCAGTCGAGCAGCAGCTATCCATTCAGCAAGCTGAGTTGCAACGGGAAGCTGCATCCTAAGCTACTCTGCCAAGTAGTTTGTCTTATGGGATGACCCCACTCAAACATTGGGGTTGGATGTCTTGCACTTAAGGGATGAACTGGGCTCTCTCTACCTCAAAGCATATTAATAATGGTTCCAAAACAGACATCATGGAAAGAAACCATCTCTGTTTACAGTGACAAGAATTCTCACTGGTTTTCTCTGTTACTTCATTCATGCTATACATGGTCCCAAAGTTAGGGTCACTGGTCTAAAAACTGCCAGACTGACTTTCTGCCTCATTTTTAGAGGCTAGTACCGCAATTTCATTTTTGCATTTGTATGTCTACACCTTCCAAAAATAACTTTCAATGATTAGGAAAAGTAACTGTTTACTATTTAGAATAGATTTAGTATTTGCTACGCATTTCACGATGCGATTTAAAAAAAAAGCAAACAATACAGTGAATACTGATCCCTCCCCTTCTTCACTCCTCCTCCACTAAGCCTTTACACACATTTATTCATCAGCTGTGGAACAGGCACTAAAGAGCATCAAGTATTAGCAACACAAGTGAAAAATACGCGGAAAAAGGTGAGCATATAAAGAAACAGGTACTGTTCAGAAACATAAAGAATAGTTCCAGACAGTGCTTCTTTGCCCCCCAAACACTGCAACTTCTACTTAAGAGTGTCCCAAAATATGTGTGCACCTTCTGCGAAGCCTTAGATCGTATGGCTGAAAGAAACTACCGGCAACACCGTGTCAGCCACTAACAAAAGTCACTGAAACGTCCGCCACCCGAGTTCTAGGGACTTATACTACTGTCAGTTGCTCATCACACAGAAAAGTGGCAGCGGAGGGCCGACGCTGCAAGCCAGCAGCAGCAGCAGCCGTCCACCTTGCCTCAGCAGATAAGGTCAGTGCACCCTGGACTCCACGGGAAGGTCAAGTCCCGTACTGGGTCTCTCTTGCTACCTACGGCGCACAAGTAACGGTCAAGCTTTTAGCAAACCTAAGGGTCACTTACATGGACATCCCCAACTGCCAGGGGCCAGGCCGCGCGCTTCCCGCACCCCTCGCTTTGGAGCACGGACTTCCTCGTACCCACGAAAGGCAAGACCAGCCTCCCCGGGCGCTCCGGCCGCGCCGAGCACCCACCTGCGAGCGGCGGCCCCCACCCGCCGGCCAGGAGAGGAGCCGCCGCCGCCGCCGCCCGCCCGCAGCCCCGCACCGCCTGGCCTCGCCTCCGGCCGGGGCCCCACCGCCCCCGCGCTCGCCCCAGCCC
>JAVKLA010000027.1:15527963-15549905 GCA_034782735.1 Sagittarius serpentarius
AGCAGAGGAGAGGAGAGGAGAGGAGAGGAGAGGAGAGAAAGGGTTGGACGGGAAGGGAACATAAAAAATTCAGCTCACAGTCCTGTCCATTATAAGGATGAATGAGCAATAGGGTGAAATATCCTGATTTGCAAACAGAAACAGTGCAAAAGAAAGTCTTAAGAGTACAGTTACCCAAGTGAAAAGAAGGAATGATGGAAGATTGCAGATGACAAGTCCTAAAACTATTAGCAAGTCTATTATTGATGGACTGTGATGTAAGAATATTTTATGAGCCAAATGCTTAGACAGTAGAAGCAGTGGAAAGGGAGAGAGTAAAATCCAGACAGGTTTGTCATCAAGGATGATATTACTACTGGCTTCAATGCAACTGGGAATCCACCCGCGTTTCTGAATGGGTGGATGCCCTGACATAGGGAAATGCAGAAAATACACGATCACTAACAAAAGAAATCACTGGCTGGGGTATTGTCCTAAAACAATTAAGCATTTATGTCAGGAATGCTAATTGTTGCGAAACAGGGCAAATACATATGGTAGGCACATTAAAAAAAATAGAAGAAAATGTTTAAAAGGGAGACTAGACCTAAACTGAAATAAAATCAGTAGTACACTCCATAACTTGGGAGCTGTCTTGGCAAGAGCAGACAAGGTGGAGCAGTGCTGAACAGATCATAGTGCAGAAGAAAATTTTTAAAGAGCAATGCTAAAAGTTAATAAAACACAGGGCAATTATGAACTAAAAACACATTTTATGTCAAAAAGTAGAGACACACACATTCCAAATGCATGCTTGTCTGTTCGGATTCACACTGGAAAGAAATGCAGTTAACAAGTGAGGTTCCAAGGAGAAAAAGCTCTCATAGACCTGAAATGTGACCTGAATAACATGATTCAGTCACAGGATTTCTAAATCCTGGTGTGTTAGACTACAGCTGGCAGTAATTCCCAAGGTGCTAGCTATACTCCTCCACAATCAGTTTTTCCTTCTTATTAGCCACTTCTGGACCACATTTTATCAATACCTTAGTGCTACAGATCTTTTAAACCATGCCTTTAAATGTGATAAATTTGTGTTCTTTGGGTTTTGTTAATTTACTGCATTGCTTGTTCACCTGATATTACTTCGTATTAGTGGTCTCGCTAATCAATCATATCATGATGAAGATATTATTTAAAGGATTTGGGTTTATATTTTATTCTACTTAATAATTTGAACTAAGCCTAACTGTGAAGAACAAAAAGTAAACATCATAGCACAGGAAATTCGAACAGTGTATAGGGAGTTCAAAAATTGACTTAGCAGCCAGTTGTTCAGAGTTAATGTGCAATCAGTTAAGTCAAAGGTACTCGAGACTGCTCAGCACTTTTTATGATTGACTTTTAAAAAAACAAATCAGATGTACTTCAAGATGACTTGTACGCTGCTTCTTTCTTTTCCATTAGTCTCTGGGTTTATTACCTTTAGTGTTTCCTCTCCTTGGGAATCTCTTGATTTGAAGCCAATACAGAAGTGTTCTGAATGTCAAAGTCTAGGGTTTTGACAGCAGTGCACCAGCAGATTAAAATCTGGAGCTGTTCCCTTCCACTTATCTGTGACTTCTCTGACTGATGATGTTCCCGCTCTTGAGGTGAAGACATTTGATTTGCCCATGAATCAGCCCCTTGATCCATCAGTTTTCAATTGCCCGTATGAAAGTAAATCAAACCTGAATTGGTCCTTTGTTGTTTAATGAGTGACACTCAGCTCGTTCATGGGGCATGTGTGTTCTTGCCCCAGAGACACCATGGCAAGGCTGGGGCAGACACTAAAGGCCCATCATTATGTCAGCCAGCTGATTTTAATCTTGTGCTGCAAATCTGCCAAAGCCTGAAGTTGGCTGGTAAAGCTATTGGGGTTGCTAAATGTGTGGCTCACTGCATGGGGGCACACCTATGGGAGGTGTTTCGATTAAAGGAATTGGGCACAGGGTGGGGTAGAGTCTGTACTTTGGACTCTATCCTGAAGAGATGCGTTTGCTCCATTAAATCTTCTGTGGGTGGATAAAGACTAAGCTCAGGCAGGTCTAAAATCAGTCCACAGAAGTTACTTTATCTTAATTTCTCCCTAAAGTAAAGAGTGGAGCAAGCACAGATCCTTTAAAAGGGGAAGTGGGAAATACATATGCAGCTGGCATATGCCCACGGTTACCTTCCAGGTTTGTCACAGGCTAAGATGAAACTGAGGCCATGTGCACTTTATTATGATATTAGAAGGCACTGGAGCTCCCCTCTACCCATGTACTCAGATTGGCCTCCAAAGGTGGTCAAGGTATGAGAAGGGAGGTGGTACTTTCCTGGGCGTCATCTCCATAGGCAGAACTGGTGCTGCTAAGAAAATGTAGGAATAGAAAGAGGAATAGAAAAGTAGGCACAGCCCTATGAATTCAAGCACTGGGCTTTCGAAATAGGAAGGAACATGTTGTAATTTGTAAGCAGAAATACTGAGTTGGCTTAGGATTTTTTCCTTAGCATATACACACTCAAGAGATGGTAAAAGCAGCGCAGCTTTTTGGTCACCTACCTGCTGACTACATAACCTCTTAAAAAAACCTCCACCCATCAGCATGTAATACAGTCTATGAGTCATCACAGTAAGTAGCTGATGAATAGAAGCCAGGAGTAGATGGAGAGATTTATACCCTCTTGGATATCTACAGCCACTCAGAAACACCCTTTCAGTGGTTCATTTGTGTGTGGACGCTCGTGCTATAACTGAAATTAAGCGGTGGAGTTTGAGCTGGTGATAGTGTTGAAGTGATGGAAGGAACACTTGAAAGTTATTCTGCTTTATGTCTATAGCACAGCCAAGGGAATGCTTGATTACTAGGGAAAAGGCGTGTGAAAAATGATGGAAGGGAACTACTTGAATCCACTCAGTTTCTATCATCAGAGCTGTGAGCTGGAGCTATGCAGAGCTCAGTGGTTTTTTTGCTCTGATAACACAAACTTTCTAAAATCAGTTAAAAATGGCTGCACTTAGAAAGCCTCGTCTTTGAAGAGTGTTTTGGTTTACAAACATTCTTTAAAAACATTCTTCTGGCTTAATAGTCAAGGCCTGGTTAAAACCTGCAAAAAAGTGTAGTGTTGTGTCTGTGCGGAAACGTATTTGAGTTTGTGGACTTGTCCGTATTTTAATTCAAATGATTGCTTCATAGTTTGAGTTATACTCTGCAAATGCTGGAGGAGCCAAAATGATATATTATCAGATGCAGATGTCAGTGGTTTAACCAAAGCAGCAGAGTCTCCTGGTCATATCACACATGAGCGTGCAAAAGTAGGCCAAGATGGAGTTCACAATCACCAATCAAACAAATAGCTACTGCAAATGTAAGCAAGTGAGAACACATCAAAAAACTCCTAAACGAGAAAAGAAGTATTTAAAAAAGGAAAATAATTGTTTACCTTGAAAAACATTCATCATTTGTGATTTTTTTCCTTCCAAGAGGAAAAATGGGTGGTGAGAGGGATCAGACATTGCCTTGTTGCAACCCTGTTTCTCTACAGAGAGCAAAGGCGTGATTTCCAGCTCAGACTGGGGGTTTCCTTTGCTCGCATTTCCAAGCCTTCCCCTAGCCATTACTTTTTTCTTCTGCCAGGTCCACTGCTTCCTGCTTTTGCTTTCTGCTTGATGTTTCTAACTGTTTCTCTTTTGCAGATCACAGGTGGCTTGTACTTCCAGAATCACATGGGTATTTCCACCTAAGGGTACTCTCCGGCCCAGTTTCCCCAGTTTCAGTTTCTGGGTGAGCTGTGTTTTGGGCTGTGGCTTCATTTCCCTCCCCTTACTCCAGATAGAAGCATCACTGCTTCTGCATTTGTAGGAGGAGAACCTGTGAAGGTCAGTAACCAGTTGCATCAGCTTCAAAGATGTGTCATCTCAACATCCATTATGCTCTTGTATTATATTCACAAGCACTAAATGATGCTATATGTATTTAACAGGCCCATGTAAACTTCAAACTTATATATATTCAGAATATAAATTATCATATTTCCTTCCTTATTTTGGAAAAGGTCCCATTTAATTGAAAAACAAGTCTTTCCTATTGCTTTTTGTGATAACTTACAAAATTCTCTGTCACCTCAGACATAGTTTTATATTACATGGCATAGGCTGGTTGAAAATATAATGACAGCATCATCATTTTCTGTTGAATTCTGTATTCATTTCTGTTAGACCTAATTACATTTCAGCGATACTATATTGGAGTTATTCCTAGGATTCCATGCATTTTTTCTAGGTAAATTACAATTAACTTTTTAAAAAGTAAAAGAAATACCTAATTAGTGGTACCAAATTCCTGGTAAGTATTGTGCTTCTTGAGCTTCTCTCAAAAGTAAAGTTTACTTGTATTTGCATTTAGATTTCTAACCCAGTGCTTGGACTTTAGAGGAAAATAAAAATTAGTTTGCTTGAAGAATCTGTTTGTATCAGGTTACTTGCTTAAGTATCCCTATCAATCATTTCCTTCTATAAAACTTTAAGTTATATTTTTCATTATATATATGTTTTAGAAAAAAGTTGGTCTTCATCCAGTATATTGCATAAGCACATGCTTAGCTTTAAAAGCCTGAACAGTCTCATTGAACTCAAAGTGAGAGACTACTTAAGTTCAATGACATAGTGAGGAGCATCTGCTGGAAATTTTGTGCTTGTAACAGATACTATTTCAGCTCTGAAAACAACACCAAGGACTTGAGCCTGTAAGTCTTTCACATTTAGAACTCCTACCAAAGTCAGGGGAAATCTTCATGAAGCAGAAAAGTGTAATAGTGTAATTATTTATCTGCTGGAAGATGGCATATTATTCCATCACCTATTAAAATAAAATTGATACCTTTACAAGTTTCTGTCTCAACAACTTTGAAAGCAGTAAAATATGTGCAGGAATTGTTAAGTATTTTTTTCTTTTCTGAATCTTAAAATTTTGTCCTTAAAAGTCTACAGAAAGTCAAATATTAGGGAAATATTTTCTCCACCACAATGGTATCCGTCTTCCCACAGACTGTTTTTGTAAGCAAAAACTCAGGGAATGATATTAGTGACAAACTACTAAATAAAATTCAAATGTCTCAATTTACTTTTATTTTAAAAAGAATTTAACTGACAGTAAAACAAAGCATTTTGCATTGTGATTTATTGGCAATGCATCATGTTGAGTTTCAAGTGAGCTGTTTGTCTTCTGGAACGGTCTGGAGAAAAGACACTCTGCAAGTACACCCAGAAGATGTGAATAACTCTGGTACCTCTCACTCATTCACTGTTTAACAATTAGTGTTAGTTATTGCAGATATGAAAAGAAGGAGTTGTATTTAAAGTGTGTGCAAAAGTAACTTTTCCCTGTCTTGATTAATATTCCTGCTCTAGATGACAGCAAATGGAGTGAGGCAACAGTCAGGTCATTAATGATGTGGTACGAATGGGCGTGTGTCCCTCTTGTCTCCAATACAGCTATGCCAGGTTACATCACCTGGGGGTATGACCCAGAACTCTGAAAAGCAGGTGTCATCATACTGCCTATCACGAGTGGCCTACTCTTTTTTTCGAGGCAGTAGTTGGCATCAAAGGCAGTAGTGTAAGTGACAAGGTCCTTGCAGAAGTTGGTTAGAGAATAATTTGTGTAAAGGCTGATTCCTTCTATTTCCAAGGGAAATTTTGCTTCTGCTTGGAACAATGAGAAGGTGCAGTCCTTCCCACCTGATTTTACTGTAATATTAAGTATTGTAAATATGGACATCTTTATTATTAATAATGGTACCTATTATTATTAATAATGACTATTAATACCTATACCCTCTTAATATCCACCCCTATGCACATTTATAGATCTTGCTCATGTATAATACCTGATGATTGTTTTTAGAAATGTCTGATCCTGCTAAATACTTCACCCTTAGCCTTCATCTTCAAAGGTTTTGTACTCATATTTAGCTTTGAACACATGAATCCAAAGTGCACCTTTATTCTGACTCCAACATCTTGGCACAGAGCTGCCCCAGCCTGGGGGCTGGGTGCCTCAGCTCCACCTTAAGTCTTCGGGTCTGGTCCATTTGACATGTTCTAAGCATTGTGCTTTTGAAAGGTGCCAGATCAGTGGCTCTCAAGGCTGAAGTCTTCTCTATATTCACAAAATGGCAAAAACAAGGGCAATAGTAATGCAAGGTTTATCACACATCTTAGCAAACAGTGCTGCACAGAAGGAGCCATGTCAGCTCTGAGAAGGTGCTTCAACCATTGGGTCATTCAGCTTACTCCAAACAGTCAAGAGCCTCAATGCTTCAGCTTAGAGTGAGCAGTCCACTAATTTATTTGATGTTATACCTCTATAAATGGCTGCGTAGCCCAGCTAGTGCTTATTTTGACTAAGAGGTAATAGAGGTTCAAGAAAACATGGCACTAGATTCCATACTACCCAAGACAATCAAAACAAGTCGTGTCTTTCCAAAGCCCAGCCTGCACTGTCTTCGTCCCTTGCTGAAAGGCTCTCAGTGCTGCAACTTGGCAGCCAGCAGGTTATTGCACTGAGAGAGAATTTCAAATTCAAAGACCATCCCACTATTAAAATGTCAACAGAACACCTGCTCTTCCAGTGTCAGGAGGCCACTGATGAACCACAAATACCATTTTTAATTATGTACAGATTACTATGTGGGAAGTTTAAATCACCTATGTCAAGTTTTTGGTGTAAGTTTATAAACCAGTGAGGTCTTTAGCCTGCCAAAGCACGCAGGAAACCTGCATTTTAAAACAAGTTACTGGTAATACTCAGCAGCAACAGACCCAGCACTTCCTTGCTGTCTTTCCTGTGACAAGCAGGGTATTGATCCCCAACATCTCCACTGTCTCAGTCAGCCTTTCTTTTTGATGTATGGCATTTTGAAAAGTAGGAACTAACACTAGATCAAAAGCAGATAGTTGATTTCCTCTGAGATCCCTTCTGATATTGCTTGCAGGACAGAAATGCTTGTGGAAACAGGATTATTAATAAGGTACTGCATGCAGAAGACTTAGCCTTTAGTGCCAATGTGCAGACAGAACCTGTGTTCCCTTCGTTTCTACCTGACTTTTGTTGATTAAGTTTATCTGATACTTGAATCATTCTTAGCGCCTTTGCTGGCCCTCTGCATTATACTGTTTCATTGAAAGCAAACAGTAAACTCAAGCTGTGGCTTAGGATGCTCAGGTTGGTCATTAGGAAACAATTCGTCACCAGGAGAGTAGTGCAGCAGTGGTAGAGGTTCAACAGAGAAATTAGGGTTTAGCCCACCCTTGGAGATTTTCAGCAGCTGGCTGGAAAAAGTCACACCTGACCTGATCTCAAATTGATGATAGTCCTGGTTCAAGTGAGAGGCCGCACTAGACAGCGTCCATAAATTCCTTCCAACCAGCATGAAATATTTGCCCTTTTTGCTGCATTCTTAGGATTACTGACATTAACACTCTGCTTTGAAAAAGAAAATCAATTGTTAAACCTGGATATTTAAACTGAACAAAAGTTTTTTTTTCAGTAGTGACTACAAAAAAGGAGAATGAATATAGATTCTAATACTGGTATATTAAAATGAAAATATACAGGGCCTCAGAGAGCTACAATGGGAATGTCTCCCTCCTCACCAGCCCACAGAGGTTTGCACATATGGTAGCCCACTTTGCATTGCTTGGAAACTTTATCGCAACATTTGCAAAAAGTGATTTGTGTTTTGGGATAGTAATTCATTTTTTAGAAACTTTCTTTTTATTGACTGCTAGAGATGGGCTGAAGCCAGTTGTGTCTGAAATGAAACCAAAAGCCTCACGAGCAGATGGCCTAGCATGTTCAGCAAAAGTGCTATCTGGAAATGTGATGTATTCTTCACTAATGAAGAACCTTGAGGACTATCTTCTCAGTTTGTCATCAACCTCTGAATGTGTACCATTCCCTTATTCTCACAGGCACTGCTGCAAATGAGAAATAACAAATAGGAATAGCACTAAGATTTGAAAGTCACACAGTATTTATATTTTTGTTCCATATTAATGACATTAGATTTGGGTTTTTTTTCCTAATATCTAGCAGCACAAATACTTCTAAGTGTTAACTTGTCCATATATATATATATGAAGTGGAATATATCTGTATCTGTAAATTGAAACCACATTAAATGAACATTTTGGTATCACTTTCAGTTTCCTTAGTAGGCTACTTCATCTGAATTTTCTCCCAATTTATTCACTGTAGGGGTAGGGACAAAAAAAATGAGGCATGGTTCCTACATGCTTTCAGCCCGTTTCAAGGTTACAGCTGCCTTCTCCATCCACTACTTTCCTCCGGTTAATGCCATGTTTGCCTGGCTTCCACTGCCTCTCAGCTTCCCTCCTGTCACATCATTACCTGCCATTTCAACATAGCCTATTATGTTCAAGACCAGGACACTTAGATGTGTTTTAATGTGCAAAGATGAATATGTAGGTGTCTCTAGATAAGGTAGGTAGTTAAACTCCCATTACAGTCGTTACGGTCCCAGTTACCCTCAAAGGGAGAGGCATTACCGTCGTTAGCTCTGGGCTCTACACACCGTAGCTCTCCAGTGAGCACCAAGGGGAGCTGGACACCTACAGCAGATGTAAACACCTACAAAAGAAGCCTGCGTTTAAGGTGTCTTAATATGGAGCTGAATCCCACTCTGGCTGGTAGCCAGCAGTACTATCCCCCAAAAATTCCCACTCAGTTTTTTCCTCTCTCCTTGTCTGTTGTTTTTCTGCTCCCTTTCCTTCTGCATGTTTTGTTTAATTCCTTGTGTTGTTGTCTCATCTCATCACATGTTATGGAACAATGTATTCAAAATCTGCTCTTTAACAACAACCTTTGTTTATGACTGGTTTAACCGCCACTCCGATAGCGTGGCTTCCTCCTCCTAACGGGAAGTTTGAAACAAATCATTTATCCTCTCACCTCAGTTTCATATTTAACATACAAACATGTTTGTTTGTTTTTCTGAGGGAGGAAGATTCATTATTAAATTTAGGTTCTGTTAAAGAAAAGTGAATTTGTCATGACTGGTTAGTGTTTTAGCTATCCATTGCCAAACAAACACTGCCTACAGTCTTGTTAACGTGCCTGATCCTCAAGCACGCTAATCTTTAAAAGCCTTTAAAATCAATGGGAGCTGTGGAAGCTTAATCTGTCTCCTGATTTCTGTGAAAGGTTTTCTCCACAGTGGTTTGTGTCTGTGTCTTTATGAACAGCACGGCAACAATAAAGCAAATGGAGCAGAGCACGTGTGCAACGCACAAATTATGACAACGCTGAAGCACCCTCACATTCCCCCAAATGTATCTCTCTGAGCAAATATGAGAAGACTAGCTCACATACAACAAAACTATGGGCTATATTCTGAGCTTCATTGTGCTAGTTTAAATCTGGAGTGATTTCATTTACTTTACTCCAGCCTAACTGAGATCAGGATCTCCTTGTATAATCAATACAGGAGGCATATTGACCTAAACCTTCTGGAAAGAAATAAATACTGTCAGGAACAGTCCTCTTGCAGGGAAACAGACAAAAATACCTGACTTTAAACAGACTTCTAAAAAACACATCTCTTATGAAATCTCTTGGGAGCAGGAGTTCTTTCAGTCTCCCGGGGCATAGCAAGCAAAGCAAGGTAAGTTATCTTGACACCAAGTCCTCGAGCAGCAGATCTTCTGGGGAATGAACAAAGTGCTCTGTAGAGCCAGCCTGGCTTAGCGTCAGAGTCATCTGTATCCTTGAAAAGTGCAGCTGGGGTTAGGGAAGCTGCGGAGAACACTTCTGTTACACTGACGTGCTTCTCCAAGTAAAGGAATCATCATGACTTCAGTTTCAGGGGAAGTATTTTTAGTGTTCCTTCCTCCCGAGGGGGGTTTCTATCATAATTCGTTGATTTGCATGGAGCCTATTGTGAGATATAGGGGTTCTTTTATTTTTTATTTTAAAAAGAGAGAAACATACTTGAAAAAATTCCATGGCCCTGTATGAATTATTTCCTACAATCCTGAACTTTGAAGTGGGAATCTTTATCATATTAAATAGTTACTATGTCATGCAAATAAATATACACATATGTATGTGTACAAATCTCAGAAAATATTTCTTTCCTCTATTTTGAGCATCTCAAATAGTTCGTTGACACTTTGGGAGTCATACGACTTAACGAGAACAATACCCAGTTGACCAGTCTGCCAGGAGAAATAAATCTGTATTGTAAAAAAGGAACAAAGATTTTTTTTTTCTCCTATTCTGATGAGTTCTGATTCCTCATTAAATAGTAACTATTGGGACTATACTTTCAAGGGTTATTTCTGCAGCTGGTCCCTAGAAGAGAGGGATCGCACCTGTACAGCGTTACAAACCACGAGGAGGAGGAAGAGGAGGAGGAGCGGGGTGCCGGCGGGTGGTGCTGCCTGGGCAGGAGCTGCCCACCATTGATGAGCATTCCTGCCCCTCTGGGGGCCAGGAGGGAGGGAACATGGGCTGAGTGGTTGGTGACCCTTCTCATGCAACTCAAATCATGGGTTTTCACCCAGGATTAAATCACCTTGAGGTACATATTGGACTCCCCCATCCTTCTGGATTACCCACCAAGTGCATCTAGGTCCTTGAGCAAAAACAATCCCACAAATAGGTTTACCCTTTCCTGAGGAAAGAATAACCTGGACTGTTTTTCCCAACAAGTTTCTTATATGTACTACGGGGATCTTATCTCCTTCCACAGTGCGCAGAGGTTTTGATTGGGCAGGGCCAGGTCAACTGGCAGATCCTCTAGTGTTAACTAGCCAAGTAGGTTCTGCTAAATGTGTATCCCAATGCTTGGCTGTCCCAGCACCCATTGCTCTCGGTGTAGTTTTTAATAGTCCATTGTATCATTCAGTTTTCCCAGAGGCTGGTGCATGATAGGGGATGTGATACATCACTCAATGCCATGCTCCTTGGTCCAGGTGTTTATGAGGTTGTTTCGGAAATGAGTCCTATTGTCTGATTCAGTTCTTTCAGGGGTGCCGTGTTGCCATAAAACTTGCTTTTCAAGGCCCAAGATAGTATTCCGGGCAGCAGTATGGGTCACAGGGTATGTTTCCCACCATCCAGTAGTCACTTCCACCGTTGTAAGCCCATGCTGCTTGCCATGGTGCATTTGTGGTAGTGTGATATAATCAATCTGCCAGACTTCTCCGTATTGATATTTCAGCCATCGTCCTCTATACCAAAAAGGCTTTAGCCACTTAGCTTGTTTGATTATGGCACACATTTCACATCCATGGATAACCCGTGCAATGGCATCAATAGTGAATTCCACCCCTTGATCACGAGCCCATTTGTATGTTGCATCCTTTCCTAAATGTCCTGGTGTGTCATGGGCCCACCGAGCTATAAATAGTTCACCCTTATGTTCCCAATCCAGATCCACCTGAGCTACTTCAATTCTAGCAGCCTGGTCCACTTGCTCATTGTTTTGATGTTCTTCAGTGGCCCGACTCTTGGGTACATGAGCATCTGCGTGACATACTTTTACAACCAGGTTCTCTACCCGAGCAGCAATATCTTGCTATAATTCACCAGCCCAGATGAGTTTACCTCTGCGCTGCCAGTTGGTCTGCTTCCATTGCTATAGCCACCCCCATAGGGCATTTGCCGCCATCCATGAATCAGTATAGAGATAAATTACTGGCCATTTTTCTTGTTCAGCAATATCTAAAGCCAGCTGGATGGCTTTCACCTCTGCAGACTGACTCGATTCACCTTGTCCCTCAGCAGTTTCTGCGACTTGTCGTGTAGGGCTCCACATAGCAGCTTTCCACCTTCGATGTTTTCCCATAATATAACAGGATTGCTGCGTTCTGCAGAAAATAAACCCCCTTGTGTTCAAACTTGTCCTTAGATATGAGAGGGGCTGGGGGCAGCTAGGCTTAGATTCTGAGTGATGCCCAATTCAGTGCTGTAAATCCGGTTGCGTTCAATATATTGAACTACCACGATTATAGATGCACAAGTAGCACAATATACTTTCAATCTAGTTGCATTCAACAAACAAGCACGGCCAGACTTAAGGAATTTGGTCGCATTCAATGAGCTATAATGGCTAGATTAATGAACAGTACTATTTATTAATGCAACAGAAGTACAGATTCTTTTAGATTGCTGTGATAAATACACTGTCTGCAAAGCACGTGCAAGTACCAAGAGTATGAATAATACAGTCAACTACAAATGCATTAAATCATGGAAAAACTCTAGCGATTTCTAAGTTTCCCAGGGAAGCACTTGGTATAACCAAGGGTTCAAACCTTATCCAACAGGCATCCTTATGGGGGAGAAGAGAGGTTCAGCCCATCGGCTGATCCCAGAAGTCGGTGATGTCCTCCCGACTTGTCTATGAAGGTATATTCCTGAGCATTCCTCCTCGTTTATGCCCTTTTATACTATTTTCTTATTTTTGGGTGGAGCTTGTCATACATACCTTTATTATGATTGGTATAAAATCTCCTCGCTTTACTTTTAAAGGTATATGCTAGAGAAAATTCAGAGCACATGCTCAGTGAGGGGTAGTCACACCTTGAAGGTGGGTAGCCTTTGGGATGGAGGTATATTTTGGTATTATAATGAGATTATAATGAGCAAAGTTCACCCAGAGGACATGATTTTGCATGTCACTACTCCAGAAGTGGGCATTTATGATATAAATCAGAAGTAAGGCAATAGCATTGACAGAACCCCGTTGTTTCACCTCCTTGCTTCAGCGGATTCAATCCAGGGACCTTCTGTTCTTGTTCCAGTTCCCTGTCTCTGCAGTGATACCACACAGCCTGGCCACGGTGCTTCCACTCCACTCCACCCTGCATGTTGTTTCTCTTAGAGTCAGCATACCAAGCTCCCCTGGTGTTGCTAACATCTAAGGCTGCAGGTTATGTTGCTTAGGGAATTATTTTGGAACAGATTCCTTGCATATCCACCTCATTCCACCCTGGAGGTTTACCTTCCCTTAAGAGGTGGACATATGAATAAGTGACCTCCAGCAATTATTCCGCACAGGATCCGTCTGTAAACAGGCCATATTGCTTTTCATTTTCTGGTTATTTATTATACAGAGGGGCCTCTTCAGCACGAGCCACCTCCTCTGGCAACAGTCCGAAGTTTTGGCCCTCTGGCCAGTCCATGATCACTTCCAGGATTCCCGGGCAGTTGGGGTTTCCCATTGAAGACCATTGTGTGATCAGTGCAACCCACTTGCTCCACATGGCACCAGTTGCATGATGCATAGAGGGGAGCCTCCCTTTGAACATCCAGCCCAGCACCAGCAGCTGGGGTGCCAAAAGGAGCTGTGCTTCCGTACCAACTACTTCTGAAGTGGCTCACATTCCTTCATATGCTGCTAATATTTCTTTTTCAGTTAGAGTGTAATGGGCTTCAGATCCCCTACATCCCCGGCTCCAAAACCGCAAAGGTCAACCTCGACTCTCTCCAGCCACTTTCTGCCAGAGGCTCCAGGTTGGGGCCATTACCCCTGGCTGAGGTGTAAAGCACGTTTTTCACATCTTGTCCTGTCCGGACTGGCCCAAGTGCTACTGCACAAACTTACCTCCTGTTTAATTTGTTCAAAGGCTTGCTGCTGCTCAGGGCCCCGTTCAAAGTCGTTCTTTTTCTGGGTCACTTGATAGAGAGGGCTTACGATCAGAGTATAACCTAGAATATGCATTCTCCAAAGACCCACGACACCTAAGAAAGCTTGGGTTTCTTTGTTGTTAATTGGTGCAGACATAGCTGTTATTTTGTTGGTCACATCCATTGGGATATGATGACGCCCACCTTGCCATTTTATTCCTAAAAACTGGATTTCCTGTGCAGGTCCTTTGACCTTACTTCATTTTATAGCAAAACCAGCTTTCAAAAGAATCTAGATTATGAATCTAGATTATTCTTCTCCCCTTCTCAAACACTTCCTGTGCTGTGTTGCCCCACACAATGATGTCATCAATATACTGCAGGGGTTCCAGAGCTTCACCCTGTTCCAGTGCAGTCTGTATCAATCGATGACAAACGGTAGGACTGTGTTTCCACCCCTGGGGCAGTCGATTCCAGGTGTCCTGGGTACCCCTCCATGTGAAAGCAAAATGTTGCCTGCAGTCTGCTGCCAGAGGGATTGAGAAAAACACGTTGGCGTTATCAATCGTTGTATACCATTTGGCGGCCTTTGACTCCAGTTCATATCGGAGTTCTAGCATGTCTGGTACAGCAGCACTCAGCAGCTGCGTGACTTTGATCAGGCCTTGATAGTCCACTGTTCACCTCTCCATTAGCTTTTTGCACTGGCCATATGGGACTATTAAAGGGTGAGTGAGTCTTACTGATCATTCCTTGACTCTCCAGTTGCTGGGTCACCTTATGGATGGGAACCAGGGAGTGTTGATTGGTGCGATATTGTCGCCAGTGCACTGTCATGGTTGCCAACAACAGTTGGCACCTGTTGTTCTTTAACCCACAGCAGCCCCACCACAGACGGATCCTCTGAGAGACCAGGTAAGCTAGACAGCAGTTTAATCCTCTCTGTACTTAAGGCAGCTATACCAAAAGCCCACAGGTACCCTTTTGGGTCTTTGAAGTACTCTCTCCTGCGGTAGTCTATGCCAAGGATACATGGAGCTCCTGGACCAGTCACAATAGGATGCTTTTGCCACTCATTCCCAGTTAGGCTTAACTCAGCCTCCAACACAGCCAGTTCGTGGGATCCTCCTGTCACTCCAGAAATACAGATGGATTCTGCCCCTTTGTAATCTGATGGTATTACAGTACACCGTGCACTGGTGTCCACTAGAGCTTTATACTCCCGTGGGGCTGATGTGCCAGGCCATTGAATCCACACAGTCCAGTAAACCCCATTGTCCCTTTCCTCTGCCTGGGTGAAGGCAGGGCCCCTCTATTCCTTGTCAGAGTCTTCATGACTTGACTTTTGTAACTGCAAAACAGAAGTCCCTTCATCAGGGTCAAAAGTACGATCAGCCCTTCTACTCTGCCCAACAGACACTGAAGGAGAATTTTCCTGGACGGATGGATGCTTTTTGGCTGTTGTTTTTCCTTGCAGTTCCAGTACCCGAGCTTCTAGTCTCCAGGCAGGTTCACCACCCCACTTCCTCATGTCCTCCCCAAGTCACGCAGGAAGAACCACAGGTTTGTACGTGGTGTGTGCCACAAGTACTCTTTCCCTTGAACACAAAAAGGCTGACTCTTAATAGCTGAGGCCTTGGTTGGAGTGCCTGAGGAAGACCTACCCTACTTGGCTTGCTTGGACATTTTTTGGGTCAGTCTGTCCATAGCCAAGATACAGGCTCACATGGAGGAAGCAAGATTATCTTTGTATTCTTGGAGTTGTCTGGCCAGTTCATCTTCAGTTGGTGCCTCCATGTCTGTCCAGCTCATTATCGCCAGGATGTGGGTGTATGACATCTGTGCATTTCATACAAACTTTTGCCATGTGGATCACATGCACAGGATTTCATCCGGGTCTTTGGATGCTCGGTTGTCATCCAGTTTGTTATAGATCACCTCCAACATGGCTAATTCCCTCAGATACTGGATAGCTCCCTCAGTGTTGGTCCATTTGCATCAGGAATTTGCAAGTTCTTCCTTGAAGGGATGTCTGTCCTGCACACTTGACAGGAGCCGCCACTAAAGACTGAGGAATCCTGCCTTTTTTCCAATCTCTTTGTCAACGGCCTTATCCTTAGCAAGGGATCCTAACTGCTGAGCTTCCTTACCCTCTAATTCCTGACTACTGGCCCCAACATCCCAGCATCGGAGTAACCAGCTGAGAATTAGCTCACCTGGTTGACAGCTAAAATCTTTTTGCATATCTTGCAGCTCACATAGGGATAGGGATCGCGTGGTTTCTGTCTTATTTATGATTTCACTCTCTTCCTCCTCCTGTTCTTGTGGCTGCTCTGCTGCAGAACAGGCTGTCTCTTCTGATTCTTTTTCCTGCTCCCTCGTAGGAGAAGCTCCTTCGTTGCTTACTAAGTGAGCTGACTTCAGCTTCAATTGTTTCTTTTTAGTTGTAGAAGTGATTGATATAGTGTCTGGTTTAGCCATAGTGTCTGCTGGTGTGTTTTCCCTCTCTTCTACCTGAGGGTGCTGCATAACATTGAGCAGTGTTTGGTAGATGCTGGCCAGGGCCAGTGCAGTAAGTTGTGCCTCTTTGGAATAGCCATGGCATTTTTGTTTTCCCAAGCATTCTATCACTTTGTCAGGATCCTGTAGTTGTTTGGGAGTGAAGTTCCAGACCATTGGAGGTGAGGAGTTCTCTGGATATGTGCCCATATTCTCCCACATGCTGTGCCACCCATGACCATACTCTCGTGGAGCCTGGGTCATATTCCTAAATTGCTTGTTAACTTTAGACAAAACCAAAGCAATACTCCTAAGAAATACCAATAGGAGTATTTTAGCTACCCAAGGATGTTCAAGATACTGAGAAGTTACTGTAACAAGGGAGAAAACATCACAGAAGGTAGTGGAAGTGCCATTCTGTGTTTCCTCCACAAAAAACCTCTCAGAGGAAGAAGTATAATTGTTAATTTTCTCCATGAGATGGTACCCGAAGTACTGTAGTGGCTTTATTAAAGAGCCCAAATACCAAATTAAGCTCAAGGTCAGTGTTTTAATAACAGATGTCCCAGGCAAAACATCACTAATCACTACAGAGCACAACAAACTGCAAAAGCCGACACCGATCTTTAACACGTACAGCAAAAAAAAAGAGCATGGAACAGATCAGATAAACTGATATAAAGAACAGATATCAAGCATAGAATCATAGAATCATAGAAACATAGAATGGTTTGGGTTGGAAGGGACCTTAAAGATCACCTAGTTCCAACCCCCCTGCCACGGGCAGGGACACTTTCCACTAGACCAGGTTGCTCAAAGCCCCATCCAACCTGGCCTTGGACACTTCCAGGGATGGGGCATCCACAGCCTCTTTGGGCAACCTGTTCCAGTGCCTCACCACCCTCACAGCGAAGAGCTTCTTCCTTACATCTAATCTAAATCTACCCTCTTTCAGTTTAAAGCCATTACCCCTTGTCCTGTCACTACATGCCCTTGTAAAAAAGTCCTTCTCAACTGTTAACAGACATAAATCCCTTCTAATATGCTCTGGTCAATCTGTTATGATCTCAAACCCTTCAAGCCCCATGTTGGGTGCCAAAAATGACTGTTGTGGTTTAACCCCAGCTGGCAACTAAGCACCACACAGCCGCTTGCTCACTTCTCCACCCAGCAGGATGGGAGGAAAAGAATTGGAAGGGTAGAAGTGAGAAAACTTGACGTAAGAACAGTTTAATAATTGAAATAATTGACATACTTGAGATAATAATAATAATAATGATAATAATAGTAATAATTGTAATGAAAAGGGGAATAGCAGAGAGAAATAAAACCCAAGAAAGACAAGTGATGCAAATGAAAACAATTGGTCACTGCTAACTGACCCAATGCCCAGCCAGTCCCTGAGCTACGGCCCCCTGGCCAACATACCCCCTAGTTTTATTGCTGAGCATGACTTCATACAGTATGGCATACCCCTTTGGTCAGTTGGGGTCAGCTGTCCCAGCTGTGTCCCTCCCCAGCTCCTTGTGCACCCCCAACCTCCTCGCTGGTGGGGTGGGGTGAGGAGCAGAAAAGGCCTTGGCTCTGTGCAAGCCCTGCTCAGCAGTAACGAAACATCCCTGAGTTATCAACCCTGTTTTCAGCACAAATCCAAAACACGGCCCCATACTGGCTACTGTGAAGAAAATTAAGTCTGTCCCAGCCAAAACCAGCGCAGTTACTTTTGACAGGTGTGCTGTAGTTGTATTCATTTTTAATCTTGGCCATATGGAGGCAGAGTGCAATGATGTTTCAGACATTCTACCAATACAGGTTTACTAAAGATGAGGGAAGCAAATGTCAAATCCACAGAACCATGCAGAAATAGATTTTTCTTTTAAGTTTTTCCCCCCAGAGAAGGTCAAAAAGAGGATTTCCTAAATGTATCAACTAAAATTCTCAGAAGCCCTGACAAGACTGTGCTAAGTGACTGGAAGCAGGAAAAACTCTTGCAATCCTGTGGTGAGTCAGTAGGATTTTGAGGAGTGGGTGTTCTTGGTTCAAATGAGTATACTATTAATTGTACTTCCTGCGGTAATCCATGTTTACAAGTAGCCCATTAGTGCCATTTTGCAACAAAGCTTCCCAAATTTGATCTTTTTTTTTTTTTCTTTTAATCTTATTTGTATAAACTAAACTAACAATGTACAGACTGGAGAGTGGATGGCTTATGCTTTTCATTCACATGTGCTGGCAAAGAGGAGTTGCCCTGTTTTCCAGATGACAAATGTGAGTTGCTAAGGAGAAGCGACAGGTAGCCATGCCCCCGCCAGTATTTTCAGGCTGGTATTTCTGAAAGAAGCAATTCTAAATCTAACATTTCATCCGTTTATTTACTACACGCAGAAGCCTGGTTTTCTCAGTTGGTTGTTAAACAAAACAGCTGTCTACTACACATCTGTTTACAAAATATATTAGCAGATTGTGCAATGAAAGATTAGGGAAGCTTATTTTAATTTGAAATGAGATAGTGGGACAATCTTAAACCCAGAATCTGATCCACAGTCTTCGTTTTGCTCTGGAAAACAGTGCTGGGCAAGTAATGCTTGCTATCTTCCTACTCTCCTGCCTATCAGTCTGGACCACGCAGCAGCAGCCTTTGGTCGCATCTGTTTGAAGCTTGGGGAAACCAGCGATCAAAAGTCATTGACTAATGGAAGAAGCAGTGACTGTCAAAAAAAAAAAAAACAAAAAAATTATAAAAAAATAAAATCGACATGTTAAATATTCAGAGATCAGGTGGTACCCAATCTTCTCCTGCAGGTAAACTCTGTCCTTCAGCTGAGGTCTGTGAGGTCCTTGCCTAAGATCTGGACTTCTTGCAACATGCAAGGAGATGTATAATCAAACTGGAACGGGTCTTGCTGTGACAAAGTTTCCAGCTGCGTACAATTTCTGTATGATAACAATTCTTTTTTAAGTACGAAATTCACTCCCTTTTGTCATGGAAAATTCCCACAACTTCTCGTTTCTCAAGAGGAATTCCAGGCACACCAAGTGAAAATTGTTTAAAGGAACATCTGTTTTCTCTCATAAATTATATGACAACATCTTAATAGAAACACAGCCCGCCTGTATATACTTCTGTGCTTTCACCCATTAATTACAGAGAACGTTAAGCTTCCGTTTTACTGTGCTTTAAACATCTGATGCCAAAAGAAGCAGCAAGGAGAAGGGAAGCGTGATTATGTTATTAGACTCAGCAGTCCCAAAATACTGATCAGCACTCATTATTGGCTGTTGCTTCCATATGAAACTAGTCTTTAATGTGCAACTCACTGACTATACGTATATATCTTATCAAATATATATATAAAATAAATATATAATTATAGATACTGTTTTACCCTGTTGTGCAGTATTTTTTAATAATCTCAATTTATAATAGTTAACAAAAGCATCATGTGGTCTAAATTCAGCCAACTTTTATAACCAACTCGGTAACACATCCAAATTTAAATCCGGTGTCCCTGAAATACCTGCAAGGCTTTCTTGGAACCCAATACCACAACAGGAAGAGCGTTGCAGTCAAGCTTTTAATTCAGTGCTGTGGTCGTCTTGTGCTAAATAACCAGCAGAGGCACAACAATCAACCCTAACGCAGTGGGAGCGATCCCTCCTTCACATTTGCAGTGTCTATAGCCAAGGCACAGTTCTGAACACAGTGTGACAGTGGGACTCGACCTGACTTCCCGGCCTAAGCTGGCCGCAGCAATACCAGCCAGGTCTGTGTCCAGGAGAGAGAAGCAAATGCTGGTGAATATCCATAGGTTTCTAAGGGAAGGCTTCCACTTTATCTGAAGCTAAAGCAGCTCCAAGTTTCAGCATCTGTTTTTATGCTTTAAATTACCCCTAGTAGTTTCTTCATTTTCCAAAATTGCACTTCCTTAAAATGCTTCCTATTACACTATTACATTTTACTGTGCATTAAACATCTGGTATCAACAGCCTAAACAACAAAAAAGCATGATTATGCTGTCAGACTTAATAATTCAGAAATATTAACCAGCTCTTATACTATCAGGAGTTTTTCATGTGAAATTGGCCCTTGATGTGTATTTTGCACTTATGAGACTTTGCTCATACCAGCATAAGATAACAGTGTTCAATCTTTCATGTAACTAACAGAGTTAATTTGCCTAAATGAAATCACTTTATCAGCAATACTCTTGCCCTGAAAAAACCAAGGGATTATCGTACTTTGTTAAAACATACCAAACTGCGATCTGGAAAATGGGGGCGGGAGGGACTTCTTCTGTGCAATAATATATTAGGAAAGCTATTTAGCCTTAAGCAAACTTGAGAGCTATGGAGGATGAACCATGTGGAAGGAGACCATAAAGCTCCTTGCCTGTTCAGTAACCAAATGACTGCTGCTTAGTTAGCTGTAAGCTTCAGTTTGAGACCTTTTGCTCCCATATTTAATTAAAACATCATTGTCATCTTCTGTGAGTACTGAGCTGTAATACTGCAGGCCTATTCAAGATCTGTTTCTTAATTGGTCTTAAATAGGTTAATTGCAATTCAAAGAACAAGTCATTACCAGTGGGATGCAAGTGTATGATGCAATGGGACAGAGCATGAGCTATTGGCTGGAATGCCTGATGAACAGCATAGTTATTGTTTTAAGGTTATGGCTGGAAATGTTTTTATTACATGGATTTCTGGAGTTTCTTTCACCAGCCACCTCCTCCTTCCTACCTTTGCTCTGTGGGTTCTACCACTGCAGCTGTTACAAACTTCACATCCACTGCTTGCGTGTCTCTGCGCTAATGAAAGGGCTGGGAATCTTTGGTGAATGGGACAACACCAATAATGAAGGTTTTAAGAGACTTTTTTCTTCTCCTTGGTAATCAGTTGCAGTCTCGAGACAACAAAATCAATCTGAGTACCTGTGAAGTCTCACTGCCTACAGAAAACAGCTCTTGAACCCTCGTGGGGTCCCTGAGGCATCTGTGTGAGAGCGGTATCAATATGTACCCAGGATTTAATGGCACTGTCATTGCATTACACGCACTTTTGTAATCAAAGCATTTCAAAATGAAACTGCAAGCATTTTCTAACTTGCCTGTTGAATAATGCTCTACAGCGTTGTTTGCCAGTTATACCAACAGGTGCTATTAATATATTAATGCTTCTGTGTGGTGGCCAGCCAGCCTTTTCAGGTAATCTCCTTGAAATAGTGGTGTATATGGAAAATTTATAGTTATATAATCCTCTGAAAGTCAAAGCAATTTGGGCATTCAGCTAGGTAGATACAGATTTTGCATGAATGTTTTAAGGAAAGTTGCATTTTTAATCCCTTTACTGGCTTCTAGTCCTGCCAGGCTGTCATGGTTTAACCCCAGCCAGCAACTCAGCCCCACGCAGCCGCTCGCTCACTTCCCCCCCACCCAGTGGGATCAGGGGGAGAATCGAAAAAAAGGTAAAGCTCATGGGTTGAGAAAAGAACAGTTTAACAGAACAGAAAGGAAGAAACTAACAATGACAATAATAACAAAAATAAAGTGACAATAATAATAATAAAAAGATTGGAATACACAAACCAAGTGATGCACAAGGCAATTGCTCACCACTTGCTGACCGATGCCCCAGCAGCGCTCTTCCCCTGGCCAGCTCCCCCCAGTTTATATACTGGGTGTGACGTCCCATGGTATGGAATACCCCTTTGGCCGGTTTGGGTCAGCTGTCCCGGCTGTGTCCCCTCCCACCTTCCCTGTGCCCCTCCAGCCTTCTTGCTGGCTGG
>JAVKLA010000027.1:15550005-15561462 GCA_034782735.1 Sagittarius serpentarius
TATCAACATTCTTCTCATACTAAACCCAAAACACAGCGCTGTACCAGCTACTAGGAAGACAATTAACTCTGTCCTAGTTGAAACCAGGACACGGGCACATATTAACATCCCCTGGAAACTGAACAGAGGATAATGTAAACCTCTTCCATAGGCAATGAGACTACTGCCTTCTCCAAATAACCTGAAGCACCAGGGGCTGGCTTGTTCCTTGGCATAAGGAAAAAAAAGTGGCTGACCAACTTGTCTGGCACTTGCCTATGTCTTCGCTCGTCTCTGCTTCAACCTACAGGTCCTGGCACAATTGCACCACCTGCCCGCTCAATGGCTATAGTCCTGGGAAGCACAACAGTATTTCTTCTGTATATTTCAGGGTTTTATACCGCTGCCAGAAATCCTGGCACTATATGAAGGCATTTGCAATAGCAAAGTGCACGGAGGGATTCAGGGAATCTCCAGTACATTTAAGGGCAAAACTCTGTTGGGGTATGGCTTTCTCAGATAAGAATTTGAGATGGAGAGAGAGAAAGGTGTTCAAATTGTGCATTGTAATTTCTGGGGCTGAAAGGCTTTCTCATGGCTTTTGCAACATTTCCTAAAGCTGTTTTCCTCTGGGCTATTGTTCCTTAGCCAGATGCCCTGAACAGAGTACACTGTGTCCCCAGCTTTGCTCTTAGATTTGTGGTCAGTGTAGTCTCCGAAGAGCTTAGCTGTCAGCAGGATTCATAGATGCAAATTTGATGCAACTGGGGGTTAAACCATGAATTATTTTCAAAATTAGGACAAAGGTCTTAGTTGGCACTGAAAAATTATATCAAGGCAGTAGAGGACTGGAGTGCAAATCCATATTTAGGAAGTCCCTGTATCCTGATATCCTGGCTGGTACTTTGCAGGTTGGTACTAGCTCTAGGCAATAGAGTTTGCTGTCAGGATCAGATAAATCTGTATTCTTCCCCTTATTCTTGCATTTGACATAATAATTACCTAAAGAGCTTGTTTTCAGGGAGGTACAAGAAAGCACGTTTAACATGCCTGAGCAAACACCCCAAGCGTGCAGGCAGTGGCAATAGAGCAGGTGGATGGTAAAAAGAAGGTTATTTTTAGGACTTTGCAAAACCAAAATGTGAAGACTCAAAGCATGTCACATAGGTCACTGAACAGCTGTTAGAACATGAGCACTCTCAGTCTGCATCCAAATCAGTGAGCTAGAGGTAAAAGAACAGATTTTCATGTACCGTATGTTCTCCTTCAACTGTTTTTGTTAATGAAACTTTACAACTCGGAACAAGTGACAGCACACCCTGAGTGGGATTCATTCAACGACATAAAGATATCTGCAGAGGACACTCTACCTATGAGTTACTTGCCTTGACCCCTGTGTTAGCAGCAGAGAGACATACTCTTCCAAGGTGTGATCCATCCCATCATAAAGCAGATATCTAAACCGGGTCAGATACGTTCTCCTTCTCTCTGTTGACCACCAAAGAAGCCAAGGGAAACAATCTCAGATATATCGATCAGTCACTGCAGACGTGCAAATTTTTTGAGATCACACACCCGTATGCCTATGCTGAGAAAGTCAGAACAAGGACTAATTTTTTTATACATTAGTGTTCAGGGAAGCAGGATTCAGGAAAATACTAAGCAACAAAATCCAAACAGAAAGTTTTCACCAGCTAAATAGGGTCTTTACAGGTCCATTTAGCTGACAACAGTTATTCCTATGTGCAATATCAGGACTGAAAGGAAGACTCAGTCTCAAACTTTCCAGAGAAGGTGTAGACAAATAAACTATCATTAGTCTTGAGTCTTTCTGCAGTGGGAGGATCAACAAGCTTTGAAATTGTCATCAAAGCAAGTGATAGAATTACTGCTGATCACTACCCACAGGGGTTTAAGGACATGCACAAGTCATGGTTTCCAGGTAGAGGTAATATCTGCCATCAGAACTGCTGATGTCATTGAGAAAGCTACAAGCTTTTAGGCATACAAACCTTTTCTCAGCTCTAAAAAAAATCTGCTTTTTCAAACAGAGATGAATAACTTCCAAGCTAAGTACAAACAGAGAACACTTGCCTCGTTGCACATTACCCACTAGTGTAAGGCCACATTTTAATGCACATTTAGCAGTACCCTATTCTTTGAATAACCTTTCTTGTATCAGTTGGTTATTTGTGGAATATTATCCTTATTAGTCAAGTCTGTGTGACTACTAATCTCTTGCTGGTAAATAACAACTCTATTTGATCATACATAAAACTTTAGTCACATGAAAAGAACAAAAGCTTCACAGGTGACGTTAGGAACAAACACAGAAAAATACCACAGTAAGTCAGCTGTTGGGGCAAATTGAAGAGTCAGGTAACTTGGACACATCGGTATCTATGTGAAGGTCTTCTTTTCTATATTCTTCCCACACTTCTGTTCATATTTCTTCAATTTCCACTATCCTCCACTGACAGAGATGATTGAAACCTACATTACAGCTTGATAAATACCCCTTCTTAAAAAGATCCCAAGACTGATGTAACATGACAGAAAGCAAATCCTTACACTTGAAATCTAAACACCCTTCTTGTCCAACTCTTCCAGCTACTGTAATCTAACAAAAGAAGATGAATATAGGCTTTAAAATAATTTCTATTAAGCATGGGATTTCACTCTTTCTAGACCAACAAATTATTTCCCCTTGATAATAACTGAAATATATTAAATATTTGAAAAAAAAATCAAACAAACAAAGATTTCCCTGCAGAAATTCAAGGGTACCTGGCCTCATTACCGATCCTGATTTGGCAAGTGTGGACTGTCTGTATTGTCAGAAGGTAAATACAAGGCATTTTTATATTTTCATTTGCCCTTTTCCATTCATCCCAGTTATTCCAGATGTTGATAGCTTTTAAAAAGAAGTTGTGTATTACAGTACCTTTTATATTCTGTCTTTATTACTTACAGCTGTAATTTTGTATTTTTACAAGCCAATTACTTTCTTATTCCTCTACAGATTCCCTGAATTTCTGAATTATTGTGTGTAAAATTATAATTGTTAACTTAAAACCAAACCTGTGTACACCAAGACAAAAGTTGTCCTGAAGGAGTGGAAAAGAACCAGGGGAGAAGGCTCAACAGAATAGGAAAGGCAATTAGGAATAAAAGACTCTTCTGGTCAAGTGTCCAAAGAAGGAAAAAAATGAAAGCATAAATTCTAGCACTGTAAATGTAAACACTAATAAAGAACACAAAATAAACTATTGATAAATAATTCAATAAAAACAGTAACAAAAATGGTTTTCATAGCAGAGAAGAAATTGTGTGAAACAACTTTTGAGGGCTAAGAAATTACTCAAGCATGAAAAGAGCAGTCAAGGATCATAAAGCCATAGCAGAAAAGCTGGGTGAATTCTCTGTGTTGATAGTTGCTCTAGAGGAGGATGCACAGGTTCCTGTACAGGCACTTTTCTGTACAGGGAACAAGTTGTAGAAAGAAGTGATCAGGTGTCACAGTGAGGGGAGGATGCCGTGAGAGTCTTGCAGGGATGTGGGCTGGAACCTCTGCTGTCCAAATTATAAATAATCTGTAAAGAGGGGTGGCAAAGTTGCAGATGATTCAAAACCATTCATGGTAGTAAATGTGTGCAAAGAGTTACAAAAGGATCTCACAGTACCGAATGACTAAGAGTAACATAGGAGATTCAATATCCTTAAGTGCCAAATAATGCACATAGGAAAAAACAATAGTAAACTATACACACACAGTGATGCACACTAAATTAGCTATTACCACTGAGCAAAGAGATCTTGACTCATTGTGGGTATGCAAATGTCAGCTCAAAACTCAAAGGCAATAGAAAACCCCAAATAGATTGTTAGAAATTATTAGGATAGGAATCAAAAACAAAACAGAAAGATCATTATGCCATCATGAATCCCTGGTGTGTCCCATGAGTACTGCATGCGGTTCTGGTCCCCTCTGTATCAGGGAAACAGAGAAAGGCTTCCTTCATGAACAGGGATTAAATAGACTCAACTCCCCTCCATTTGGAAAAGAAAAGATTGAGGGCAAGTCTGTAATGTCACAAATGGCATGGAGATGGAGAACTGGGAACAACTAGTAATTGCTTCTCTAATACAAAAATTAAGAGGAAGCCGATTACGTTACCAGGCAGCAAAACAAAAGGCATTATTTTTTCACACTGTAATTAAATCATAGAGCTCATACCTAAAGGATATCATAGAATGTATACATGGGTGTGAAAATAGGGCTGTTGAAATAGAAAGATGTGGCTGTCATGGCCAGCCCATAAAGTCCGTAAGACTGCACAAGTCCGTAAGACTGCACAAAATGGGAGAGAGTGTATTTGAGCAAGCGTTGTGCTGCACATGCTCTAGCAGTGCCATATTTATTATTACAGATCAGATACTGGATACAACAGAACTATGGCCTGACCCAGTATGAGAAGATGTACTGAGTCCAGTACATCTCAGAAGCTTTCATCATCGCTAGTCAATGTCAGTTTGTGCCTGTCTGATAGATACAAGTGTCCAGCGCTAACAAGGGATTTCTCTGTTGAAGAAACAGCACTGCCTTTATGTGCCACATAGCATCACTGGGTGAGAATAAATAAGAGGATTTATAAGAGAAGGAGATTCAGTATGAGTGTTACTGGCCTCATTTGTGGGGTTGGAGGGAGGTTAGAAAATCTCAGGAATTTCAGAAAACAGACTTTTTTTTAATACACATCCAAACTCTGTAAGGCAGTAAGTCCTGCTGTAAGTTGCGTGTCTTACCTGTCTCTGGTAATAGACACAAACATCTCTCTTTATGGTCTCTCTTAATGATGGGCATTCTTCATTGCAGACAAACATTTTGCTCATTTCTGGTTGTAGCTACATTATAAATCTTACCTCATGCTTAGTGCTGTAAAACTGCTTGCAGCAGGAATGGGGAAGCAATGGTTGCAGAAAACATTATGCTTCAAGAAATTAAACTAACGTAGTACCAAAGCCTTCTGTAGCAATAATTTTGCTGTGTCCCAATATCTGGGGTCTTTGTGCCATGTTATTTCCCACATCTGGGCCTTGGCAGGTGGAGAGGTGCACTTAGCTTCCTTCAGCTCCCTGCCATTACACTGTATTTGTTTTCACTGTTTGCACAGATGTAACTGTAAAAACTTTACTCTAATGAGAGCTGTGAGAGCTTGGGAAAACCCACCTGGAAAACCAGCTTGTTTTTTAATATGTTTTGTTCAGAAAAACTCACCAAACTTGTAGGCTTAGGGAGAGCTTAAATAAAGCCAGTGGAGAGTTTTAAATGGGGGAGGTGGGAAAGGGGCAGAAGCACAAAATCATGATAAAAAGACTAGATGACAGTCAAAAAAATTCTGTGATAAGGTCATGGATTAAGGAGGGAACATTTTTTGCTGCTCTTTGATTTGGAAGAGCAAATATTCCCAGCACCCTAACCATCTCAACATTATTTTCATTCCCATGAATCCTCATGTTTCCCAAGTGGAGCAAGGGCCAACACTTCAAAACTGAGCTGGATGCCAAACAATAATGAATAGTAGGGAAGATTTTCCAGCAATTTATAAATTTCTAAAGTCTGAAAAATAGAAACATGAACACTTCCCACCTTCTTTGGAAAATAAGGTGCGTTCTAAGATGAAAGCTGTAAAGTGATAAGGTAGCTTTCATTTTTGCAAAGCTTACTTTATTATTAAATAAAATCCCTGTTTTAGTTTGTGGAGGGTGTGACTGTTCAGACAATTGCTGGTGACAAAAATGGGAGACCCAAAACTTCAGTCATTTTAGCCCTTAAGGGAAGAACAAATTAAATAATTACCATTTGTAATACAGAATTAGCCAAACACAGGCACGATACACACTTACGGAAAGGCATCAGTGTCACAAAGTGCCTACTGTAGATGAAGATAGAAAAAAATATTCAAAAGATAAAGAAAGGTTTTTTTTCCAACAAAAGTAGATAAAACTGATAATTTTAAGAATTCATTGGGTTTTTACAATGCATGAGTAATGCATTACAATGCATATTGCCCTTTGAGTAGATCATTATTAGCTGGATGATTTCTTAAGGGCTTGAAAACAGAAAACAAGTTTGAAAACTCAAATTTCCACCCATGATTTAAGTAAATGTTGTTGCAGCTGTAGCTCAGTTACATACCTGACTACAGTGAGCAAAATAAAAAAAAAAAACAACAACAAAGAAACCATAGTTAGAGGCCAAGTCCTGATGCAATATAAACAGATGTAACTCCTCTGACTTAAGTTTTGCTAAACCAGTTTGGATCTAGCTATCTGGGAAGATTTTCTATCTATCAAATACTTAACCTGAATTTAAAAACTAGGCAATCTTATTTCTCTTCCATCCCTATTTATCTGAAGCTTCAACATGTGTTTTCTGCAAAGGGAACATAAACTAATAAGGTCACATCATCCTGTTCAGAAATTTGCCACCTCTGATGTTCTGATCTGCCCTGGAATCCTCATTCTTCTCAGCATTTCTTTTGGGAAAAACCCCTCTGAATTCTTAATATAATTTATGACAGCATACTTAGAATCTTGTTTTGTCTTTTGCAGATTTATTGACGCATTTCCCAAAAGCATGGCTTTGTAAGACTGGCAATGTCTGTAGTACGGAACCGAGAGCATCTGTTATTGGAGGTGATGCTTTTCTGGCTATACCTTGCTCCATATCAGGACATGAACTCCATATCAGCATGTGAACACTGCGACATTTTCATACAAGAGAAAAACATGAACAGCCAGGAAAGAGGCACAGTGATCTAGTCCCTACGCCAACAGAAGAGAGCAAGGGGAGCCTGAGGCATGCCGATAGCGCGACTCAGAAGGTGAGTAAAGAGACAGCCTAAGCCAGATACAACTTGTACTATGTACATGTGATGCTCACAGAAGAGTTACAATGGACCGACCAAGTGAATTTATTACTGCTCTCCTGGAAGTTGGCAGGACAGAATCTATTTGGTGATACGAGTCTGTTACTTATTTGGTTGTGTAATCCCAGGGAAATAGATATAAGCAATTACGTAGTGCAACTTGACTCATCTTGTTCTTCAGTTTTACAAACTAAGGATGGGATTTGGGGAAAACTGGTCTATAGTATCATGACTGGCTTTTTGCATCATTTCAATGAAGAATAATTCCACTGTATTGAACTGAATTACGTACAAGTAAAATTTGTCCGTATTAACAGAATCTAACTAATTCACTTCACCAGCTTAAACCACATTTTCAGTGATATGATTTGGTAGAATCAAGTATAACATGAATCCTGTAGCTATTCTGGAGTACACACCAAATTTAATCCATGTGCTATTGAAAACATCTTACTGGGCATTAAGGAATATATTTTGCAACAAAACATTTATGATAGAAATGAATCATCGGCAAACAAATCCGCTTTACCACCTCACTAAGTGCAATATAATAGCACACGATGTTACCAGTGACAACTGTCCTCCTCCTACCAGTAAGGGCATAAAATTCTTTGGTAGTCTTCTTAGAGAATGATTCACCTGTATCAGAGGCATTTCCTTTAATCTAATTTATCTGTTGCTGTCAAAGATACGTATTTTTAAAACTTTATTTCTAGAGAACCATTAAGTGATTAAAACCAAATGAGAGGAAAGAAGACAGTTGGTAGAACAACATAAATCATAATCGAAAACATCCTGGTAGTATAACACCGCCAGACATTTTGAATGGTTTGCGAGGCTCTGAAGAGTTCCATGGTAGTATGGCTTTTTAACATCCTGCTCAGTAGTTAAAGGGTATTCAACCTGATCTGCCTTTGTTGATAGCTGATATTATTTGACATTTTAACAAGGTTCTGTATTTGCAGAAGCATCTTATGGTACCACTTTCAACATCAGAGTCTATCACAAAAAACATTTTAACTGTTTTGCAAACAAACTTTCTTCCAGTTAATAATTAAACAGCGGAACAGCTTGCGGTATATGCTTGGAACTAATTTTACTATATATAGTTGGAAATGACAAGAGCACATGAAGATGTGACTGAAGCCTGGTAGCATTTAAATACTCAGTACTTCCTCTGTTACCTTGACTAGTGTAAAGTTGGTTCCCAAGGTAAAAACTAAGTGGTCTGCTGGCATATGGTGTAACCTCCATTTGAGCGCTAAAAGCTGGATACTGTTTTTGTGAAACAGATGTTGTTGAGTGCAGCAATGCACAACTGACTCTATCTAACAGCTGGGAATCCTTCGTGACCCATATAGCTAGAAATAAACATGGTCCTATGCTTGGCAAAAGTGTAAGGAAGCAAATTTTCATTTGTTAAGGGCTTATCAAAATGAAGAATAAATGTTTTTAGCCATAAACTGATTTTATTCACAAGAGTAATCTTTCCAGCAGCTTATGCGATGGCCTCATAATATTACAGGCACCCTTTGCCAGATGAAGGCTGCAGTTGCACTGACACATAGTGCAGATGGAAAATAAACATCTGCCTCAATCAAGAGAGAAGACCAAAGACAAGGTTGACGAATATTATCTGGCATGACTATCTTTGCAGGAAAGCATATAAATGCTACAGGACCAAAACCACTGGCATCGTCTGGTGTTGTCCTTATGTGGTTACTGACCATGAAGAGAGATGATTAGTATGCACTCTCCAAGGAGGAGTAGTGCAGATGCTCAGGATGATATGATTCCAACTCACTAGTATGTGTTTTGCTATAGCCATACAATGCTAGCAACAGAGCAGTTTGAAATATTTTTTTCTCAGTGTTTTGATGTCACTTTGTGTCCTCAAATGTACTTCTTTTTTGGGGGTGGGGGGGAAGAGAAGATTTAGCAGCAATTATGTTGTTAAACATAATTAAAAAATGGATATAGCAGCAATTTTCAGTGCTTTTTTTCTTAAATCACTTTAGGAAAAAATATTTCTGTCCTGCTTTAAACACAGTCAGTTTGTAGAGAAGGAGTTAAATGTGAAGATCACCCAATTGACAGTAAACTATTCAACTGAGTCCCATTTTATCTTTGGGAGAGAGAGTAGCATACATTTAAAGTAACTCTACATACATGCATGTATGCACATACCTACTCTGAGCTGGTATGGAGTTCCTCTGATTCTCCCACAAAGATTACATGATGCAGGATGGATGCCGCTTCACAGGTTCTGTTTTTCTAGGAGGATTTCTTTGTCAGATTAAAATAAGCATCTTACCAGTGATTTTGATGGTGTCTGATTTTGTATTTAATTTTTGACTATGTAAGTTCAAACTGCCACTATTTGCTCTGGAAAAGAGTTAGTTAGGAGGGGCATATTAACTGTTGTTCAGTTTTAATTAGTGTTTTTGTCTTGGTAAGAATTACATGCATGACGTGTATTAGCTAAATTAATGGGAAATTTATTACAGATAGAAAACAAGTTTAGCATGAGGATGGAGGTATAAATTTGAAAGTTGGAGATCTCAGATCTAACTAAATCCTGGAGAATTCTATGTAGTGTGCCCAGCAGAGGAAAAAAAAAGCATCTGGAGTGTAAGGCATAATATTACAGGTACCCTTTTACAGATGAAGGCTGAAGCTGTATTGATAACCTTTTAGCTGCACATCGGTCAAAAAAACACAACTCACAGTAGCCTGTCAGACACAATTTTGGGGGTATGTACACAGAAATCATATCAATGTGGCCGTTCCTATTTGTCCCTGAAACTGCATTAGGATTCAGGCTTGAGTTTCTTAGGTGCCTCAGGAACCAGGTGAGGCTGTTGAAGCTGCTGGTATTAAATATCCACAAGGAATTGGAATGGAATCAAACACCATCTGAGGCTGAGGCAACAGCACCATCTCCTTTGACCTAGATGAATATTTCTATTAGAAAGACCTTGTTCAGGAATATCTCGTACTATCTGCTCTGCTTGCACCTGACTAATATGGAGGAGCTCTGCAAAGGAACTCAGGGTTCGAGTATAGTCAGAATTACAGGTTCTGAACAGACTTTTAGACTCAGCTTGGCTGTTTCTCAGTGCTAACATGAGCCTCATGGTATTAGATGCTGTTTCCTTTAAGCTCCAGGTCTTGGAGCTGCAGAAGAATCTCAGTTTTCTTTAAGAAATAATAATTTACTTTCTAGAAATTAATTAAATAGTGAGCTTTCAAAGTCCAGAAATCAGAAGGAACAAAAAGGAAAAGGAAAAGAAGGAAAAGAAACTAGCACATACAGTCTCAGAGTGTTTACAACAATCTCCTTGTTGTCACATCCGCTTTGTTATTCTTTGCTTTGTTATTCTTTTCTATCTTACAAATAAAGCTTCTCCCCTTATGGGAATGTTCTCGGAACTCAGAATTTGGCGTGCAAAGTTTAATGGGTGCACAAAGCTGTACAGAAAATAACGTTTCCCTGCCACGTGCCGTACGAGATGTATCAGAGGAGCACTAAAGAGGCAACTGTAGCACCCTCAGCCCCCCACCTCCCCAGTGGAAATCTGCCAGCGGTCAGGGTGCAATCCCTAAAGCATTTGCAATTTTCCAGGTTTTTTACCAGTATTTCTCAAAAGTCAACCACTGTGATAGGAAAAATGTGTAGGATAGACTAAAACTGGCAAAGCCTCCATTTGAGTTTGGAATATTAAAGAGGATCTGGACCTTTTTCCCAGTTTTGATGTCTTTCCTTTTTTTTAGCAAGGGTTATTTCAACTGGTTGCCTCCCACCTCTCGCCTGCTATTTAAACAAAAGTATGTTTCCTTTAGGCAGTTTTCTTCCCTTATGTGCTGGGTTTTTTTCATAGTCTAGCCCTCAGACTTGTCTTTTCAACTATAGCCCCAGGAGACGTACTCTCTAATGCACTAGTCTTAAAAAATTAATTTGAAGTAATAGACTAAAACAAGCTTGTTAAGGATGGTGCTAGCCGAGCCAATCACTAAAAGCTCTAGTTTTCAAAAACATGTATGTGTTTACATGTGTGTATGGCACAGGGACAATAGGAAAGTGACTGTCTCTGAACATGCATGGAGGTTCACAGGCTGTGGCAGACTTCAAAATGGACAACAATATCATAACAGTATCCCAAATATCACCCAAAACACCTGCTCCACAAACTGTCATTTTTTATGACAATCATTTGCAACAGTAAAAGTGAGTTCTCAGTATGTGTACACGAGACAAAAGAAAACTCTTATCATCAAGTAAAAGAAATTAAAAGATGGGGGTGATGCTCTTCTCCCAGAGACATCATCAGTGAGGGCAGAACAGCTCCAGTGACTTCTCTAGATATGAGTAAGAAATGACCTTCTGGATTGCAATTGAAAATAGCCCTAAACTTGTTCAAGCACTACGAGTCATAGCATGATCTTATAGAATTACAGAACCATAGAACGGCTTGGGCTGGAAGGGACCATCCAAGGCCATCTAGTCCAACCCCGCTGCGGTGAGCAGGGACACCTTCAACTCGAT
>JAVKLA010000027.1:15561946-15585321 GCA_034782735.1 Sagittarius serpentarius
GGAGGATCCGTTCCATGATCTTCCCAGGCACAGAGGTGAGGCTGACAGGTCGGTAGTTCCCAGGGTCTTCCTTTCTAGTCTTTTTAAAAATGGGTACAACATTTCCCTTTTTCCAGTCTCCAGGGACTTCCCCTGACGGCCATGACTTCTAAAATATCATGGAGAGCGGCCTGGCAACTACATCAGCCAATTCCCTCAAGACTCTGCATCTCATCAGGTCCCATAGACTTGTGCACATTCAGGTTCCTCAGGTGGTCACGAACCTGGTCTTCTCCTGCAGTGGGGGGGGGCTTTGCTCCCCAGTCCCTGCCCTGAGGTTCATCCACTCGAGAGTTGTGGGAAGGCTGGTTTCATTTTTCTCAATGCTACCGTAACTTATTCCTTAATTTTAGATGAAAATGGTCATCTAGGCCCCTATATAATCAGTGGAAAGGTAAGTGCTTCCAAAGGACAATATGCTACACCTTCCTAAACACTGACTTTCAGACCAGAGGAAGTGCTGTGTTCAGGTTCAGCTGGCTTAGACTGAAAAATGAATGTTTAGGCAGCTTCAGTTAACACAGGCAGGTAAGTATCCAGTTCAACACAGCATACCACAAGACAACACATGGAAGACACTTTCCTGGTTCCTCATACCCTCCTACATTGGTAACATGGCAGGTATTAAATTCTTATTTGTCTTGACGTTTAAACATGGAAAGGATGAAGGATTTTTGATTTGTTAGGTGTTTCGTATGTGTGTAAACATATATATGTGTGCAGTACGTGTGAAATGAAAAACCCCCACCCCTGGGTAGTTGACCTTGCGGTCTTCCTAAGCCTACATTTTTTACCTGAGACTGCTTAATCCCATCATGAGCACAAAGCTGCACCTAGGAAAAACATTGAATTATTGCAATCACAAAATGGAGTGTTCCCAACTCGGTCTGTGCCTTATGCTAGGCGCATCACTCCCAAAGGAGCAAAGGGAAGTGGACAGAGTCTATGACCTAAGCAGGCAGACTGAGGTCATTTTCACAAACTTCACCGCATTTCTGTGCACAAAATGAGGAGGCTGTGCCCTTCACGTGGGGAAAGACACAGACAGTGCCCTGTAATACCGATACTAGCTAAGCTTTTTCGTGCACCTTGTTCAAGCAGCAGATGAAACACTGGCTACACTCATGTTTTGTCCTGAGATACGGGAGGTATTGCTGCCTCCATTTTACAGATTAAGACCCTGAGGCAGATGTGTGACAAGCTGCTTGAAATAATGCAATGAGTTAGTGACAAAGCCAGGTTTAGGAAGCCCATTCTTCAGGGCCTCAGCCCTGTTTCCATTCTCCAGGACCCTGTTTCATCAGAAGACCATGGTTTTCTTGGTTCCTACAAAGCCGCAGTTTGTCAATTATGTTATTTTTGCCAAATAATGTTTATGACAGCTAAAATATCTCCGAGTTACTACTATCATAACACATATATGAAAACCTAAAAATGAGGGAGCCAGTTTTACAGGCTATTTTGATTTCAGTGAAACAAAGACATTAATAGAAGAATCTCTGGGCTGTATCAGCAATTCCTTTCATAGGAAGAAAAGGAAAAAGCCCAGTAGTAACACATGGGAACATAATCTTTTATTTTTAGAAGAATGGTAATATTTCTCTGCAAGTAACACCTGATTAAGCAAACTTATTGAATAAGGTTCATTATGTCTGCTTGGAAAAGCTATAAGTTGAGACATTTTAAGATAATCAGATTGTAAATGTGCACTAAATTCTCACCATTAAGCTACCTCACCTTCATTGAATCCTGAATTCTCATTACAACTAATCATATTTCCATGCAAAGTAAAAATAATTCAGGTACTTGAAACTGGGGTATATTCTGCTCTCAATACCCACGTACATCTCCTACTAGCAATAATGGCAGTTAGACACAAAGTGGGAAATATATATATATATATGTGTGTCCCCAGGTATTTGCAGGGTGACAGGTACAGCCATTATTTTGGTGAGCAGAAAAAAACAGGGAAGAAGCCCATATATTCCAAATACCAGTTTATCTTCACACTGGAGATTTTAGACAGAGCATTTATTTATCTGCAATTGGCAGCACAGCTTCGCTGAGGATGGGATTCATCTCATTTAATCTAAGCCACCAAAAGTTAGATGCCTAAATCTAAACTAGCTGCCTAGAAATGCCTCTTTCTTTTCACCATCTGGGGAGCTGAGACAGTAATTTTAGGAGGGGCTGAGTAGGTCTCTGTCTCTTCAAAACAGCTTAAAATTTGAAATAAAAATTCGGTGACGCACCTGCTAGCCTAGATATCCTTTAAAGAAAATGTAACAATTTTTATGTGGATGCATCTTCATGTGAAGCAACGGAAGTAAGAACTGGGGCAGTCTCCAATTTCCAAGTGAAATATAAGAATTTGGTGGGTTTTTTTCCCATTTCTGAAGACTGATACAGGAAAGAAACGTATATTACTTGACAAAGTCAAGAGATAAGATGTGTAGCAGTTATACATGTGTTTGCAGCTGTGGAACCTCTTTCCAAAGGTCTGCCCTCATCTGGAGTTTGTCAAACAATTACTTGAAAATAGGATTTATTATTAATCTCCTTTTTGTGAACCAAATAGTTTCAGTCACCTTAGCTGATATCTAAAGAAAGTCAGATGCAACATTCTCATCTGTTACAGCTCTTGATTTCTTTATTTGTCTCTTGATGGGTCAGTGAAACTTTTCCTAAAGGAGGGATTCTTGAGGCTAACCCCCAAATTTGCTGAAGTTCAAAGACATGATCTCAGATTAAAGATGAATTCACATTTCTACTTCATCTCAGATATTTCTGGTATTTTTCTGCTCGTTTCCCCACTAAAGTCTGAAGCTTGGTCCTTACATAGGCTGCATAATTTATCTACTGAATGAATCTCATCATCTGCTTAAGACTTCCTAATGTTTTTTTATTTTGAGTGCTAAATTCCTCGGTTATATTTTAGTGTGGAATTTAGGGAGCAATTAATTTCAGCTGAATCTCTGAAGATTTGATATCCATGTGACGCACATTGGTCACTCGTGCTTATTATTTCTGGGAAACCTAAACTTTGCAAATGAGTTTTTAGCACTTTCAGAAAGGCTAACACAACAAAAACCACCTTGGTCTTACGGGGTGCTTTCAGCGGTGGAACTCAGAAGTGAAGTTGTGAAGAAAACCGACTCTCTCGGTGGGGTGCTTTTATAGTCCATCCTACGGTAAAGAGGGTTGCACTGTGCAGCCTTACAACTTCCATGGTGGAGCTGACACATTTATTTTTTTGGCTAAAAAGAAACATTTTTACCACTGAAATGGAGCCTTCCTGTCCTGCAGCATGGCTGAAAAGAAGGCCAAGCTGGTTAAAACCAAAACAACACAATGAAACGAAACAGCGTGCAGCTGCCTCCTCAGGAATATCCCTGCAAGGCAGACAAATGGATACATTTATTTTCCCAGATTTATTTGCTAATGTAAAGATCCCAGTGCAAGCATTAGCACTTCAAATCATTATATAGTTCTGGGGCAATCTTGGGAGGAGTTGAATTCCATTAAAACAAATTAGTAATTTGAGATTGCAGTAACTGTAAACATAATCTTGTTCCCATATATTTCATGATACAGTGCAAAAGAAACCATTCCTTGGACAAATGCTCCATAGCTAAACATCACCTTGCTACACGAGTAAACTGAGCAAAAAACACAGAAAATATCTTGGCTTCCTTTTAAGTTTGCACCTCTGCTGACCAAATAAAACAGGTAGCACTTTCATATTGTCAAATGCTTTTGGAGTAGTAGATGAAATAATTGCATGCTATTTAGCAGAAGAAAGCACCATATTTATTAATTTAAAAAAAAGGAAACAGGACATTTTTCGACGCTATTAAAGATCTAGCCTGCATGTCCAGCTGGCACCAAGTGATTGTCGCCTCAGTGTGAGGCGTTGCGTCCCTGCTGGAGCCAGAGGAAGGGACTGCGCTGCTGAGCAGAGCAGGGGCCAGAGCACCACCGAGGGCACAGCACCCTTCCCACCTCCCTGCAGCCACACTGGGCTGCCTGTTGCACCCCTTCAGTCCTTACTACGTGTGACATTGGCTCTTGCAATGCCCCCGGCCTGACTTTGCTGCCTGAATTCAGCAAGGTGCAGTGGCTGTAAGGCGCTGTGTGTTACAGGCTGGTGACTGGGACAACTGCACGAAGCCGCTTCTCGCTGCCGGCAGGAGGGATGTGGCTTCTCTGTAAGGGGGAAGGTGGGATCAGGCTTTCTCTCCACAAGCACTGGAGCTCACTGAATGTCCATACCGTAGCCTGGGCTTGTGTCCATATGCTCTGGGCTTAAGCACAGACTCATCATAACATAGCTATAGCCAGTGAAGCCCAAGTCCCTCCAGAAAACATGTTAGAGAGGCTCAGAAATCTGCATATAAAACCACATCAGATTTTTAGTCGTACCTTTTTAATGTACCATCCTTAAGCAATGGGATGCTGGTGGGCAGGACGGTTTTGTCACTGCTGTGTGAGTGGGAAGGGCAGTCGAGACCTCCAGTGAAATGTGGACAGCCCATATTGCCTGTCCTGGCAGGGCAGAGCACTTTGGCCAATGTCCCTAATTAGGTTCTGGCGCTTTAGTTTGAACAGTCTGTATGGGTAAATAAATCCCACCCTCGGATATCTTTAACTCTGCGTTGTATCCTCTACATAGACTAGACATTGCCTAAGCTATACCAGTTTTTTCATGTTGCTGCATGGCCTGTGACACTGTAGCCTCTGAGATGTTGCATGGTACAACCTAAACCTCTGCCTTCTGTCCTCTATGCAAACCTTTCCAAGCCATGTCCAAAGAGAGAGAGCACCGTGCCTTTTACCTAGAATATAAAGTAGGAATTGGGTTCTCATTCACATTTTTATAACCACAATATACAGAGAAAATCAGCAACAGAAATGCTGTGTCCACATACTGAGAGACACCCTGAACGCATGTGGAACGTACCGCTCAATTCACTAAGCCTGAAGAAGTAAAATTAGGTTTCCTTGCATGGAGAAATCTCAATATCCGAAGAAGTCTCCTTTAAAACTAACCTCAACTTTGTTTTGCAAGAACTGGTCTGCACAGCATGTTAGCTCCAATTGGAAACCTACCCTATGAATGCTGCAGTCAGGCGACAATGACAGGAACAAGAATTTTAGGGGTTTTGGTAGTTTGAGGAAGGCATTGTGAACAAATCGCAGAAGCATGCATCTAGCCCCAGCTGCTGACTACTCTGCATTACAGTGAGGATTTAAGCACACAGATAGTCAAGAGGCACAGTTTTCTCTGACATGGGAACAAAAAATTTAATCATAAAATACATAGTTCGGGAAAATATAGCTTCTTTTATGGCTTCTTTTCATGAATTAGGCTGTTTATATTGAGTATTTGTGAAATTGTACAGGGATTTAATAACTTTTGTCAATATGGATAACCCTTTGACTTACACCAGGAAAGTCAGACTTCAGTCCTTGTTCAAGTGCGTTTTGACAAACCTACCACACAATTTTTGTCCCTCATTTCAAAACCTTGCAGAATGACTTACTCCCCCTAGACTAATAACGTGTAAATAATGTTTAAATAAAAGGGCAAAAAAGCGAGCTGGTGACTAAATACCAGGCTCCAGCAGAAGGGTGAGGGAGCACAGAAGTTTAGCCAGCTGTTTCCATAAAATCCAGGAAGAAGGCAGAATGCCACTTGACAATTTTTAATTCTTCTGGAAGAAACAGTTGGAGATCATATGCTCTCTAGCAGTTAGAATACCAAAATAAGTACTCCTTTTGCCAGCAGCAGCAGAAACCCCCTTTTTTGTCCCTTCTGTACTTTGTAGCGTGTTTCCTAAAATCACATACTGATATTACAGCCATGTTCAACCTGTGAGATTTGAACGAGCTGAAATTTGATGGTTCTGCTGTCTCATGGGACACAGTCTCCTTGTACCATTTAAAAAGAAAGAAAGAAAGAAAGAAAAAAAAAGCTTATTTCATGTTATACATCTGATATACTTTGGAAAAAAACAGTTCTTCAGAAAAGCTTTTATGAGTCCTGAGAGTTAGTCACGTCTGGCAAGGATGGGGAAGCCAAATGTGGTGTTTTCATCAGTAAAAGGGAAATAGTCCCTCTCGGGCTCTTGGAAGTTCCCAAGCATTCCCCTGGTGAATAACTGAGCTGGAGAACCACAGACATCCTCAGTGTGTGCCACCAGAGCTGGAAGGCTGGAAACATCATCACAGCTTCCTTTGTTATATTAGTCACATAAGACAAATCACACCACAGCAGGGATGTGATATTTCTCAGTTGCCCTTAATAACCTCTCACCTGTGACTAGGACAGAAAACCTAGCTCTGGAGAAGTCCTTCCCAGCTTGTTTTTAGGGAGTGAGGAGGCAAGTGAGCTGAGGATGGAGACAGAAACACTGCCTTGATTCTCTGGAGCCACATGGAAAATCCAGATACTTTTTCACCACTAGCTCCCAGGTCCGTGTTATGATAGTAAACAGTGGCTTGCTATATGAATACTTCCTCAAATTCCTCTGCTTTTTCAGACCTGCCTCATTCTGTTTCGGTGGGGACAGTAATGGCAGCCTACATAAAGGAAGAAAAGTGAAATCATACACTGTCTGACGATGGGAACTCAAAAATAAGGACATTTTTGGCAACATTAATCAAAGAGTTATTTGACGTATCTTTTTGTTCATTCAGAGTCTGACTTCATCCTCTGACTCATGCCTTGGTTGCTGCTGGTAATTATTGAAGCCAATTTAGCATGCCATGTATTAACTAAGACAGAGAACCAGTGTAAGCATACAGAGCGCTGCTTAGGTGGGCAAGCTGATCCTGTCTAGAAGACTGTGTGGGTGTATGGGAAGTCTTCTGGCATAAAGAGGACTTGCCTAGTCTAAAAACTGATCTCAGAAAATGTAGACATTTTTGAAGTCAGCATACAGCAGAAAAACAGCAGCATGGAGGGGGAATTCTGGAAGGTCTACTAAGCTGTCTGATAACAAGCATCATTTCCCACCACCCCCAGTGAAGGTTGGCAACAAAGAGTATTTTCTTTCAAAAGATGCCTGCCATCAGGTAATGTTTTCTTTAAGCTTCCAACCATTTGCTTCTTCTTGACATTCCTCTTGAGATGCTATTTCGGAATTAACAACAAAGAACAACTTCTAACGTAATACATCTGTGGAAATGGACGCAGCCTGCAAACACTGCATGCTACAGATGGCCAATTTGTACCACAAAACTTAAATGAAAGTCATGGGAAGCCACTTGTTTTAGTGCTTTGATCCACATTGTGCATTGTCCTGTTTCACTGTCCAACAGATTGCTAAATGATGCTACTAGTATTAAGAAGAGTCCTTCAGCAAATACTATTTGCTATTACAGCATTTAACTGCAAAGATGGATCAAAAGTGAGCATTTCTTGTTTTGCCATCCATACTCATTTTTTAGCATTGCCAAACTAAACAGTTAAAGAAACAGGTCTCCTTTAATGCAGTAACTCCCCCATCTCTCACATCCCTCCCACCCCTGGCCCCACCTTTTCCTCAATTTCATGCTATAATCCTAGGCCAGCTAGCTCACACAGCCACATTATTTCCTTGAATAAGTCTCTATTTATTCAGGTTTTTCCAGAAGCTTTTGACAGAATGAAAAAAAGCAATACGAGGAATGTCACTGTAACGATGTAAATTGTATGCCTGCATTTTTTATTAATAAGGCAAGGCTCTCCAAGGGACTAAGTTACATTGTTTTACGAGATTAAATTATTAGACCTGGAACTGAGAAGGGCCTTGTCCTATTGTTGAAGAGGCTGCTGGGGAGCATGGAACTGCAGGGAGCATTGGCGAGTCATGGTGAGATCTTATTTCTCCATAGAGAACTAATATCCCAGCTGCTCCAAATGCACCTGAATGGGTACTAGAGAGACGAGGAAGCTAACTTGTGGCAGATGGGACCAGACCAAATGGTCAGTGAAATGAACACATTCAACTAATACACTAACCATCTCTAAACTGTTCTCCATCAATAATTTAAGGTTTATGTCATAGTTTGTTAAAAATTATCTTTGATTAGTTATGTTATTAATACAATATGCATATTACAATAGTGTCACATTTTCTATCCATCAAAATCAGAATAAGTCAGTATGAGTGCATCAATAATTTATATTGGGTGTACTAGTTAATTTTCTGCATGCAATAACATTGACTGCTGGCAATTACTGAAGGCAACTGGTGCTTTTACCTCTATATTCACATTTTGAATTAGGTCATACTTATTTTCCAAAATACATGCAATACTGGATCATTTGAGTTTTGCTGTTGATTTGTAAAAGCTGAAGTGGTTTTTTACATAAGGCTCCAAGCAGAATGAAGCAGATAGTCTGTGATATTTCAGAAGTAAGAACATAGTATACATGACTTACTGCATGTTGCTCCCATAAGATTTAGCAATAAGCAAACCCCTCAGTTGGTTTTTCTGGTATGAGTGTAAGTAGAAAGCATTATCCTTAATTTAAATGCATTTACAGTATCACAGAATGGAATCTGAACCACTGATTTGCAATCCTTATGCATTTAGTTTCACATAAAATAGTACCTCTCCAAAGTCCTTATCTGAATGACAGCCCCAAGGGGAAAAAAAAAAAAATCAGTTACCACTTGTGTAAGGCTTCTAACTATCCTTTTTTTTTTTTTTTTAGGATGCCATCAAACTTGCATCAGTAAGGAAGTATCTTCCAGAACTCTGTGGAAATCTACCTTTAAGGAATTAGGCCACTCATCTGGAAAGGTCAAGTCACTCTATAGCCTGTATTGCTATGTGGAGAACAAAGCTATTTATTCTGCTCCAGCTAGAGCTGAGTGTACTAGTGTCCATGTCAATGCAAAAAGAATCTAAGATTTATGTGTTTAAAACAATAATTCTTTACCTGTGACTCAACAAGCTGTGTGAACTTGTTTCTGCAGGCAAGTTGTATACGTTGATAACCTCAAGCATTTTGCCTTCATGACACTTTTTCCTTAGTTTTGGATTCTTCTATAAGGCATCTCCGTTCTTCCGTTCAGTCAGACTTTGACTTTTGGAAACTTGGAGCCCTTTTTATGGATTATGATGGGAATATGCTTGTGTGGTTCCATATATTATATAATAATGGTGCACTTTGGTAAAATAAAAATCAGTGAGAACCAGATTCATTCCTCTGCTTTTCCTTTTACAGAAAAAGACAAGGGACAGATTTTAGAGGCAAAAGACACAGGGTCCAGCAGAACATGGAACAGGCTGCTGCAAATCAGCAGATTTTCCTGGTTGCGTTACTCACGGAAGATTGAGCATTACCTCTTGCTAGGCAATAAAAGAGTCTTCAGAAGCAAGCCCACTGGGCATACACAACAAACACCAATAATACTAGTGTTAACTGATCTGCTAGTTTCATTTTTAAAATAGAAATACAGATTCAGATATTGTTTTTCTTTTCGCTAACAAAACCGGGTACAGATGAAGAAAAAAAATAAATGAATCAACACTGTTCTGTTAAATGAGATAAGATAAATTTACTGAAGAACTCTGGAAGGTTAAGTACTGAAACTAGTTTCTGGTTATTTCTGTCTCAATATACCTCTGTAGCAGGTAGCCCAGAAGAATTTCTGCTCTTGTAGCAGCCCACTCTTCACCTATTTTGATATCATAGGCACAATAGATGAAATAATTTCATCTGTTTACTGAATGAAGAAGAATTTTCAAATGAAACAGAAATGCTTTGGCAGTTTCAGCCTATACTCCAATGATAAGGGATCTACATGTCACCGCAGTAGCTCTGAGCTGCCTCGGGATCCATCCTGGTTACAGCTGCCTTCTGCTGCTGGAGCAGTAGACATGCTTGAAGTGGGGTTAAGGTGCTTGGCCCCGGTTGCTTCTCACCTGCTCCCTAAACAATTTGTTGTCATACCATCAGCCCTGTGCTTGGTGCTCGTCGTGCTCTTTTCACTCTGAATGGTGTTCATTCTCACAGCCACAAAACCTGACAGAGTTCAAGATACCAGCTGACATTTGTATGCCATGGAGCTTCAAGAACGCAACTTAAGGAGCTTGTTCTTGCTCTCTCTTTTACTGCTGGGATATGCAGCTTCCCAGAAGTCATCTCCTTTGTCTTTCTTGTGTCAGGTGTGACCTGAATTTCATACAAGCCTCAGTAACCTGGTTTAAGTGGTAGAATTCCCCAAGTTAGGAGGATTACATCAATAGCATATACTATCACCATCATGTTCATCAAAAGCAACATGTATTTCCCTATAAAGGTAGACAGGTGTTGTGCAGTAGAGATGTGCAACGCGGCACCTCTCTGAGAGCTAGAGCCCCTTCGTCCCATGCTGATTGCTCTGACTGCTTCATTTTGGTTACACCGGAATCATCCTGTAAGCCAGCTGGAGGCCTTGTGGCATGAACACCAATAGGAAAATGAACTGTTACTATCTATCCCAGACTAGTAGTGTACACCATCCCAAACTTCCATTTTACATTTAAATAGTTTTCTAAAGCTTTGTGACATTCAATTTTCATTCCTGTGGATTATGAAAGTAAAAGTGCAAGCAAACAGGAATCACCTCTAGAGTAAATGCTGAAGTTCTTTGGATTTTAAAACTCTTAATTATAACAAAGCTATTATTTAGGAAGGAAAAAGTGAAAACTGAATCCTTTAAACTGTTCCAGATGTAAATTCTGTAACAAAGGAATTGAGATCAACAGCCTGTTCTAGTTATCATCATGAAAAGACACTTAATTTATAGAGAAGTATCCACTCAGGTGCAAATCTTGGTTAAAAAGCAGAGTGTTCCTGTTCTTCCGGTAGTTTCTGTGGATCACCAGGCAGCCTGAAATCAATCTTTCTGAAGCACAGTGGGAGTATTTTGAACCCAGTGCAATAGTCACCTCGGTCACAAACTCAGGATAGTTGCATCTGCTTTGAAGCCCACTCTGAAACTTGCAGTGTAGGAAAGAAGAAAAGACCTACAAAGAAGGTAAATGATCTAGAGCAGAAGTCAGCACCTCTCCAGTGCCCCTATAAAAGCAGATGGCTTCGCTGTTTGAAGTAGGTGGCAGTTGTACTAATAATCTCAAAACTAACCTAATTAATTTATGTTTATGGAATCAAGAGTTCTCGTAGCAAAGGGAAATTAAGTCTTTAGTGGGAAACGGCCGTTTCTATTCCTGTTTGCTTATCTGAAGAGCATACAATGCCAGTTCTGGATCTTAGTCAGTAGCTATCAAACACTGTCATTTCATCGGGATTGTACATTTAAGTGGACTGTGCAAAGCTGGACAATAACAGAGATAACTGCAATGGAAATGAATTCTTAAAATAACTCCTCTGCCTACATATAGCATAAAAGATTGTAGGCAGTATCTGAATATTTTTAAATGTTTGGTTAACTGATCTCAATTCATAAGCGTTCTCTTCCTCCCTTCCACGAAGATGTTTCCACTAAACATCTGCTGGTATGAACCACAGTATAAAGAGGAGCTATCAACAGAAGGGAATTTTAATAAACACTGTTCTTTGTTCCTTGTATTTTAATGACTGATATAATTAGAATGAAGGTTAAGGGAATATTTGTTTTCCTTCCCCTCAGGGCTACTTTGAAACAGTTTGACTTGCAAACATCATTTCAAACTCATGCAGCTATAATCCTTAAGCATTTTGATGTTGTACAAGAAAAAAAAAAAAAAAGAAATGGTTAAGCAGCAAGAGCACAACCCAAACTCTTTTTACCAAGTGATTATAGCAAAAGACTACGTGGAAGTTAGCAGTCCCAAACACTGTTGCTACATTATCCCCAACTGATCCAGCTTTGTAAACCCCCAGAGTCCGGGCACTGACAATACTTGTTCTGGAAATGTCATGATGCTTGGTAGCTCAGGTTTTCCAGGAATTTCTTAGAGTCTAGTTAGAGACTAGATGTGTGTCAATATTCATATTCATTTACATTGGTAATTAAAATATGTTAGTTCAGCTAACAGCTTACACTAGATATCATCTTCCACTAATTCAGACAAACTGACATTAGAAAAAGTGAAAATGTTTTTTCCTGAACTTCACCATGAACACGTCAGAGACTGTGTTGCACAGCCCTTCATACCAGCCATCTTCATGATAGAATCAACTGCTAATACAAGCTTGATCCAAGTGAAGTGTGGATTTGCAACTGTCAAATTAGTCTGAATACAGATTTCCTTCTGTCCATATATTTTTATGTAGCTTTGTGTCAGCTGGGGGAGGCTAGGTGATGCCTGATTTAGCAAGCAATTACAGCTCCATGCATAGACAGTACTTGATCATAAAACCTCCTCTACAAAGACAACTCTTCACAAAATTTTTAGAGACTTTGAACTGGTTGAATGACTTCATTCTGGGCCAGCACTTCTAAAGTTGTAGAGGACCCAGAATTTGGGTTCAGTCAAGATCCAAATCCTTAGGCACTCCAAATTTGTGAAGCACTATCAGTCCGTACAGGATCTGGCACTGGATCCAGCATCATACCTAGCTTTTGTGTACCTGGCCTGCAGAGTCAGAAATCCAGGTTTTTCTCTTTTCTGCCTGAAATCTTTCCGATGAAGATATGGAGAGCTTCAGACTTTACCAAGTGTTTCAGAGGTAGAGCAGTCCGGAGAGAGCTATCATTTGGCCCTACCAAGTATTTATACTGAAGTATATTGAGAAACCTCAGATATACTCCCAGTACATATGCAGGTTAATAACAGCACCTAAGTCCAAACCCTTCAAGAAACATTAGATGAATGTTGCTTGCCAGATAGAGTTACTGTGGACAGGGAAGAGCAGACACTTTATTTCTGGAGTGGACAGTGCAAGCAAGGTCTACTGGTAGTAGATAGACAAGTTTGCTGGTAAGATCATCAGGAAGGAAAACAACCCTGTAAACTGACAGATAATTTTGAGAACCAGATCCACTACAAAGCAACTTGAATCAGTTGGTCAAGTTGCACATAAAAGAAATACTCTTCCAAGGCTTTACAATTAGTGTAGGCCAAATAACACAGTCAGGCAGAAGCACAGAAGCACAGCTCGTAGCACTGGAAACAAGTCAACCTCTTATAGCCATTATAAAGGTGACAGGTTCCCACATCCAGTGGGAGAAAAGGCAAAGATTTAGGAACATAAGCAGATCAAGTTCATTGTAGAAACCTGGAGCTGTTGAGGTGGGATTGCTGACTTATAAACAGACTAGACAGGAGAGCAGGTGATGCCACAAGCATGTTGTCAACAGTCGTCTTCTTGTACTAGAAATTTTGAGTGATTTGGTAATTGAATATAGACTTCCTCCCATCCGTGTTGGAGGATCAAGCCCAGTGCCTTGTACTTGTGCTTGGCTGGCCCACAGGAAAAACTGCATGTGTAGTGTGAGTACAGATCATGGTAGAGAATTTACTTCACCACATCATCTTGATTCACTTTGTCAGGGTTGCACTGTCTAGACCCACTTCTGTGAAATTATACCCATGAGCTGAAAGGACCTTTTTTTTTTTGTTACCGTATTTAATCTGTAGAAATAAGAACCATCATTTGTTAGTTCAGTCCTGGATTTTGGTCATCAGGATACTCAGCCAATACTGTACTTTATCTGCTACAGTAAGGACACAAACAAAAGCAGATACTGACAATCATTTTTGCAAAGCAGAAATTCTGTCCCAGAATTTCGGTAGCTCATGTTACTAGAATATGACATAAGATAAGCAGGAAAACATCTCCAACTTTTGCATGCAACAATCTGATACACATCTCTAAGGCAGATTTTAACTATCTATCAAGGAACAAACAGATCTAGAGACAACTCATTTTTCTTCCACTGAGGCAATAATCAATGTATTAATGCCAAGTGTGAATTGCTTTTGTTTCTATTTGATACAAAAAAATGTTGTTTATAAAAAGGCTTGGTATGAACACTCCTAATGCAAAGTCATGTCCTTTGAGTATAATAAACTTTATATTTGAGGTTTGGGGGGAGGAGTAACATTTATTACTGAGAAATTTAAAACAGCATGTACGAGCTGTTTCATTAAGGTGCTCTGAGAGCTGGCTGAAATCAGAACCATCTCTAGTAAGAGTACAAATCTGATGGGGTTTTCCTGTTTGTTTTTAATGGAAGTAGTTCAGCTTCCCACCTCACTACCCACTTTTATTCCATTTTTCTTTCATATTTAAGCAGTCTATGGCTTTTGCTTTATGTTTTTAATCAGGTATAATTTATTAGCATCAAAACCACAATTAGAGGTTGCTCCTTGGCGTCAAGACCAAAGTGGCCGCAGTCTGAAGTAAGCAGAATTGACCCCAAAACAACATTAAGGAAATGGCAACTTCTGTGAACCTTTCACTGCAGCCAAACCTGCTGGAGCACCGGCCCGCTGAGATTAAAGCCTGGGGCCACCTCACACCCCACCTCTGGTCACAGTCCCTGGGTTAAACCCCTCCGGTATGCAGCACACAGCAGCGCTCGCTTGGGGAAACTGGATCCCCCAAAATAGATAGCTGGTGGCAATGCCGGGAGGAGCTCCAAAGAAACAGCATCCTCGTGCTCAGCTACCGGCTGCACAAGGCTCACGGGCCGTGTGCTCCAGCCTCGGTGGCGAGGGGTCTTTCCTCTTTGGTTGTTTCCCAGGTCAAACCCTGTCATCATGCCTGTGCTGCAAAGTCCCTTTGAATTCACAGTACATTAACAAAACCAGACATAAACATAAGAGAACTGAATGACTGAGTTTAACTTCCTGGGTTTAAATAGCACTTGCCCTTCTGGCAGCGGATTTCACTGTTTTTCTTCTCTGGGAGAAAAGGCTGCATTTTGCAGGATCCTTTCTTTTCTGATCTGCCTGAACCCTTTGCAGAGAAAGCCCTCCAGAAACACAAAGGTTTCTCCAGCTTCGCCCCCGTCCTGCAGGTGATCACGCTTTCCTTGGTCCTACAAAAAACTGGCTAAAATGCTACAGCAGAAATAAACCTGAGCATTAATAATTCCTGACTTTTAGGGATTACCTTACATCAGTGAATCCCCACTGAAATATTTATGGTAGTGGTAATTTGTAAGTAAATGTTACTAAAAGCATGTGAAGACTGGAAATACCTTCCAGCAAGATCCAATCAGTAATACCAGCTGATTATTGCTATCCCCAATGCTTGTAACAGTCTCTTGGACTTATTAATATATAATGGTGTCTTTCAGATTTAGATTAATATTTCTACACTTTCATTTCATGGGACACTTTAAATTGTGTGAAAGACAAATGCCATTACAGATAAAAGAGCTCCAGGTATGGCTGGGGTAAGGACAATTGCCAGCCGGTGTCTTTAAAAAGGAATTTCAGCAATTTATCCAACATCTGAGTTTTGTTTCACACAAATACAACTTCACCCCAGTCCAGTGATAGTTTGACTCTACTTAATAATAATTCTAAACTCTTACCACATAGCTGTAATAAGAAAACATCATTTTGCAAGAACATGAAGATCTATCCAGCTTATCTTCTGAAGAGTGTTTGGTAAACACAGCCTCCTACTTTAGATAGCTTTTTCTCCTCCTACAGAGTGGCCTAAAAGGGAAATTCCAAAAATTACACAAGAAAAATAATCACTGCCTTGCCATTGTGTAGCACTATGACCTTAAAAAATGCAGTCACATTTTTAATATTATTTTGTTCAGATTTTTTTACATGGAAAGCTGTAGCTGGAATATTCAGCTCATTTTGGTGGTTGTTGGAGAGAGTACGCTTGCCAGGATCTCACCTGGTGCAAACTTGCATCATTCTCCCAGGACCGATTCAGCTTCCCCGGTTCATAGTGGCTGGAAATCTGTTTTTTTCTCAGTTATCCTGTCCTGATTCTCCAAAGTGATCTGCAGGGCTGCTCTCTCCAGGGAGTCCCACACTTCCATGGGTCTGTGTCCACCAGTGGCGTGCAGCTGGCTGGGTGTGCAGTCGGTCCCTGGGGCTCTCCCCAGCCCCCCAGGTTCAGCTTGGCTTGGAAGCAGTGCTTGGGAGGTGTCCAGCTCAAAGGTTTTCTTCGCACTTTGCTGTAAAGCAGCTCAGTTTCTGCTATTATTTACGCTGTAGCATCTTCCCTCATATACCTCAGGCTACTGGCATGAAGAAGCATCACTTAAAAAGTAATTTAGCAAATAAGTATACTTTCCCTAGGGTGTAAATAAAAGGAAAAGTTGCAGTAAATAGCTAATGTAAGCAAAAGGTGCCTTGGGGGAACCCTAAGAATCGCTTCTTTGAAACCAGCAATAACTTCTGGTGCTATTGGTCCTGAGGCAGCAGCAGTCAACATTGTTTAAAAAAGCTCCCTTATGGTGTACTCATTAATTAACTGCACTGTTTGTTGATTCTAGATTGATTCAGTTTGTTCTCAGGAGAGTGTTTTTGGAAACTCGGTAATGCCTTGATGCAGAATTTCATCTTCAGGCCCTAAATTCCCAGGATGCTGCTTCACTGGGACATATAGAAGACGAAGTAAAAAGGAGAATTTGTTAGACAAAAATGATAATCAAAATATTTTAAATTCAGATGTAATTTTTGAAGATTTTCCCCACAGAGCTAAAAAATTACCTGCAGCAAAGTTTGACTGACAGGCAGGCTTTATCAAACGGAGAAAAAGACAAATGGCATGCAAAACAGAGAGGAAAGTATTTGCTCCTAATTACTCGAGAAAGCATTTTAATTAAGTTGTTTGCCAATTAATGCCTCATTTTTAACATTCCATAAATATTTAAACATGTTTCATAAACTTTTCTTCACAGGGAAACACTTGCAAATGTTGTTAAAGAGATTCTTTGGGATCTCTTAATGCAGTACACTTTACAATTTAAGTTTTATTTGCTCTTCTTGTGAATAAATAAGTAAAGAAATATGTCATTTCATGTCAGAAATGGCACATCAGTATGTCTATAGCAAATCCATATCAATAAGATATTTGAAATACCATCATGTGAGGATCATCCTTCTATTGTATGAATGACAGACTGGCAAATTTTGTTGAACCTGAACTAGAAACAGACTAGTGAAATGCAAAAGCAAATAAATACAGATACCTCTCCTTTTTCATGTTCCTTCAGACTTATCACTCAAGGCTGTTTGTAACCAGTCCTGCTACTAAATACGGTTTCAGTTCAAAAAAGTTAATTAAATAAAAACAAGAAGGAAGTGGCAAGAAGGGAAATTGGAATGATCTCAGTAGTGAAGAGGCTTGATTCTGGCTGCATTTTAACCCACGTGCAGCTATACCCTTCATCCACAGGGACTTGCTCAACCTACAGGCTTAAACCCTCTCTCCCCCAGTCTCCTTAGAGCAGAAACCTGCTCCTGTACTCATGTGCACTGCGAGTGGAAATGAAAGCACCCAGACTCAAACTACTGCTCTCTGCATCTCGGCAAGCCTCTGGATTTCTGTCTACAGAAAACAAATTCCTCTTTCTCCTGGTATATTAAAGGCTTCCTGTTTTAATGGAGCAGCTGACTCTACTTAAAACTTCACACAGGCACTTTATCTGTTTATTTATTCATTCATTTGTTTTCCCCAGAACTTTCCTTACTCATCTGAGGATTGTTTGCTCAGATGACCACAACTTCCCTTATCTCAGAGCTTTGCTTTAGATTTTGAAACCCAGATCCTACTCCACCCTCCCTTTGCTGTCATTAGTCTTATGTGCCTGGAACCAGGCTCTGTCTGACGATGCGGGAGAGAGACAGCCTGAGCCTAAAACACTTCTCTGGATTGAAGGGGACACAAGTAGTGGGGTTTATGTACAAATGGAAAGGGGGACAGGACAAGACTGAGGGGGAGGAGGATGATGCAGCTGGGAAGCCTACTGTTGGGTGAAGCAGTGTGGCCTCAGCACATCTCAAGGGCTTTCCCAGCCCTCTGGCACTCACTGGGTCACTTCTTGCAGAGCCTGGGTCCCTGCCACCCCCCTGCCATCCAGAGCTGCTGCTCAACCTGTTTGCTCAACTTGTAAAATGGCCACGAACTCCGACCCCGGGGCAGGAGGGGCCAGGTCTGGAAGGAGGCACTGCGGTTTCACCTCCGTCTCACTAGGGCAAAACCAGGGATCTGCAGCTCCCCAGCCATGACTGTCTAATGGACATCACAGACTGCCAGCGGTTTCTTCAACCGTACTTATCTGAAAAAGTTTTGTTCCTACAGGCTTGGGAGTTTATAACTATAATTAAGTTAGAGCACAATGGAGCTGACCGATTCCACTGCACTCAAGTATTTCTCAGTCTGTGCAACTGTACCATGGAATGAAAGCCTGGAAATGATGTCTCCTTGGATGTCCCAGCCAAATTTATAAGTAGCCCTCTCTTCTTTTCTTGCCCATTTCTCTCTGTCTTCTCCAGTTCCTCACTCAGGCTTGGGGCAATTTATACCTGCTATGAAGCAGCCCTCACCTGCCTATGGAGATAGCTGAGTTACAAGGTCAGAATGAAGATGGGTTTGTGAAACTGAGTAATAAGTTATTAGTTAGGTTAGAGGGTAACTTTTGCAACCAGTACTCTCAAAGTCATAAGGGAGTCAAGCAAAAAAAATCCAACTGAAATTGTTTATTCAGAAAATGCCTTTAAAAAGAAACAAAAAATACTGCCTATTTGAACTGTTCCTATTACGAGAAAGGAAGACCTCAAAGGAAATTCTCCCTAGCAGGGGGGTTTCTTTGTAACTTAGTCACCAAATAAAACCTAGGAAGCCCATTAAATTAAATACTTTTTCTGCTTTCTCTACAAATTTTTAGAAACAAGACAAAGAAAGTGGTGACAAGCCCCTGAGAAAGAAAGGAAAACAAGTAAACAAAGTTCTAAGAAGCTAAAAAGCAGAGAGGAGACCTATTAACAGGTAAATAGGATAAAGGACAAGAAGTGTTTGAATGAAGGTTAGCACAAGGGAGTCCTGAGTCTGACTTAGGCTCCTGGGTCCTGCCATACTATGAATATTAAGCAACAGCTTAGCTTTTCCTCTGTCTTGTAATACACAGCCCCTCTCAGAGTTTTGGCCTGTGGAGATGGTAAGACGGGGGTCCTGATCATACCTAGAGCCCCGAGAAGGCACACATCAAAATAAGAGGCACTCCCCTTTTTCCCCCCACCATTTGCAGTGGGGTGTTACCCCCACCCAGCAATCAGCAGCTTCTGTCCAGATTGCCTTCAGAAAGGGGCACAGATGGTCTTCAGAAAGGTCTTTCAGCCATGCCAGGGCAGCAAGACCTCCCTGACCAGGGAACACTTGACCTCTGCTCTTCACAGCACTGAGATCAACAGCTGCAAGACTTCAGCTATACTTTCTAACAACATCTCACGGCTGAACTTAGCTAGAAAATTGTGTTCATGTATAGCTACTCACAGAGAAAATATACTGTCTGGCTAAATGGCGGGAGCTTACAATACCCGATAACCTCGTTGTTTTACAGGGGATGCAGTTCCTGCAGCTCCCAAGTCTGCGGGAGGAACTTGGTAGGGCTGGGGAGACTGGGGAGAAGCAGCTGTGCTTGAGCTCAAAAGCATGCCTCCCCTCTGAGGACGAATAGAAATAGTAGAAATAGTAGAAATACCTAATAATACAACATTCACATTTTTCTTTTACCAGTGTCATGTGGAGCAGCGGGCTGCTGCCAGCAGCACAGGCGTACTGTAGAAAGGGGACTGGAGCCCATACTTGGTGTGTTCGTGGCAATCAAGATTTTCTTCCATGTACTGGTTTGAGTTTCAGCTACAAGCAATGAACAGTCTCAAGTGAAAGGCAAGTACGGGGACATCCGTATCTGTGTATCAAGTACAGATTTACCACTAGGCAGACAAGCAAGTTTTAATGTCAGGCAATGCCTGTCTAAAGTCTTTTCTTCTCCTGCAAGAGCTGGATGAAAGAGACAAGTCCTTTGCTTAAGGACTCGTTTTCTGGGTCTGGATTTTTCTGTTGGCAATAAGCCAAGACTTCAAGTTTTGGAGAACTGATTTTGTGTGGTCATTTGAGCAGAACGAAGAAAAGTCATACACAACATAACCAGTTTGCAAGGTTTTGATAAGATATGTAAGAAGAATATTTCCTTTCTGTCACACGCTGTGCTCGTGGATGTTGTTTTTTTAAACTTTGTTCTATCACTTGCTGAAATTCAACAAAATTCAAGGGATTTAAGGAAAGAAAATCGCAGTGTGTCCTTGTTAGCAAACATCACCCGATAATCAGTTTGATGGCTAAAGCACAGTATGGGAGCAAAGCAGGGATCTTTGGTCCCTCTTACGCATTTGTTACCTTTGTCTGCATTAAGGAAGACAACTATGAGAATCTGGAGTAACTCCAAACATTTGCCAGCTGGTTTTGAATGTTCTCAGCTGTGTGTGCTGTTGGATAATCTTAGACTTATTTTGTGCTGTTTGTTGCTGCCAGATAGTGTTACTGTTTAATGACAGTGTTAGAGGAGGCAAAAGCAGGTCCAGCTTCTGAGCTAGAAATAAGCCTACATAGCTCTGACTGAAAGTTAATGCAGTCTGAAAAGAGAAAAAAATAATCCTCCAGTGTATTTATTTGGCTGCTTCTCCTAGTATGTGTGGGAAAATAAACAGTTTTTAAACCTTTAGTTTTGGTTTTCTTCCCTTCCATTATTAAGGCCAGTACTTTCCTCTGATGTGAAAAAATCAAAGTATAGACTGAAAGCCCTTGCAGAATTTCTGTCAGATCAGTCTGATCACCAGGAGAACTTCTCTCGGTTACTTCTCTTAACCTTGCAACAAATTTTTATTATTTTCCATCCAGGCTCATGCAATTTTTCTGATCTACTCCTAGATCCAAATGGAAACTTCATAGGCAGTCAAATACTCCTGCTTTCTGAACATTTACTCAGCGGTTCAACGACCCACTATCGTTCTCTTTTAAAGATAAGATGCTCCATCTTGACCACTGCAGTCACAGTCAGCTTCTTCCCAGCACAAGCTCTAATTAAAGACACAAGTAATCTGATGGAAATTTTGCCAAGCTCTGTGAAAACTGTGCATCAGAATTTGCTTAGAAAAGGCAATATTTTTATTCAGTGAATTAATTCAAAGCAGCTGCAACTCTTAGTTAAAAATACTATGGGTCTTTTCAATAACATATACTTTGGGTTTTTATCTACTTTTATCTTAAAAAAAATCTCCCCCTCAGTTTTTTTTTTAATTTCTCCTTCAAATTCTCCTCACGCTTTCAGCTATCACTTTCTTTTGCCTTATAGAAATGTTCCACTTTTATTTTAAATATGGAAAGAAATCAGTAATTCAGACACTATTCACCTGTTCACATCTCTTCAGTCTCATCTGTGGGACATTTATTTACAAAATCCGTAGTTAGCTGCAAATAATCAGCTCACATTTCTACAAATGCCCAATAATGCCCAACTTTTTTGCTCTCACATTCCAGAATTAAAAGCCTGGTGAGAACCCTGTTCTTGCAGACTCAGTCCTTCTAAACTTAGAGCTTGTGGACATTTCTTGATGGCTAGATTCTATCAGAAAATAAAAACATGTCACAAGCAAAAGCTCTTCCTAGCAATGAACTATTTCATCCCAAATCCCAGCTGGTTTTGAACTGTTGGAATGCTTCATTTTCTTCCTTGGAAAAAAACAAACACAAAAACAAACAAACAAACATAAGTGCATACCCATTTCGAAAGTCTTTTTAATTACAAACTTGTGATAAACAAAGTCCAAAAATAAAAGTTCCCCAAAATATTCACAGAGGTAGCTTTTGAATCTATGGATACTATTCCTGCCGAATCGAGATCCTGTCAATCTGCTGGGTTTGGACTGGGCCTGCGATTTGGTGGAGTGGTGTGGGTAGACCCTCGGAGCACAGCAAGCCTCTGCCTAGCCTGGGGCACATGGGCAGTTTCCAGGAGCGAGGCGGCTCCATCTGGGTGAGATTCGTGGGTTTTATCTTCTCTGCCTCTCCATCCCAGAGCCCCTTTTTTTCCACAGAAAGGCTACCTGTGTGCAGAGGCTGGGCAAAACACACAGCGTGCTTTCAAGCACCTCCGCTGCTCAGAGGACCAGGGCCCTGGTGTGGGCATACACCCAGGTATCAGTTTACATGCAGCCTAAGCAGGGTTTCTATGGGCTGGAATAACTCTCATGGCCATGTAAATGAGATTACAGCTTTGAGAAGGTCTAGAAGCATCCTTACAACTGACATTTCACTCTTACCTCTAGGACACTTCCCACAGAACAGCCAAGTACCACCATGAAGGGAGATTCTCTCAGAAGGACTTGAAATTGCGATTGTGTGCTGTCCTCATCTACCTGATGCAGGTTTAAGAAATGAATAGTAGCCTTGTTCAAACAGAGCAGGAAAATGGTTCAGTACTGTGCTGTTTCAGCCCACTGCGTAGACACCATGAAAGCTCCTGTGTGCATCTGGTGCTCCGGAGACATGCAGCTGGTGCAGGGGGTAGGACGAGCAGCAGACAGCTGCTCTCTGAGGTACGTTCCCCTAGGGACCGAGCATATCTCTAGTCAGAAATATGTCAGGGAGTTAGTGCTAGCCGAACCAGAAGTCCCACCCAGCTGAAACAGCCAGCGGGGACTGCCTGGCAGTGCTGCCACAGGAGTCACACCGTGGAGGGATGGAGAAGACAACAAGCAGCGCAGGATGCCCCTGTGTGAGTGCGGCCTCGTGCTTCAGGCCCTCAGGCCCATGTAGACAACGGGGGGGGGGGGGGGGGCCGGCAGGGGCAAGCCCCCGTGTCGCCCCTAGGCTGTCCTCATTGCCCTGCTGCTAGTCCCTGGCACAAGGGAGCTTCATGCCCGGCAGCTCAGACCATTCAGCACAACTCCTTTGAAATCATGCTCTCACCTGCTAAGAAAAAGCCCATGCATCCACAGGTCCACACCAAAAATCCTGACCCACCAAGAGGCCTGGGGTGAATTTAGGGATGCATCAAACAGAAGAAATGTGATGAACCTGAGCCCCACCACGTGCCAGCTTCTACTCTGCCCAGAAGCAGGGGAGAAGGCAAGTGCCACCTTCTCCAGGTCCTGTCATTTAATAAAACTGTGCCCTGCTTGACTGCTTGAAAGGAGACCAAATCCCTGCTTTCATGAGAGATTTCCATATCCTGATACTTTGGTTTATTCCCATCAGTGGTATTCCCTTATTTGTCTGGGTTTATGTCGTGGTTTAACCCCAGCCAGCAACTCAGCACCACGCAGCCGCTCACTCACTCCCCCCCCCCCGCAGTGGGATGGGGGAGAGAATCGGAAAAAAATAAAGTGAAGGTTGTGGGTTGAGATAAGAACAGTTTAATAGAACAGAA
>JAVKLA010000027.1:15590056-15603016 GCA_034782735.1 Sagittarius serpentarius
ACTCGAGAAGTTCATGGAGAGCTGTCTCCCATGGGAGGGACCCCACACTGGAGCGGGGGAAGAGTGTGAGCTGTCCTGGCCCTGAGGAGGAAGGAGCGGCAGAGACAATGTGTGATGGTGATGAACTGACCTCAACCGCCATTCCCCATCCCTCTGCACTGCTGGAGGGGAGGAGGTAGAGAAAATCGGGAGTAAAGTTAAGCCCGGGAAGAAGGGAGGGGTGGGGGGAAGGTGTTTTAAGATTTAGTTGTTATTTTCTCATTATCCTACTCTGATTTGTTTGGTAACAAATCAAATTAATTTTTCCCCAAATCAGGTCTGTTTTGCCCATGATGGTAATTGCTGCATGATCTCTCCCTGTCCTTATCTCGACCCATGACCTTTCCATCTCATTTTCTCCCCACCCTGTTCAGCTGAGAAGGGGGGAGTGATAGAGCAGCTTTGGCGGGTGCCTGGTATCTAGCCAAGGTCAACCCACCACAGAGGGGAAAATATCTACTATGTGAAAAATATTCATAGGAAATTTTATTTCTCCAAGGAAATAAAATCAGCTCTTTTGAATAAGGTTCACATTAGAGATTTAATGCAAATTTTCTTCAGAAAGAGAAAAAGAAGGAATTGTTTCCAATTCTTGAATAACAATTTTGTATACACTTTTGCTTAAGTGTAGCTGATATTTTGCCAAAGCAATCCTTTCTGGTTTAAAACCCTAAAATCAGTTAGGAATGTTTAAAACTTGGTTAAAACTATAAATGCTGGGCACCTTGTATCAGATCCAGAGTGCCAGCTTCCCAGCTTGTGCAGACTTCCACAAACCAGGGATAGAAATACTTGACATCTTGCAGGCCATGTGAGGAGGCTGGAATGCCAAAGAGCATTACATTTTTTATTTTTAAAGATGTAGTTTTTCACAAAGGAAAAAAATGTTTTGCTCAAGTAATAGTTTTTAGAAAAATATTGTCCAGCTGCTTCCACTAATTGTTCTTAGATTGATTTTGTGGGCAAAGTACCAAAGAAACCTGTCTCTGGTCAGCTAAGGCAATTGTCTGTTAATTTGGAAACATCTTAAAATGAAGAAAGTCTTTAGTGGCTTGCTTTCTGTTTTATGCAACTTCCCAGAACATGAGTTATTGTCAGATGTCTTTTGTAACCAGCTTTCATCTTGATTCTCTCTGCTTATCCAAAGAGATATATAAAAGATTTGAAATATGGTCCCATGTCAATTGAACAACTTCAGTTTGCTAAGATCTTTTGTAAAAGTAAGATTAAGCCTTGTCCTGGTTTCGGCTGGGATAGTGCTGTGGTTTGGGTTTAGTATGAGAGGGTTTAAGTGTGAAGTACAAGAGGAAGCCCCGGAGACTGAAGTGGGACGCAGTTTGGCCATCTTGAGCACAAGATGTACCGCTGATGGATGTGTTCCCAGAACCTCAGCCATATATCTTTGAGCGTTGATGTGCATGTCCGCAGCAGACACAATCAGGGTTTCTGAATGTGCAGCGTGTCCCAGGCAGAGCTGTTACCCCAGCCACGCTGCTAAACATCTGCAATTTCTAGGCAGATTTTCAAGATCCTTAAACTCTATCCAGATCAAATTTTTGGCAGGAAAAGGGAATGTATCAAGGGAAAAGTTCAGTATATGGTAGCCCTAACAGTTCCAGTTAAGAAGAGCATGACTTTCTGCATGGAGGCTTAGGTCACCTAGGCTGCAGATAAACTGCATGTTGAGTGCATACACAGTATAACTGGAGAGAAGGGAAATGTATTGCACAGTTTGAAACTTTGCACGGGAAGGGGAAATACACCATAGCAGATTTCAGATCCTAAATACAATTCACAATATTATATTTTAAGTTAATTTTAAAACCTTTTCTGACTTAAAATGAATTAATCTGTAAGAGGGAGAAGATCTGACTTGTTTCCAAAATTATGGTCTCTTCTTTAATTGCATGCTATGTTCTGTAGGTTAATTTTCCCTTCTTCAGCATTGTTCTGGCTTAGACAAACCCTCTCTTGAACAAATTGTGATGCTCCTTGCATAGTTGCAGGTCTTATGTTTTTTTCAGATGTCATTCAATTTTAATTTACTTTAATTTATCCCGTGTAGCTTTTGGTACCTCACTGAGGTAAACTAGGCTCAGTGGAAGGAGAGAGAGAGGCAACTCAGGGGTGTGAATCTTAATGCATCAGCACAAAACCCAATCAACCTAAGTTGTAAGGCACCCAGGTTGCTAATGTAGTCACTTCAGTTACGTGTCTGAAGTTAAATGGGATGAATCTCTCAGTCAGGTTAAAGTCAGCGTAGGTACAAACTCACTTCACCACTCCCTGGCATACTGGGGCGTCATGCACTGAGCTGATGTGAAACGTTATCAGCCCTGAAGAGTGGGTGGTTTATAAATATTCCATACTCTGTGAAGCACTGTGTGAAACAGCAGCCTGATGCACCGTGCCAGATCTACAGCTTTCTAGTAAAAACATTTTTCTGAGGAAGGCAAACAGTACTGGCCTTTCCAGGTTTGGAACCCACTTGAATAAGAACAATTTAATATAAAAATGCTAGTTTTAAATTACTTCTGTTTAATTTTTTTCTTCAACAGAGTCCACAATGAAAAACTTCAGTAAGATATTCATTGTGTTAAAATGAACTCTGGCTTCTTAAAATATTGAGTAATCCAAAGAATGCTCTAGAAGACTGACTCGAATGTCTGATAATAGTCTGTGTCACATCAGCAATGCTATATCTGTACTGTGGTATAGGAAAAGCAGGGCTTTTTTCGTGAGCATATTTAGCTTGCAATATTAGATAAATAATTAATCTAAACTTCTCTTAAAGACACATGCAAGGCATAACCTGAAAAACATCACAAGCAGTAAAGCAAATCTTTGATATATGAGGATACGAAAAAGTCTGTTAGGCAAAGTGTATAATAAGGTTCTTTTATTTACAGTAAAGTGACTTTTTATTGTCTATAATTTTCCCCTTTAATTGTTCACAAAGGAGGAGTTAATGTTTGGGAGAGGAGTTCCAATTAGCTCACATCAAAAAGTCAGGATTTGTCACCAGAAAGGTGTATCGCTATCCTGCAGTTCCTGCAATTCAGCATATTGTCAGATATGTGTCTCCTGAAATCTTGAATCAGCTTACTGGAAACACATCTACCACGGTCTTACAACAAATCATTGAGGAAGCAAATTTATGCGATAGTGATTGACTGTTACACAATTAAATGTGATGGCATGAGGTATCAGAGTAACATGGAAAATTTGTCCATTGCTATATGTTATGTAAGGGATGATTCATCCCTGAAAATATCTCAGAGAAGAGGTGCAACTCAATCATCTTCATGCCAACTGCACCTCTGACATGATTATTGCTCCTCTGAAAGCAGCTGAGTTCTTTTCTAGTGGCATCATTAATTTGTGCTATTATAAGGCCAGTATGAAATTTATGAAGACGAGTTGGCATATAAATACACGTCCAGAAGGAATGTGAAAAGGAAATACGTTGAAGTATGCATGATTTCAGGCATCTATTTCATTGAGTAGGACATGTCTTGAAAAGAACATTTATGAAAATGTTCCAAATGGTGATTGCTGGGGCAACGGTGGTTTTTTTCATTTTTTAAATGTTGTATTGGTTGCTGTCATTGGCATGATGGTAAAGAAGAAGATGAAGAAATGTGAAAGGAGAAGCACAAAACAGGCAGCCCATCTTTTCTAACACTGGTAAATCTATTTACTATTCTAATATCCTATAATATATTGTTACAATGGGAATTTCAGTTGGTTCATCCTTTCAAACACTTGGAGACAGTGAATTTGAATAGTCTTTGTTGGAACAGAACATTGCAAGCAACCAACAGGCAGTCTGTTTGCATGGCCAGGCAGAGATTTGACCTTGTAAAGTCTATAACTGGACTACAGTTTTTGACCCCAGCATAGATCTGTGCCGGAAATGTGCTAGAAAACTCAAAACAACTATTTCACTAGTTTGTTCGATTGCAACATCCTTATGAAGTTTTCTTCGTTTGCTGGTTAGTCACTTCAAGATTATCCAGTCAGAGACTGGAAATAGAAGGAACATGATCAGATAGAAAGCTTTAAGATGTTAATGCTGATAAAGTTTTATAAATGTGTCTGAGAATCCCATGACCCACTCACAGAAAACCTATGACAGAGAGAAAAGTCACCCTGTTGGAAGCAGCAGGAAAAAAATGTAAAATCCAAAGAAATTCCAGCACAAAACTGAAGGTCATAATGTTGTGCCTGGGTCCCATATGTATAAGGCTGAATCGTAACCTAAGAGAACAAAGTTGTACTGCATGAATACCACAATAATTGACATTATCTATTTATCACTGCTTGCAAGGGCTTTCATTTTCAAGAGATGTACTGAACTCTGATTAGAATCAGTGATACAAATAGGGGAGAAGAGGCATCAATAATGTTTCAGGCACACTCTTTTTTTTTAAGGGCATAAGACAGGGTAAGAAAAATTTTCACATACTTCTTGCATCCTGCTGGGGTATTGCTGAACCTTTTGCATCCTGCTGGGGTATTGCTGAACCTTTTGCATCTTGAGTGCTGTGGGCATCACCAATAAACCATTTCAGTCATTTTAGACTGACTAAGCTTCTTGCACAGGTCAGAAAGACCAGGCAACAGATGCTGCGCAGATAACTTGGAATGTGTTCCCCGCAACACAGTGAAAAAGTTTAAGAGCCACAAAGGAGAAGTGGCGAGGAGATAGCTACCTCCTTGCTCAGTGTATGGGCGTGGATGAGTCAAACGAACACACAGCAGGAAGCTGGCTCCTAATTTTCCCAGCGCACAGTCTTGTGTTTATTAGCAATCCCTCCTCACAGTTGTGCAGGCACCAAGTCTGTGCTGTTTAGCTGGCTGTCGGCAGGGCGGTAGGTTAGGATGGGGAGGGAAGGGTTGAGGTGGGGAGCGCGGGAGCCCTTGCTGCGGGAGGGTGGTGCGGGGCAGCCAGAAGTGAGCAGCCGGCACCGCAGACAATTGCGAGCAGGGGGAGAGCACACGCTTCTCTCGTGGCTCCCTTTGATGCCTGGATTAGATCCTCTCTTGGACCAGCAAACTCTAACACCTCTTCTGAAATCAGCTCCAACTGGTGATGAGCTACATCTGGCCTGTGAAATGAAAATAGCAAAACCTTTGATTGAGTCCAAGTTAAGTGGATCTTCATCATCTGCTCAGTCAACTTTTGCCAAGATGAATGATACTATGACAGTATTCTAATAATTTCTGAGGTGGATTCCCTCCTTTTTTCATCCATCTGAAAAGAGCAAACTGCAAACACTTGGAAAATTTACTGCTCTGTGAGGGAGGAATTTTGCTTTTCATTTCGAATACATCCGTGGCATTTCACTGAGTGAAATGGAGCGCTGCGTGGAAGCCTGATTCAACATAAAAACACAGACCTTGGTGTTAAAAGGGGGATCAGATTTTTTCAATATGTCATAATGCCTGTTTTTGCATCATTTATGTTTCAGTGTTTTTCCTATAAGCAGTTCTTATATTTGACAAGACTTGGACATTTTATTTTCAAAGAGCTTTATCTGTGGATAAACTAGCCTGACAGAAAGAACGGTTTCCCTTTGCCACCTCTACCACAAGGCAGATAAAAATATATCTTTACTAATATGTTCACAACTGACGATATAAAACAGAAATTTTGGCACTTAGGGGGCAGCTGTACAATGATCATTTGTGCTATTCTGCAAATTTGCTCAAAAGCATTGGATTTCTGTACTTACCTTACCGCACATTGACTCTCCAAGTGCTAAAGATAGCTATTAAATGACTCCAACATCGTTTTCCATGTATCAGTCTTTCAGTACATGAAAAGATACTCAGCAGCCATACAAAGCAGAGAGCTGAGTCTTGCTTGCCACAATGCCTGTCTGTGGCAGGCACAGAGCATACCCGGACTCTGCTTCCCTCCTGGCCTTTCAGTTTCAGTGTAGGTTCCAGTATTTTTTCCAAATGCGGTACCCAGATTTCTGCATAGTGACAGGGAAACTCTGCCACCTCCTAGACATGAGAGGGTGAAACCCCCTAAAACCCAAACTTGTCTCTCCCTCTGGGCTCGGGCATCAGCAGACTCTTCATCTTCCCCGGCTCTGCAGAGCATGCAGAGAACATTTCCTTCACAATGCAAAGTTCACTAAGTTAGAGCAAGAATAAAGCCACAAGAGGCCAAGCAAAGCAGTCTGGCTGGCTTTTTGCCATGGAGCCATGGTAAGACTTGGTTTATTTCGGCTCCCCACTTTATTGAAAATGAAGAGTTTCACTGTCCTGCAAACCAGCAGCCAAGTTGGCATTTCTCTTTCTCCCTCTCCCTCGCAGTCTGCTGTCTGCCCTGGCTGATTAAGTACTAGCAGCTCTTCCCTGACATAGAAGAGTGGAATAATGCTGTACTCTGTCACAGATTTCAGTAACGGGATGTTTCTTTTCCCTGCATTAAACAAAATCATAGAGTTTTTTTTCCTTCAGGTGATACGTGAGAGACCAGAGAAGAAGTCTGATTTTCTAAATACCACACTTGGCACTATCTTTCCCCCTTATCCATCCTCTCACCGGCTTTAATTCCTCTGTTTTTCCCTCTCTTTTTTCTTGTCTTCCCTTTTCTTTCCACTTTCTCTTCTTCTTCGCTCTTTCTTCATGTCTTACCTGATTACCTTCACCTTCCCCAGACCCGCCTGCTGGCCCTGTCTCTCTGTCATCATTTCTGAGGTGCTGTTAGTCATCCCTCTCCTGTGAGGGTGACAACAGCCATGTGCTTTTTTTTTTTTACTTCCTCCTGCCCCTAAGGCAGACTGCATGCAGTTTTCAGGGTTGTGCTATTCCCTTTTAAAGACACCTTGCTGCAGCCACATGTCAGCGTTTCTCCTGGATCATGGTGCCTTTTGATGCTGTCAGCTGAGATGCCGCCTCACCACAGTCTGTACCGTTATTTAACGTTGTTAGATTTGATCCAAACTGCTTTTAGGATTTGGGGGCCCAGCTGGTGGGTTTGAAGATGTGGATAAATGCTTTGAAGAAAGGAATGATAGATTTGAACTAATCAGATTTTTGTCAAGCTATAATGGGCTATAATGTAGTCTCCAGCAATGGCCACAGAAAATGGTCTTTTCCTGAGTCTGGCCTTCAAGAAGTCTGAAACGATGGTACAGATAGATGGTTAAATAGATAGTTATGCATTACATTTTGTTATGGAGAGGGCAAATATGGAGTATTTTATCACTGGGTTTATTCAGAGCCAGATTTTAGAGGGGAAGACTATTGATTAGTATCAGTTTAATCGCTAGTGGGAAATAGTTCACATTATCAAATGATTTCATGTTTCAGCACAAATAACAAACTGTGTTTAGAGAGGTCCAAGACTCTGTCAGCATGGCTGGAGACTAAATCACCTTTCCTCTTTATAGTAGATTGAGTTGTCCTTCCAAATCGGGGTTAAGGTCATTGGCAGGGCAGTCTGAGAATGAGAGCATCTGTCTGAAATATACCTGGACTGCGGATGTATTCAGAAATTCAATTTCTGATGCTGCCAGTCCCTTGACCTTCACAAGCACACATGCTTACCAAAACATATGAAAAAAAAAAAAAGCTCGGATATTTTTATCTGACTTCAGCTTCGAACTCCTCTGAATGGACCAGCAAGAGCTGCTGGATAGCATACATCACAGAGCCAAAAATAATCATGTGCCGTGGAGAAAAAATAAATGCATTTTGTCTTAATTCTAGCATAGATGCTCTGTTTCCTTTCTTCATATGCACACACCACTCTGCCTGCAAATTATTTGAGGTCCCCTCACGCTCCATTGACGACAACCAGACATTTTCTAAAGTCCTTGAGCAATCATGCCTTGGAGTAGATATACTGAAATCGCCACACCAAAAAGACAAGCGCAGGAGCCCTAAATACACGTTCGAGCGTTTTTCCCCACAAGTTGACGTTGGGAGGGATGCTTTGCATATGCTGATGAAGTACGGGCTTCCAACTGCCTGGGGAGCCGGTGTCCCTCACAGCGGAGCGACACGGGCCAGTCCCGGGGGGCCGCGGGGCTCCGGAGGGCCGTGCTCGCGGGAGCTACCTGCTTCGGCTCCGCGCAGCAACAGGGAGAGCCATATGCGGAGCTGCAGGAAAACAGATGCTGTTTTTCCATTTGTGAAATCAAGTTGTTGGAAAGTCGTCAGCTTTCTGATGTACAAGAGAGAGCTCCTCCAATCAACCTGCAGAGACAGCGTGAGCTCTTTTTTTTTTTTTGAAAGAAATATTTGACAATATTTCCATATTATTGGTGGCTGGAATGCTGTAAGAAATAATGGTATGGAAATAATCAGCCAATAAATGGCTTTGATAATAGGTAGTTTTTTGATGGTCTGTGATTTTCATAAACAAAAGGGGGGTGCAACCTGGATTTTGACTGCCAGATCTGCTTCCAGGCGTGCATCTCTAGATGTACAGTAGGTTTACTGTAACATCTTGATTTATTATATAGCAGACATAACTACCTAGTTAGATTTCTTCTTACCCTCAAAACACTTAATAACATCATTCCCCTAGAATAAAATGAAGACAGCATCCTGTTGTTAGATGGGCTTCAAACATGTTTGTGTTAAACCCACAATAAATAGCTTTTAGTTACTTATTACCAACTGAAAACGTGTGCTATAATAGCAAAATGCCTAATTCTTAAAAAAAAATAAAAGAATCAGTTTATAATCCAAAGTGGTTTTCTAAATCACTGTGACATAGTGAAACATAACTTTGTGTAATTTGTTGTCCTTTAAATATACAAATTACTTTATCAGAAACGCAAGGATTTAAAGTATTGGCTAGCTCCAGTGGCTCCAGACTGATAAAAGGCATCTTTTCTATTTCTCTGATTAACAGGACAGTTTAAAATACTAGAAACAAATAAAGAAGACTTACTGGAAAACAGCAAACAAAGACTAGCGTTATTTCACCAGGATTATGCTGTTTAAGAGTCTGTGCCAAGATTTCTAGGATATTTTGTCAGCATGTTAAGATCCTTCACGTTTCTCTGCAGCGTATCTGTTTTCCACTGTTTCAGAGCTATAGGAATCTGTCCTAACTTTAGCATCAAATCTACCTCTTTCCAGCAATATACCACTTCCATTGATTGTATAAAGAATCTAGGATGTTAGCTGCTTCGAATTACATCTTGGATGTCTAAAATAGATGGTGTAGGAAGTATGTAATCAGAAGTCAGACTCCAGCCTGAATTTGTGTCAGAAGGCAAAAATTATGCTAAAGCTAACTCCAGAAGGTTTAGCTTCATGCAGACTTTGTCCATGTCTTCTGAATTTCTTTAATTAAATGAACTGTATCTCACTGTTGTGATGCAGTCCTTGTTAAAGGTGAGAATCACAGCCACACCAGTGCAGACATTTGTGTTCAAACATGGGATCTTGTACAAATCATAAAACATGCAATGGTTCAGCTTACTTTGTCTTGATGCCCAACCAACAATATTACACAAATTACATAGATTAGGTAAATTCCACGGTAGTAGCTGGCACCAGTAGTCTTCTAGCACAATAACAACTTCATCAGGAAGGATAAATATCATCTTTGCAGGAAGGATAGCTATCATCTTTGCAGGGAAGGGAGAACCTTCTCTGGAGCTGGTCCAAGACCAGCAGTAAAGCCCTCCGAGGGTTTAAAGAGCACCAAACCCAACTCCTTGCATGCAGAGAGCAAGGCACTTCTCACTGACCTTGCTTCCTCTGACCAGCAATTAGTGTACTCTGGGGAGGTCTGTACGGCATCGTATGTCAGCTTGTCTATTTGTCTCTCTTGACTACACACACATGCAAACATGCCTAGAACTAAAGATACCACGTGGAGGCACAGAGGTAGGATGTATAATACATATTATATATCACCATTCTTGTTACTTTAAAAAATGAAAAAATATCATATAGCTTCACTCTGGGGAAAGGAGAAGAGAACAAACACGGCGCATCAGACATGCTGCTTCATGTGCTGTTGGATGCTGGGCAGATGTTAAGATTAAAGAAAGCAATACAAGAATATAGAGCAACAAGGAGTCTGTACAGCCGAGATTTCTTCAGCTGCAGATTCCTACAGCTCCAAAAGCAAATCACCCCTGTTCTTGTGGTTTTCAGTGGCTTTGTCAAATCAGAAGGGAACGCAGTCTGAATATTCAGAAATGTGTTCTTGCAAGTGATACACCTTCATCCAGACTCTCAGCTTTTCCACTTCAGCCGTTTAAGCATGTGATGAAATTAAGAAATGTGATTAGAAATGGGAGAAATGTAATGCATATACTTGCCTTAAAAAAGCAGTTTCAGGCATAGGCTATATGCCTTGTTCCAGAAATAGATGAGACTCAGCTTGCCACGCACACACACACACACACACACACCCTCGAAAAAAAAGGAAAAAAATTACTAGCCTGGACAAATAAAATCTGATGGAGGAAAGCTTCTGAAACTGTTTAACTCTGTTTAACCCAGTGTGTTTTCATTCTTTACCAAGTGACACTGTTGCAGCCAATGCACATGAATAGCCAAACTTCAGCCCTCAAAGATCTTACAAACTTTTGCTTAATTTTTTCTTTCATCTGGAATTCCTACTCCTCTGAAAGTGGAGGCAGAGGTACATAAAATTTCATAACAAAACTTGCACCCCAAAATTTCATAACTTATTTACGTAGCTAAAGGATGATTTGTATAAAGAAGCTACAGAAAATTGTCAGTGTGGATTTGAGAAACAATGGCAGTTCTGCATAAGGTCTCCAGTTAGCTGCATTTATTTTTGGAAGAATAGCTTTTCTACAGCTGTTTAACCCACCTTGAAAATTGTTTACCAAAGTTCGACATATGCATAAGTCCCTGCTTATTTGTTCAATGGAGGCTCACCCACCAGTATTTTTCACATGTCTAATTCATGCTCAGTGAAATACAAAAACCTCAGCCAACATGGCTGCAAATCTAGTCATCAGTTTGGTTACACAGAGGTTAGGTGAAACATGAACTGGTCACTCGCAGTGTAAGATGCATTTTTCCCTTGACAGTGTGCCCAATGCTAGCTTAAAGGACAACTCATCTGTCACAGCACAGCACAGCACAGCACAGAGGCGGATCCACTCTTGTAAGTCCCTTTCCGTACTCCAAGCCATTGAGCTACGCTGAATTAGTACTAGTTTTACCTAACCCAATACCCAGCTCCATGTGTGACTGCCTGAATGCACAAAACCATCTGGGGTCTGATGTGTGTTGTACCTGAGACTGCATGAAATGCACTGCTCCACTCTTGCCCACGTCGCTTTAAAAAGGGCTTCCTTTCCTCGGTGGCATTTTTTTACATGATAAAATATCTGTGGAAATTTAGGAGATGTGGAGAAAGTGGCTGATCGGTAAAGTTCACAGGCCTTGGGAATATTTTTCTGTAGAAGATTAGTCATTTTTTCTCAAAATATATCCTTATCTCAGAGTCCAGATCTTTATTCTTTTTCAGCAGTTGCAGTTTTTGTAGCCAGTTACAAGTCACTTGTAAATGAAATTATGTCCATCCCAAAAATATGTGAAAAGAATTTAAACTATCCCATAAATGTGTCACTACCCTTGTGTCAGACTGGGCTGCGGAGGGTAGGCAGAACGGCTAACCTCTCCCTCAGAGCACAGCTCTGTGAGCCGTCAGTGCCAAGTTACTTCCCATGATTAATTCTGACTTACAGAAATATTCTTAACCTTGACTGCAACTCCTAGATTTTGGTTTTTTTATTGCTCCATGTGCATAGGGTTGGTTTTTTTAGTTTTTCTGTTTTAACTTTACATCATGTTGATTTGGTATTTTTTTTATCTAATAAGGAATAAAGGAAAAACAGTTTGAATCATGTGTCCTGTTGTGGGGACCAAGTTAATTAAAATCCTGATGTATATATACAGCTGATACTCCTCACCCTAATGAAGAACATTAATTCTAGAACATGTGTGGCTGTAGTCACATTGCTACAAATTACTGGACTCTTTCCTTTATCTGTTTCCAAGAAAGTCTCCCCCGGTTAGTTAGGAAAAAAGAAAAATATGACGCCTTAGTTCTAAGCAGCATAAATTACATGCATCAATCAGAGGAAGCTTAAATTAAAATACACATTTGGCAAACAAATATGAATATGTTGATCTCATCTGTGAATCAAAATGATTTAATGCCAGTACTGACCCCCCACTGATCAACATGAAGGTCACTGCAAACTGCTTGATTCTCATTGAGAAATGTTGTCGTGTCTGTTAAAGATGCAGTTTTATACAATCCCTAATGCTCAATCTAATCGGTAATTCCAGTATAGTAGAATTGATTTATTTTAGAAAGAAAATACAGAATCCATTTTTTGTATTTATGTAATCCAAAACAGATAGCTAAATTAAAATGTTAAAAAAATGCATGTGGTTTATGGGTCTGGGTTGAAGGTTTTCCAATGTGTTTATGATGTTTTCCAATCTAGAGGAATACTATTTGTTAAATGGAACGCTACACCTTTCAGATACCAAGTGATCGTAAATCAGCCTTCCCTTATCATCCTGTTCATGCTTCCTGGCTATAGGAATAACTAGTTGTTTAACTCAATTATGAGGCGAAATGTTGTTATGAATGGATAATCTAAGGCCAGTTGGGTTGTCGTTGCTCTCAAGGCTCTCGAGCACACAGATGAGTAGGACAGTGGTCTTACTGAAACTTGAACCAGCCTTTGTCTTTTATAAGGGCTTTGCCTGCAGTTAAAACATCCTTGAAGCAGGGCTGGAGAAAGTCAGCATGGCCCCAAGGTAGATGGCACCGGGGAAGGAGAAGGACCCCGCCGTGGTGCAGTGGTACACAGGCTCTGCAGCTCCTGCCACTGGTACTGTGCTCAAACCCCACCTTCATCCAAACACGACCAAAAC
>JAVKLA010000027.1:15603116-15653057 GCA_034782735.1 Sagittarius serpentarius
AGAAGCAACAGGGAACAATCTTGGATTCCACCCATGGGGGCAAAGCCCCCAGTGAGACACAGGGGAAGAAGTCAGTCCAGGAAGTATTTCTTTCTGCATCAGACTCAGTGGATATAATCCAGGAGGTTTAGATATATTCACGCCTGTATGGAAATGAGGTTGTCTCATAGGTATGAATGTTTTTGCATTGTTGTTTGTGAAGAATTGCACATCCTAAGTAAACATTTCACACCTCTGTAACTGGGGGCTACAGCAGTGGTGGAAGCCAGCTTCTCGGTTCTGCTAAAAACCAGAGTCCTTTGTGGTTACAGTGTGAAATTATGACTTTCAATATCCAAGACTACACATTTTTCTTTCTTAGATAATCCTTGCTGGTCTCTCTAGTTAAGAATTCTTTCCATCAGGGGATTTTTGCTCTTTATTTCCCTCTTCTTCTCCATGTGGAGCTGACATATTCTCCATGGCTATTCAATAGTCAGGTCTTGCCTTCTAAAGCTCCCAATAGCCCACCTGCAGTGTGAAAATCTTTTAGAGAGTACTCCAATTTAAACTATCTACTGGGAAAAAGCAGGAAGAGACAGCTTAAAAATGCATTTTGACAGGAAGAGATCAGGTGTTCACTAAGGAAAAAAATCATTTTGAAATTATTGTACTCGTTGAACAAAGCTTAATTTGTGAATCTTTGGATTTTGGATGAGAAGAAAGAAGAATTCACTCACCTTTTTGCTTAATAAAATAAAAAACTCAAAAGATCATGCTACTTTAACATTCCAGTGCAAGCCACAAATGAGCTGTTGGCATCTTGGAGTTTATTCAGGTCTCACTGGCCTTACTGATATTCTCAAATAAAGTATTGCAGAACAATGCTTTACTGAGGGATGATACTTACTTTTCTGCTCTCCCTACCACAGAAACACACACTACATAATGTAATAAACCACAAAATTATGAAAACTGAAGTTTATCACACATCTTTGATTACCTTCTCTACCTCCCATTTGCGATCTTACATGGTTTCCTTCCTTGGTCCAGCAGTCAAAAATCCCTGAGCAGTCACAGGTAACTTCTATTGTCAATTTTGAGCAATTGGATATAGAAGTATTTTGCACCTCTCTATACAACGATGATTTTGTCATTCATCAGCCCTGCACACCTGTACATAGAAGTTAAGCTGGATGGCCTCTGTTCAAGTGAGGCATCTCTCAGTTCTAGGGATAAAAAACACTAATGTTTGGTTTTATAGTTGGACAGCAGTTAACTACGGCTCTCAGGGCGGTCTCAGGCACCTGCTTTTAGACCAAGGCATGCTGGAATAGCAAGCCACTGCAACAGTGGCCTGGATTGCTGGGAAGGCCATTGTAGATACACCTCAGCAAGAAGGAGAGGAAGTAGATGTACATGATATGCAAGTCTGTTCTGCACTTTGGGGCAGAAAGACTTTTTCAATGAAGAAATCAAACAAGAGAATCCACCTGTTATCACATAAAGAAGTATGGCATTGTTAGACCGCTCCCCTACAACTAGAGTTTCTTCATATCAAAGCCTGCTGAGACAGAGCAAATATTGCCTTACCTCATTGCCTCAGAAAATTTCAATATCCGTAAGTTCTAACATTTTCAACAAACTGGAAAGTCATGAAGTTTATGTAAAGGAACAATTTCCTGATCTCAGTTTTGATGAAAAATAGATACCGTAAATGTATATAATGTTCTTTCCAGCTCCATATCTTCAAAACCAAAGTTTCCCCATCACCAAACTGTCAGAAAAGTTTGGGCATTGTTTATTTACTAAAAGTCATGCACTGCTGGCTGTATGGAGTCTCTTTGGCTCAAGCCAATCCTACCTCTAATATTGGGGAGTGAGCAGGTCTCACTCTTCACCAGCATTCATGAGTGATTGACTTCAAATGAAGTGTGAAGACACAAAACCAACTCTTAACAGGCCAAGGCTTAGAGAATGGTATGAACGTGGCCGTCTTCTCTGCTGCAGCATCTGCAGAGCCAAGCAAAGAAGCAGAGCTGACTAAGTTAAACCATTTTTTTTTCCTTTGAAACCTTTATTTCCCTGCTCTGAAGAAGACAGCCCATCTGAGACAGCATCCCTGATACGAAGGTGCTGGAGCAGATGCTGGTCCTTCTGCCACCTGTGATGGAGGACAATCCACAAGATCTGACCACTGAAAGTGAAATAACCCCTTGGACGATACTGTGTCCACTGCACCTGTAGAAAATTAGGGCCTTTGCCACTGCTTTCACTTTAACCGGTATCAGTACAAGATTTACACAGGAAATTTATTCCTATTGAAGCTTAAGATGAAAGTACCAGGAGCCAGAGACATCATTTCAGTGTACAGGCAAAAAGAGAAGAGAGAAAAGACAATGGCAAGTCAGTACTAGCGTGCAAGTAGGTAATGATGTTGCTAGTGATTTTGCTTCATGAAATTCCATATCTTTGTTGAAAGTAAAATTATTGTAATGTCAAACATCTGTACTTTTAATCTGCTAGAGTATGAAAAAGGAAAGGAGTCTTTCCCCCATATCATTTTGGTTTCTCTCAAGAGGTTCTGTTTTGGCTATTATTTTCTTTTTAGTCAAATTTCTGACTTCTCTTTGAAAGCAATTTTTTTAGCTTTATTTGCAAGAGGAAGAAGAAAGGCAGGCCTTATCTGCCATGACACACTGCTCACTTCTTGCTGAACAAGTGCATCAAAACATCATACTAAGATCCTTTTACTCAGCAAGGTAAGTTCACTTTAGGATGAGTTTCGAACTGCCTTCTCTTTGCTGTCATTCATAGATTTAATCAAGACTGAATAATTCCTCCCAAAATAAATATTATCACTTGCAACATTGATGGATATTTATCAGTAAAGAGGAACATTGCACTTTTAATATATGCAGATTAGCTCCTAACTGATAAACAATTTCCAAGCTATGCAGCTAGAACTGGTTGATCAGAAACAGATATATGTGTTTGAGGGAGCTGACCTTCATCTATTGATCAAGGGTAGTTGGCAAGGTCTTAAGTAATAGCGTTCTTGGCTTCACACATCACTTTCATATCGATAGTGTGGAATTGTTTCCGAGTCCAATACATATCTGCTGGTGAAATACGGGAACATATGATTCTAGTCAGTCACACCCAAAATACTGTGGAAACGAGGAGCAACATATGTACTTCCTTGAATTTCTCCCACCGGTACGGAGCATTTGGAAATGCAGCGACTCTTTGGATAGGCACTTGCTCAGTATCTCACTAGTGTGTGGCATCCCCTGTTACAATCTGGAAATTGCTTAAACCGTTGGGGAAAATCAGCTGGTTCAGCGACAACACAAAACGAGTGTCTCAGTTAAAGTTTCATTCCCAAGCCTTTTAAAATGTCTCTGTTAAAACTAAGAGGGCAAAATAAACTCATCTTCCTAAATACGTTAAAAAGAAGGAAGTAGGACCACCCTTCTCTTGGGGTGCAATGTATCCTGCTAACAAGGTTTAGTCATCTTCTGTCACCTTCATCCTCAAACAGACTGTTCTGCGGAGTGTTTTCTGTGTATTGCTGGGGAATAAACAAGCCTTCAGTGTCCTGCCTGGCACCCACACTGTGTGGTGGAAGAGGAAGAATTGCTCACTGTAGAACCAACTTCTTACCTTTTCCTGTCTTTTAGCAGAAGAACATCACCCTCCTTCTTTAAAATATATAGAAAACATTTTTCATTTGTTCCAGTCTCTCACTGATACGAATCAGGGTAAATAGCTCTGCAATGGCTCTACAGCTAAGAACTATTATCTGTGTGTTTTGATCAGTTTTAACAGTGATGGTCTGTAGACCTCAATTTCCTGTTCTGCAGTGCTAAAGGTTAAGGAAATAACCCCCAAGGCTTAGTAAGCATCCTTTAATCAAATAAAATTGTCAGTATGAATCTACCTATGCTAGTGTAACCTTATAAAAAATGTTTGATAGTAGCTTTTGGCACCGTGAAATTTAAAACCTCAGTACACTTCAAATTTTGTAGGATAAATTTGATACATCAGTGACGCTTTGTGTTTATTTTTTCTTTATTTATACCCTTTTTCTTCCTTTCTGTCTGTTTTACAGTGTTTTCTCATCCTTCTCTGTGTAACCCTCACCATTTTAATTATCTGTCTGTTTTATAAAATCATGTCTAATTAGAAGATTTTAAATTCCTCATTACAGCATATTCTCATGCAGAACTTGAAATGGGAGTGATTATGAACTGTTCTAATAAGCACCAGATTTGTGCTCTTTAAAAGATTGGAATTGTTGTTTATATCTGTATGCACATTAGTTTACCTCAAGATGTGTTAGATTACATTAATTATCTTTGCATCTGCAACAGGAAACGTTAACAGTAGATGCAAACTTCATTCCTCTGAATTTTTGAAAAGTTCTTTTTTTTTTTCATTGACACATTGTATATCTGCTGTACAGGGAAATTTAAGAGGGACGGGCAGAACTTGCTGCTGGAACCTGCAAGACCACTATTTATCTTTTTTGCTGCAGACTAATTGTAAGTGTGACATCTTGTCTCAAGGAGCTTTGAGACACCATATTGTCAACCCCTGCAACTTACCTGGACAGTCTGGAAACACTGAGTGCAGAGCAAAAGGGAAAAATCCCATAAGGATTAGTTGATACCTTGAGGCAAGAATGTTGACTTACATACGCTAGTCAAAATAATGGTGGATACTGTTTATGTACTTGCAAACACATAAATATTTATGGGCTTCCAGCACTGAAAGTGCTGTATACAAATATTAAATCCTGTATGCAAACACTTGTCTGTAAATGATCTAGCCCCCTCCATTTGTAGGTAAAATTTTAGGGCTCACAACTCTCACGCAAAGCATTTCTAGGGATCTATAGAAGAAGAGCCAAGATGATCTGGATTCTCTTAGACGCATGAAACTTCCTTGTAGAGGGTATGTGGGTCTCTTCCACTTATGTTTAGGTCCATTCATAGTCACCATGTTCCTAAATGTTTTGCAAAAGACTAATGACCACATAACCTGGAAGGCCAAGTGCTGTCAAGTTTGTGTCATGACTAAAAGCCACTTCATGGCCATGATGTAAGTATTTTTTGAGAAATCAGGTAAGAAAAGCTTATCATAAGCCGCTCTGGTTTACAACAGTAGTTCGAATAATTCCTGGGCCCCTAAACTGGAGGAGAGTTCTGTCTCAGTGGTGTTCCCACCCCTGACCTGTAGGCAAAGGGCCAGCAGATACAGAAAGAGGCTTTACCAGGGAGCGCTCTGTTGCACAGCAGGAAAGTCTCTGCTAATCAACATTTAACTGCCAGTCAGGCCTCAGCAGCATAGGTGATTCAGAAGGTATTTAGGCAGGTAAATCTGCTGCTTCGTACTCTAAAGGGCTGGGGAAGCTCTTCTCATGGAATGCTTTTAGAAATCAGAACTTATATTTAGGCTATAAAATGATATAGAGCTTGTCTATATGGAACCTGAGAACAAATTACTTAATTTGACTATAAACTGTACCTGTGCCTCTTGAAGAAGTCCGTGAAAAGTTCTGATTTTGCAACTACTGTTACTTTTATTTCACTTCAAGGCCGATCTGTCACAAAAGGAGGCACATTTATTGCAGCAGTGTCCCCGTGTGGACTTCTACCAAAACAAGTGTGACCAGCTGAATGTTGGCTCCAGTTTTGATTCAGACAAATCCTTACTAAGCAAAATGCAAATAAATAGTTTTAATATTTTTTAAACAAAGCGATTTAAGTAGGAATTGAGAGAAGATAACTGTCAGACGGTATCTGGAATTAGCCTTCTGGAGCCTCTGCTCAGTCCCTGCCTGTTCAGTTCAGGCTGTACAAATCCCTGTAGCTAGGGCACAAAACCCTGCGGTCATCAGAGGCAGCATGTCCCTTATATACACAGATGCAGATCGGGCATCCCAGCTGACATATGGACATGGCTTTCAGAGACCTCGAAGGCCGGCCAAGCGTAGAGAGGAGTGATGAGAGAGGCCTGCAATATTCAGTGGACAAACTCAACTCCTGGACACTTGGTGTAAGTTTATAAACAGAGACACAAGCAAAGAAAATTGCTTTCTGGCTCATGAGAATAGGTATGTCTTTTCAGGTCCTTCTAGCCTATGGCCAGAAACAAAGATACTGGGTCAAGCTATCAAATTATTTTTCTTTTCTATTGCTCAGGCATTTTGACAGCAAAATCTTTATATAGCAGATCATACCAGTACAGATCATCCCACTGAAATCAATGGGATAAGTTACAAAGTAACTTGCTGCTCAGAGGATCCAAGACTATAGCAGTCTAAACCCTAATTAGCACCGAAGAATTTATTTAATTCATTTTACCGTATTTGCCCCTTTGTGAAGCATCTGCGTTCAGACCATAATTCCATGGCATTTATTTGTTATTCAGAGTAGTCTGTTGAATAATTCTGTAATAATTTGTCTCAGCTTATTGTGAATATTCAGGATTTGAAACATGAACTGTGATTGCTCTCCTAAATCAAATGGTGTGTTACTATTCCTTCAGTGAATGACGGTCTTAGAATCCAGCGAATGACTGGGGGGAGAAAAAAAAAACAAGAAAAAAATAATTAAACTGGAATATTCTCCAGAATTTTCATAAAATTAATTCTTAGTGTGGGCACTCCTGCCATGACAAAATCAAGCTCATTTGTGAGAAGTAAACATAAATGGCAGGCATATTGTTAAAATATATCTGCTCAGCAATAGTGCATGCAACCTGGAATTATACTTACTATTTATTAGATGTGCTCTAGCCTATAATTTGATGGGAAACAAAAAGGGGAAAAGACAAGTAACAGGTCTGCGGAGGCATTAAAAGGGCATTTCTTGCAAAGGAATTTTCTGTACAGTGAAAATCAATTTAGGTTTTCCCCTCAGGCTCTGGAAAACAGACGTTGCAACACTGCACTCAGGAATGTCAGTGTTTTAAGGGAATGCAGACATATACATGCTCTAAATGCAGTGACCTCAGAGGCTCGTGTTTGCAGGCTGACCCTTACCTCCCACTTGTTTGTTAAATTTCTAAGCCCTGCACGTTTCTGTAGCAGGCCCTCCACCATTTTCTGGATGAGTAAAAACCGCAGCTTGGCTTGGCTCTTTGAGCTTGGCCTGTGAATGGTGGCGATGCGGGGCCGACGCTCGCGGGTGCAGCTGACAGCGCTGCAGCTCCCGAGGCGGAGGCATTTCTGCAGGGTGGGCACCAGGCTGTGCAGTGAGCCTCCCACCACCGCCGGCCCTGGGGAGGAAACAAACTTGCCCTGAAACGCTGCAACTGGTTGTCCTTGAACATCCACTCTGAGAAGGACTCCTGTGCTGCTCCTTCAGTGCAGATGCGTAGCCCTTCAACAAGTGTGGCGAGTTCCTTGGAAAAAAAAAAAAAAACAAACTGACGGGGTAAAGCTGGAGGGATGACACAATTACAGGAAATTAAATGGCCCAGGAAGAGAAAATTAAGAAGATTTTACAAGTATATTATCTGGGGACTCTGGCAAATACGGCCCCACATTGGCCGCACATATGGTACTTGTGTCTCTCCTGTGCGTCTATGTGACTCCACCATGCTGGGGAGTGAGGACCCTGTAGCCTATCCATCCTCACGGCAGTCTCATGAGCTGGGGAAGTGCTGCGATTGCTACCTTACAGGTAGGCAGAGAGAAAAAAATTACTTAACTAGGGTTTCAGAGAGTCTGCAGCTAGCAGAAATTTCTCCCCAAGTCCAGAGCAAATCCATTAATCACATGGAGCATGAACTGTGGAACCTGCTTGGGCAGGAGAAGATACTGTGTCTGAACATTCGTGAATTTGGTGTCAAGCAAAAATGAAAACTGGCCGGATCAGACTCATTTGTGGTTGTTGAGCTCACCATTAAAGCCAGGGCCGTATGAAAGACCACACTATTTTCATATCTGTAAGACAAATGTTAAATAGGCAGGAGCATGGTAAAGGCTCATCTGCGACTTCCATACTGCTTCTCAGGAATCAAAGTATTTAAAGACAGAAACAGTGTTTAATTGTGGCTGAAGAGCTTGGTCTGAGGTAGTGTTCAAATGTCTTAGCTGTGGGTAGGGAAGAAGTAGTTAGATGTAATAATCGTGACAATAAAAACCCAGTGCCTAAAATATAGACTGCTTCAATACCTTTCTTGTAGCAAACATATCAATAAATGTATTCAGGTAACTGGTGGAGTGACACAGTAAACAGTGCTTAAGAATTTAGACATCAGCTTAGACCCCGCTCCTTTTCTATAAAAATCCTGCCCTGTTACAGGATTGCCTACCAAATCCAAAAATCCCATCTGGGCAGCCAGAATTCCAGTTCCAATTGCCTAAAATTTGCCTACCCAAATCCCACTCAAAAAAACAAAAGTTCAGAAAGGAGAGTGCTACAACTGTTCTCTGTTACCTCTTTTGGCAGGGTCCAGCGAAAGCAGCACACCAGTGTTATGATGCTCTCTCGGGGCTGGTTGTCAGCGTTGCTCCTTACAGAGCCTGAACAGCAATCTTTCACTTCGTTTCAGACACTGGTTATTAATGTCAACGTAACAGTTGGTTTCGGCAGTGCCATGGTATGAAGGAGTTTGTCGCTCATGTGAATAAAAGTTGCAGGGTTTGGATTAGGGCTCCCTTTGTGCTTGCTAATATACAGCCAAATACTGATGCAAAGGCTGGGGGACGAGCTGCTCATCGTGGGCTGTAAACTTGGCCTGTTACGTGCAGCTCCTGCGGGGATTTTCGCTTCATTCGTAGCGGTGGTACTTCATGCTGACGAACAACGTTTGCTCTCAAAGTGTTAGCTCAAGTTCAGTATCGTTACCTCCACTTCCAAATCAGTTGTTTGCCCAAAGTCGTGGAGCAGACAGCCTTCAGACCGCGAGTGGTCTCTGGTGGTGCCTGTGCTGCACTATCTGCGGGCAGCCCTTCTCTCCCGGACACCCACGGGCACCAGCTCATCACAGCACTGCACCTTCTTTTCCTGCTTGCTTTCAGAAGAGCAAAAGGAAAATCAGACCGGAAACTTTGCTTATAACTGGCACCAGGATTTCAAAGTTGGAAGCTTAAATTTAGGGTCTTAAGTACATACGGGGGTGTTTAGAGGAGATCCTGGGTGTCAGGACTTCGCATGGAAGCCCATGGGACCAGAGCTCTGCAAAATCTGCTGCAGACTGGATGTGGCCCAGGACTGTTTGCACACAAAGCTTCATATGCTTTCAGAGCGCATTAAGGAAAACAGCCTTCTCACAGGTTAGATGTGATTTACGGTCAAAATGATGTGAGCCACAGAAAAGGTATGACCAGGTAGCAAGTCCCTGCAGCAAGCCAGCAACTCTGGGACTGCTGAGGACACAGAGACTAAAGGAACATCTCTGACAGCCTTTAAAATGTGTTACATGATGGTGCTTGTGACCCTGCCTTTGCCCCAGGCTATGCTATAGCTGCTAGAATTTCAAATCTCTGTCAGTGAGGGCTGAGTGGTATCTGGGCAAAGAAAAGAAATAAATAGGTTTGGACATCCCACATTTTCCACTTGGGGAAAAGTTAACTTTCCTCAACTTTTGTTCCCCTTGGTTTATTTTATTCCTTTTTCTTTCCGTATCTGAAAGCTTTATTTTTCTCATTTAAAAAGTCGTGTGATTTCTGGTATCTTAGTTTACAGAATCCCAATGGTTTAAAATGGCTTCATCTGTAAAGGGTGGAGACCACCACTTCTTCATCAAGACCTGATAATACTTGGACATTTCAAGTTTTCACTCGAAAAGATGGGAGCATCCACATTTTCCGAGCATACTTTATTAAGACCAAAACACTGACTTTGAAGATGAAGGTCAAAGTTTTTGTGTTAAAAGCCAGAAAAGTTGTGGCACAACGAACGTGATGGCAACACAGAATTTCTCGTACCGTATTCCGATTTAATCCTTTTCCTTTTATCCACACCTTTGTTTTTTGTTACATTGCGTGTTCTTGGTTGGATGTGTGTGCAGGGGGGGTGGGAGGCTGGAGGGGGTGCTTTTTTCCCTTAACAATAGTATCCTACTTCCATAAAAGATACGAAGCAGAAGATTGAACAGAAAATCTAGATATTTTATTGCCCCAAGGCATTATTCATTTTCCTGACACATTATGTTTTTAATTAAAATTGCACATGAGTTAATTAAAATGTTCATTCAGCCTTTTTTTTTTTTTTTTGCATGGGTGCCTTGTTACTCTCCTAGCATTTTAGTAGAAGGCCGTTACATTTCAACAAACTGCTGGCTTTATCAGCTCAGACTTCTACTGACAGACTGTCATGTTCTCTACACCTTTTTATCTCAGATGTTCTAATTTTTTTAAATACCTCCTCCACTGTGGGAGTTGGCTGGTTGGTTGTTGTTTTTTACAAAACATTATTATTATTGTGCTACCAGCACCTTCTGCTAGTTGTTTGAGCTCAGGTTTATTAAGGAGACATTGTCAGGAATGGGTAGGAAGGTTTCACAAATAAGGGTCATAGAAGTGTTATCCCACAAGAACCGGAGGACACTGTCAAGGCTCACTGTTATGGAAACTGCTCAGATTAATCTGCAATTCAAGTACACAGTAACTTGGGAAGAAACGCTAAGGAAAAGGAGCTTTCAAAGAAGTAAATATCAAAATTCTGCAGACACCTTGCTTCTGCTGAAATACAGGGAATCCTTCGGATTTATAGATTACAGTCATTGAATACTTGATCACCAGTTTGGAAAAGAAAAATGCTGTAAGAGAGTCACAGACTTTTGCCTATTGTCTCGCCCATCTGAACTCTATTTTTAAAAGGAATGCAAGGATTTAAACCCTTTGAGAAAGTGTTTCTTTTTAGCTGAAACAGCGTTCTTGGTGGTATCTTAGGATGTGCAGGAGTGATTTCTTAGTCTGTGGACTAATAAAAGCTGCTTGACTCAGTTTTCAGGGATCTTACTTCTACTCTTAAAATTCCAAAGGCATGAGTGGAATTGTGTCCTGCTTCCTTCAAGCTGGCTACATAACATGTTGAAATGCAGTTATTTTCCCCAAGCACCACCAGAGCCGGTTTCGGGAAGGGAGCTGTCGTGAGAAGTGTTCTCTGTCCCCGGCGTCAGCCGCTTCCTAGAAAGGAAAAGATTTCACCTGTAGGTCATCTCTGAGTTCCCTGGAGGTTTTAAACATACATGATGTACTTAGCTTGTTAAGTGTTATCTTTATTGAGTGTTACAAGTCAGAAATACATAAAAGGCCAACCAAGTATAGCAGGGGTAAAAGACAGAAAGCAGGTAAAGCACATGTTTTCTGAATAGGTGTACAGCAAGCTGTTGCGCGTTTGCGGAAGCCTTTGAAGCCTGCAGAAAGGCATCAATGTTTGTAACCAACATCTTGCGTCCCGGCTGCTGCACTAGCACGTGCCTGGACAAAACAGAGCTTTTGGAGCAAAGATTTATTTTGTGTGTAAGTAAGTGCCACGCACGCCTTCTAACAGCGACACCGAAGCCAAGTTTGAAAATCAGACCTCAAAACAACAGCTCCCGTTAACTCAAATAAAGAAGGAGGGATGGGCCGAGGGGTTCAAATTTTGAGCTCAGCTAACGTGCGTTAGTGCCATTTGCTTTTTTCACACAGCATGAGTTAAGGACAGACTGTCAGCCATAACTTCGAGCTTCCTGGATGCTGTCAGCTCATTTCACAACCTTCATATTATTGAAGTGGAGTTTTTTACATTTTATTCTTTGACTTCTTGTTGTATCTTCGTAAGAATAATGTGATTTCAGGAGAAGTGTTGAAAGGTTTGAATGTGGTAACTAAACATTTACAAAAGATCTTTTTCCTGAAATATGTAAATATATTTCTGTCAGTGGTTCAGATAGCAGTGTTTAATTTTGCAGAAAAATTGCAAAGGTTTCTTTTTATTTTTATACTGCATTTATGCTCCGATGAGAAGCACTTCGATTCAGGAAGTGGAAGAAATTATTTATTTTTAAAACTCTCTTAATATGGCATTTTAGATATCTTGCAAAGGGTGTGAAAGATAAGGTTACCAGTCAGGAATAATGTTTTACAACATCATTACCCTGATAACACCCGAGGCAGCAGTATTTGCACGATGTAATTTGGTATATAATATATCTATATTTTGAATCAAATAATATCCTCCTTGGTTGCACTAATATTCCCATGTGATATTTATTTAGGCATCAAGAGCAACTTCACTGAAACCCAGCTAAGAAACCTTATTGCTTTCCAAAAGATCAGGATTTGACTCCTTTAGTTTAAAATATACCTTGATATTCCACTTACCATAAAACTATACTTCGTTCACAGGTTATTAAAAATTCACTCCTTTATTACTATATATTATCTACATATTCAGTAAGAAAAACCCAAAATATTTCTTCGCAACTTTTATTGAAATTTCACATTAGTGGAAATTTTCTTGCAGAACACAAAAACTGAGGAGGGGAAGAATATACCTTATGCCTATTATACAGCCATACATAAGCACAACAAAAATGGCTGGCAGCTGGTGCATTTATCACCATTTCTAGGCACAGGCAGGAGAAATTAATGCAGAAGCTGCCCACCCAACTGACTTCTGAGAAAGGGATTTCTGTGCCCCTGGTTCAGCCTTTCAAGTAATGGCATTGTTGATTTGCAAACTCATTCTCTTCTTAAATATTAAACGTTTTTCTGCACTTAAAATGAGACAGACACTGTTTGTGGAACTAAACCAAAACCAGCAAATCCTGGCCCTAGTGAAGTCAATGGCAAAACTCCCATGGTCTGTGACTGAGCCAGGATTTCACCCAGAGTGAATAAATGAATATGTGTTATTGTGGAACACGTACGGGCAGTTGGCTTGCACAGACATTTGCAGCTGTCATTCCATACCCTCTCCACTACCTCTATATAGTATTTCTCTTCTTTTGCAGCCCCACTGTCTTGCAGGTCTACTTTCTGATCTGTCACCAGTGCCCCACTGTGGTGTTTTCTTCTACTTGTTTTGCCTCTTAATGTCTTTCTCTTAAAGCCTTTTAATGCTTCTCTCATGATGCCAATGCAATTCATTGGCTTTCTGTCTACAGTTCATATTCTCAATAGCTCCTTCATCTCAGTTGTTGAGTCTCCTTCCATGTTACTGACTTTCTTTTTGGTGTCTCCATTTTCCACTACTCTCTGACTTGTGCAGTAGTTTCTTGACTTTCCTGTCTCTATTCCCTACTGTTACTGCAGTCTTCTAGTCCTAGTAAATCCCTAGCCCTTCACAGACCAAGTGCCTGTCCCTACCACAGATGCCTGGGTGAAATGTTCACAAATTTGTGTCAGCAAAACTGAAGCATTTTGTAAAGTTGCATTATTTTTACCAAATTGTTCACTTAGGAAAATTAAAAGGCTTTAAAGATACTGTGAAACAAACTGAAGTATTTTTCTTCAGCATTTTAGACACAAATTTGACTTTGTCTCTTTGTAATAATTAGCTTCTCTTGGTTTACAATTTTCTTTAACACCAGTGAGAGCCATTTTAAAAACAAAGGTTTCATTCCATAAATTTTTTTAATAGTCTATCATGCTACCAACATTTAGAAAATACTGGGTTTGAAATGGCCTGAAACATCTTCCCAACATTTTAAAAGGACTCTAAAATGAAAAAAAAAAAATCCTTTTTCTCCTTATTTTTGTACCCTGTAATCTGGGGTTCCTTGAACTTCCCACACAGAATCAACTTTTTGTGCTTTCAGATAGGAAAAGTCAATGTCTAATCATAAAAGGGTTTGAGAGTCTATATTAAGAATACAATCTAACTTGTTAGCTGCTGTTTGAGATCCTGCACACTATGAATTTCATACAGTAGAAATTAAAATCTGGTATCATTTCATGACCCATATCACCTTCTTGCTCACAGATTCCAACTGTGTGAAGTTATTTCCATAAAGAAATGTGGGGCTATTGTAGGAAGCAAACTGGATTTACCAACAGTTCAAAGCTGTGGTGAATATTACATTTAAAGCCAGCTCCTCTTATTATAGATATTTTTAACACTTCCTGAAAATTCCCTTCAAAAAAGTAACAGTAATTTTCATCAGCTCTGGGAAAAGAGTCATCAAGTACCTCCAGGTGTAATGTATTTTTAGTAGAACCACCCTAACTGTTAGGCGCAGTTGTGAACTCTGCTGAGGAAGTCTCTCGGCGCTGCGGTGGCAAGCTATCTGCCCACCGGCAGTTTGAGCGCTCCAGAGAGAGGTGCAAGACCTTAAAAAAAAATAATCTAAAGCCATGCCATAAACAGGGAGCATCTTTAAAGATTGTTTTCCCTACCTTGGAAAGCAATGGAATAGTAGAAAGAGAAACAAACTGTTCTGAGAAAAGAGCAGCCCGAGGAGCCCAGCTTTGCTGCAGGGTCATCGATCCTCCCCTGCTCTACCTCCCATTTGCTCACGTAGACGATTACTTCCCTCTGGCCTTGCCAGAAGCCCCTTGGCTTTTCTCTGCTCGCGCTCTGCCTCCCTCACTCCCTTTATGCTTTCCTTAGAGGAGTTTTCATGGGTTTTTTCCTGTGTTGAGGAACCCAGCAATTCCCAGGAAGTTGATTTCCAATAATCACCTAATTTCCTGCATGAAGCAGCACAGGACGCCCCAAGACTCCCATCATCTTGCATGACCACTTTTAGCGTGCTCAGACTCGTAAAGTCCTGCTGCTTTCTGTCCTTGTAGGCACAAAGGTTAATGGAGATTAGGCAACTTTTCTTAATTGTCAGATCCCAGCCGTTTAATCCCCGAGCCTGGGAAAGGAGGATTTCTAGAAAGAAGGACACGAACAGCCCTCTCACATGTCCCCCCGTTAAGGGGCAGAGCTGAGAAGTTCAGACTGGCTCAAAAGCTGAGCTCTGTCAGAACAGATTCCTTTTAGAGATGGTTTCCTCCCCTAGAAATACAGGAGAACAAACAAGTAAGCAAACTAAAACCCAGCCACCTCGGACACCTCTCCCGCACGCTCACAGGTCATCCTGCCTGGGCGCAGTAGTTCTGATGGCCCCTGGCCAGGCCATGGCAACACCGTCCAGACCTGCTGGAAATGCAGCAGGATGTAACCTCTGCAAGGGAGATAAAGACTTGGAAATGGCAGCGATTTGTGCTCTACGGAGATAAAGCATGGTCACTGCTAAGAACGTATTTGGTTTTTTTTTTTTCCTGTTTGTTCACTCAGATTGAGTAAAGCCATTTGGGGGGCTTTTTGTTTGCTTCGGTTTGTTTGTTTGCTTTTTTTCACTTCATCGCTTTCATTCTTCTGCCTCATGCTACAAAGGAAATATGGAGCTGAAACACTTCTTCTGTGCACAGAGTGAGGGATCCACTGCACAGCCTTACAGCTATCTCCACGTATATGAAGATGCAGCAGGACCAAAGGAAAACTGTCAGCCCTCAAACTCTCAAGCAACCACAACAAAATAGGCTTACTTCTGCACTCAGAGCATTCTGAGGGGTTCCTTTGTATGTATTTTTAGTTTATCACTGCTCAATAAATGTAGATGGTCTCAGACAAATAGAGAAAGAAGGCAATAAAATACCTGTTTTGCTATCCTAAATTTCATCTATCTACATTGTTAAGGCCTTTGCTGCATTTCTTACTCCCATTTATTCCCCCACTCTCATCAGTAGCTGTGGATAGCAGGTTTACTTACTGACTTGCCAGTTGTATTTGTACAACAGCTCTAAGTCAATGACATCATTTATTAGGGAGATAAATGAGAGCAATTAAGCATCATGGCCATAACTGGTGAAACTTTCTGCAATGAGAGCATTATTAAAATGACAGAGTGCTTGTCTGTGCCTGCCCAAGGTGTGTGATTCAGCCTCTCTCCTTTGCCTGGCGGAGTGACCCCCGGCAGCACACGTCACATGTGCATTGTTTCCATAGGGCTATATATAACCTCTTATGTAAAATGACAACGCGGATTGATTGATGGCCATTTCATTTTTAAGAGCCATCTTCCGCTCTGTTATTTAGAGTTAAACAGGACAGCTGATAAACATTGCACTTTAGTTCATGTTTGTTAATCTATTCACTTGAATAACCTCAGATGTTGATAAATGGCACCTTCACAAAGAATAGCAGTTACTTTTTCACATAATATACTGGTGTTTAAGGCTTTTTATAGTATATCAAATGCACAGCCTCACTCTGTCATTCAAAACCTGAATGACATTTTTTTAAAACCTTGCGTTTTTTTAGTCCTGTCTGGCTTATGTTTCCAATAGTTTTTAAAACTGGATTTGGGAGAAGAAGGGAAATTGCCATGAGGAGAGGAAACTCCATTCTGCCAAACCAAAAGCCTAGGTTTCAAACTAGGGCTTGTTTCCCTTCAGAAATTAAGTTCTCTGATGTGGGCAGAAAAGGAGCTGTAAAAATGCAGAAAGAAACAGCTGGAAAACTAAGGCCATTGCAAGAAAAGGAAAGAAATAGGACTATACATGGAGAAAGAAATAAAGGTGGTCAAATATAGTCTGAAGAAGCAAAAACAAGCAGAGAGAGCGAAAAAAAAACCCCAAACAATGATGATGCCGTGAGAAAACATGAACTAGATAGGGTGCTCCAAGGCTTCCCCCAACAGCACCAGGAGACAGGACTGAGCTGTAGGACTACAGCCTCACCAGTCTGGGGCGTCCCTGCCTGCTCCTGCCTTCCTGCGGTAGGGATGTGACCTGCATCCCTGGCCCGCTCAGGAAAGCCCGCTGTCTCTTGTGGGAGACGCTGCCAGCATGGGAGCCCTGTAAGGCTTCTTGGGAGTCCCAGACTGGCCGCAGACACCCTATATATGCTTGGAGCACACACAAAATGCATATAGATGAAGCAGCTGTGATGGCAAATCCTTCCCCTTTTAGGTATCATAAAGTAAATGTATTGCACAGACAGCGGTGTGGCTGGCAAGAAAATGGAGATGACGTCCCTCTACTCTTGGATCCAAATGCTTCATTTTGTAGAGCGCATGATTTACCTGTGGTTTGTATCCTAGCAGGCACTGCCCAGAGCACGGTGCCCAAAAGCCTGTTTCCAACGCGGCTCCATCGCCAGGAACATCAGGGAGGCCGAAACGGGAGCCAGGACCAGCGGGGTAGTGCAAGCCGAGGCCAGCTGCACCCTAGCCCCCGTGGGCTGCCTGGGAGAGGAAACCTGCAGCAAAGCATCCCTTCTGAGGACCCTCTTCCAAGTGTGCGGGGAGGCAGGCAGCCCTGGGGTCTCAAATCCAGGGACGAAAAAGAGGCAAATGAAGGCTGGATTTGGAAACCAGACAGGTACCTTGGAAAGATTTTGCAGATATGTTAAGCAGAATTTAGAGCAACCGTCTTCTTCCTCTGAAATGCTGCTCTACTTTCTAGGTGTCAGGAAACCTTGAATGAGTTTATTGCCATCCTTTCCATCTCTGCCTGCTACAGTGGCAAGCCTGTGGGAGAAAGGTGCGGAGAAAGGTGGAAATGAATTACTGCTTTAGTCTTTAAGGGTTGTTCCCACAGAGCTGAAAGGTGTCAAGGGCTGAGGAGAAACACATAGAGGGACTCCAGGGAGAGGTGGCGTGTTCAGACTGCCAGAGATGGAGCGGAGGGCAGTGGGATAGGGGCAGCCAAGGTATGAGAAGTAAATAATATATTTTTACATGCTCAAAGATGTACTTAAGTGACAAGAAGGATGATGTTAAAACAGACACAAAGATAAGCATCATCAGAAGGGATATAAGAATAACCATACCAGGTCAGACCAATAGTCCATCTAATTGGCCTCTGACATGTCGCAGCAAGGTTAAAACCCCATATTAAGTCATCTGCCTGCACTGGAAATAATGTCCTCGCCAGGATGAGCAGGCAGTCAGGGCAGTTCATTCTTTAAGATAGGAGTATTCATAGGAAATAATTTATTCTAATTTAGTATGACTGAATGCTCTCAATATCTACAGAAAGGTTTTACACATTTGCTGAATCCTGCTGATTTTTGGCTCAGTAATATCCATGAAAGGAGTTACACCAGTTAATAAGGAGTTACATAAAGCTAACATTTAACTTTGATCACTGTTAAACCATCTGCAATTCAGGTTTATTTACTGCTCTCATTTTATGCTTTTAAGGAAAAGTATAGAAAGAAATCTTTTTTAAAGAGGGGACCAATATGTGTTTGTGGAGAAAAGTTGCTCCTCTAACCTCCACTTTTTGCTTACCCACCCCACAGTTGTCTTTCTCTTCAAGAAGCCAGAACCTTTTTGCCGTCTATGGTCAACAATTTTCTTTGCTGTTGACTTCAGCCAAATAACAAAGCAAATTCAACCCTTATATTTCGTGACAGGAGGAAACCAAGGTGGTGGTGGTTGGTTCTGTTGTTATTTCTTCAAGATTGCTAGCCATGTTTACCATACAGTGCTATAAAAATGCATAATCCCATAATATTTATCCCTACTGTTTCCCACATGAGATGATATGCTGGAAAAAATGGATTTCTCGGTGAAAGGTAATATCCATGGACTGTTTTTCCCCAAGTATCTGTCTTCTAAATCAGGCAGCCTCTGGCATGCAATGAAATGAGGGTACCTGTGCTGCAGATGAATAGATTAATAAAGAAAAGATCTTCCTGCTAGGGAGAAGTAGAACAAATATATTCGTTTTAAGTTTGTAAGAAAGTTATCCCCTGGTTACTTCTATCATACCCTTTCACCTTGAATGGTGCCTTTCACATCTCGTGTTATAGGTGAGTTGCCAGTCCCCAAAGGCTGAGGAAATTTCCGACTCTCACCTGTGAAAGAGTTGAATATAGATAGATTGATGCTGAAGGATAGGTCCTGCACATGGGATAACTAAGTGCCCAGCTTTAAAATGGGACAGTGTATCTTGGTTTTTTCGTGTAGAGATCCTTCAGCTGAAGTTTTTCTTCTTATTGCTATGAAGGAAAAAAGTTTGAACTATTCTTTTTCAGAAACAGGTTGATAATGTGGGCCCAGGATAGGATGGATTTTCTCGCAGCAAATTATAGCACAGGATATTTGATACAGAGTTTATTCAATAACAGAATTTAGTAAGTTAGTACCAAGGCATCACTTTATCACATACATTTCTCTATGCAGTTAGAATTTATCTTGCACAGTTAACAGATTTTCATTAAAAGATTTTAAATAAATCTCATCTTTTCTCAGTAGCAATGAAGAGAGGTGGATATCACATTTTGCATTCCACCTCCATCTTTGTGCGTTTTGATGTAATGCAGCAGAATGCCTGCTACTATTTAATTAAACAGGAATCTGGATTAACTCCAGCTGTGGGCCATGTAATCAGGGCTTGTGAGTGTATTCAAAAAGGGGTGTTTTCCCTGGCTCATATTTCATTCCTGCATGGAAATCTGCTCTCACTCAAACCTGTCCACATGCTGCAGTAAATGATTTTCCCTCCCTTCTGCATCATACACTTAAGCACCCCGCACTACACTTCTATGAAAAGAAACAAAAAGGCACAAACAGCTTGACTGGTCCATTTACACTAAGTACTATTTAATGATGAGGGGCTTTGCTTGTTCATGTATAAATCTACCATTTAGTCAAGTTTATACTGTAACAACTGTAAGATCTATTATATTGTTTTATGCAGATTTATGTCATTCTCTGCAGATGATTACAATATGATTATTTGGTGCCCATGGCTTAAGATGAGCTCAATACTCAGAAGTGGTTTTACCTTTCCTTAAAAAGGCATATCAACATCAGGAACCACAGCCATGCTTTCAATTCTTACTACTTCTCAAAGTATTTTTGCTACCATTCAAAATAATAAATTACATATAAAATAAACATGATTAAAAAGTCTGGCTGTAGTTGCAAATCTTTTATTTTTCCCTCCTAATAGAGGAAAAGAATCACAGACCCATATAGACATTTTGGAGAGAGTCTAGCCCACCCACAAACCTCAATGTGCTCTCAAGTCTGAATATGAGTGTACAACAGTGCAAATGTGTGTGTAAATTCATGAACTGACACATCCATGAGAATTTGTGATCATATTTGATTTTCAATGGTCTTTCAGAGTATGCACTTTGCCCCTTTAGATGTCATCATCAATCCATAGTGGTGCTTTTGACAAAGTATGTCTCGGCCAACAGAAAAGACAATTGTCAAATAGATGTTGCTCATTGTTCGTTTCCAGAGATTGGACATCTTTTTGCAGTAATTTGATATGGCAAGTTTTCTCAAGCTATCAGCAGAGATTCAGACTACAGATGATAATGAAAACTAAATCAGAGTTCATCATGCATGAAAGATTCTGAAACTTTGGATTTTTTAAATTTCATACCTTGTGTGGAGGTTACAGATGGGTAAACTCAAAAACGTTTGGCCTTACCACAATATTAGGTTTGCTGGCCAAACGTCACCTGCCAAAACAAACTAGAAATAAATAGCTCTCCATTTTCAGCAGAACAGAGCCATTTTCCCTCCCTTTTTTATTTCTATTTTTCTCTTTCTTCCAGTCCATCGGTGTGAAAAGACTGTTGAATGAAATTCTGGAAAATACATCCAAATATTTTAGGCTTTCTGATAAATTCCTTCAAGGATATTGTAAATGGCAATTTTGATCACCACAGACTGCCTGCCTGAGTTATACAGATTATATAGTTGCATGTGGCAGGATGTTTCTTTGTATTACATAGTGTCCCATAGTCTGTCTCGGGGGGAACTGAAATTTTAGATCTCACTTTCTTTCTGTTCCTAGGTTTTTTTAAAATTGAACAAGCAAAATTGCTCTCATTTTCATTTTCATCTTCAGGACATCATCTAATTCATTCCCTGACAGTGTTCTTCACTGCTCTTCCATCCACCCTTCACGCCAGTCCTTACAAAGGAACTAGTCATTATAGTACCATCTCTGTAATGTTTCTGGTCAAGACAGTGGGTGAGAAAATTTTAACAACTTCGGCCCTAGAATCTGCCTTGATGAAATTCTAATTAAGTTGGCAGTATAGAGAAAATTAGAAAATAACAGCAGTTTAAATCTTAACCTTCAAGGAAGCTTGAGCAGATATGAATAATGTTATTTCTGAAAGTTAGTGCTAGTGCAGCTGCAGATGCTACCGTGAAGCGATGCATGTTCATTACAACATCTTTCCACACAGTTAAGTGGAACAAGTCATAGTGTAAGTGTAAGTTTAAGTGCCTAAGAATCAAAGATATACTCTTATTCTTGAAGGAAATGATGGTGATGGAGGCAGTTTAAATGAAATTCTGTGGTCAGAAGTACTCTCTGTATTTTTTATTTCTGTCTGCAATCCAGATCATGGTCAGGCTGTACCCATATCATTTCACTGTTATCAACTCTCACCCAGGCATAAACAGCCAGACAAGTTTGTCTGATGTCTGATTTTTGGAAGCAAACTCAGATTTATGATTACACTTCCATCCAGTTTCTCATTCTTTATGTCTATTCGTCTATTATTTTTTTTATTATTATTATTCTGTTTGTCTCAGAATTTATATCATGACCACCATTCTGGTATTTAACTGCATATGTAGGAGTTGTGGCTACATATGAGCTTACATTCCACTCATTCGGACATCTAAAGTCAACTTGAGGTGAAAACCTGCCCATCAACATTTTTATGTATTATCCTTTTATCCTTCTTCTGAGGGAATAAATGCTGGGACAATAGCCTGCTCTGTGCAGATATACTTCAGCACTGACTTTCAGCTTTAACAACAATCCAGATTTTTGTCTCTACCTCTGTCTTTAATACTGCTGTGGTTTTCAATTGCAAAGACAGCGAAGTCAGCCAGGCAATCCCACGACAAACTCCACTAAGGACTTCACAGTTAACAAAACAATGAATGAAACATCACTCTGGCACACAGAACAGCTTTCTGCTGTCTTCTGCCGCCTTTACTTTATTTTTTTTTCCCCAAGTGGAAAACCAACCTCAAAAACAAGGTGCTGTCGTTTTAGCAAAGGAGAATTGGGACTGTGAAAGGATGAAGTGTCCTTGCACAGAAAGACTGCAGCTAAAATTGTATCAATATTCCTGTTATAAACTGATAAACACAGAGCTCAGTGAGGTCAAGTTGTACATGCTTGAGCTGACATGCCAATCTGCCAGCAGTCATATGGTTCTCATATGGCGACACGCCACAGATGCCAGGAAAATGTGAGAAGTTTCTGGCTCATTTCATTTCACTCTCCTGAATGCCATGTTTGCCTGCACGCACACGCACGCACACACACACACACAGAGTAGATTTTCTATTTTAAATAGAGCTGTTATAGCCTGTGTATTCCCATTTTCTTAAAGGATTTGCAATAGCTCACCCAAACCGATTCCTGAGACTTCATAGCAAGACTTGTCTTGGAAATGAGAGCAGCTTTTTTTTCTTACAAGCCTTCAAAACACACCCCTAGCCATTTTTAAATGACATCAAAAGACAGAATTAGAAAAAGAGACAGACAAGATAACAACACATCGTATGTAGATGCATTTTGCACTCTTATATTATACATTTAAGGAAGGGAATTTTAAAAGTTTTAGTTGTCTCAAAATGAGACTTTTTCCAACCTCTAGCAACATTAAAATGGCGCTTTTATTAATGCTTGAACAGTGGCAAGTATTTATTGCTTTGGTACTGTTTCTTCAATGTGCATTTTTCTATCAACAATATAATGTCTCTGTCGCATGGACTGTCATGATAGTGCATTAACAATTGTCTACATTCATATTTGGTATTCATTGTGTATATCATGCACAATTTACAAATTGTTGAAATATGTATTTCCACATTAGAACATCTTTCAAGCTTTTACAGTCTTTTGTGTCAGGTTCGATTGTCTTCAAGATGAATTGTTTTCCTTTTCCTTCTTTTAAACTGCTACTAAAGGGAAAAGGCTAAGACAAATATAACTACAATCATGGAACATTTTTAATGAAATGACTTGCCTCTGTGACTGAGACTGTACCCTTCACCTTTGCCTCACCAAGTCGAGCTACTGTGATTTAAAATGAACTTATTTCAAAATTTTAATGCAAAAACATAAACTGTTTTTAGACTTAATATATGAAAACCAAAAAATGCACAGTGTGTGTGTGTCTACCATACAAGTAGTGATGATTTCTCCATGCAGGGCTATGTTTGAAATTAATTCACCTATGACACCTCACCTACCTTTGGTCAGAAATCTCTCTCTTCAAGAGCATGAAAAATGCCACATTTCTGGGCAGCCCCAAACACGTTAGGTTAGTCTAAAGGAAAATTATTTCTTCTTTTCCAGTGTTAATATTCACCTCCCTGGGATCACACTTACCAAAGGATCAAGATAAGAACACCGAATCAGGAGCAGGGACTAACTTTCTCATGCTTAAAAAAGCTAGGATTTGGGAGTCTTAGACCTTGAATTTATAAGACTGGGAACAAGAAATAGCAGAGAGAATTCTGAAGATGTCAAGACATTCTGAAGATGTCAAGATGTGAACATTTCAATAATCACCATTTAGATTTTTTTTATTTTCATTTACACATCCCTTGTAAATTGGGGGAGGAAGGTCAGCTCAGGCATTAAGGCAATAGCCTAAAGCTGAGGAAACCCAGGTCTGACTCCTTGCTCGGCCTAAAGTTTCCTGCACGACCCTGTTCCTTAGGCTGTAATTAAGATACTGCCCCCCGCCCCCTTCCCCAAACCTGTTAAGGTTTCACACTTGACCTCTAAATGTGGGGAACCAGGAGTGCTTCTGGTCTTCTGGGTTCAAATGCATGACCTGCCTGCATCCTGATGCTGGAGAAATGCCCGTATTGGCGATCCCAGTTGTTCTCTCCAGCACCCTAAGTTTCAAGGAAAAGTGAGAGCAGATGCCAGAGAAAGCAGAGGTGGGTTTTGACACATCTTGTCAACAGGGAGACCATGACCTCAGGGCAGGCCATGTCAAGTACCAGAGGTCAGGGTCGACACACCGATGTCTCAGCTCCTGGCATACCTCACAGGGATGCTCAGACAGAAGACAAAGAAAACATGATATTAAGAATTCTGAGAGTCCTGACTTGACTTTTATCAACTACCTGAAACAAAAATACTAGTGGAATTAAAACTAAACCAAATAATTTCCCCACTTAGAAAGGGAGCACTGCTGGAATACACTCCAGTGACAAATCCTTATTTTCCTTCCCTCAAACCCAGGGATTTTCAGGGTCTTGCCTAGCTCCTCAGGCTTCAGTCAAGGTACTGGGCCCATATGGATTACTTTTTAAAAAATTCATTCCCAAGAGAATAGTGACGTATTCCTGAAACGTTTTGTCTTGCAAGTGTCATTGAAAAACAGTATTACGTGAAACGGAGTCCTCAGTGTGAGTTTGGAGTTTCCTGTTCTTTTTTTTTCCTGAGGGCAATAACTGTGAAAAATGTCACAGACACAAACTTGGATCTACAGTCCTTTTTATGAAGCCACTTTTTTTTTAGCAATGCCTTTTTTTTTTCCTAGTGTATTTACTCAAGAGACCCTCATTATTGCAATAAAAATAATAAAGAAGCTGAGGAGCTGAGGAACAGAACTTCAGTTTGTTTGTTGCTCTCTAAAACACATACATTTGGAATAAACATTTGTGTTTGTGCTTGCACAGCAATTAACAGATTGTAAATACCACCCAAAGTACTGCATCCACTTAGACTTACTGTATACACAACCCCTACTTGGATTTTGGTACATAAGACACGGGCCCTGATTACATTTCACTTTCCTTTTATTGTTAGCTGTCCAGTAAAGGTAAAGGACTTCTTAACTGGAGTTAGTCTGATTTAACTCAATGTGCTTCCTCATGAGACTATATTGCTGGGATCAAACCAGCAGTATACTCAAACGTTGATTTCAGTGTTGCATACATTGCATATTGCATGCACGTTATCAATACTATGACCTCCTTGCAGCGATCAGGATAGTTTCTCTGTCACCAAACAAATTAAACCATTAGAACATAATTCACATGACAACAAACGTTATACATGTAGCTCTATCTTAATACTCATATCATAATTTTTTTTAACTTAATTTGTCAAGTTCATAACTATCACTTGAAACTTGCTGACAAGGAACCTGATAACACATCATATCAAATTCCATTTTACAACTGTTTCCTTGGAAACACAGGCATAAAAATGGGCCATGCACAATGGAATGAAATCAAACAAATTAAAATAAACCTTAAAGAATTCCCACTAATCACAAATCCTTTGCTTTGTTAAAATTCATGCAAAACCAGGGATAATGAGTCTTACAATAAGAGCATCATTAGCACCGCAGTGCTATAGTCCCTACTTGTTTTGGCCCTGATCCATCAAATCACTTTAGCACGTATGTAACTTTAAATGCATGAGATATCCCAGTCAACAGCATGAGTCATGTGCTTAAGGTTATTCATGTACTTAAGAACTGCACAAGAGGTGGCTTTGTCTCCAGAGGCTCACTAGTTATTAGAGAGAGGATATAAGTATACACACTGCAGGCTATACACACATCTGTGGAAGCCATACTCAGGAATGATAATAACATATAAAACACTCAAGTCTTCATATAACATAAGTTATGACTTCTGATTATTTCATATCATGAGAAGATAACTGGATAAAGGTAGGAAGACATTAATTTTGAGCAATCTGTTTATATAGGGGTATAAATTTTATTTAACGTAAAAATTGCATGCCAGTTCAAAGAAGAAAAATGACTTTTTTTGTTGACCTTTGAGATTTTCTTCCATAGGTTTGAAGTGACTTTAGAGTAAGATTACAGATCATCTGTTAAGAGAACTGTGCTGAGATTTACAGCTACCTTGCTAAAATTTTCCTGCCCATTAAGAGTGTTTTTTTTAATTATCGAGCAAACCAACAGTTTTCCTCCTTTTTATTGTAGTCATTACGATAAAGATAGGTATGTAGATTCTTGTGCTTGCATATGAGATCTAGTGTATCAGATTTATATGGCAGGACTATCAAAATGCAGATATTATGCTGGCAAATGCATTCTTTCTCCCAGTAAAACAGTTACCATCTACCAGATAGCATGTTAATTCTTCCACTCCCTGGATAAAAAAGCAATTTGACCAGAGTCTTTTCAGAATACCATTCATTTTTTTCTCTACATTTAGGTAAAAATGTCATGGATAAAGAAGGAATTTCCCTTGGGGAGTTCACTCCATATCATACATCACACAATCTCTTCTGTCTCTCTCTAATACACCTGGTACCAACTATGCACTACTGATAACAAAACCTAGTTATTACGTATGTTCAAAGATTTCAGAACTCAAGGTACTTTGCAAAGGAGTTATGTATTACTGTCTCATTTCTACAGATAGGAACACTGATGTACAAAGAAACTCTTCATCAGAATTGGTTATTCCCCACAGATCTTAGATTTGCACTGAGGTATTTTAATTTCACAGATTTTTCAAGGATCTCACAGCATTCAGACAGTAATGGATGTCTTATTTCACCTAGGCACAGTAAAGAAATGATAAAACTTAAGCTTGTAAAGTGAAAGACACCTAACGTAAAGATGAAAAGGGGTATTAAATGCTGTTGAAAATCAAGCCCCTTTAGTGTGAGTGCTTAAATTTCAGCATATAAATCTTGAGACAAGGACAGAAAATTCATAAACTACTTGACTCTTTGCTGCTTCTATGTTTTGTCTTTCCCCACCTAGAAAATTAATTTAAAAAGTACTCAACTAACCCTTATGCAACTTTTTTTCCAGAATTTTTACTTCATTAGCAGAAAATGTGGAATGTTTTAGTGACTGTTTTATATTAATGAGATTTTATAAGCAGGTATTGTATGGTTGATATTTCTTTGGTAGCATATATCTGACATTTCAGAGTTCAACTCCAGTTCCAGCAGAGATTTTTCACATATCTCTGGATGAAACCAAATCTTCATACCTGTAAAATCACGATTATTAATTTTTTCTTATATCTTATCCATTCTTGGTGTTGGCAAGTTGACCCTTAAACTTTTGGGGCAAAAGCTATCTCCCACCACATGTTATTAAAATGTCTGCTGGCCAAAAGACATTTTCTTAATACAAGTTAATGCATAAGAATTGCAACTAATTATTTCAAAACTCCAGAATATCTCTTTTTTTAACCTGTTGTTATGTTTACTTTCACTACAACAGCAGCCAGGCACAGGAAATCCAGTTTCCAGAGCCTTAAGATAAATGATTGAAGGTGTAAAACATCCCAAAGTCTCTTGAAATTGAGTTATTTATAACCTATTCCCTTATTCCTATGTAGAGTGGTACTCACTAATAAATTATATGTTCCCAAATGGTTTTTTATTGCTGTTTTCTTCCCATGGTTTCTGGTAAAATTTGTACATATAAATGGAATACTATGTGATTTTCGTTAAAGCTAGACTTAAACCAGGTATATATAATGTGATGGAAACCATGAAATACCACTGCTTGTTGTCACTGTTGGCATAAATTCAAAGTGGCCAAGAAGGGATGCACGGGCAAGTGCTCTTCTCCACTGCCCTTGCTGTTACATGTCGCTTGAAAGTAGTTGCAGTGTTTGCTAACTAAACGTTTAGAACAGGATTTGAAACTCTGTTTTAATGGCAATCAACAGGAATTCTTGTAGGGAGAATCCTGAAAGTGCCCAGTTTCATTATTTCATAGGACCTAAATTTACATAAACTTCCATGGTCATTCTTGGGGATCTTCTATGAGCTAAGAGGATATTATGTTACTCACATGTTAGAGAAATACCTTTGTATTTCTTGGTACCTTGGTTACTAGTAGGTGGAAACAGTAGGCAAACTGAGGACTCAACCCATGGATTTTAGCAGCTGCTAAAATACAGGTACATGCTTCACTGAGGAATGTGTCTCTTCACAGCTGCCCGCGGCTATCACTGTATTATAGCAAAAGCTACTGGCACTCAGAGATAATTTTGTGTTGAGAGATATGTCAAAATCAGTATGTATATGCTTGAAAATTTCTGGTACAGTATCTGGAAAAATGCAAAATTAACCCCAGTCAAATATAGGATTTAATACAGACCTGCCATCTCCTAGCAGGGACTAGAGGTTTGTAGGTTTTTTCTGGCATAGTGGCTTTCGGTCTCTTTCTAGCTATTGTCACATTTTATCCCACACAGTTGTGCCAATAAGTCAAATGAACACTGTCGGGAGGCTCTAAATGATGTTAGTGACTACATGCTGCGTACAGTAGGTCTCTGTAAACCTCATAAGGCCTTTTTGCCCTGGAAATCCAGCAGCCAAGGTCTTAGGGCTCCTGTTGCAGATTTCAGTCTTTTTTTGAGATTTAGTTTTACCGAGATTTCTGTTGGCCCTCTTTCTTCACCTTGTTTCTTCCTCTCCAGCTGAACCCATCAAATCTAGATATCAAGAGCATGTTAACACTCCCACCTGTGTGGGAGCTGCCTTTTACCCCCTGGTCCTGAAACAAATTATCTGCAAATTCTACAGGGTAACAATGTGGCTGCCCAAAATTCGCAGAAGGATCTGCAGTGAGGGATAAAACACTGTAGACCGTCAGTGAAGATATTCCTGTGTTTAATCCCATAACAAGACCCGAGACTTCTTAGTGTGACATGAAAGAGAACTGCAGTCACTGTCTACGTAACACCATCAGAAATCTCACCATGCAAAACGTAGTTTGTATCTAATCAAAGCACAAAAATTACGGCTCCCCCTTCTTTTTTTAATAACCACTGCTTCTCACACCTCTTTTGTTACTTAATCTCTTCTCCCCTTTTTTTCTGGGTCATGGTCCTTAAGCATTTAGCTAGTCACACCTTAACAGGAGTGATGCACAGTAACTGACTGAGCAAGTCAAAAGTTCTTAAATTACCAGAGGAATGAAGTATTAAAATTAAATCTCCCTAAAGGTTGTTGATTTCTAATTTTATGTACAGAGAGGAGGGGTGGAGGGGAAGGTTTTGCTTTTCCCTTAATTCTGCCATATTGTCTGATTCACAGCCGGAGACAAACTGAAATGGCCATCTGGTTGATGTGCATACAAAAGGAGTGGTTTGCCAGACAAAGAAACTACCTTTTATCATACAAAGCAATGCATCTCCTCTTATCAGATGTCCATTCTGTGGCTCTGGTAGAGCTGCAGGTAGGCAGGAGCAGACCCTGCGTACCATCCAGATGTAGCAGCTGCTGTTAAAATAGTAATGCAAGTACATAATGGTCTGAGGGCTCTGAGGTACATTCGTAACACTAAATATACCACAGTCATACTGAATATTTTCAGCTCCTGGTTTCTGGTTTTAGATAGACTATTCTGAGTTCACTAATTTGCTCCCACCACAGGAGCAATTACAGGATTTTATGTTCAAATAACGGTAAACGAACAATTAGAAATCAGGCTGAGACCACTGTGTAAATGGACCTTTCTAAATAGGGGTATGGTTTTTGTAGCTATTTAATACCATCCACAAATGTATCTGTCTACCTTTTGTGATGGTAATACTGTGTCCACATGCACAAAAGAAAAAATTGCATGCAAAATATCCCCTTTTTACCCATATCAACTTTTGCGATCTTAATCCACACACCCACATACTTCCAAATGGCCAGTCCATACTAGTTTGATTTCATCTATATTTCAGTTCATACTGCTGATCCTGGCATATCCACCACTCAGACTGTGTAAAACGTCCCAGGAATTTTAAAAGAAAAATTCAGAGTAGAACATTATGATAGCCATTCCCCTTTCCTGGTGACAGCTGATCAGAGTAATGCGAGAAATTCATGTTAGTTCACACGCACAAGGTACCTGCTGTGTTTATGAATTATTTTTTCCCCTCTATGAGGTACTTTCATTAGATTAAAGACAGTCATATGTATGAAGCACTGGCATTGTTGTTCAAAATCAGTCCTTTATTTCAATTTTCTCATCCTCTCTTCTCTATTGAAACCTCCTGCTCTTGATACTGGGCTCTGTTGACCTCCTCTTAAGGGGGTACTTCATTGCCTTTGCTGCGATGATAACCATGGAAGTAGAACATCCTATTACCCCATAAAGCTGTCCAGGGAACTGGAGTGGAAAATGCCCTGAACTGCCAATGGAAGAGACTCCACTCCTGAGAGTGGGTTGCTCTATGCTGGTATTCCCCTTGTCCTGATTTCCTTCCATTTTAAATGATCTCTAAAAAAGATTGAAGCAATATGTTTTTCTAACTAGAATGAGGGTCAAAGAGATAAAGCAAGCAAGCAAACGAACAAAAGGAGGGTAAGGAGTGATCCCGGGTTTCTAGGCATAGCTGGTAAGTTCATTTCCCTGGTATGCGACAGGCATGGCAATATTATTAAATGTTCCCCAGGCAACGTTGCTAGGCTCCAAATTCTGATTTTTTCCTTCCAGAAAACAAAACGTTTTCCTTTTTCAATCAACTATCCCCCCCACCAATATATAACAAAATACCCACAGCACATGGTATAAAAGCTGTTTAATTTCAGACAGTGACTGTCATTGCGTTTATGCTGTTGTGGTTTAAGGTCATACTAAAACAAGGGACAATCAACTTAAATATTGATCACAGAATACGGGAGTGTAATTGCACCAAAAATATTCTAATAAGATTTTACAGGTTCCATACATTATTTTGAAATAAATGTGCACAAAAGATGTCTTGAAAGATGTTACTGAATTGTAAGTGTCAGTCATGCAAGAAGTAGAGATTTAAAAGCAGTCTTTGTATTCACAGGTCCATGACACAGAGTCCCTATTTGGAATATGGTAAAAGAACATTCAAGGACAAAAACGTTGCTGGCCCTAAATTTCCCTTCACTTCATTCAATTATCTGGAAACCTATCCTTTTTTCCTTCTCATAATATATGACATCAAATTTCTGTGCAGTAAGTGAAACTTCCCTCCGTTGGGGAAAGACCTCCAGATTTCTCAGCCATGCAGTGGCAAATTTCAGTCAGGCCTGGCTTTTCCTCCATTGATCTAATGCATGGGTTTGCTGAAATTTGCCGTGCATTATGTGACGTACGTTATCCCACCCACTAAACAAAAAGGAAACCCATTCATTACACTCAAAACAGTCTCTGAAGGTGATTTCACATTCGTCTTCCCACACAGGAACTCATTCAGGCTTCTCCTCCAACAGGAGACAGAGTCCTTGCAGGGACTCTCTGAAGATCATGGTAGGGGAAAATAAACTCCGTAACAAGGGCTAGCCACCGCGTAGGTGTGGACTGAGGCTTGTCAACCAAATTACCTGATCTGGACTTCGCCCTCTTTACCAAGGGAGTGAAGCAGACTTGCCTGCTACTCCCTCTGTGATCAGCGTGAGAAACAAACAGCACATAAAATAGCAGTGAGGAGGTAGTCCAAGACAGAAAACTACCAGGGTTTAGCTACAACTTAGAGACACCCCAGTTCCACATTGCTTGTGGCAAGTACATTAAATTTTTCAAAATACTTTAGTTTCAAAATCTTAGTGTCCAAATGCCTTAATGCCTCACCACACAGGTTGGTTGCCATAATAAAGATGTCAGATATTCAGAGGTTTTTTTTTGACAAGGTCCACACAAGAACCTCAAGCTTATAGTATTATATTTACTATTTTACACTGTTATATTAGCTCCGTCTTGGAAACTGCACTGTAGGAAATGTCCATGAAATACTCAGATGTTCCCTTGAGGATGAACTGGACACCCACAGCGCAGTTAACTGTGAAAAGGCTCAGCTCTGGGAGAAACTGCTCATGTACCTGGTCTGCTGTGCTCCCTGGTACCACGTTACACGAAAAGCAGTGCAAGACCTTGTAATCCAAAATCAAACTTCTCAACAGAGAGCACAGAAACCCTCAGGAGTTTAGCTCTAAAACTCCCTCCTTGTTCTCCTAGCAGCACCTCTTGGTTTGTCAGATCAAGGTTTTGCCACTGCCTTTTTATCCTACTCCCAGAGCGCTGGAGTAGCAAAATACCGTTCTGCCTGGTGAAAACGATGGGCTTACACTGGGCCATTTCTGTCCCAGTCTCTTGATGTCCGTGTACTGGTGAGAGGAGCATAGCTCTTCTCCCATGCATGCAAAAAGTCACATTGGTACAGAGGAACAGGGGTAGCTAGTACAAAGGTATTGTGTTTATTTATTTTGCAGACATAAAATGTGCAACCCAGGATGGTCAGCTATATGTGCAAAATCTGTCAGATGGAGCAGGAACCTGGAGTTTAAAATGTGACCCATGCTCCACACCCAACTAAAAAATAAAATTTTAAAAATTGCCTTTGATAACGCTGTGTTGTACAGAGAAGTAAATGCCAAAGACTTATTCAAACCCAGTGAAGTTGATGAAAAGACTCACTGCCATTAACAGACTTTAAGCCAGGCCAAAGGATTTTCTAGAATATTTCACAAGTAACGAAGCTAAAAATGAGTAGCTGGAAAGGCTAAGGGCGACAGGGACGTTTTAAAATGTGGTAGTAGAAAACCAAACATGCAAGCAAGCAAACCGAGAAAGACAGTGACCATCTGCCACGTGGAGCGGGGATGCAGCCGTCGATCCACTTCTCGTACCGAAGCAGACCCGCGGTGGGTCCCAGGAAGATCTCAGGGCAGGATCCTGCGGGCGGGAAGAAGGCTGCCCTTCTCTTCCTCTGTCACCTCTCAGTGTGTCCTTCTTGCTTCAGCCTGGTGGTAGGGCTTCAGCCTGGAAGCCTTCATGTGCAAGCTTGAAAACAATGACAAGCATGTTACTTTAGCTTCCCTTAAAAAAAGGAGCTGATCAAGCCAAGGACACAGTAAAAAATAAGCACAAAAAGTAGAAAGAATTAGAGAAAAAGAAAAAAAAAAAAAAAGGAATGGATATGTTTCTTCGCCACCACATTCAGGAAAGCTCACCTCGTCCCTTGGCTGCTCACAAAGTTGCGCAAATAACAGAAAATGCCTGGTAGGTACCTCCCCGCCTGCTCGAGGGTGGAAATTCGGCATTTGGGGCACTGGTGGTGTGGGTGGAGGTGGAGGGGCCGGGTAGCCAGGGAGCAGCTGAGTGCTTCAGAGGGCCTGGCCCGGGCAGGCTGATCCTGTGAGGTGCTGAGCCACCTTGTCAAGGGCGTTGGGAACCTTGCAGGATCAGGCCCTTAACGTCTATACTTGATAAGCAGCTGTGGCAAAGAGGCTATACTAAGATATTCATCCAAAACCAGGGAAACAAAAATCACTATAATTATCGGTAGATGTGGAATTTTTTAGCATAAATGGGAAAACCCAGCATTTAATACGTAGTGCAAGGTTCATTTGCAGCCATATAACTGCTGTCAGCTAATGCCTGATAAACCCTGCCTAAATCGGAATTTTATTATATCTGTTTTATTATATATCTATATTTATTCCGAAAAAAGTTGGACAAACTTGTCCAAAAGACTAGGGGTCCATTTTATGTGCTTGGGTGTCCAAGCACCTGCCAGCTGTTTGTCCCTTGAATTGAGGACATCATGTTTTCAATTTCCTTCAATAAAGCTATGAATCTGGCAATTTGCTGGCCTGCTTCAGCTAAACAGAAAGGACAATTTGAGAAAGATCATAGTTCAGGCTCAGTCAGACGGAAACGATTGAAAACAGAGAGCTGGCCGCTATGTTTCCCCAATGCAGCTTGCTGTCGCAGTTTGACTGACAAACTGACTTTTTTGAGGTGCTCATGCCCATTTCAGTCAGAGTTTATTGAAGGTGATTTTGATCTTCTCCATGAGGCCACAGCAGCGGCCATGCCATCTGTCACCTTGATTGCATCGTGGATTCTCTGGAGAGAGTGCGATGGCTCCTGATCATTTACAGATTGTGCTGCTTTCGCCTCCATAAGGACCACATGCACAGAGCCAGATGGTGAACATACACGCTTATTATAAGTCTTTATCTCTGTGCAGGAAGGAGAGGCACCATTAGATCTCCCTCAGGAGCTCCGCTCCTCTCTACCATCATGCTGCTCTTCAGCAAATACAGTCTTCTTCAGCTGTCATCAACCTACCTCTGAAAATTAAAAAAATAAACAATAATTCCATCAGCGCAGGCACGAGACGTACAGACACCACCACAAAGCAGCCCCCCCCCCCCCGCCGCACACACATACACTCGGGCTCCCGCGACTGTCAGCGTTAGGTGGAAACAAGTTTGTTCGCGAAAAGACAGTTAATGTGCAATTAGGAGAGATTTCTTTGTGCAAATACGGCAATGCCATCCTGGTTGTTCTTGGCACATTTTGAATTCAGCCTGTTCTTTCTTTAAAGCAAAGCCTGAGCGCGCGACTGCTGTTTTTTCCAAAGGCAGCTTTGTGTTTGCGTCTGTGTTTCTCCTGTCGGAGAGCAGTGATGGGATGCTGGTTGCCACGGGTTGCATGGCTGAAATCCGGCTGCCGGGGCTGGGGGAAGAGGAACCGGCCACGGGGAGCTGCGCCGTGGCTGGGGCCGGCTGGGAGACGGAGCAGGGCGGCCGCCGGAGAGGCAACGGCAAAAGCCGAGCATATCGGTGGACCGCTGTAAACAGGTTCGTTGAGTCCTCTCGGCAAAGAGTGATCCTCCAGTCGCTCTTTGCCGAGAGAGAAGGGAGCCTCGGCAGCCTGCACGTAGCACAGACGCTCACCTCGACTCGATTAATACAAGTACGGCACGCATGACCCTGGGTACAGGCTGCCAGATTGCACAGTTTGAGCGTTTCTCTCCGAGAGTTCAGTTTTCTTTTTGCAGTTTCTGCATAACAAACACTTAATTGCTGGTAACATGGTTTTTCCTTGTTAGCGGCTATGTTCCCACTAAGCTGCAGTTCCTCCTTTAAGGAACTGTAATTATTAAATCTTAAAATCTTAGCAGAAGAACCATTGCAGACACACATTTCCGGGCTTTGCCAAGCACAGAGCATCCTTCAGAGTGAAAACCTGGCCTACTTCCAACTACAGTGTCTTTCCTGAAGCACATGGAGATTAATTTGTTTGTTTCTTTCTTAAAAGTGCTTCTTTTCTGAAGGCTGGATGTCAGGGAGATATGATACAGACACGACACCGACACTTTCCAAAATGCTGCGGGAACTTGTTAAGGTCACTATCCCAGAAATGGGAAAAAAAAAAACAAAACAGGAAAATGAAAAAAAAAAAGCATTAAGAAAAAAGAGAACTTTCTGGGGGTTTGTTAAGATGAGGGTGATGGATTAAGATAGCAACAGTTAAGTTGATTTTTCCTTGCTCTTTTTCTTTACATGTAAAACCAGGGCTCATATGTTGTCTATGATTTCTCTTTATTAATTGTTGGTGGAAATACCACAACTGTTAAGTAACTTCTACTACAGGAAAACCTCAGTTTCAATATCCTGAGATTCCACCCCACTTTTCCCGTTACTCAAATCATGTGGAAGAGAAACACGTTTCCTTAAAAATTACTACATTTCTCCACAGGTAAGACCATTATCAAATAGCATCTTCCAATTTTTTTCACAAAGCATTTAATATTTTACGGAGTCCTTCCCCATACTTTATGTTTCAGATCCTGGATGCTGTGGTATCAAAAGAAAAAAAAAAAAGAACTTCTCCCCACAAATTAAAAACAAGTTTTCAAATATGAAGTTAAATAAGGAAAACACACACATATATTTACTGTATAACAATATCACTAGCTTATAGGAGGACATTATGTTAATCATCTTATAGTTTTGTGTAGGCTACTAGCTGACGTTGGTGTTATATTTTCCGAGTTTGTGATTACATATAAGGTCTCTAAGTGGTATTACAAGTGCACTACACAGAAAAATCCTTGTGATAACCAGCAATTTTTTCTGCCCTCTTTTGTCATGGTCTGTCCATCGCTAGTATCCCTTCCCAAATCAGGCTAGCATGTGGCTATCATGTATCCCCTCTGTGGACAGAATCATATATTGTGTTCAAAATCTCTGATTAATCTGATTAAGCTAGTGAGTGACTAATCCTTTAATCTCCTTGAGAGTACTGTTATGTCTGCTGTGCATCAGATTTGTAACTAGTAATCAGTTAAGTAAATGGTAAAAGTTAAGCAAAAACTATTTTGGACCTACTTTAGCATCTGCTTTTGGTTAGTGACTTTTGTAGTGACAATGGTATGGAGAACATGAGTGAAAATAAGAAATTGCCTGTGGTGGCAATTCTGCTGCTGCAAGCCTATCAGTCGCCAAGGACCAACTTTCTGCTGCTCCCCTATTCTTCAGTGATTTAATTATAAATGAACAGGTAACTTCTCCTTTGCTTTGTTTCTTGCACTCTGGAAAGCAAATACAAAACATGCTTTCTGTGTATTTATAATTTAGAAAGGAAGTTCTGTTGCCAATTAATTTTTAACTGTTTACTTTACCTTTCCTTTTCATTAGTCAGAAATCATTGCACAACCTTTACCTGAGCAAACACAGACACATGTAAAAAGCTGCACTAAAAGAAAAAAAAAAACAAAACAAAAACTGTTTTACCTTAATAAAAGGAGACTGTGTGGAAGGAGATTTGGGGCAGGGGAAGGAAAATGTGCAATCTTTGTAGAAAAAAATATGTGTAGACCTATTGCTGGCAGATGTAAAAGCATCAAGTCAATATGGTAACAAGGATCAATATGCCCTCAGGCAAGATATGACTATGACAATGCTGAATGCATGTATAAATTTACCACTCCAACTAGCTGCCTAGGAGTAAAATAAATGCAAAGCAACCATGCAGAGAGGAGTAAATCTTGAACCTGGTATCCAGCTTGGAGAGGAGGCCAGGACACCAGGAGACGATCGGAGGGGCCGGTGCGAATACCTCCAGAGGAGCTGGCCCGTAGCTGTTACCCACGCGGCCTCGGGTCCTTGGTCCCCATGATAGTACCCATGGGGGATGCACAAGCTATGTTCAGCCTGAATTTCATGGGGGCTGCCCATCCCCAAAGTGGCTTTTCCTGGTATTTTGTATTTGCCAGTGGTTTTGTCCAGACCATCCTTTCCTCCCAGACCAGCCACCTGAGCGAAGAGCGGGGATGCTCCTGCATCACGGAGGCAGCAGAATGTTTCCTGAATGTTTCCTGGCTCTTTTCAGGCATTTTCTCGGGGAGGGGGTGGGGGTGGGTGGGCCAGCACTGATGGGCAACTGAGGACTGGCAGAGTAAAACCTGAGGTGAAATGACCATATTTACTCACTTTGTAGGGGATATCAGCTGGGCCTGTCCAAAACTCAAAAGGTTGCAGAAACACTAAATTTCTGTAAACCCATCTATATAGCAACTTTTCAAGGAAACCTTGGATAAAGAACAGCCATTAATTATAGTCACACACACAAACAAAACATTGTAGCACTAGAGGTCTTGTATGCTTTTTTTTTTTTTAAGAATATCTTTAAGTGTGTTTATTTTACCTCGACAAAAAAGAGAGGGAGTCAGGCAGACAAGAGAAATATCTAAGTAACAAGGAATACAAGCACAATAGATTTTAGGCCAGATTCCTCTTTGGATGCACAAGCTGGTCTCCCACAGATTTCTATGACAGCCACATTGACAGCAGTGGGAATCAGGCGTACTCATCCAAGGGCATAATTTGGCCCATAATGTATGAGGTTTGTCCAGCTTGTGAAAGCAGCAAGCAGTGTATTACAAACACTGCCTCTGTGCAGCTTACTGGGGGTTTAAATCCTCAGTGGCATTTTCTGTGCCTCTAAAATGCATTTGACAAAAATAGCAGAGGCTGCTGGAATCAATACCTGTTGAAAGAACAGACCTGCTAAAAGAATTAAAATTTGTTGCAACAAGGTTATCCATTTAACAGGTTTCTACTTGAATAACCAAACAATCCTCATTTTATAGCCTAGCTAAAGCCACGGTGCATCCACTGGAGAAAGTCTGATATTTTCCATCTCTGCTTCTTAAGCCTGTCTTTGCAAATGTTTTCTACCCCTGCTTGCAGCAATTTCTTTTCACCCGGACAATGGTAATGGCTTATGTAATTATGACTTTGTACATGAGCTGAGCTCCCTGTGGATGTTTAGACTCTTATTATCTTTAACCTCATCCACCTCTGTCAGTGAACTCTCACCTCGGTGGCTTGGCAGGGGGATCAGCTGTGGTGGCTGAGAGGAGAGCAGGGTGGTTACTGACAGGCAGTTCGTTAACCCTTATGGGGTATGACGGTCAAGGAAGGGAAGGAAGGCAGAGGTCCTTTTCTCTCCGCTTCTGCCCAGGTTACTGGAATCACTAGAAGCTGTTTGCAGCCACCTCTGAGAAGGCAGTCCACTCATGTGGGCTTAGAGGTCAAGCTCACCAGGCTGTGGTTTTTCTTTGCTAAGAGATCTTGTGTACTGCTTGGGAGATTTTGACAAGCTCTTTTTTTTTTTTTTAAAGTTTACTATTCTTTTTTTATTGTTATTATTTTGCAGCTCCTGTAAAATTAATTCTCACTCTCTTCCTTGCCCAGATGCACTGGACAAGAGATTCAAGGACCTCTTGCTAGTGTAAACTGCTTACCCCAGGATGCTATTTGCCTTCTGCTTCTCCTCCTTCTTTCCCTCACATACCCGTTCAACCCATACCATTAAGTGTAGTGGTAGAAGAAAATGATGTCCCCATAGGGCAGAGGTAAAGCTTCCTGCTGTCTAAAAATACGGTTTGGGAAACTGATGAACTCAGCACAGCCTGGTCCGTGCAACAGCCAGAGAAAAGGGCTGTCACTAGGAGGGACTGACCTTCTGGTCTGAGCTGGCTGAATGGAAAAGTCAATGAGAAAAGTAGGTCTGGGTCTATGTAAAACATTGTGTAAAGCTATTAAATGAAACCCCATGGAAAATTTTTCAAACCCTGCTGAAGCTTTTTGCTTGGCAGCTATATGTTTAATTTATTCTGAGGTTCGTCAGTCCTTTTAAAATATTTTTTTCCCTTCTTACAGCTAGGTCACTCATTATACGAAAAATAAAAGTCAAAGCAGAAATGTTACCATGACAGATTTCGGAAATCTCCTAATCCCTCGCCTCTTCCAAACAACCAAAAAGGAGTCACCAAATTCCGCCCAGCACCACGAATCATTTCAGTCCACCTGAAACAACCTTCTTTGCTCGTTCACTCTCCGCAGAGAAGTGCCTGGCTCGGCCGTGAGCCCAGGGGAAGGTGGAGGGGACCCTGCCAGGGCGCTTCCCTGGACACCAGCAGCACCTGGACCTCGCTGCTGGAGCCCGCTCTCCTGTTGCTCTCTCACAACCATGCCCCAAAACAACTGAATAGTGCCTGTGCCTGCTCCCCAGGATGGGCAAGCTCTTGGTTCGTTCCTTTTTGTTTTCCTCCCCCAGGGAGGTGACTCCTGCCCACGGTGGGTGGCCCCTCCCCAGCATCAGCACATACCTGGGGGTACGGCCAACAGCCTGCAGTCTTGGCAGTACCTTGAGAGGAGAGAAAGGAAAAGGGCAAGGAAAAACAATGACAAGGGTCTCATTACTGGATATGAGTGAACTTACTATTACTTGCCTCAGAAATTGAAGAACCACAGGAGGTGTGATAAACCATCTGTAAAATTTTTGAGAATTAATTTGAGATCTCGGCCCAATTTCTTCTGGCCGTATTAAATGCTGAGCTAAGTGGAGGTTTTCTTGCCCAGGAAAAAGCACCAAGACTGAAACATGGGAGCTTAGTTAACAGCAACCCAGACTGCTAAGATCCAGCCTGTGTGCTGAGACCATTTCTGGTCCCCTTGAACTGCCAGCATTTTTCAGTCACAACGTATTTGCTAGTGGGTTTCAACCCTCATCAACAATTCTGTATTAGTGTGTCAGTTCTAACACTCATCCTGAAATCGACACTGAATGCTGATTTCTAGCATTCAACATAAGTTACACGCATGGTATGTTAAGTGACCATTGAACCAAAACTCGCAGTGATTTAAGGGCCGGGATTTCACCAAGGTGTGCCCTCATTCAGATGAGCAAACAAGATCCCAAGTCAATAAAGAACTTACTGTTTTTTTCCTTCGGACATTACTGAGCTTTGGATTTTTTGTATGTCGCCAGAAAATGAAATCAACAAAAGCAGTACAGCCTGCATCGTGTTTTCACACTGTTAAGGATATCGATGACCTCTCTGTATGAGAACCACGTTAATACATTTTTTGGTAGTCTAAATGTCTCCTTTTTTGTCCAAAGCAAAACCAAGTCAACTACAGCAACAGCAAGAATGAAGTAAATTAAATGAAACTGTAATGACAATATTGACCTGTTTGAGTACTATTAGAGTAAAACCTCCTAGATCAATTAAAAAAACACACTGCAGTGCCCCATACAAAATAAGGAAATCAGATTATGCCTCGCTCCCTTAATCTAGCATCCAATCCACTTTAATTTTTTCACTATGAAATTTTTCACTATTTTTCTTCTCTGTCTACCTCTATGCAATTCCAACACTGCACCGTGCTGGATTCCTCTTGTCCTCTTATTCAAGAATGAAGTATGCATACCAATTTTACATGGATATGTAGAGATGGCTTGACAAACTGTTTTGGGATGAACGCAGATGCAAAGTGTATATCACTGTTCTTTATGGTGGAATTAATAGTCTTGTCTTTAGATTTGCTTTATGCATCCCAGTCTCAGGTGAGATTAAATGCCCGTCACTGGTGCAGCAAAGCTGGTTCTTTTTCCTATGACAGAACTAGTTTAATTGCCAGAAAAGTCTGTGGTTGCATTTCTCAGAGCTTCTCACCCCAGCAGGATCTTCCTTCTGAAGCACTCATCATTTCCACCTGCATTTTCTTTTCAAAGTTAGCAACTGTCATTCTTCTGTACATTCTTCTGTACATTCTTCTGTACATTCTTCTGTTGGGTACAAGAGCACTGAGGGGTGAGCAAAAATTGCAATAGCTAGTGCTGGTACATGGTGTCCATATGGACAGTATAACTTAACATTAAGGCTGTTCTTTGCTGAGTTTGATCCTGGCCCCATGAGTCAAACTCTAGCTGTCAGGGGACTTGTTGTAAGTAATGGTCATTTGTGTTTCATAATTATCTTGAATAAACACAATTAGTTCCACATTCTGCTGTTTTCTTCCTAAGGCATCTGTAAACATTCTGTACTATTCTAGCAAATGGCTTTTGGCAATCATTAAAAAAAAACCCAAAGCAAAATGGTTCTCAGTGGATCCTTTTAATTTATTCTAAGGAGCATGCCCAGAGGAGTAATGAGACCTAGTAGACAGTAATGGCAAAGGGTTATTATCTTTCACTTAGTTAACTATCGTAACCCACTTTGAAGTACCTCAAATCACAGTCCTCATGTGGTTAAATTAGAACATAGGCTTAAGAGTTTTCACTTCAGGATTTCTCCCATAAGCCAACCCAATGTATTTGGTATAGAAATAATGTAGGCATCCTACTTCCACTCTCCCATTAAAAAGGATATCCAACAAAGCTAGCCGAAAGTGTTACTGAAACAAAAAAGGAGTGTAGAAATTTTTGACAGCAGCAGGTATGCAAAAATCTGTTCTTTTCTCGAGGCTGCTGATCCTTTGTAGCCTTTGGGCACTGGTCAATGTACTCGTCTTCTCTGTGCCCCATTTATTCTGCCTGTGACACAGGGACAGATAGCATTTGCCCGCTTTTGTAATTCTCTTTAGATTGAAAGCACTACAAATTCATAGTAATACCATCCACTATATAATACTGGCACCAGGTTTGCATACAGTTAAGATAATAGAATAATACTTCCTCAAGATAATGGACTCTTTTTTTTTTAGATTGTACATTAGGAAAACAGAAAATCAGTAGTCCCAGCCCATTAAAAATAAAAAAAAACTTGCAAAAAAGCTTACTGAATGAGGAGGAAGAAGCACTGCAGTCCTTGTTCTAGTAAACAGGCAGTTAAAACCGGGAGGAAAGTGTCAATTGATAAAATTAGCTAAAAAAGTTACTCTGAGTTTTTGCCCTACATTTGGACTATCAAAACTGAGGCAAACTTTTCAAAGCAAATTGCTGAGGATTGCCAAGTTAACAAGCTGTTCTGTGCTGCAAGGGACATATTTATGGACATACTTTCAACAAGACGTACCTAGTGCTACCAAGCTGTGCTGTACTAAAGAGCAGTAAGTATCAGATAAACTGATTTTTTTTAATAAAGGATTTCACACATGAGAGTGATTAAACACAGCTCAAATATTCAGAAGTGTACAAACTAGCTCTCCCCCTCAAACCCACTCCTCTTTTCTGCTACAATAGTGTCTAAACAAAGTAAGAAAAGCCAGGAAATTCAAAGATAAGAAGGTTACTATACGGAGTTTTATAATCCATGCAGTCGTGAAGAAGACACTGTGAAGTTAATTATGGATGAGTACTAGGGCTTCTGTAGTAATTCTTACTTTAGTGGGGTTGTGTGTAGCATCTTTAATGACATTTCAGAGTATGCTTTTTGAATCTATCAGTTTCTTGTTCCTTAAGGGCTGTGTTTTTAAAATGTTTCACAACCTTTTCTCAAGAAAAACACTCTAAAAACTAATTCTAGCCAACAAGACAACAAAACAAAGACAGTAAGCAAAAATACCCAGGCAAAGGGCTTACTTCTGGTCACTTTTTATAAGGAGAAGGGATTTTCATAACTATTCTCCTCAAAAATCAACCTTAACCCCTTGTTAAAACCACCTTAACCTTAACCATGATGTATGGTGTTTGAATAGGCAAGGATTCATGTCTGTGAACTTGTTTCAAAGCAGCCGGGCATTTGGGGTCTACTTATACATCTAGAAATGCTGTGAGCTTATGTGGTATGTGTCAGATAACGATCTTTTTCCTAGGACATACTTCTGTCTTAGAAGAGACCTATTTTCTGGTGTGGTGCTTCCCTGAGAGTCTTGCAATATCCTCCACTGAAGTGCAAGAGCTCAAGATGAAGCTTATTCCAACCAGAACCAGAATGTCACTCACCGGGAGGTAACGCCAAGATTTTAAAAATGTTACGAGTAATTTCATTTTTTCCTGTAGCCCCTTTCTTTCACGTAACCTTAACTGTGTTTCTGAGTAGCTGCCAATGTCATTTGTACATTGGAAGTGTCATGTAGAACATATACATACATCTTCGCTTGTTCTGTTTATCAGATGAAGTAATTCTGTTCAGGACACCTTTTAATGCTTCTGAAAGAAATATACACGTTAAAATTTTCTGGTTTTGAACAAATAGGAGGTTTAGTTTTCATTATTTTAAACCACAAAGCTCCTAATGGCTTGAATAGGGGAAAAAATTTTTTTGAATTACAGGAGCACAAATAACAGAATTTAATCTATGTAAGTAATCTACATGCAGCACAAAACCCAGAACACTGCAGACTATTTTCTCACTTTCCTTCTGGACTCCAACTGTTCTCAAAAAATGATTTAATATTTACGTTTAAGAATAACCTTAACCTTAGGGGCTTTCAGGGAGATATGTTGATTTACCTCTATCAAACATAACAATACCCCTTACTGAAATGTCTGAAAATACATTAATTCCAGTGCCTGTAAGTCAGATTTCTTCTTTTTAAGTGCAAACTTGAGTATGGGAGGATTTTTTCCTCCTAGTTTTGGTAAGAGATATTTAAGCAGAAAGAGCAGCTTGTTTCCTTGACAGCAAAGAACCAACTGTTTTGGTTTTCTTTGTTCCATGTCTGTTCAACATACTGTATCCATAGAAATAGCTGCTGTCCCAGAAGTTCAAGCATTTTGTATTATATATACCCAAAGACTGGGTTAATGCTACCTTAACTTTGCAGAGTTTCTATCATAAAATTTCACAAAGGGGAAAAAAAAAGAAAGTAAAGGTTCCCAAGGCAACGCTGTACATTCTGTGTGTTTTCTGAATTATATTTATCATTTCAAAAATATCAATATTAAGCTGCACATTTAAGAAATAAAGACAAATGTAATGCGTTTCTTGTAAGCCACGTTACTGACTGGCTGTTACAATGGAAACTGCTGCTTTTGCTTTTTCCGTTTTTGTGTCTTATAATGTGACGAACCGCTTGTTTGTGCCGAGTGTGCTAGTTTGCGGCAGACCTAATGCTTCTCCGAATATTTCCTCACATTTCAGAAGTGACGTAATGTAAAAACTGGTAGTGTAGGTTTTATATTTGAGGGCCAGGGTCTCCCTTCTAAGACAAAAAAGCAGCTGATGAGCAGTACCTGCAAGCAGTCCCCTGTCTCGCCTCCCTCCTTCTCAGTCTCATGCACCACCCAACTCTACCTGCGCACAAGACACACAAAGTAAACTGCAGCTTTTTGCAGTCTGTGAGATGAGGGGACAAATATTTTGAGGATGAAGATTGGAAAGGTCTCAGCCAAGACAAGCGTGAGAGCCTTGGGCTCCATGTTCTCCTCTAACATGGCGTTTTACAAAGAGGTTTCCCACCACGTGAAAAGTTCTGAGGGGAAGGGTGACTCCCAGAGAGCTACGGAAGAGTGAGAAGGAATATGACAACGAGGTTATACCTGAAACAGATTTGTACCTTTCACTCCAATATCTTTTTTCCTGTGGTTGTTTACAAAACACTGGGTGTGCACAAGGAAACCGCAAAAGCAGTTCCTACCCTCCTGAAGAACAAACCACCCTTCAGGTTTCAGGGTTTAGAGAGTCCCCTGCCACGAGCACCCAGGGTGCTCGGTGGTGCCTGGCGGACGGAAAGGGACTTAATTAAATCACAAACCCCGCCATTCCAGGACGAGGGCTAATTGCTGTTTGACTCGGGACAGACTTAGTTTTCATTTTTCTCCGCGAGACAAGCCATCTCCCAGCACCGCGCTTCCCGGCTGAGCGCGGCTCTCTGGCAGCCCTCGGGCGTTGAAAGCCAGGAGGGGGGATCTGCGGTGGGGCCGGCTGTGCCGTGGGAAGTGTGAACCCCCGTGCACGCCTGGCCTTCCTGGGCCCTGGAATATTGATGAGCTGCGAAAAAAAGCAGCGAGGCTTGTTCCTGTGATTTGCTGTGCCTGCTAGCTCTGTCTCTCTGTATATATGTATACATGTGTGCATGTGTGCTAGTGTGGGTGTAAGTACATATTCTCGAAATATAAATAAATATAAATAAGCATGCACGCACATTTCTGCACAAATATTTATACAGATTAAAAAAAACCAGGAAGGGAAACAATGATGAAGTAGCAGCGGTATTGCTCAAAGGACTCACTGTGCATGGGGGAAAACGTATTGGCAATGGATTTTTTTTCCCGAACGTCAGCTCAGCAACTTCACAAAACCTGATTTCCAACATGGCCTTCATACAATTGCTTTTATCACTTTCTCTCATTGTGTCCTTATGTACAAGGGTAAAGACTATTCTACTGCATCCAAGTACAGTGTGCTAAAGGGAGGGTGAGCAGTGGGGAGCCGTGCCTGTGCCACTGTCCTTTGCCTGTTCCTGATTCCATGGCCTGAGGCAATGGTTTGCATTTTTAGGACAACAGCCGGCTATCTGCAAGCAGGAGACCACTCGTCAGGCTTCATTACTGCACACAAAATGACACTAGTGAGCCTGTGGTCACAACTGTGCTTATGGTGCGCTGAAAAGCCATTACATCTCATTGCAACAAAAAACTGCATGGATGTACAGGCTGACCAGCCCCATAAATTGCCAGAAACCTGACAGGTCAGCTTATTTATGCAATGTAGTACCTGCAGTACAATTTCTGGATAGAAGCTATAGTAAGGGAGTAGGAACTAAGGAATCTTTTCATCAAAGTTGTTATATTTCAATAGGCGATGCTCCTGTTTTCTTTATTGAGTACTGAGAAAATAAAGAATTTAATTCTGCTGCATGCTTGCAGCATTAGGCATGGTCAGCTGAAGTGTCTTTCCCCTCTCCACATTAACAACCCTAAAAGCATAGTTAAAATCTAATGACCAACATTAATGGATTTTCATGTTTAATAATGTTATTTTTCGTTGTCTAAATTTTTGGTATTATACAAATCACAATGACATATCTGATATATAGCATTTTTGCTTAAGCGTAAGTGAAACAGGCATTATTATTTAAGTCAGATAATGACTATATTTATTAATCTTGCATGTAAAGGGTAAAACTCAAACAGACAAAGAAAATGCAGCCATTAAGATTCTGGAACATTCCCTTCTGAAGGAAATTCATATCATAATGTGGCTAGCATTTACTTATTTTACGTACAATTGGCACTCATTGGCAAGTGCTATGAACAAAAGAACTGTGGGCCAGATTCCGACCCTGTGTGGATGAATATGTATACATATAAGGGGAGAGAGGGAACAGTTTTATCCTGAGGAAGCAAGATAGGTAGAAAGAGAAGTGGTCTTTTCTGAGGTCAGATGCTATAGCTGGGAAAAGCAGAGAGGCTTCCAGGCCCACGGTGGCTTTCTCAAGTAATCCTGCTTCCCTAGCACCATTTGGTGATTATAGCTATAACAGTGTTAAATAACTTGAGGTCACTGACGGGCTTGTGTCAGTGCATGCATGTCATAACTAAGATCAGCATCAGGATGTTTCTTTATTGATAAAACTGTTGCTGTACCCATCAAATATTGACACACATTTCCCTTTCCTGAAAAAATGTTCCTCTTCATCTTCTAGGCTAAAAATGCTCACAAACATACACTTAATGTTAGGTTATTGTGATGGGAAGACATTCATTATTGTTGGCACAAGTCCTGTTTCTTCCAAGTCGGGGGTTAACTATGGGTCTTGCATCCACCTTAGTGGGCAGCAGAGCTCCATAAAGCACATATTTCTATTGCAATAATACCTGGCTTTCCAGCTTAGCTCTTCAATTTCTTCCAATGTAAAGGACACTGGATATGTTAAAATGTGGGAGAGGGGAGTTCTCTGCAGAAAATACTTCAGGGGACTCAGCCATGTGGATTGAACTTTACCTCGAAGCTGCATTAAACTTTTCCAAGGCCTCTGGGGTTCAAAAAATGTAGGATGCTGTCACATTGATTAAATATCTGGGTCTTGACAGAAGGTCCATCACCTGTAACTTTGAAGGCCACAGATACGATGATGGAAGTATAACAGCAGCCCACAGACCTGTGAATGGCAATGCATTACTTTAAAAAGATTGATATATTGTCACAGTAACACCTACCAGTAAGAAGAACTAATCTGCCAGAGGTTTTTCAGCATTCAGTTATCGAGTTGCTCCTATAGTGACTCTTGCTACTGATACTGAATTATGTGGCTATAGGCATCTTGTAATGTGTTTCTTCCCAGCACATACAGAGCAATGTATAGGTAATTGTTTTCAGCAGTTCACACTGGTGTCAATAAGTGGAAAGTTTATTGAAAACTACAGGGTTGCTATGGTTGCACCCAAAATTAGGGACCGAGACTCCATGAACTGGGTGCTAAGGAAGGCCTTATAATTAATTCCAGTGTCACCTTCTTCTTGATTGCTTAAGCATGACCTCTTATAAATAAGTATCTTATTCTCTAGAAATAAAGCTGGGGTGTAGCACAGTCCAATAGATAGAAAAACTGGACTGACCATTTGAGAGCTACAATTCTATGACCTGTACTGGCCTGGGCTCACCTACTGACTTCAGGAAGGTGGGGAGTTTTGAGGGTTTTTTCCCATTTACAAAAGGAAACTCATTTTGTAGCTGACTTTACCCAGGAAAGTTGCTGGAAGTTGAATTGTTTCCGAAGAATGACACTACGAAAGTCTCTTGGCATGATCAGGTGGGCACATGTGCTCATGGTGAAAAAGGTTTTCACCAGTGAGCTGAAGATCCCCGCCCCTTGGTTGAGACGGAGTAACAGAACAGGCACCTCCATGGTATCTCGTTTTCAGCAGAGATGTGAGCTGACTCATTTTCCTTATGTCGTGCCTGATAAGCACAAGTACAGTCCATTTTGATATCACCACTGGCATGGGGGCAGAATTAACCCCTGGGCAGAAACAGCTTTACATGCAAGGCTAACAGGAGATAGGGGCTTGCCTGGTCACAGCATCAGAGTGCTTTATAGTCTAATTACTATTTTAATTAATTCCAGACGACTCGGTGAAAAGTATCTAAGAAAAACTACAGGTATACAGACTGTAGTCTACTAACCTCATCAGTTCTGAAGAGGAAACCTGCACATTTATCCACTGTATGTTTAATAACATCTGAGATAGCTGCTGGGCAGTAGGGTAACACCAAATCAGTAGGCAAAAAGAATATCAGCAACTGGTCTTTTGTTGTCATCCACCTGGAGCACCTCCTGGAGCACAAGATCCTGAATTTCAAAGGTAGGGACAAGAGTAACAAATACTTACCACTTGTATAGTGCTGCAGATTACATGTTAAAGATGCTGCCTGTATCTTACTTGAAAAGTGACCACAACATCCCAGTACAGGAAGTGGCTTTCAAAGAGACGAGGAAAACTGAAGTAGATAGCAAGTAATGTGTATTTGCATGCAATAAAAGTGATATTCCCTGGGCCTGCTGAATGCCTTTCCCAAGCATCTTCCAAAGAACCTGGTGCTCTGAAGCCAACTCAACTGCATGCAAGACCAGTGGTGACTGACAAGACTCCGTGCATAGCTTAGCACCATCACAGTTACACTACCTTCTGCCATCTGTCCTATTTTCCTCACTTTGTTGTAGGACGTATGTCTGGATATACTTTTATACTCTTACGGCAAGGTTAAGTTGACCTATTCAATGCCCCAGTGGTCAAGCGCACATGCACAAAGAGACATGATAACTTGCCTTTTGTGTTTCTAAAGTTGCTGAGCTACTGGGCCTCTGGAGCGACTACAGTAAGGCCAGCAGCTAAACTCCTTGTCTGCGCAATGGGGTGAGCATCGACAGGCTAAGCAATGCAAATGGGGAAATGTCCTGGTTTTGGCTGGGATAGAGTTACCTTTCTTGTAGCTGGTATAGTGTTATATTTGGATTTAGTATAAGAATAATGTTGATAACACGGTGATGTTTTCAGTTGTTGCTAAGTAGTGTTTATACTAAGTCATGCCCATCCAGCAAGAAGGCTGGAGAGCCACAAGAAAGTTGGGAAGGGAAACAGCCAGGACAGCTGACCCAAACTGGCCAAAGGGGTATTCCATACCATGTGATGTCATGCCCAGTACATAAACCGGGGGGAGTTGGCTGCAGGGAGTGGGTCGCTGCTTGGGAACTAACTGGGCATTGTTTGGCAAATGGTGAGCAATTGCATTGTGCATTACTTGTTTTGTATATTCCAATCCTTTTATTAGTATTATTGTCATTTTGTCATTATTACTGTTATTGTTATTATTATCATCATCATCATCATTATCATTATCATTCTCTTCCTTTCTGTCCTATTAAACTCTCTTTATCTCAACCCATGAGTTTTACTTTTTTTCTGATTCTCTCCCCCATCCCACTGGGTAGGGGGGAAGTGAGTGAGTGGCTGCGTGGGGCTGAGTTGCTGGCTGGGGTTAAACCACAACAGGAAAAAAAGCAGATTTGCAGAGTCTTGTGTGTGGTTTTTAGAGGTAATTAGTACAGGTATCACATACAGGGCTCAGTCAGACAGTCTCTCAGTTCATCTACTGAATTATACCACCTCACATCAAGCCCCAGTCTCTCAAAAGCAAGCTACTATACTCTAGTGCAGCTCATTTTACAGCAGAGGAAAAATGGTCAAAGTCCTTTCACTTCCCTTTCACTCTATAAACAAAGCACATCAGTTATGCTGTGTGATGGGAAGGTCGTGCGACCTTCAGTTGGATTCAGGATGTTTTCCCCATCAGAAATGCTGGGTCACTAGAGCTGCCCTTCTCCCTAACTCCACTTAGTGTAGTTATTCCCCTTCTAGAGCAGACATTCCTCAAGGCACCACATGCTACAAGTCATAGAATCATAGAATCATAGAATGGTTTGGGTTGGAAGGGACCTTAAAGATCATTTAGTTCCAACCCTCCTGCCATGGGCAGGGACACCTTTCACTAGACCAGGTTGCTCAAAGCCTCATCCAACCTGGCCTTGAACACTTCCAG
>JAVKLA010000027.1:15653157-15806329 GCA_034782735.1 Sagittarius serpentarius
CATAGTTTCCAGGAGGATCTGCTCCATGATCTTGCCAGGCACAGAGGTGAGACTGACTGGCCTGTAGTTCCCCAGGTCTTCTTTTTTTCCCTTTTTAAAAATGGGGGTTACGTTTCCCCTTTTCCAGTCAGTGGGAACTTCCTAGGACTGCCATGACTTCTCATATATGGTGAATAGTGGCTTAACCATTTCATCCACCAGTTCCCTCAGGACCCACAGATGCATCTCATCAGGTCCCATGGACTTGTGCAGCTTCAGGTTCCTTAGATGGCCCCCAATGAAGCTGACTTACTGGCTACAGTGGCTGCTATTCCTTTGTGCTGCTCTTCAGGTGCTCTCCTGCTGACCTATGATCCCTCTCCAGGCTCTGGGCTTCTATTGCTGGCACGGGCATCAAACTGGTAGGAGTGGGATGGAATGAGGTTCCCCTCCCCCAGTAACTTTTGTTTTAATGGAAGCTGAAATCTGAACTCTCAAAGAATATTTATAATGTAAGAATACTCAATATTGCAGTACTGAGATTGGGATGAATGATTCAAAATACTTCTCAAATTTCTTGATAACATAATAATAATCAGAAAAAAACAGTTCCCTATATATACTCTAGTGCGATAACACTAATAAGTAATGTCACACTTGGGCAATAATGGCAAACCAATATTCTCTGTGTTAACTAAAGCAAATTCCAATTCACAGTGTACAGATACTGGGGAAGAGGGGAGTTACCTCTTTAACACCATCTGTGCATCTAGAAGGTTGCATGTATTCTGTTCTTCAAATAAACCACAAAATCTTCCTCCAAATACATTTTCAGTGTTACTAAAGGGAAGTTTGCCCTGCAGCAGTGGGTGGTAAATGCTTATTTATGACTGTAAGCTAAAGGTACTATCCTCTTCAGAGCATGAGACCTTCACAGTTAAAACAAGCTGATTAAGGTTAATGAGTCAATTAATTTTGCACCTGGTATCATGACTAGTGGGTAACATTCTTAACATTCTACACTTTTTGTCCTAGGAAAGTATATAACAACTCAAGACCACAGTTATTTGGGTTAGAAAAAGATATGGTCATCCCTGCATTTCTCAAACCTTGAAAGACATCAAAGACAATGAACTATTTAGACAGTTGTTTTCTCACCAGTGTTACAGAATTTTTTTTTCCCAAAGTATCACCGAGACTTAGGGGGCATGTGTGTAATCTCTGAAGTACTTACTGAACTGATAAAGTCATGTTCATGATTTGTCCATGGTTGACACCACATGTGTGCAATGAAGATTTTCATTGTATTAGTACCAATGCAATTCACCCAGTCCTCAACCTACATTTGCCAGTATAACTACGGTTTAAAAATATCAATACCAAAAGATTACATTCTACAAGACTAACTGAATCAATACAGCAGTTTTAATTTGATTCTTATTGAATAAAGATTCAATTTCATGTGTAGGGAAAGCCTTAAGTTCTTGCTTCAGTCACTTATTAACTAAAGTCACCGTATTTGATGGATATTCATGAATGAACTTACAGCCCTTTGGCAAAGAATAAGATTAATTTGTACATGCCTCTTGTATTCAAAAGCATCATTTATTTGCAACTCTAATTTCAACACACAACCAAAAAACATGACCTAAGCAGGTATTTTATCTAAAGCATGATTCCAACCTGCTGAAGGACATCATGCAAATGACATGAGGAGGTTTCATGTTCAGTCCTAAACGGAATTCTAGTCAAACATGCCTAATCTCATTGCCAGTAACATACATTAAATCTGAGCTCTCATATTTAAGCTTCGCTTTCACTGTCTCATCCATTATAGGCAGTTGCCTCTTGTCTGCAAGTTATTTTAAAAGGGTATAAAACCAGTAAGGCTTTAGATTCATATTTAAAAGATGACCTTGATATAACAAGATACAACTTTTATATTTCATCCTATGTTTGGTCAAACTGTACATCAGCCTTCAGGACAGGCTAGTTCTCCCCATGAATGCTGCTTACATACCAAGAGATTTGACAAACAGAAATATTCATCAATCAACAAAAAATTAATTCATTAAGAAGTGTCTTTTTTTTACCCCAAAAGTCTGATATGGAGGTTCTCTGATTTCTTTGCCTTGAACTCTCCTTCTACATTTATAGTGCATTTCCCTCTTTTCACAGTTAGATTTACATCACACAATGTACAGTATAGGAGCTCTTTGTTCCTTTTCAAAAGAAAGATGGAGGGGGAAGAAAAGGGAACCCCACAACTCAAAGCCAGTATACTTCCTGGAAAGCCCCCAGATTCTTCAGTTATCCGATTGATTACACATATCAGTTTTTCCATTCTAGTTGCATTATAAGTTATTTGCAACACCAAGTTCATAGCCACTGAGACTGAGATGGAGCTGAGACGTCCCTATTCCAAGCCACAGGACCAGGCTGAGTTCTGCAGCTAAAGACAGCATAGAGATAAGGGAAAAACTGAAGTATCATATTCCACATTTGAACTCCTGACCGAGAGGCTTTCCTCAACTCTGACGGTTATGAAAACAGATTTAAAATAAAAACCTCACAGATACTGCATTTTCATCCAAACATAATGTAGTTCAAGTTCAATGACTCAGTTCGGCTGTGAAGACATGCAGTAGAGGAAAGCAATGAAGACTAACTGTTGTTCGTAACCTGAGTGCTTAGTACATAGGGAGCAGCTGTAAGGATCTGTACTCAGCATATTTTCCTGTTTCTTTTCTTGACAGTGAACAGTGTCTTAATTTATGCTAAAACAATCTGGCTGGAACCATTCATTCATCTTACTTCTCAGGCCCATAAATATCCACTCCTCCTCCGGATTTGATATTCTGCTTTTTGTTTTCTTTCCTGCCTGCGCATGAGGTAGAAACAAAGACTTTGCATAGTAAGCAGCAAGGGATTTCTGCAGGAAAGTTATCATTAAATGTCTTCATGTGCTCCTGCTCAAATGTGAACACATTGGTGTGTCTTTCCACAAATCTTTCTACCTTTTCTAATGTTTAATAGCCTACTCTTGAAGCAGAGGTACTCTACGTAGTGGAAGCCAAAAAGTACATTAGTGAATTCATCTAAGAGAAGTGTGCTGTTAAATAATAATATGTAGACTAATTAATATAAATGCAATGGTGAGAACATGCTGACATTGTTGAAGTTAATGATCCAGCTGCACTATCTTTTCCATCACTGTAATATCGAGAAAAACAAAGAACTTGGCTTTCTGCATCTTGGAACAACATTTTTCACTAGGCATCTTGCAGAGATGGTTAAACAGTCTTTCTATACTTTACTAAAGACCACCGTGTGATTTCATCATGGAATTTGGGACAACAGTTTCGCTTTACCCACAGCCTCGAGCAGAATGTGACACGAAGGTTGTGCTATGCCAGGAAGTTTCCAAAGCCTTGTGATTCAATGACACAGCTCCCAGAGTCCCAGTTGTCAGTCCCAGTTTTCCTATTGCTCACTTCTTTCTCTTTTGGCATGGCTGACCTGCACTGCTGGTTCTAATAAGTTTTAAAATCCTATCTGATGAGTCAGGGGTAGTAGCTACCTCATTGAGATGGTGAAGCCAGCACCTGACCAATTTCCATGCCTCATCCCCTCTCGTGTATGCAATAGCTATTTGCTAGGAAAGAGATCTGAAGAAATGCAGAGCTTTGACCAAAGGTCAGTGGTGTCTAGATGGGACTTATGCTGTTGTACAATACCAGACTACCACCTCTTATTATTTCATCCTATTGCGGCAAATAATCTGAGTGTGGCTGCTCAAATGTTTTAAATACAAGTACATGACAAAAATGGCCAACTTCATCAAGGAACTGAATTCAGACTGCATTTTAACCATGTACAAGTCTGGTCATTTCAGTGGAGTGTTGTTTTACAGGGATGAAGATGGCAGTGTAGGGCAGATGTTTCTTGATATACTCATCTAACTTTCAAAAGCATCTAGGCGTCTTCACTTGCAACTGAGAGGTGCTGATGGCATCTGACGGGACTTTCAAATGTAGGCACTGAAATCAACAGGAAGTCAACACAAAAATTCTTGAAACCTAACAGAAACTTGACATTTGGAGTCTAAATTCCTAAAGATCTTTGATAACTATCCTATAACAACTTATGTCCCTTTGACTGTCAATTAAATTTGGGTCAGAAGGGCAAAACTTTCCTTTCAAAAAAGGACCCTGACACTCAAAAAGCCTTTGGAGCAATGAAGTGCAGTGAAGAGACACCAAGTCACTAGACAGGCTGCCAGCTCTGCTACTGACACAGCAGATTAGCTGCCTTTGCTCAGCACTGTGCGTAAACTGATACACTGAAAAGAAACAATTACTAGCTTAGGTACAACACCATGCTGACTGCCAGTAATAATTTGGGACGGCTGGTACCTCAAACAGGTGGTGTACGTACCAAGAGGACACAGCAGCCTGAGGTAGTGCTACCTTCAGCATCTCTGCCCTCTCTTCTGCTACTGCACCACACAAACTGCCCATAGATCCTTTTGAAAAGTTTGTCCTCATTCTGTTTAGGTTATGCCACAATTTCCTCACCAATCCCCGCTTGATCTGTGGATAGGAGGGCAAAAATCTTTACCAAAAGAATTCTTATGAGAAAAAATAAATGTTGCTACTTTAACATTAGCACCTGTAGCCTTTTTTTATAATTATGCTTTAAGATAAAGAAAACTGAGGGAAGATTAGCAGTCCTAGAAATGTGGACAAATCAAGCATAAAACCTAGTACATTTTGGAGGCTGGAAGAGATACTGAGTGAAACAAGTATTTAATGCACATTATGAAGACAGACAGCCCTTTTGCAAGAGTGACCTGGAGCATGCAAAAACAAGCTATCTACTTTTTGCCTAAGAACATTCTATAGTCAAAACATCACTGATAGTTCTGATTATGACCGACAGGATAGAAGGGAATGCACATGCCCTATATTAGTTCTTTTTTGATAACAGCAAAGGAAAAAAAGCACACATTTTGCCTGCTAGGCAAAATAAGCAGATGCGCTTCACCAAGGAGCTGTTTGGTTGAATAAATGCTTGTTATTTATGTATAATTACTTTTTGACTGAAACTGCTCTTCAGGCAAGGCATAAGATCTGAAACATGGGCACTTCTAGGTTTTTTGTGTGTGTGTGTATGCGTTGCAATGAAGGAGGCTTTTGAAAAATCAAAAATTTGCATCAGCAACACACAATGCTCTCAAAAGCGACAGAAGAATATGGTGCTCTAAAGGGTCTGAAGAACAGAACATCCAGCAATGAGCTTTTTGTTCATTTCGGCAGGAGTATCTTTGTCACTATTTTCACGGTTCAGCATGAGGGCCAGTACTTTACAAGCAGTATAAAACTGCAATGAAAACAACACAACATCATGCCGTTGGTTCATATTTCACAAGTCAGGAATCACTACCATCTTACTTCAGCAGGGCTTGGATTTGTCTACAACCCTGGTTCACAGATGCATTTAGCCACCAAAGGACTTTTTTCACTGTGAAAACGAAGCTCATATGTTCTGGCCCCTGTCTTGAGCAGTGCCAGTATATATTCCTTTTCTACTCAAGTATGATTCATTTTACTATTTTAAAATTTCCTTCCAGCTACAAGTCCTGCTACTTAGAAAGAATAAAAAATGGCAAGCACAGCTGGCCATCTTGCCTAAAGCCACCCAGTCACAACATTTCTTTGAAATCGCAGCAACACATATTGCATTGGCTAAGTGAGAGATGTGACAAGGCCCCAGGCAGACAGACAGACCTTTTCCTCTCCATGGCTTTTTCTATGACCAGAAAATTACTGTGAAGATTATACCCTAGAGAGAGATTTTCTAGAGATCTCAGCTCCCCTCTAAATTCTAAAGCAAATGTACAGATACTAAAAAAGTGCCCAGTGATGGAAAAATATCAAATAGAAGATAAAGCAGTACAATGAAAACACATTTTAGGAAAAAATGGAATAGTCAAACTATTCTTCTTTTTCTCTTTTTCACTTCCTGTTACTTGTGTTTTCAGTGACAAAATGTGGCAGCCAAATAGACACAGGTCTATTTGTGAGTGACCTTCATGGACAGCCCTTCTGTTGTTGTTGAAAACCACTGACAGAAATGGAGGGATCAAGAGTACACTTTATATCATACAATCTAGCCTTTCGACAGATCGTATTTCATTTCAGAAAAACAGCAACTTCAAAGTTTCTGGTAAAATCCCCCCACCAATATTTGGAAATGATGTTGTGTCATGTCCAGTTCTCATGAGCTGGCTGGAATTTCCAGCCATGCCTACTTCACATGAGGCATTACATCCAGGAACTCTTGTGATACATCACACTAATTCAGTAAAAGAAAATACTTTCTTGTGACCTGGAATACAAAGCCCAGCTGCTGGAGGTGTTTGGAAATACACAGCACTCAGAATGTTATATCTGCGGATGGGATTTATATTTATGCATCTTTTCAGCCGAAAGGTTAAAAAGAAAAAAAGAAGATACTTTTTATCTGTTAGCCAATGCAGCTACACATATGGATTATGCATATGAACAGAAGATAAATGGTAAATATATTTATGCTAGGGAATTACTCCACATAACAAAGCAAACACAGACCCTAGTCTCCATTTCATGGTACTCTCAAAGATAAGAGAAAAAAACCAGTGAATTTCTTAGATCATATAAATAAAGGGGAAAAAAAAAAAAAAAAGAGGAAAGAATCCAGTGTATACTTTTACAGATATAGGTAATTTTCTACACAGTTCTCAGTTACCATGGTGCTGGGCATGAATCAGATTATCTAATTTCTCTACTCAAGAAAACCTTCTAATGAAGCCACTGGCAGGTTTTCCAGTTGATCTGCAGTGTTAGGTCCATGTTTATTATTTTTTCCTCTGCAGAACAGATCATACGAAAGATAAAATGGCAATGTGTGCACATGATAACATTATCTAAGAGAAAGAGGCAGTTTAGACATTAGTTACAGACTGGCTGAAAAGCTCACTGTAACCAAAAGAAAAAACCTATTAATCTTGGATAACTTTCAACAAAGCCCCACGAAAACACAGAAGACCCACACGGGGAAAGAAAAAAACCAACAAAGGCAGAGAATTAAGAAAGCGAGTGAAATTCCTTTGATATATCAGTATGACTAGATAATTGCAGATCTTGATAATGGACATCCTCAGTGCCTTGAAGTGAATTCCATAAAGTAGCAGCTGCCACCTTTACTATGCCTCCACAGCACGGGATTAAGGGGGACCCAGCTTAGTGTGTCCTGACCAGAAACTGTACCTCAAAGGAGAAGAAGAAGGAAAAGGCTGGCAGAGCATGCATGGAATGAACCTCAGTGATCTCCTCTTCTGAAGCATGCCACTCGACAATGTGCATAAATCCTTTGTTTTCCCTGCGGAAGATGCTATGGCAGTGCAGCATAACATGGCAGGGCTGCTCGGGTTATGGGGTGGAAACAGCTTGGGGCCCGCATTTACTCTCTGCTCCTTTGTCTGGATATGCTGTTAAATGTAATCGTGTAAGGAATTCCTTCTGTCAGCACAGTAGCTAGCATGTCCTTGGCCTACTCAAACTGTAAGATAAAATATATTGACTTAAATTTCAATTATTCTGCTATGAAGAAACAAAAGGACTTGCCCCAAATCATACAAAGTAGGAGGTGCTATATGCTGCTCTGAGGCCAATGTCTACATCATTTCAACACTGTAAACTTCAGGCAAGATGCTTGAGCCATCTGTCCAACTTCCCAGTTCACAGTTACCTACAGAAACCTGAACAATTGTGGATCTTACTGAAATAACATTTCAATTCTTAGCTACCAAACCATCCTCCTTTCCTGAAGGCCACTGAAAGTCTTTCCAGAGACATGAACAGAGAATTCAGAAGACCAGAAAGATTTTATTTCAACCTAAAGTCTACAATGAAAGTTATAAAATGGTAGTTCTACTTTATTCCAGAAACAAAAGCTCATCATAGCTTTGACGCTTTTAGTGGAGTGCATGTGCAAAGAACCTTTGGTTGACTATACAGCAGCTAATTGGAGGATAGCAACATATCACAGTATTTCTCCAGGGATTTCTTAAGATGACCCTTTTTTGCCTCCTTTGATCTCTTAAAAGCTAGTGTCACTACAACCCTGGTAGGAGTGTCATTGTGTAATTCTTCTATCACTCAACAGCCTTTGGAAGTGCATTCCCATGGTAACACTTCAAACCCTGATGGCTACATCATTTCAGCACAGTAAGCTTAATATCAGATGCTTGAGCCATCTGTCCAGCTCCTCAATTAACATAGTTAGCTACTGAAACTTGAGCAATTACAGATATTATTGAAATCACATTGCAATTAAGGAACGAATCCACAACACAAAAGGAGGACAGAGGAAACCCTAAAGCAATACTGAAACAGAGCTAGTATGAGTGAAAGGAAAAGGAGGGGCACTTCATCCAGAATTAAATGCAAATTAGAACTTAATCTGGCCGATAATTTGTCTTGAGTCCTCATTTTGACTGTGGAGCAGTTGGAATCCTGTTCTCATTAGTGTAAATGACTGTGTGGTGCAAGGAAACAGAAAACCAAGCTCAGTGCCTGTCTCCTCTATAAACAAACTCAAGAGGAACACCTTGGGACTGAGATGGAAACAGAGTAGCCTAAGGCTAGGCCATGAGACGGAAGATGTCTTTTCCGGCTAGGTTTGGATTTGAGCTAAATATTGTGCAGTCATCTGAAATTATTAAAAAAACGGTAGATAAAAGTATACTGAGCCCAATCAAATCCTGAATATGGATGCTCCCTTATGCATGGTCTGTGGATATGGGGTGCAAATCATTGGGTTAAAGCAGGTAAAGAGGGGCCCTGAGGGGATAGCAAGCGATTTCCCTACATACAGGCTCTCCCAGGGAGACCGAAAGCTGTGCCGCATGCTATGCGAGGGGCAGCAGGCCCAGAGGTAGTGACCTGCAGGGAAGCTGAAACAGAAAAGGCGCAGTGTACCTTGCAGGAAGGGGCAGTGTTGGGATGGCAGCAGCTGGGCTCCAGTGGCTTAGGTGCTGTCTGCAGTGCCAGCGCCTGTCAGCAGCTGTCTCACTGTTTCACTTGAGGGCCAGGGAAAGGGTCTCATCTCACCTGCCTATAGATGGGTAAATGCAGAAATCTTCAACTAGTTATCTACAACATCTTAATAGTCCTTGGAGAGACATAGGCATTTCTAAAGTATGACTTATTCTACAGTAAATGTCTAAAGTACCATATAAGACAAATCATTCCCTATTTCTCTCCATGGACTATAAAAGTAGTCTGTACGCCCAGCTCAGCTAGAAACGTCTGTACTGCGGATGTCTAAATTAAGGCATCAGAGCCCTGCCTTGGAGTGCTCTGATGATTGCGGTATGAGGAAGAACTGTTTTCTTAGTTTACAGGGAGCCACTGTTGATAGCCATCCATCACAGTATTGAGGAAACAAATGATGTTTCCTACTACAGCTGCAAGGTCTGACCTGCTAAGTCCTTGCTAAAGCAGTTACAAAAAGATGCTCAATATTTTGCCCTGTCAGAAACAGCAGCCTGTTATCACACCTGAGCTCAACACAGCCTTTCTGTTTTCAGTTAGACAAATTGTGTCCCCAGTGATAAAAAATAAACCAACCTGCATGAAACTTAAAATAAAGATATCAAACAAAAAATATATGTCAAAAGACTTTATGGTCACACATGTCAGCAAAAGAAAGGCAAGGCACAAACGAAGAGACTTGTAGCAGTTTGTCCCCTCACAACAAGCACAGCTGCACAGCTTTTCATCTTTCAGTTCATGCTGGTTTTGATATCAAAGTGTTACTGTTAGGCCCGAGTATTTCAGGTAGTGTTTCTATTTCTTGGATTGAATCTGTTAAGGGAAGCAGTGATGACCAGTTCGTCTTCCCATATGGCTTTTTGTTTTGCAGTTTCACATTCCCAGAGCCCCCACCTGCAAGTGAAGAAGAGTCCACTTCGCATGAGAGCTCAAGGATCTCCCCCCTATCAGCAGCCACTTCCCAGGCTTTTCACCCAGGTGACCTCTCAGTCTCCTGCACAAGTAGCCTCTCCTGGCCGCATTGGTCCCACTGTCTTGTAGCTTGCTACATCCCCTCCACCTGGAGAAACGAGCCCATAAATTACAAATATCACTTGTGCTTAAAGGAATTGGCCATGAGTAGTCCTTTCCACAGAGACTCAGAGCTTTGCCAGCCTTTGGCAAGCTCCCTGCAGTCAGACGTCAGTGCCTTCGACTGCAGGCAGCTTGTCTCCCTTCTTGCTTTTCCCTGTCAGGCTTAGCTCCCACCCAGGAGGCAGAGAGATGATTACAAAAAGGCTGACTCCGACCCAGATCTTGTTTCTTGGCTGGTTCTCCCCTAGATGTTTATCTATTTTTAGGTGTTTTTCTGTTTCCTTAAGAACAGCATATCATGGAGTAAATCCTGTTTCTCCTTAGAGGGATACAGGGGATTTTGATAGAATACCAAAGCTCCCTTATGCTCCTTACTGTGCCATGATGCTCTTTACTTCTGTGTTTTTGCTGCAGACTATTAAGTCTGCTCCTTCTTACAAGAGACATTTTTCTAACTAGAGCTATTCACCGCACAGTATTAATTTTCTCCTCATTTTGCATGAATGTATTGATTTGACCACAGCTACCACCCACGATGTGTTTTGCTGCTGCTACATTCAGGTACTCGAAATAATATTGCCATGTAATGCAAAGCTATTAACTACAGCCTAATATCTACCAGCCAGTGATGTGTGATAGAAAACCAGGGAACTATCCCAAAGGGAAAACTCAAAACATGTAAATATCATTTAGTGATTCAAATAATTATAATTGTTTTCAATAACATTCAAATGCAACAGTCAGATTATGAAGTTAATTCTCTGTACCCACTCATCCATTGGTTTTTCAGTTATAAAACCCAGCTATTACAAGGTTCTTTGTACAGCTTAACAGTAAATGAGCCACATGTGCCAGACTGACCTTTTGTCCTATTCTATTTACGAACTCAAGTCTAAAAACAGTACTCATTGCCTCTAAAATCCATTTAATGCTGACACAAGACTGTCCACCTTCTTGTAATCAGAAAGATTTCCCATATTTTAAAGCTGTGTATCACCAATATTGGGGACTCTCCTATTGAAAAATAAAAACTAGCTATTGCACTTTTTTGCAGATCTTGTGGAAGCGACTTGGCTGGAGCCACTCTTCATTTTTGATGGCTGAAATTGCAATATTGTAGTACCTTTAACTCCTGCCAGCAACACCAGCCACATATGTTTCTGACTGAGAGAAACTGTTTGTAATAAAAAACCTGAATATGGTATGGGTTCATTCGCCTGCTCACAGGATTCTCTTTGCCTCTGAGTGCTTTCTGTGATTGCATCTTTCCCAGGGAGAAATCTGTGGTGCTCTCCAAGGAGGCAAAAGGCCTGTGTTGCTGTATCCTGCAAATCAGTTATGATTCTCCTGGGTCTGCTGAGGCATAGACAGATGAATAATTAATGCACTGGCTTTTAAATCCAAATATATTTACCAGGGAGTGGGGTTTTCTGGTGGTGGTGGTGTTTGGTTGGGGTTTTTTTTGTATTTTGTTTTTTAATAATCAATACACAATTTAAATGATATTTTCCCTTGCATTTTCTCTGAGTGACAATCACACAGTCAGCAACTATGACTAAACTAAGAACAGTACATCATTAATCCAACAGTACTTCCCTGTGAAGGTCTACAACCATTCAGGATCTCACCTTCTTATTTATTTCTCAGCAGATTGCTATTAAATCAGTCAAACAGACAAACATATGCATACATTAAACACTTCAGTGACCCAGTATAGCCTTAGGAACTATAGCATAAACCAGCACATGCATAAGCTTTATAACTCATTAAGAAGAAGTCCACAGGTTTTCATCGTCAGCACAATACCACAGGGCAGAGTTCTGTTTGACTCTTTCATTATCACACAGCACAAAAACAAGAGTACAGTTAGGCCAATAATTTCAGGTTTCAAACTAGTTCATTTTGTACCATTACATTGTAGAAATACTTATTTTGATTGGTATTACTTCATAGCACAAGTTCTACTGTTAAAAATTTTTAAGACTGTTTTAATGCTTCAATATTTTTGCACAGTTTTGTGACTTAAGAGGAAGCCTGTTGCAATTTATTAAGCCTCCAAACAGAGTATTTCATGAAAATACTAACTTTACTTTTTAAAGAATTGAAAGGCAAGATGAAAATTTTCATCATGGTAGAGAAAATATTTTAAATTATCAAAATATGTGTCCCAAATGTCCAAGTAAAAGAGAATTAATCCTTTTAAAGTTTTCTGATTTTAATCCAGTTTTATGATTTGTAGACCTTAATCATAAACTTAGAACTCTTGGGGTTGCCATATTCCTACTCCAATGTCTATCTTTCATGGAAATTGGAAGCCTTTCCAGAGAGGCACAGAGACTGCTTCAGTAACAAGCCATGACCTGAAAAATGATTTTATGCTACTCAACTTATACAACAGGGTGCAGTGCTAATGCTATTTTATGTGCTCCTAACGGGACAGGGCCTAAGTATGATGGCAAGCATGGAAAAGAGCAGCCCAATGAAGATGAGCAAACACAGGATACATTACCACTTCATATACCTCTTCTAGTACCTCCTCATATATAGAGTATGCATTACTGTCCTCTTCTATCTTGCACTCTCATGTTTAGTCTACCCATCTGATCCTTGTTATCTTTTTCAAAACCTCTATATTTGGGCCAAAAGGGGGAGGAAAAAAAAAACCACCTGAAAAAAGAAGCCATTATAAATATGCTGACACCACTGGCCCTACATGTCAGGATCATCTTTCATATTCATTGCCTCAGTAAAATTGCTGGTGTGGACAGAATGCAAGTTCTGTTACAGTAGAAGAGGTATCTGAGCACCTGTTTGCATACCAGACATCTAGGGGTCATAATCAGAGGATAAATAAGACCATTTCAAGTGTAATGCTGATTGTACTGTACCAAATTTGCTAATAAAACCCCTCCATGCCTGCAAGCCACAGAGCCTAACAAAATGTGCTTCCAAGAAGAGCTGTAGTGTGAGCTGATTGATAATGAGTGCGCAGCCATGAAGTGAAAATGGCAAGGCAAAAGTTAACACAAGACTGGGTGAAGTCGTTAGGAGCCCTACTAACTGTACACAAAATGACAAAATAAGGGTGTCTGGATTCCACTGCAAAGGCAATAGACTGCATGCTGGAAGCAGAGAAATGAGATGAACAAGGGCTCATCTACATTAGAAAGTTTTACTGCTTTAATTAATCCAAAAACATAATTAAAGCTGTGAAATCTTTCTAGTGTGGATGCAATTTTCCTGTTTAAATGAGCAAGCACTTGGAGCTTACAATGGTTCAGATATATGATTTACCCATCTGACTGTACCATACTCTGGCAGATTTTAATATACTCAGTTTTCTTCCACAGATGGTTTTGGCTACCAGTCTAAACTTCATATAGAAGTATTTATGTTCTAGACCTCCATGGAGGCAGGACTAGACCAAGGAGGTGTTCTGGAGATGGCTAGGTTAGATCAGACTGGTCCACTAGCAACATGTACTGTGTACTCCTGTTCTTGAAGTGGTTGTCCTATGTTTCAAGCATTAAATTGTAGTTAAGTGCTTCCCCCAGTTCTACTGCAGGCTTCTTGGGAGTCCAAGAGCACCAGTCTATACTGGTGGTTCTTTGTTTATGAGGAGAAAAATATTTCTTTCTTTTCTTAGGTTGCAAACTGGGATTATCCCTTACTGAAAGGATTGCTAATAGTTTCTCTGTTGCAGTTAAATAACTAAATAAATCTGGCAAGTCATAAACAAACATACTGGGCTTAAATTTCTATATAGTGTGTGCTTTTTATGACACAGTATAAATTATTCTGATCGCATGTTTTTTGCTTTACCTAAGCAACTAGCCCAGTGTGTTGTTCTGATGTTAGAGATCTCGCATCTTCACAGCCCTGACAAAAGCAACAACATTAGCAAGTATAGCTTAAATTTTACTGCAATATGTGATAACAAAATGACCAGTAAAAATAAAATCACAGAACATAAGAATCACAGCAACAACCATACACTTCAGATTCAACATGAAATATTGTTTTCTAGTAGAACTGGAAGAACATCTTACATTAAACAGGTTAAGAATTCTAAGTGGAAGTACCCAGAATATTTTTCAGAAATTGTTTTCATGGCGTCTTTTCAAAAGTTGTCATTCCCTAATGTATAATACGCAGCTCAAGCTTGCATATCAGGTATCATCTCAGACAATAAAGACACTGAAAAAAGTTTCACTTAAGCATGCTCCTTTGATGTATGTACTATCTTTTTCTACAGCACAGAAATTTCTCTCTCTCTCCAGTTTCTATACAAAAAGGGAAAGGTTAAAATGTTGGACATGTTCAGAATTATTATCTAATGCATAGATAACTCACATGGAATATACAGAAAGTAGTCATGTTATTGCTACAAAACCTTTGAAAGTAAGTTTTGAAGAAATAAGACTTGAACAAATTAAAGTAAATATAATTTTTCTAGTAAATTTTATTTAGACTGTGCCAAAAGAGAACGCACATGTCAAAATTAAAATATACATAATTCCAATTCTATGCTGCTGTGACTTTTTTTTTAAAATGGAAAATGGTTTCTACCTTCATGTCATTATGCTCTCGTATTTTCTCATGAGCCACCTTTCACATAATTTGACAGCTCTGTCTGCAGACAGAAAAACTATTGTGACTGCAAAGCTTGGATCTGCTTTCTGGGCACTGGGCATCAGGACACCAAGGTGCTTCATGTTTTTTTTGCTTGCCTCTGTCTTTCTCCTAGTTTTTAATCTCTATAGATAGTAAGCTCTTAATGACAGGGCTACTCTCACCCTCTCTGTGCTCAAGGACTCAGACTAGTTGTTATCAAAACGTAATTCTTCTTACTTACATTGTAATCACAGTTTGTTCATGTCTTTTCCTAACCATCCCATCAGCATTCTGCTGAGAGCACAGGAGAAACTGGACATAGGAAGTGAGCCTACACTACTTGGCATTTTTTCTACGTGCAGGTTAAGAACAATTTATCAATAAATAATTGATAGAAAATTACTGTATTAATCTCCATACATTGTGCACTCTGAAATCAATGCAAGAGTTACCAAGAAGTGGCCACTATGGCTTGCTATGATACAAGTATGAATGAGGCAGATCTCACTGTACATTTTAACCCACTCTAGGAATCAAGACTACTCCAAAACTGAGAAGCCCAAGATGAAAGGAAATGCAGAATAGTGCTGAAATCATATAAGTCCTTTAGATGATCAAGAGGGAAAACAATTCACATTATTTACAATCTCCACAGTTGTGCTGAAGTTCAGGTTATAGTAATTTAAGGGTCATTTCATCTCACTCAGCACATAAATATTTTATTTCTTTTTCCCTGCTAAGAGCTAAGGTACTAAACAAAGCAGTGAATGTCATTTTGAGACTAAAAAGATGACTGACATACACACAAAAGTCATAGAGCATTTTGTGTTACTGGTAACTTTAGCAGAGATTCTTTCTGTTGCTATGCATTCACTTTCTGACTGATCCACTTCAAATAGTAAGTTGATCTTCCTGTTCATCCACAACAAATATACAATTACCCCTGCCTTTTCTCTCCTTGTCATCATCCATTTATTTTTTAGTTGGGATCACTATTTCAGTACCTGCAGGATCTGAATCCTTCCAGAATTCAGAAACCCATTTTTCCCAAAATGACTCTTAGGCATTCAGCTGACTATGGCTGTAACTACTTTTACTTGATGTTTGCATAACAGCTTCCCCAAGTGAAAACCCTCAAGAGAGTTTCAATGAAATAGCATCAATCAGGACTCCCAGCTGATATTCAGGATATGGAATAGGACGTTCCTTATGCATGTGCTCAGCATATTCAATGACTGGATAGTAGTTTGGACTTCATTCAGTATTGGTGCATTATGACTTGGCTGTCAAGGTAGAATGCACCTGTTATACCAGTGTGATTTTGCAGACTTAAGGTTAATGGGAAGAAATTGTCAAAGAACAGGCAAACTGAGTTTTCTATCTATGAGTTAGGGCTAGATGACCTTCCCTCTTTTAGAACTGAATACATAAGCAGCTAGAGCATTTGGTCTCTCTTCCCTCCTGAGACCCTGTGGCATATGGGGCTCTATTAGATAAAAACACTCAGCTTTCATTTTCTGCTGGAAAAAAAGCAGTCTCCTTGCTATCAGGTAGCAAGCAACACTGAGGGATGTCAATCAGTTCCCACAAGATGGCAACATGGCTAAGGATAATGATACTATTGCATTCATGTTCACATGGGAAGATGAAACTTGCCAGTACTTTGGAGAAAGTAATCTGCAGGACCAAAAGTTAATTCTGCTATCATCCACCGCCCTTAGCTGGGGGAGAAAGCAGCGCTCAAACTCTCGTGAAAATGGACTCAGGAAGAAAATTAGTCAATCTAGGTCTTCCTTATCCTGCTTTCAAGAACCAAATCATCTCTGGATCCTTCATTAGAAGGCTGTAATCACTCCGTATCTTCATAACTTCCCACCTGAAAGATACAGTGGTGTTCCAGAGAAGACGCATCCATTTATCCTATTAGGAATGAGTGCAACTCATTTCCTGTTACTAGTAAAACCATGGGTCCTCAGGCTGCAAGAACCCATGCCTGTTCTTGGATGCTAACAAACCAAGTAAAAGAAAACTGGCAAAACAAACAAGGCATGTGTTCGATTGCTTGGACTGGGTATGGCACTCAAGTAAGGCTCTAATGCAACAGGTATAGCTACTCTCGAGAAATGTCGAGAAATGTCAAGAAATGCCAAACTATTCAGGATCAAGAGAGTTTATACCTCTTTGTTTGTAGGGGTTACCTGCATTCTGGTGAGGACAGGGTGTAACAAAAGTGAGAGTTAATATTTTCAAAATGAAAGAAAGGTGATAGCTTAGCTGATGACAGCAGAGCTGAGAGCAGGAAGTGCAAAAAGATAACCCAACAAAACAACACCTCAAAAACCCCAAATCAACAAAACCCCACAAATCAGTTTCACATTGCTGTGCTTTTTTTTTTTAAACCAAGGTAACAAATGTACGTTGGGGTATGTAGCATTTATTCAGAACCTTTTATTCCTAGAGTAAGGAAGGAAAAGTACGATTTGTATCCCAGTTTCATTCAGATAGGAAGATAAGCATTAAATAATTTTGGCTATGCCTAACAGATTAAGCACTATGAAAAGCCACCTCCATTTTACAGAAAAGCAGAACAAGGAGGTACAGTTGTTTGCTTCACAGCAAGTTAGCAGATTAAGAGTTCAGGCTCCAGCTGAGCATCGCTCTCACACAAGTACCCACAAGAATTGCAGGATTGTTTCCTCCTCAGTCCTGAGCTTAATCCTAGGGGTAGCCCTGTCTTCTTTTCTTCTTCTTAAGAAACTGCAGATATTTCTATTAGTCTTATTGCTGTTTCCTTCTAAGAAACCTGAAAGAGAGAGCTAGATGGATCCTTGCTGCAGCTTACCTTCTCCATTTAGTGCTCCCATTTCAAGCAATGCTGAGAGAACTCAACTCACTCATGAGGCAGCGGGAGTGAGAAAGCCCAGTGCCTCAAAGGTAGAGACACAGTGCTTGGCAAATAGCTCACTTGCTCCTGAGAGATGTCCTCTGCAGACAGCTTCCGTCCCACTGAATAATTATTTCAGTGCTGAAACTCAAAGGAAAGCATGAATTCTTAGGACAATTTGGCTGTTTTGGAACTGCCTTAACATGCAAGCTATTCACTTACATTTCCATTATTCTCTTTTAGCTCTTCCAGCTTTAACTGAAGGGGACATTGAAAATCAAGAATTTACTTTGAGCATGAAAAATAAGAAGTCTACAATTTCTCCTATTTCTTTGATCTTTTACTGAATACTTGGTTTTGGGCAAGATAAAAGATGTCTGAATCAAGATTATTTGTACACTCTGAAGAAAACAGAGATGACAATTTATGGTTTTGCCCCCTCTTACAATCTTTCCCTTTCAGTATATAAATTAGTCAAAGAGAAAGTCATTTAACTTTCAGTTAAAATGAAGTTTCCTTTGAGCTAACTGAATAAATATCTCCTTGTTCAAACTCTCCTTTCCTAGTTTCAAAAGAGACAGGAGTTTTTATAAATTATGGATTTTAATATGCAAGACAATCACAATCTTTAAAGTCCTTATTGTTTTAGAAGCAGCAGCTCTTTTCCATTCCTGTTTTCAGGTCCTATTTTATCCAAATCTTTATGCAGAAGTGATAGTACATAAAGGTTGCTTCTTTATTGAGTTGTTTTAAATTTGGTGTAACATGCTGGGCACATGATTTCTAACACTGAAATAATCAACTGCAATTAAGCTCAGGTTTTGCTTTACTCAGAAAAAACCACACAAACCTGACAAAACATCAGAACCATTTCAGGTTTGCAATGAAGACAGAAAATCTTTGCATATATTCACGCTTTTCTCCAAAGACTTTACACAGTCAGAGTTTCACACATTACGCTTGGTAGCACAACAAAATTTGGTTCCAAGTGATTTGCTTTTTACTGTGGTTAAATAAAGTACCTTTTAAAAAAAGTGTGTCTGTATATAACAATACATAGACAAATAGATGAGCACACACACTGCTGCTGATATTCTCTTGAAAATGGAAGCACAAAGCAATTCCTTTGTAAAGTGTCACCCACAATTTATAATCGATGACACTATGTCACTAAGTGGACAGCATTAACTGCTTCGTTCCAAATGTCCCTAAGGAAATACAAGGATTTTTCATCTAAGAAAACTTTATCAAGGCAGAGGATATTCAGTAATCTAAGTAGGCTAATTTAAAGAATGAAGGACAAATCATTTCTCACTTCTAGTATAATTTTGAAGACTGTATATGTTGACCTAATATATATTGAGCTGTTACGAGAAGCTTTGTTTGAGCTTTTCACTACAGCACAGAATAGTTAGAAATTGGAACTTATAAATAGAATGTATTAAGAATCAATGCATACATGGTCACCAACAGTCACACAGAGACAGCAATACACTAAGGAGTTGAGTAGCGCCCTGTCAGGATTTGTATGTACATATTGCCCGAGCCCAAAATATAATTACGAGTCACTTAGATTTATATAGATCTGTTGGCAGTCCAAATACAGCCTCCACCAAAGAGACGAAAATGAAACAGAGCTTTATATATGTGAACTTTTTTTCAGAATTGGTTTTGATTTCACCAAATGCAATGACAGAGTCCTGGAACACTTCACTCTTGTAAGCAATATTCCTAAAAGATGTGGTCACTCCGTTTTTTTTCTGAAAATAACATCAACTTGTAGAGCTATGCTAGAGTTCCCACTACTGTGTTCAGTCACATCACTAAATTATTTGTGTTATGCTGACCATTTTTTAATTGTACAGAAAAGTGGCTGAAAAAAAGGTTACTAAAGATTGATTATTCATAGTGAGATGAGAAACTGCCCTCCTCTAAAAGGAAAAAGGGGGGGGGGGGGAGAGCTATGATAAAGTTCTTTTTGTGGAAACACGGAGATTACAAAAATGTTTAAGTCAAACCCAGTAAAATTCCTCTTATTACTTGTTATTGGGCTACTGGGATTTTCTTTTGAAAAATTCAAATATATGTTCAATTTTAAATACACTTTATTTTGCTACAATCTAAATATTTCATTCTGAACTAAGAAAATAAGATATTGTTGAAACTTAGCTTGAAAAAAAGTCTCTGCTATTTTACTACTTATTTGAACTTAATAAACAAGTTTTCCTCACAAAAACCAGCTCTAACAGGATTTAGATTTTTAGCCCAGCTCACTCAGAATGGTGACAAAAATGAAACACATCCCACTTTGTGGCAGTTATAACTCACACCAAACTACTTGAGAGTGTAAATAGATGCTTTTCATGGTTACAGGCAGATGAGTCAAAACAGACAAAAAACTTTCTCAAAATTAATTCCCCCCACCTTTATTTTTCAAGGTATTTTCCCGTCTAGATCCAAAAATCTTTTCCCAAGGTTGGAATAGGTTGAAGTGATTATCTTCAATTATTCCGTGTGCCTGAAAAATGTGATTCAGCAAAGCAATTAAGTGTGATTAAAGAGAGAGTCATATTGGTAGTACTACTAACTTTAGTGAGGACGTAAGCAAATGCTTGTTGAGCATCACACCTCTGCTCCATTTCTTACCGTGGGCCCAATTATAACGCCTTCTCGTCACTGAGCAGGACTTTACCTCGGCCTTTAGTAAGATTCTCATTACTTAGCATGAGCAAAGTAAATTGGCAAATGGTTCCATTCTCACAAAATGAAGTTTTTAAAAAGCTTTCTTTTGCACATTACAGCAAAGCCAAGGTCTTTCAGGGGTTTTTGTGGATGGGTAGATGAAAGGCTAGACAGAAGGAAAAGCCAGTCTCAGAAATGAGTGCTCAAGATTTAAGGTTTTGCTGTCGCTGATTCAGGTTGGTTTTCTCAAATAGAGGCCCTCCACATCAGCCTCCAACTTTCTATCAATTTGGTACAGATCTCTCTGGTTTTCACCAGAAATCCCATCCTTGAACATAGATGCCTCTTTGAATGTAAATTTTAAGGATGTATGTATGTTCCCACAGCGGAGAAACTAAAAACCTCCCGATCAACCTTTCATAGTGAAGGCTGCAAGAAACACTGGAGAAGTGGACAGCTAAGCTGTAAATTAATACAGAATGGTAACTAAGGATGGTATGAACTCCCTTAAATGATACGTGGCACTGTCATAAAACAGCACATGTTGATTTAAGGAACCTAATCATTAGGATGAATTCTGGAATAATTCTGAAGCAGATCATCTCAGTTTTATGCACAGCTGGTGACAGCTGGTGCACCAAATGACAGAAAACAAACACAAACATTAACATCGCTATCTTCTGTGGGGATCTTTTGTTGTGTGACTGAATAACACAAGTTTCATAAACTCAGAGACTTTGTCCAAAGACCATTGAGGGTGTTTAATTAAATGTAGCAATGAAATGGCACTTGCTTGTGTTAAAAAAAGAAACAGAAAAAGAAAAAGAAAAAGAAAAAGAAAAAGAAAAAGAAAAAGAAAAAGAAAAAGAAGAAAAAATCAAAACCCCATATTAGTACATTAATATTGTCAACCCTAGGGAAAAAAACTTGGGAAGAAAAGCATCAGTTTTCAAAAATGAAACTTTTTCTCCTTGGCTTCCCTGTCAATTGTAATTAAAAAAAATACCCCTGCTAACCTATATTGTTTCTCTGTGGATGTTAAGACAGATCATAACTCATTCTATAAAAACTTCAGTAAGTAATTGAATTAGATACCAGAATTCCTTCCATAAGCTCCACAACTGGGCACATTTCCATCATAAGTATTACTGTCAAAACTGAGGAAGGTTATTGGTGTACTTGAAGGATGCGCGGCCATTAAGAGCGGATTTTTCTCATCTAACTAATCCCCCTCTGTAGTCAATGAACAGAGATAGAGACTACCATCCCACATTAGAAACCTGTCTCAGAAATCAGTTCACTCTGGTATCAGCTTTCTCCCCAGATTTTGACTGCAGAAATTAATGTATTTACATTAATGCATTATATTTAGAAATTGAAATATAATGAATTATTATAAAAATAACAATTAAATGTGTTAGAAAATAAGTCTGGAAATGCCATCAAGTCACACAGTCTATCCCTTTTCCCAAAGAAACTTGAACTATTCCTTGACACAGATTTTCCAAAGAATTGTTTTAGAAGATGTTATGATTGAAGTTGTACTTTCTTCCTAAACCACACGGTCTCACACTTCTAACTGACAAGCCAAGAGAGACAGCTAAAGCAGCTAATACCATTTAATTGACTTAGGGCTGGCAATTCTGCAAAACAATGAAAAAAAGCTTGAAAAAACCCAGCTCTCTTATTCTCTTCCCTCTTCTTTGCACACAAATCTAAGAGACAAAACTTAGTGAGGATTTGTTATGTGTACACAAGGAAGTTAGCTGCCCCATTATCTTAAAAGTACTGTTGAAATTTAATATGTTAATCCCTCAAAACTACTTTGAAAATCCTAATCTAAAAGAATGAGAGTTGCTTGTTCATGAAAGGAACCATTCATTATAACAATATTGACCGCATATTAATTTAATCCATACACTTACATTCAACTGGAATTTGTTAAACACCTAGCTACCTGCTAAGTATGAAGGACTCCATAAGCATCAATGAGATTTTTCAAGCGAGTGTCACAGGCAAAGCTGCTTGGGTAGAACAACTATACTTCGCCATGGAGAGCATTCCAGACAAAAGGCTAATCACGTGAAATACTTTATCACAGAAGTTCAATAAAGCGATGAGTTCTAATAAGCTTAAGAAGTTGCTCAAGGAGAGTTTAAACAGGAAAGCAAGGTGGAATTGCACAGCTGAGGATTAATCACTTATGCAACGTAGTATAAAAATTGCTATTTAATATTAAACTCGCTCCACCTTTTAAGCATTTCTTGTACAACATGTTCTAATACACGGGTGAATTTAAACTCCCTCTGTAGCCCTGGTCCTGCAGGGTTTGTTTAAATCTAGCCTTATATGTTGACTTATTGAGATCAGGGCATTATGTTTTTCAAGCTCGCTCTTTGATTTAGCACATCTTTGCAGATACGATCCTTTCTGCAACATTTTTCTATAATGTCATGACCTTGTGCATTGAATTGCTTTTAGGAGCAATATGAATTAAATATAGAGCTAACATAACTGGAATTTCAATCATTATTCAGCTGCTTTTTCCCTCTGCCTCAGAGTCTGAAACCCAATGCACAAATTTGCATCAGCAACGCAATAGCAGAAAAAGTGAAATAGTTTTAATAAATTATTCTGAAAGATAGTAGATAGAGGTCAATTCCCAATTCTTTTGAACTCCATCACAGAACTCCCATTTAATTTTCTGGGAATAGAATTTGGCCCCAATCACTTAGAAAATGGGATTAAGCTGCTGGCTTTCTTCCCAGAACCCGGAATGAAAGTATACCTATGAAAATCTGCAGAATCATGTAACATAGCTTCCCAAAGAAGGGAAAGCCTTCTATGTAGCTTTATGAAATGGATTTTTTTAGTTTCTTAGATTGCCACCTTCAACATGAGCCAGCTTATTCTGTCATTCATAAATTAATTAAAATGCCTGAAGTCAGAAGCAATTTCTTGAACTTGCCTTGAATTTGAGGGCTTTCCACATTTAAACGTTTTTCAGCATGCATTTAAAATTGAAGAGTGAGTATGAGCAGCTATCATTTCTCTAAGACCATAATAAAGGTCAAACATTTGTTAGATTGAAAGCGACATTAATACCTTCTGAATTCTTATTAGAGAAGGTCCATCATGGTATCATTTTCCTGGAGAGTAATAGGTCAGCTGTCAAATCTATCACCATGTCTGTCTCTATTTTCCTACTTTCAAGCTAGGACCAAAGAGAATAGAAGGAAATCAAAGAAATACACTTCTCAAAAGCACCAATTTGACAACTTTAATTAAAGTCAAAAGTTCAAGCATATGGCAATCCATTACCTGGAAATCCTAGAGTTGATTCTTCATGGTACACTGACCTGAAGAAATTGAATTTGAGTATAGGACAGCACAAAGTGTTTGTATTCTTACGTAACTGACTCAAGAAATCTGAATGACTTAACCCAAAAGATGTGAAAGACTAGATTTCAGCTGGAGCTGACTTCTTACTCAAGAGAATTAAAGAACCACCTTCATGCTAGGCATATCCTGGCCTTAGATTCAAACAGGTTACAGAGAGGAGTTACGCTTTCAACTCCTGGTCTGAAACAGCTGAGCATGAAAGTGTGACTAATAGGCAGAAATCTGGCTCCATTTCACATTTACTGATTGGAGAGAGAGACCTGGATGAAAGGCCAGGTACCTTGCCCCCATACCCTGCACACAGTGGAATATTTCTATAGACCTGACGTTTACCATTTGCATGATAAATACTCAGTAAATGCTGAGGCAAGGATCAGGTGTTAGTACATTCACTGTATACCATTCAAAGGTACAGTCTATCCCCTCCGCAAGCAGACCTGCAACTCACATAATTTGGTATAACTGCTTATAGGAGACATGGATGTACTATACCCACTATGACGGTTGGATATCTCAAAGCATCATAATATTTGGTTAATATATACTTTTTAAAAAGTATTTACAATATGAGAAAAACAATAAAATGAAAAATGCAGTGAAAAGAAAGACATATTTTACCTAATGCAGTCACACTTCTGGTTTTAAATGTCACTGAGAGCTAGCCAAGTTATTTGTGGTTTATGTATTTCTGCATGTTGGTTTAAGATGAACATAAAATTATGTAAGTGGAAAATATATTATTTTAACTGCAGAAGGCAAGTCAAGTGAGTGGAAAAAGAAAATGGACGAAACTACTCCTGTGCTGCTTGTCATTCAGAAGTAACTGCACCTTTTCTTAAGCCAGGCCAAGATGCAGAAAAGCTTACAAGAAGAAAATCCATTATTAAAAGAGAAGCGAGGAGGGAGGGGTGGGAGGGAGAGGGTAGAGGAGGCATCAAGATTTGTAAGAACCGATAAAGAATGAAAATCTGATGTCAGTGTGGCCAGGGAAAATCAGGAATAATTTCCATTTACATCAAAAGAAACTTCTCCAGTTTTACACCCATGCTAATGCAGTGAAAGTCTGAGCCACAGACATGAAAGTTAAAAAATATGAAAGTACGTGGAAGTAATGAAAACAGTCAGAATTCACAGAAAAAAACATGTTGTTTAAATAAGGCTCTCTCTTCTACTAGACTGACTGATAAACAGAAGTATACTGCCCTAAAATCACCATTGTTCTAATGGCTTCAGTGGAACAACACTGATTTTTATCAAGTGAGACAGAGACAGCCTTCCTGTCTGTAACAGAAGTGAACTAAGCTCCTTCCTCTGAATTCCCACATCCATATCCAAATATAGGTACCAATTTTTGCAACTCAGATTCCTCCGTGAGTACAAACGTTTTTAGCAGCAAGTATTCCAAATTCCTTTATGTAAATTTATTTGATAAAATATGAGATTATGATTTACTGTGAATATACAGTATACCACATCTCTTAGCAGCACCCAGACTCCAAAGTGTTGATAGTGATAAATCTTACAAAGAACTTTCTAAAGCTGTGGTAATAAGAAAGGTTCTTATTAAGTGAATTTTGTTTGAAAAGGGAGGAAGAGAGAAAATTTCTCTATATTTTAAGCACTTGATAAAAAACATTCTCCCCAGAATAGGATAATGCTGAACTGAGATCAGATGAGCCATTTGAAGTGATTTATAGTCATGATTCACAAGATGTATGGCTGAATACATGATGACAAATTGTAGGAATGAAGGAAATCTTTAATGAAATGAATGAAAGTTCTGAAGATGCAGAGAAAAATATTTTCTGCATTATTTAAGTATGAACATGTAGGAAATTTTTTTACCTGAATAATTTCTCATACTGGCCTAGAATACATGCGTCATGGGTTCAGCTTCCATAGGTCTTTCACATCACTTTCTACAGATATAAGAAGCAAAATGGACATGATGGAAGTAGAGTGAAACTGATAAGAAACTAATAATACGGCACAATTACAGAGGGAGAATGGGCAATCCCAGCAGAACATATATAAATGCAGAAGTATTTCCTTCTCTGAAGCACTCTCTTTGCTAGTATCCACATATAACCCGAGAATAGAAGCTTTTCTTTTTTAGCTGTTAGATGTAGTAGGTTTGGCATCCTCCAGGTTTTATCCAATGCTGTAGGGTCACTACAAAACTTCCGTATCTGGTACTTATTAATATTATGGATTTAGGAAGAGTTTTTCCTGGTTTTAGCTGCCTACTAAAAGATTGTAGAAGATTGTATCATGTATTTTAAAATCCATTATTAATACCATATTAACATTTTGAGTCTCTAAGGAGGTAGATATTGTTGCAGATTACCCACAAAGAATCTACTTTCAGTAATGAGAAGGGGAACTCTGACATCTGTCAACTGAGTAAATTCTACTGTTTTGTAAATATTGATCAAACAATCATGGTTAATGATACAACTCTGTAAGTGAATTAGACAAATGTTCCCACATGGCTATCAATTTAATTTCCCAGACTAAATTAGCTTCTTTTGTAAAGCTAAACCCTTTTAAGGAAGATAAATTGTTCAGTGACATCAATGTCCATTTCAATTATGGCTTTATTCTGGTAGAGGCTGTTCTGCATAATACACCTGCTGTTCGCCTGGGTGTACTATAAGAATATACAGTGGGAACCACATGACACTAACCTTGAACATTTACATCCCATTTCTCTAAAATATGAGAGAACTGATGTAAATAATACCCAAGCAAGTAATTACCTTTTTGTACCAGCCTGTACCGTCAATTGAGCTGAAATCATCATTGTTAGAAAATATACTGATTTAGTTCACCTTAGCACAACCATGTTTCAGAACGGTGCTGGAAATAACAGCGGTCAGCTGGGCACGAGCCAGGTGCAAGAACAGGGACCAGAATGCACCAGAAGTATACTTGCAAATGGGTAATGAACATATCTTAAAAACAGACTGATTACCTCTTAGGAGTAATTCATGCATCACTCTACAGCCTGCTTCAGTGGAGACAAAACTGCTGGAGGTTTAGCCCAACTGGGCTCTATATAGCAAGAAGGGAGGCGCAGGGAAGGGTTTAAATTGGTCCTGTTTAAAGAAGCAGGTAACCATTTTTCTCAAACCTGCTCTCCCTTCAGATCTGAAATACTGCTCACTGAGGTAGGGTAGCAGCTCCCCACTGACTTCAGTGGACTTTGGAAAGCCTGATATGGAATACGTAATGCCTTTTTATTTCTGTATGTTAGCCTTTATTGGCAGCAATTCATTAGTTTTGAAAGACTAGAAAGGCTCCTTAAAATGAATATCAACCAAAGGATCATTTATTTGCATAGAGTTTATTTCAAATGTTTATGTTAAAATAAACTTTTTGTAAACATAATTAAATTTTAAACTTGATTTTGTGACAAAATGGCTATTAACTCTTTCTCCCAAGATTACTTGACACATTCTAGTTGCATATAGTGGACGGAAGGAAAAAATCTGAGTACCTTTTTATTCAAAATCATAACTACTCTGCCTTTTCCCCTCAAAAGAAAGACAGCTGCTGCTTAAATGATCTGGTCTTACATGAGGAAAGAAAAAGCTTTATCACTGTTCTGCAATGTGACTACATATACGGATTGCCCAACAGAAAGAGAGCACAGCGTGACTCTCAAAGCCCTGTTGTTACGTTATGCAAAAGCAGACAGTAAAAAGGAAGCGGTTATGGAGGCAATTTGCATATAGCATTTAGAGCTTAATGAAGTTCTTCCTTGAAGAGAAGGTCAGCTTTTTTGGGATATTCAGGTGGCTAACCCAATAAGAGTAAAGTGCCTAAATGCCTTTAAATCTCCCTTATGGTCCTCATTCTGACAATTTCATTTCAAGAACTGTGATGTTATAGGAACAATGAAATGAGTCATATTTAGACTATGAGAAAACTTTAATGTTTATTTTTCTCTAATTGCTCTGTGGCTTTCTGTATATTTGACCCCATTTTGAAAAGGCTCAGTCCAAGGATCCATGTAAATAAGTGAGAAGAGAGTTTGCTGTATAAGCACAGGAAATTCTGCTGAGCAAAATCTTTCAGAAATTCAGTTGGGGGCTGCAACTACATCATGCATAAGAGCTGCTTGAAGCATCTTTCATACCTTAAAATACTACAGCAGTGTCCAAGCAAAGAAGATCCTCATCCTTACAAATGCTGTCACTATCACACAACTTTGCATAAGGAAACCCACCTCTTCCCTAAAAAGTCCATGATATCTGACCTGATGAGCCTGCCTGCTCCATGAATACTTAGCAACAGACCAGTTAAAGGCCTTGGACTACAATTTTATGCTGGTCCACTGTTATATGCTCTGGGAAACCATTCCTGACTGTCCCGTCCTGTGGGCACTTGGTTCTAATCTATGTGTGTTACGTATATGCCAGCACATATTGCATCCCTTCCCCTCCCAGCCCACTGATGACAGTAAATCCATTATAATTTTTAACAGAAAAACCCAGCTACCCACTTGAAGTGATCAAGACTTACTCTTTCAATAGGAAACCTCTTGTTAACTGTCATCTCTTGGCTGAGGTCATGTCATGTGTCAACTGACTCCATGGCTGCTCTGTTTGCAGCTCATTCTTGTGTAATTCCTGAGCAAATCATATAACATGTCTGCTTTCCCCTTCTATTTACTGCAGACACCTCCATCAAATTTGCAGTGGTGTTGTAAGAAAAATCTACCAGAAGTTATAAAGTGTTATTGTGAATAATTGACTGCAGCCCTTGGGCTGGCCAGAAAATGGAACATCACCTCCACAACTCATTCCAACATTTATTTTCATTCTGAATCCAAATGAAAGTCAATGAATCAAAATGAATTGTACAAATTCATGTAAACTTTTCCTCATAATAAACACGATCCTAATGAAAGTAATTCCAGCAAAAGATTGATCTTTTTGTAACCATTTGTTACCTGGGAAAAAGGTGATGATGGAAGGCTGATTCATGACCACGCACAATCAGATTGTGGAGAGCTGGATGAAACAGTTGCTTCTCCAGAGTGCCAGTCTCAGAACTAATTATTTAAATGTAAAATTGTGCACTATGTGGCTTTTACAAGATTTATTTTTCACTTCTGCCAGCCTTTTCTGCAGAAACGGCTCTCCTCCTCTGCATGCCTACATACATCACCCCCCACACACACCACACACTTCCCAATTAATCCATATTGCTTTTTGATGAATTAAAGATTTGAGACATACAACACCGATGAAGTTTTTCTTTAATATAATGTAGAAATTAATTTTTAGGTCATAATTGGGGGGTGTTAAATTTTTTTAAACCTCCAATCTACCAAAATACTTTGGATGTATGGACTTCTTTTTATCTCTAAAATAGAGATACTGCTGTACATTACTGATAGCACTGCTAGAAGTCAATTTAATAATTAACCTGGGTGAATTATTATTTAATAGTAGGTGTAAGGATAAGAAATTTTTCCTTCTAATACTGACTTGAATGTTATCGGAGAATGTTCTTTTTTGGATGGCGTCTTTGGGTCCCATTATTATTATTTTTTTTGTTTCTTTCCCACTGAACTGGGTCAATATCTGCCTCATTAAGTGTCTTCTGAGATTTTACCCATTTTTCTCTGAGTACTCCTCTAAGACCTCTCAAAAAAAGGGATGAAAACAGTCCAAATTATTTTCCTGGGGGTTTTTTGGTTTTTTTTTTTTCAGGTGATCTGAATAATCTGAACAATTATCTGAACAGTTATCTGAATAATCAGGAACAACTGAATCAAGTCTCACAGTACGCAAGCCCACAGAAAAAGACAGGCAAAGCTTGGCTTTCAGGGGAAGTTCAAAAGACATGTAGCTGAGATAGGGATAGTCAGCTTTCAACAGTTCTGTCCAGGCTCAACATTGGAAAGGTGGCATAAAAGAACACCTTCATGCATTTTACTATGTGTAGATATAGGCAACAACTCTAGTCTTTTTTGATATAAAATTGCCATAGCACTTTCATTCATCAGAGTGCAAGCAATACATGAGAAATAGTAGCCTGGCATTCACTACGCCACAACTTTCATCAAAAACAAAGACACAAACTAATACTCTCCATGCTGAAAACTGAATGCTGCAGTTAATATACTTAGTTTCTTTTTGATATCATCAGTGAATAGCAGGATAAACAGAAAATTTAGAAAAGGACAATTTTCTTTGATTAATTGCATTGTCAAAACTAAATCAGGATAACTGAAGAAATTGAAAAGGCAAGATAACATCATTGGTTTGTTAACATGGACAACACTTTGCAGTTTCCTTTCCTGGGGCCTGTTGCACTTATCATGGATTAGCTGCCCATTGCATAAAGCATATGTCTGAGTTTATCCAAATTTTCTGACATCCATAAATTTGTCACTAAAACAATTTATGTACGGACATATGTTACAAGCACATCAAGATCTTATAGAACATATTTTGTGGGATTTGTTTACCGCTGACTCCACTGAATGCAGAGATAGCCAGTTCTGAGTGCTTTTGCTTAGCTGACATGGGTAAACATTACTTTCTAAATTCCACTGTGATATTTGCAAAAGAACATATCTGTACTTTCAAGGATGAAACTTCATGTCCTAAGACAGCTAGACAGATGTAGATATAAACAAGAAATCTGAGTCACTGAGAAATAGAAAAGACTAATCAATACCAGAAAGAGTCTCTATTTGTAGGACAAGGAAATGCTGGTTTGAGATATGTAAAATGATGCAGTCATAAATTCTCAGCATTATTGTTTAGAATTTCAAGACTAGAAGATTCAAGATCCAATTCAGTATCTTTTATCTTTTTTTTTTCTTTTCTAAAAAGCCTACATTTCCTGCAACAGTTTCAGTTTACAGGTATTTGTCTCATTGTCATAAAATAAAATTTTCCACATACTCTTTCTCCTTTTTTTGGAACAAACATTTTATTATTTCAGTACCAGGTTCAATTCTAGTGTAAATTCAAATAACATCAGCTGGATGAGTCAACAGCAGCCAAATGAAGTAAGAATCTTCTGCCAGACACTCCACTCCTCTCCCCAGAGACAATGTAATAAGCAGTGGTCTTTTCTGACTCCAGACATTTTATTATCTGTTTGAATTTTGAAAAATATAAATGATTGTACAGATTGAATGCTTCACAAGTATGCTAAAACAAAACTAGAAATCATTGCTCATTGTAATTATTTTTTCTGAAATATATCAAAGTCACGTTTGTAAGTCTTCAAAGCCCCCTTCTAAAAATGGAAACGATTTTAGTTACAGCTTCTGCATTTGCCACAGGCTACTGCTAAGCTTACTGGAATCAGAGTGGAAACTGCACAACTTCTGGGTTTTGTCTTAGCAAGACACAAATTTCAGCAACACTTTTGCGTTAATTAGTATTTAGAATTAAGTACATTACTATTAAATCCTGCACTATGATTTTTTCGTTGTCCCTGAGAATGATGCTTACAGCTGTGGGCATTTTATAAATGGCTAACAGAAAAGATAACATGACATTAATGCTTTGTAATGGCAGTTGCAACTGACAGTGTAGAAGACAGCAATCCCAAATATCCAAAATATGTATAATTTAATAATTTTAGCACTGATGGGACTGTAACATTTTCAGAATTTGGATATGGATCCAGATCATAGTTTCATAGCTGGCCTAAATCACTATAATGGATCAAATTAAAACTCCATGTCCAAACATCTGCAGCTCCTCAAACCGTGACCTAATGAACCATGACCAGTTCAGCAGGTCATGGCAGAATCACAAGCTCTGAATATCTATGAGTGCTCTGCAGAGACAGAGTTATTATTTTGGTCTTTAAAATAGATGACTAAAAATATTTTCACAGCAGCTAATTGCATAAAAGCTCAGAGTGATTGATATGAACTACTTCCATTTTTCAAAAGCATAAAGAAAATTACTGAGAAGCTATGCTGTGATATTAAAAGTAAACTTTATATAAATTGGTGTTGTGATTAATGAAAGAAATTCAGTATTGGCTTGGAGTGCAGCATTTGCATAAGTTGTGAAGGGTGGAGAAAGGGCAGGAGCAACATCAAAGAAAGTATGGACTGTCTTACATCTTACTTGATCTTTGCCTATAGTAGAAAGCATGTATAAGACATTTTAACTTTGTTTCACTACTTCAGTAGAAAACAAAAGAAAATAACACCCAGAGACACTACAGAGTAGCTGGGAAATTTACCTGAATCTTTTTCTATGAATTCATTCAAGAAGAATCAGAAAAAAAGAAAAAAAAACCAAACCAAAAAACAGCAGATAAAGCAGAATGACAGATCTCACCTTAAATAAGCTATACCAGAAAGGAAGCCCAAATATGCCTCATAGAAAATCCATCTGGGTTAAGGATAAGTCTGCATAAGGGCTACTCAAGGAGGAAAATTCAAAACAGGACAAAGAAATAAAGTCAAAATGTCTCCTGTCAAGTTAGTCTAGCAAAATTGTTCAAATCTGTGAGATATTTGTTCAACATGCATAACAAAAAGCACACAGCACTGAGTTTTGTGGGATCCTGCGATTTAGGAATGGGGAATATCCGGGTTGACTAGAATGACTCTTTAGCTCTGGAGCTGAACAAGGGAAGCAATAATTATGAAATCATACCTGGATTTTTTTTTGTGATAAAATGTATTTCTTTGACTTAGTGAAACAATTACGGTGGCAGCTGCTGCACTTGCCTCTAAGAAATATTAGAAATGCCACCACAATCATTAAGAAAAGTTCAGGAACAAATGACATATCACTTTATAGCAACATCTGTTTTGGGTTAGAAGTTGGGGCAGTGATGGAGGGGCAAAATCAAGATAGCTACATTGCATATATGCAATAAATTTCTGCTTGCAAAAGCATTTTACACAGTCACTGCGAAAGCTAGAGTAGCAATGAATGTCACCGTATAAAATATCACTCCAAGGTGACACTACATGATTTGCAAGTTCAGTCTTCAGAAGACCTCCATGTTCTACAGCCTAATTCTTTCAAAACAAACTCCTGAAAACATAACTTTTCAGGGGGTGTCTGCTCCAGGTCAGTCCTGTTTGGCAGGTGTTTCAAAAAAGCCATCCCCTTCCTTCTCCCTTCAAACAAAACCAATGACAGTAATTCCAGCATAAGCAATTGGCCACAATTTTTGGCAGGTTTCCCAAATGAACAAGGATGAGATTATCAGAGACATCTACAAATACAGGGATTTACGTCCCATTAAAAATAAATGGGCATTGCGTGTCCAAATTCCTTTCTAAAGATGTATCTTTAGATGTGTTTCTAGCTTTGCAGTCATGACTGTTCCCAGCAGTTCTCATGTTTGTCCATTGGCAAAACACTGGGGCATGAACAGCGTGTTAGGATAGGCAGCTGCCATGGGACTGAACATCATGGATTAAAACTCCTAATAGAATGGCTATCTGAGCCTGAATTTCATGATTTTCATGTGCCACAAAATACTGTAAAAATCAACATCAGTGAAAGAAAGTATAATGTTTAGTTAAGAAAAGATCCTGATTTCAGTGTTGTGATGCTTACAATCCTCTACTTGTGCAGCACTGCACACAGAGCTCTGATATTTATTCTCTGGATTCTTCATATATAGTCAGCTGGGTAAAACTTTCCATGTTATCTGTTTATTGATTAAACAGAAGCACATCTCTTCAGCTACCCTTGGTATACTGTTATCTTCTAAGAACACACAGACACGTCCCTGAGCATTTTCCCATTGCTTTGCTAGGTGACTCATACCAGTTCAGGGAATAAATGAAATGGCAGCAGCACACGGGTCCCACTCTCTCAGCCACAGCATCTCAGCACATGGCAAAAGTGTCTGATGCAGGCTGAAGTGCAGGACAAGCATGCAATCTAGTATGCCTGCATACTGGTTATTAATAATCTTAATAAATGAAACAAAACAATGCATGCTGCCTATCCACTGACTTTAGCCAGGAGTGATTTTATATACTTCAAGTTACTGAATAAGGCAAGCTTGTAGTGCACAATTTCTTAGTCTTGCAAATTTAGTAAGACAGAAATTACTTAGTTAACAAGCCCACAAACTTTCCAGTGCAAGATTATAACTTATTCTCCAATGCTCAAAATTACACAAGCATCAGGATTTCTTAACTGTCCTTGGAAAATAAGGACTTGATGTTTTCCTTGCTAATATCCTGACCAAACTTTCCTACTGCAAATTCACTCTTCCACTTTCCAGAGATTTTCTAAATGGAATAAGTTCTAACATCCTGCAAAATAAAAAAATACTAATTTTAATATTTTTAAACAATTTATCTCACTAACCATACTTTCTGTGCTATGGTGCATTGCCTAATCTTCAGACCTTCTTCTACAGTAGAGAGCTCAAGTGCCTGAGAAAGGGCTCAGGAGCCCAGGTGTCTCAAGAACTCATGTCCACGAAAGGGAGAGTTTCTGCTTCATTTCAAAAAGAAATAAAATGCAAACTCTGTTGCAGGCTGCTTTATCTCACCAGTGCGGGCTGCAGAGTGAGGTCAGAGTGACTCCTCACCAGAGGCAGAATTTGGATGTCTGTGTTTAAGAGAACATGAACATTTTGTTCACGTTTTGATAGACTGATCCCAACTAAAAAACTGAACTTTCGTTCATTCATTTCGATCTGCTTTTTTAAACTGAAATATCTTCAGAGAACAGGAAAAACACATGTAAATTCAGCTTAGTTGAGGCAGCACTTTTCATTCTCCACCTGGAGTCTTTGGGCATGTCTGGGCTTTTCTTTTCCTTATTCACCGAGTGATGGGACTAAGGAGCTCCCCACACTTTCCAGGCCTCACCCCACCCAAGACAGCGGTGGCCAGTGATCCCCCTGCAGCTGACTGCATTGCCTCAGATGAGGGTCTCAAAGGTTGTATGCTAGGACCCTGGGAAAGACGGTGGTTAGGATGAGCCTGTACTGCATTTGGAACAAATGAGCTGGTCTCTACTGTATAGATTCTAGCAGACAGCAACTGTGTTTTAATTTCGAGAAGACAGTTCTGGTTTTCTTTTGAAAGTTTCTCGTACAAAAATAATGTTCTGCATCCTCCTCTGAAAACAATGGTAGATTCATTATCTCAGGAGAATCTTTAATGTGTAAGCCTTTAAATAGTATTTAAACTATCTAGTCTCCTTTTCATCTAGTTTTGAAATGCTGAAATAAGCTGGCCTATTTCTCTTGGGATTGAAATAATGTGTGTGTCTAACCTCACATAAATAAGACAAGGGAGAAAAACAAGTATAAGGAAGAGCACAGCTCCTAAAAATCCTGAGCACATCATTCACAGCAATTCTCCTGAGCTTTTGAGAGCTGAAAACATGGAGCTGACAAAGAATGTTGCAGTTACAAAACAAGAGCATTTACCAGCAGCTGTACTCTTTTTCTACAGCTGTTAGGAGAAAATTCATTTTGCATTCCAAGTTTCTTCCATTCATTTTGCACTTGGGCAGTAAATTTGAAAAGTATATTCTCTTCTCTCTCGTCCCTCCCCCCAGAAGCTGGTGTACCCATGGCTGGGTACAAACTGGAGAGCAGACCTCCCACCTCCTCTCGGAGACTTTTTCTCCTGCAGTGCTGGAAGCTTGTTCCACCTAGGAAGTGAGTGATGGGGCCATCAGTCTCTCAGCTGCCAGATAATCACAGCAGCATTAGTTGCAACGTCACCTCTCTGCCTTCAGTGAGATGTCACAGTAATGAAAAATGGAAAAAACAGTATTCTGTAACAGCAGAGGGAAGCATAAGGAAGGAGATCTTAAAACAAGAGTCATTTCTGGAAATTCACCAATTACTCTCAGCTCACCTGCTAGGGCAATTAAGAGTCTGCAGCGCTGTCTACTGTTTAATGCCATAACATGTGCCCAAAAGTAAACACATGAAAAATAAATTCAGAATCTGATTTATTCATAACATTTTATGAATGAAAAGTAAGAAAATTATTAAGAATTAAATTAATCATAGAAACTGAGGAAATTTGGCAAAACTCCTAGTGTTGCTAGTTTTGCAATACACTTCCTTTGGCCTTGAACAAGGCATATAGGCTCTCTGTGTCTCAGTTTCTCATCTGGTAAATAGGAATGGCACACCAGTATGCATGCTCTGTGCACATCTGGCCAGTGTGGGACCTAAAATGTTCAGACTGTGAGCTATTTATTCGTGGTCACCTCTGGAGAACCATTTGGCAAGTAAAGATGCTTGCATTACATCTGAAATAGGGGCTGTAGGTCTTTCCAGCTCCTTGGTGAGGGTGCGTGACCCTACTGCTTTCCAATCTTACAGGAGGGAGAAGGCATGACCTGACATTCTTTGCTGGGGAGAAACCCCAGAGAGTGGCTCCAGGAGGGAACACCAGTGCCTTGAACACAGAGACACAAATTAGGTAGGCACAGGACTAGTAACCAGGGTATGTGCTGTGGTGATCTGCTATTGTGTTTTGGAAAGTAGCCAGAGAAAAACCGCTTTCAGAGATCCAGACTCCAGGCACAATTGATTGCTAACCTCTGAGAATTTGGGGACACTCCAGTCTAATTGTACCTATGAAAGCCAATCCTGAGCAATTTGAAAATTTGCATCTGTGTAATGCATAGCACGGTGGGGCATGGATACCTAATAAAAGTAGCAGTAATAAAAGGGATTTGTAGGAATGTGAGTATCTCACTGGTTCAGAAAGTACATTAATCATCACTCTGGTAAAGTGAGAGAAAGAAGACATTCATGAAAGCTTGCAAAGAGACATTAGACAAAGAATTTTCCACCTGAGAGAAAGTGAAGCGCACATGTTGGAGTACTCTCTCAGAGAATACAAGAAAAGTACATCTTGGGCTCTCATTTAGGTACCTTAAGTAGTGTCATGGTGAAAAAAAATCAATGTTAATTGCATATGTTTTCAAAAATACTCCAAATTACTCTATTAAAATAAAGACATGCCTCAGGAAATAGCTCCTGTTATGCATATTAATAGAGTAAGAGAACTCCTTTGTGTTTATTATCTCTTTTTCTCTGTGTTTTTCTAGTGAAATCTCTGCAATGACTGTTTGTACAAGTTGACCATATACAATTGTCCCTCTCCATGGTCCAGAGAGACCATGTAACCGGCACTACTGCAGTAATTTATTCACAATCACTATAGCCCCTATTGTCCCCTGTACAACCAAAAAAAAAAAACCCAAACCAAAACTGAAAACAAAGAGAAGGGAAAAAAATGAAAAGGAAGAGGGAAAAAATACACATTAAGATGAACTAATAGTGAAAGTCAGACCTGACAGGTGACATCCACCTTTGCCAGCATTCCTGAAGGCAAAAGGAATGAGACAGATTTTAATGCACGGTCTGGTGACAGAATAAAGCAAACACAGATAAGATGAGGTGCTAGCCAAGAGCTCCAGTCTAAAACTTTACAAGAGAGGTTGGCTAGGCAGCTGCATCTGGGGCAGCACCACCAGCACTGCTGAGCACGCAATCCAAGGTCGGATAACATCAGCACTATTAATAATATTAGCAGGTTCTGGGTTTTTCATACAGGAAATAATTCTTCAATATCATTTGGGATGCTAGTTAGAAGCTCAAATGAAGAAGGCAGCAACCTCACAAACCCAAACTTTAGAATACCTGTGTGTCCTGGACAGTTATAGGCATACATATACACATACATATATGAGATCTATTAGTTGTATTAGATACTTGATGCTAATGAGAAGCATGAAATGGTCTCTCTCTCTCAAAAGACTGAAAATGCATGAAGTCATTGTTCCTGGGAAAGAAATATCAGGTGCTTTGTTACCAGCAGGCTGCTGCACTGCAATCTACTATTTGCCAGCTCAGGTGAGCTGTCTGTCTGCCCCTGCTCTCTGTCCTGGCAGGCAGCCTGAAGTTAGCTTGCAGTGCTGCCAATTCAGCTCTGCTAAATGGACCTGGGTCCCATTGTGCGTGCTCTGCTTTTCTCATTTGGTAGTGAGTAGTGATAATAGATATAACACAGGTATCCCCAAAGGAAGTGGAAAATCAAGTAGGAACTGTTAATGAAACACAGTTGCAATGTCTACTAATACACTGTACAATTGTACAGTGTGTAAACAAACAATGCTCCTTAACCTCATTTTTTCAGCACGAGTTCACAACTTTCTTTTTCCTTGTCCACATAACTAAAGTGAATTTCTTTTGACTTCAACAGCCAGACTCTGAAACTCACTCTCCCACTGAAGACTGCCTTACCTGAGAAGACACGAAGAAATTCAATAGCTGTGTATAAGGCTCAAAAGCTAAATATATACATACCTCTAAATTGTTTATCTACATATCTTTACAGCCCTAGGACTCACTTGAAATGAAATCTAGGACAAAAGAACCCTTGTATAAGCCACATCTCTCTCCCTTATTGGTAATTGAAACAGGTATTGTCTTCAATTGAATGAGCATATAAGCAAACATTATGGAGCTGTAAACTGATAAGAATAGTAAAAGTCATTCCTACAAACTGATTTTTGCTGAAATCCAACAAAGAAATAGCAAATAAATATTAAAAGCAGTCCAACCACAAATGAAAGCCTGTGCCTAGAATGAGCTGCTGTTCACAGCTATAAAATATTGGGGGCTCTTTTAACTACACTGGAAAGAATAATTACATCCAGTAGAAGAGAAATAGTTACTGTAACAGCTATGTTCATAAATGGCATAAATCTGAAGTTTTCAGGATAAAGACTTGACATGTCTTGATGTCTTCCTTGTCTCTGTTTCTCCAACAGAAAAAGCATTTTCTTCCGCAAATTTCTGTAATCCACCGTGTGTAAAAAAGAATGTCTCCATACCAGCACTAACAGTACCATTTTGAAACACTAAACAAAAATTCCACTTGATTCAATCTATGCTTTAATGTTCCCCAAAAAAGGAATTATTCCCAAATTGCAATTGCAAGTCTTTCATCAGGACACAATTAGTAGTCACAAAGACTCACACCCAACAGAGTAGATACCAACCTCGAGAATGCCCACATCTGTGAATTTGTATTAGTGCTTACTTGGGTAAAGGGAGAAAACACTCAAATTCCTCCAAGAACTATTTGTCATAAAATTCTGTGTCATGATTTATGTTTCATGTAAATGAAATTCTAAGCAAGTAGACAAAAAATGGCAAGAAGGCAACATCAAGGTAGCCAACAGTATCTGACATGAACTCTATCTTTTGAAGCCTTGCCTGGAACTAAATTCTGCAAGACACTTGTTTAGTTTTAGAAAAGCTGTTCAATGTCATTAAGAAACAGAGAGAGTGATTGTGATGGTGTTCTACGTATTGTTTTTTCTGGAGAGGTTTTGCAAGGATCAAAGTGCCTGTGAACAATGGTGGCCAGAAAGAAACATTACACAGAAACCCAAATTAGAGAAGCCAAAGAAGATGAAAGAGTTGAGCTGAAGGCTGGTGCTGTGTGGGGCTCCCTGTAGGAGGGCCAGCCTGCAACAGACCCGAGGTTCCATAGTGACAGGGGATGGTCTCCATCCCCTCCAGCTCACCTTGGAGAAGAGCAAGAGCTGGAAAAGAATCAGCTGTTTTGCAGTGAAGAGCTGTGTCAATTAAAATAAACTTCAGAACGTGAAAAATTCAGATAGCATGTGTCTTCTCATTTCCCTTGAAGTATAAACATTAAAAAGGAGAAATAATTAGACAAAATAAGCTAATCTGCAAGTGAAGGGAACAACTGAAAATTAAATATCTGCCTGTAGAAAGGGATATTAAAGCATATTGGAAAGTAAATAGATTATGGGGTAAAATGGAAGATATGTGGCTAGAAAGGAGCAAAGTACCTTAACTTGTCTCAAAAAAATGCTAATAATCAAAATGACATTTAGAAATTAGAGCAGTAGAAAGAGAGCACATCACATGCAATTTAAAATGTAAATTCCCTGCAAATGCAAGAAAACCCTGCAGATACTCCAGAACAAAATCAAAATTAAAAAAGCCAAAGACAAGATAACCTCATATGTTCAGAACATCTTTACATTTTTTTATATATTTATTGCTGGATACCATTCTAATCTTTTTTTAATTTCTGATCTGAAAATAGACATGCAGTCTGTGGCAAAATGGGTCCAAGTTTTACATCCCATAGCCAACAGGTCTGGAGTGCAGCTGTACAGACAATTTGTTCCACTGTCTCCCACTTACCCACATATGACCTGACCTTGGGATAGACTTTGGTGTCAGAGTTTGAAGCAAGGTAAAATTACTAGGAATTGAGATTCCTAGATATTACACAATATTATGCTAGCATCCATCCAACTACTCTTTGCTAGTATATCAACACACCTAACAATGTTTCTTACCTCACTGCAACCCTGCTTAGGAGGGAAGTACTATTCTTTCCTGTTGGAAAGTGCAGTATATCTGCTGCAGTCACAGCAAAGACTGTTGAACATACACCTGAGATGATCTGGGAACTGGTGGCAGTTAATCTGCAGTAGGATGTGAATTGCACACATTAAATGTCCAAGTATTTACCAGATAAATCTGGTCCTTCCAAACTAATACAGTTCCAATATGTTGCACTGAAAAGTTCTGTAAATGTTAAACTAATGTTTGCACAGAAGCACCAAAGATTAGGAAGATGGTTCCTACCGCTGTCCCAGACCTGGGATCCAGGGACAAGATATAAAATATCTAAAAAATCCCATGTCAGTGCTCAAACAAGAACCAAGATACACTGCCAACATTTCACATTTCAAAACAAATATAACCACTGCAACACTATTCACAGGGGACAGCTGAGATTGGTGCTGGTCCCCAGATTGCATGGTAGCTTAGTAGAAAAAGCACTTCCTCTGCAAGAGCAAGGTTGGAGATTCATTGTCCTCATCAGTAGAAGAAAATCCATCCAGCTTCGCTGGACTCATTCAGCCACCGGGCTACAAAAGCCTCAGGATGCCCTCTAGACCTGCAATGGCTACCTCACTCTGCAGCCAAAGGCACAAGGAGTAGGAAGACAGGGGACAGCAAGCAAGCCAACGAGAACGTGGTCCTACAGCTGAGACACAAAGAGAAGACTGTCTTGTATGACTAGTTCTGGCTTTTGGTCCACTTCAGTACAGTGAACAGTCAAAGGAGCAGGAGTTGGCATCCTGCCCTCCCGCATACTGAGTGAGGGGTTTAACTATAAATATTTCACAAAAGGTGGTCTGTTGTTTGCAGAAAAGGAGTCCAGACTGTGCATTTGTAGAAGAGAGAAGCAATCAGCATGCAGCCCCGTGGGGCTGGGATTGAGACAAACCCCATAGCTGGTGGTTCCCACTATTTAGCAAGATCTAGTCAGAGCCTGCATCATGTGCAGGATTCAGATATCATATTCTACCATACTGGAAAAATTCCTGACCTTCAAGCACCCCATTTCAGTCAAAGCCTCATTTCTTTAAGTATTGCAGCTCCCAAATTGCAGAAGCCTAAGCAGGCTTTCTGGACTTTACTGCACTCTTGTTATATCCATCATTTAAATGTCATTGAAAACTCTGAGCCCTTGATCATCTATCTTTTAAAGGACATAAAGAAGCAGAAACAAATTTCTTAGCACTGTTCTTCCATGCAGTGAGGAAGCCATTGAATCTTTGTATTTTCAGTTGTGAACCAATTACAGTTTATAATTCTCTGTTGAAATGCAAAATTACACACACAAAAGCAAGCACAAGGAATGCTAATTTGTGGGTGTGCATCAGAAATTAATCATTCCACAGTCATCGCCCCCTCTTCATCTAATATTAAATTACTAAAACAACTGTGACACTATTCATTAATTTAATTGCTCAACTTACCTGTTTTACTGTATCCAACCCTGGAAATTATGTAAAAGAACTGAATAAAAACCATGCCTGCAAAGTTTCGGTTTTCCTGATATAAACTACCACAGCATGGAACTGACATAAAACCGCAGATCTTTTTCTCCTAGACTTCAGCTGAACTTCGTATCCCTATAGGGGAAAAGAGCGATAAAAAAGACTTGAGTAAGGATTCTCGTACTCACCAGGTACAGCTGAACCAGTGTGGAGGAAACCTTGCTAAGGGCAGGCAAATGATTACTCCTACAAAAAAAAGAAAGGGAGAAGAGGGTTTCTTACTTTTGTTACCTGGTCCCTGATCTGCTCCAACACAGCTATGAACAGTTCCAAATTCAGGATACCATGTTTAACTTGTTAAATACAGTGTGTTGTTCTATACAGCTGGCTTCAGCTAAATAGCTAACTGGCCGGTAGACACCCTGATATTCAGAATTAGGTAACAATTTACAGATGCATATCAGTCTGCATCTATATGCTATTCATTTTATCCTTGTGTTATTTTAACCTCTTTGTGGAAGCAAATATCTTTCTGCCTTGAGTTGGTACATTGCCAGGCAAAAAAAGATCTTAGCCTATTGCTTCAATTCCCAAGCTGCATGACAAATAATAAATAGCAGTTACACAAGCCAATGGCATATTTATCAGCCAATATCCAGTAGAAATTCTACCATGGAAAAACAAAACCAGTGCATTTTAAGCACCAGGATCACTGACAGATCTCTCTGACTGGTTTGCTTTGGCCACTGCTATCAGTCTCAGGCTTTTATGAACACCTCTTTCTCCTTTCTTTTCTGGCCTTCTTTCCCATCTTTCCTGCTGTTTAACTCTGAATAATGGTAAGGGAAATTACTTTTTAAATTATTTATGTTTTGGTAGTTGGATGAGCAAAATTCAGTGCTGCTTGGGAATAAAATGTTGGTTTTGATCTTCTGGGCACTTCTTCATGTGTTTATTATAGATATTACTACTTATGAACAGAAAGACTAGCTGAGTCACTACAGGGACCAGTTTCATGGGGTTTAGAAAATAGGTGTTTTATCACATCCACTAACATTCAAAAGTAAATCAGGCTCCCTGAGTACACAAGGTACTCAGAGCATGGGAGTCAGCAGGGCTTCTTTTTCTGTGGGCACCTCTGGGTTTAAGAAGATTGGGAGGGTAACTAGACACTCTGCCTTTGAAAGAGGCAGGGTAGCATTATGTGTAAAATCTTTAAAAGAAAAAAATTATCAAAAAAGAAAAGAATACCAAGCTGACTGGGTATGAATGCAAGGTAGTTCCTTCTAGGGATAAGCGTAGGAGCAAAGGAGGCAGCCGACCGAGGGCTGTGTAGGATTTAACAGTGTGAGTAGCAGAGATCTGTGAATATTTCTCTCCTTCCATCCTTCCCACAAGGATGAAACCCTGACCCTGAGAGCTGTGGCCCTGCAGCCTGCTCTCTCTCTTTCCACTTGGTAACTGCGAGAAGCAAGGCTTAGAATACATTATTCACATATAAGGCTACTCAGTAACTGGATAAACGACATATATCACTATTATCTGAACTGATGGATAAAAAACCAATAGTCAATTATATAAAATTAAATATATACATTCATACATACATGCATACATATATATAAAATATTTGTGGACAGGAAAATCAGCTATATAAACATTTGAAACAGAAATACCATTTCTAATTCACTTAAAACTCACCCCTACTTTTTAACATTTCTATGCATAATCTGTCTTTTCAAAGAAGGTGGCAATTTATTCTTCAGCAAGGTTTAAAAAACCCTAAATGTGAAGCAATTAATTAAATGATATCAAAATCAGATGACAAAGAACCTGAGTATCTGTTAAAAAGTGAACTAGAGCTAGATGAATATGAGAAAAAACTACCTGTCACTTAGAAACTGGACTGGAATTAAGGAGATTTAAAGCAATTGTCAAATGCTCCACAGACATCAAGAATGACCTTTGGACAATCACTGTGTTTCAAGTCCCCTTTATGAAATAGGGATGGCAATAATATTGACTCTCTTTTCCTTCAAGGCTGTCTTGTCTGCTTAATTGTAAGAACAACCAGTGAAGGATGACTCATTCTTTGTAAATCTAGCCCTAAGCATTTTCCTCTTTCTCCAAAAAGTTAAAGAACAGTATAATTGAAAGGGTCTTGTACAGAGCAAGTTACCAGTAAGCAGAGAAAGGGGAAAGTCAAGCTCAACTATAGTTAATAAATGGATCCAAAGGACAACATTGTAAAGCCAGATTTTATTACCATACTGTATCTTGAAAAAAATCTGGAAAATGCAGGCTACCCAACAGGCATTTGCTGTGTTTCAGGGACGGTTTCATTTGTCCAGATGGCAGAGGAAGTTACTAAAGGAACTGGTGCCATGAATTTGATTCTAACTCATAAGGAGAAGCTAAGTAAGAATTTAAAAGTAGAAGGAAATCCATAGGAGTAGAATCAAGAAATTGTCTGCATTTTCTATTGCAAAGAGCAGTGAAATAAGAACAGTGAAACTCAACAGATTCAGGGAATTGGTAGGTTGGATCTTTTGGCACGAAATTCTAAGGGAAAAAGAAGTGCAGGAGAATTGGCAGTTATTAAAACAGACTACATTAAAAACACAAAGGGAAAAGAGTCTACCATAGAGGAAAAAGTCTTTGCATGACTCTTTAAAGAACTTAAAAATCTAAAAAGAAGATATCATAAAGGAGGAATGGAAAGGTATTATACAGCTAGACAGGTATACAATCAGAAAAACGAAGGTTAAAAGGGAGTTATTACTAGCAAGGAATATCAGAGATAACAGGAAAAAGATTCTTTCAGTACCATGAGAAAGTGGCAAAGGTAGAGATTATTTAATAGGATAAGACAGCAAATAGGAGACGACAGAGAAGGCTGAAGGATTCAAGGTATTTACTATCTCAGTCTTCCCCAAAGACCCAGGTATTTTATGTGCTGATTTCAACAAAAAGACAGGCTTGCAGACCAGAATAAGGAACAGTATGCATATTCAGATATGCATATTCAGAGAACCTGAAGAAATTAAACCTAGAGTAGTTAAGAAGCTAGTCAAAGCAATGTTAGGACCAGTAGTAATTATGTGTGAGGACTTGTGAAGGGCAAGTAGGATCCTAACAAACTGATGAAACATAAATACAGAATCTATTTGCTGACACGTGAAAGTCCAGTTAGATACTACTCATTTCATTGTGTATGAATCTGACAAGTGTGACTATCTGTGATATGAAGTGATGCTTAGTGCCTAATTAAGAGCATCGAAAGCTGACTCAAAAAAACAGCACCAGAAGACAAAAAAGCTCACCTTTCTCTACACCTCAGAACAAACATCCCATTTGATACTACTTATGTAAGAAGACAGGGGGATTTCAGTAGCAAAGCAGTTAGGCAATCTATGTCTTCAAATTTTCATATAAGAAAAAAGCCTTCAAAATCAATTCATGCTATTTGGGGGCTAGCACAGCAACCTAACACTTGGTCTTAAATTTAAAGTTAAACAAAGCAATCAGTATTTTACATTTAGATTAAAAATTGCCTTCAGAGGACCAACCACATCTGATCTTCTACCTAAAAGAAGTCGACACCAAGCCTTTTGTATGGATCCAAGCATAAAGTTAGGTATTGGAACATAAGCCACATTTCTTCTCCCTGTTATGATCCTGTAATGTGTACGTTCATTGAAGAACCAAGCTTTGAAAAATAAGTTACGTTTTGAGTCACTTCAGTGTTTAGGTGAATTATTATTTAGCAAGCCTGGCCTGCTTATTGTTATCTAAAACACAGAAATGTTTCTACCTTCTGTTTTTAAGCACAACTTGAATTTTAGAAAGTTTAACTCCCTGGACTCCTGATTTTGTCTGTAGACAATGAGTCAGAACAGCAGTTTAACTCAGCAGGAGCCTGTCTCTGTGTAAGGAATGTATGTTAACTAGTCTTTGAAGGCTGACTGCCTAAATTAGATTTTCTTCAATACCTCGCACAACCTTGATTGTGTACAACTGCTTACAGATGGAAACCACAACCTCTCTTGGAACAGCCCAGAATATCAGATACTCTCTGATCATTCTGATGTGATTGAGTCACTTTAAATCCACTCTGACAAATGAAAGATGCTTTTCAAAATGTCCTGATTTTTTATCACGCAGCAGAAATAACTGACCATCAGAGCAGATAAGCAAGAAGTCATAACTGAAAGAGACAATGAACAACAGTCTTAAGTTTGAGCTATTTATTGCTTCTTTTTATATTCATTGCTCCACTTACGTTTTAATCTTGGAATCTTGGTGGGTTGGTTTTGACAGAGCCAGAGATGTCTGGAGGTTTTCTTTAGTTAGCTGTAGCAGCAAGGCATAAGAGCTTTTATCTGTTTTTCTTTAAGGCTATAATGAAATAAGAGAGAAGATGTATATAACTTTAACTTCAGAGTGTCCCTCTTCAGACAGCAGGACTACATACATGCTTGAAAGTGCTAAGTGCTCGTAAACTGTTCGTACTACAATTAAGTTGTTCTCTTCTTAGTTTACCCTTTGGAACCACTCAGGAGAGAGCTTGGCAACAGCCACTGTCCAATCTGAATATGCTCAAAATTCAGTAATTCTGTGGTATATTGGTTCCTTCAAAATATTATTCAGAGGAATAATTACTGCTACAAGACACTAACAAAGCATGTCTTTGTCAGCTTTACAGCCGTTCAGGGAAAGAAACATGCACCAGGAAACTGTGTAATTACATGAAGAGCTATTTGTCTCCCTCATGATCTATGTTCTAATAATTGGACACTTATCAGTTAATAAACTATAGACCAATTTCTGTCTTCAAAACACACCTTTCCCAGAAAACTGTCATCGTAACCAATAAGATGTTTGCACTCATAACTGCAGATAGAATCTGGCAATGCCACAGTCTATTGAAACAGAACCCACAAGCACTTTATAAACAATTAAAAAAACCCCTATCAGTACAGAAAGGTAGCATCACATCTTGCATTTTAAATGCATATGGGCTTGCGCACCTGTTGTCAAAGTCTTTCTCTTCATTTTAGCTTAGGCTGTACAGACATCTCTGAGAACGTAACCTATGGTCCCTGAAAGAACTGACCCTTTAGATTATTGTGATTTACCAGTTATAGAAATAATAGTAGTCTGGACACTGTCTGTGTCTTAACTCCTCAGCCATGGACACAACAGCTTAACTCAACACAGATGAAGCTGCACAGGGAGTACTGAACAGCTCTTTGGAACTGAAAACTGTAAGAAAGTAAATTTCACCAAGAATATTTTATTCTTTTATTTACCCTGCTTGTGTGCTATGTTTTTACTTCTGTCTGTAAACCTCCAGGCACAACACCTTGGTACAGCTTCTAAATATCAGTGCAATGTAAGTCAAATGTATAATTGGTGTTTATTATTGTAAATGTAATATCAATTAGATCTATCACAAGGGAGAATAATTACCTAGTTTTAGCAGAAAAAATCTGCTCTGTATGAATTTCTGAACATATTAATGGTCCCTGGTTTTCTTCCAAACAGTTAGAATGGATTTTATTTTTTATTAAAGAAATAAGTTGTTCATTAAAAGGTGTTCCTTTTTTACAGTTAGTGTTCATTTTGCAGGAAGATACAAGGGTTTGCCTTTTTTGTTTTAAAGAAACTTCGTATTTTATCATAACTCAGCACTTTTTCTCTGGAGAGAAAAAAAATGGTTTAACAAGACAGTTCCAATTGCCAGTTGACATCCAGATACCCTTACTAATAAAGATAGTAGTTTACTCCTTTAACTTCCCACTGCAGCATTTACTCAATAAGACAGTATATAACTAAGTCAAAAGATCAATATGTGACCCTATGAATTTATAGCCAGCAAGACTTCCCCAATATTTGTATATATGGTCCTAGATATAGCTTAATCTATATGCTTATATTCCAGCTTGGAAGAGAATATAAACATCGTTTAGAAGTCTATGCAAATACCACATTGCAGATATACAACAAACAGCAATGGCTGTGCACTTATCACCATCCATTGGTTTTGAGCCACGTGGGTGGGGTATAGGAGGAGACGAGCAGACGTCTGGATGGTGCAGCATGTGACTTGTTTTACCTCTAATATGGCACCTGTAGTCAACAGTTGCTCTTACACTATGAAATCTAGTATGCTATTTTCCTGGGTGATCCCATTCCTGCAAATGAATTTGAGAGAACCGCAGCTGTCATTTTCAATACATTTCTAAGTACTGAAAATCTGATTTGAATATACCTTAAGTACTCAGAAATTAAATAGCCAACAGAATGAATTCAAAATTCATTTGTAAAATTCCTTGTGACTTCTAAGTGAATCACATGCTGGTTTGAGTTTTGAGGCCAACACTGCGTAAACCAGTAACTTTCTACTCATCTTCCATATTTGCTCACTGGGGCTAGGGAAAATATGGAGGAGATGATTGTACCTAGAAGTGTATATGATTTATAGTGTCTTGGGCCAAGTGGTACAATTTATGCACTATGTCCTACATAGCCTAGCCCAGAGGCTCTGGATAACACTTTGATGAAGATTTAATTTACCTCCTATAGTGATAGTATAGTCTGTCATATCAGAATTTAAGTACATTAAACAGCAACACCATAAAAATTCTCATTTTCATTTATAAGTCAGAAGTAATTCCAGCAGGAAAAAAAAAGATATTTCACATCAGAAAGAGGTTCTCATTTTCTGAGACAATTCTTTTTTGGTTGGAAGCTGTAACAGTGACAGCCTGTATACCATTCTGATTCTTTGCTTTAGCGATACTGATAGGCAGCAAGGCAGGAATATATGGACATTGTATGTGGGTCTCCTGTCCTAACTCCCTGGGTAGTACAATAAATTAACATGATGTGCAATGAGATGTCAACACATCTGAAACAATCATCAAATATGTTTTCACCTGAGACCTGGTAATTGACTGTCTGGGCATTCCTAGTCCCTATTAGCTCTCAGCCAAACAGATCAATTTAAATTTTCAGAAAACAAGCCCTACACACTTTGCCTTCAAAAGCACTGGGATCACTCACCCAGGCAGCTCCTAGTTGAAGTTAGGAGCACTGACTAACTGATTGTGGGTGACGGGGGAGCTGCTTTCTAAGCAGCTTCTTAATGATAACATTTCAGACTAGAGCTTTGCTCTACTATCTTCCCATCTGTATAGTGAGGTAAGCATTAGACTCTCAGATCTGAGACCTGGTGCCCTTCTTCTGCCAAATGATTTTATTTGCAGTGAGCTTCTCAGATATCTGTCAGTAGACTACCTGGTCAAGGTATAAAGCCCCAGTGCAGGCCAAGTGCCACACTGGTATTATTATGGAGACTCAGTCAAGTACAACATTATGAATTCTGGTCCGGCATGAGACACTCTTAAAAATCTAGCCATAATTTCCCTGGATTGAAATGGTAATGGGTTCTCATTTTGTATGGACACCTCGAAAGGAATATGCAAAATATCTTAAATGAGGGATGACACATGCACATAGGTTAAATGGAATTATTCTATGTAAACTCATTCCCTTCTGCCCACAGTAACTGAGTCTGGTACATATATATCAGATTTACAGGCTCATGCCACAGAGTTAAGAGACAGACTTCCCAAAGGGATGAATTTTTGCTCACTTGCATGTGTAAATTGGGTTCACTTAAAATTAAATTTGCATACACTTGGCTAGACTTGGCCTGCAAACTGGATAGATTGCTTTTCATCTCTCATTTTTCTGGGAAAACTCTGTCTTGTTTAACAAGAGTTAAGTATTCCTGATACCGATGCTCATATGGCCTGAAAAATCTCTCAGCTCAAGAGCTTCCTAAAGTAGTTAAAGCACTACCTGAAGAAGTAAGAATAAATAAGATAAAATCTGACTTCTCCTGTTTCTCGGAAGCTTTTTTGCACACATTTGTCTTTTCCTTATTCTCAGGTAGCAACCAACTAAAATAGTTTACTTTTGTCAAGCATTCTCTTCTCCAGTTTCTGCAAAGTTCGGGACCCTGCATGAAGTTTAAACACTAAATTAATAAACTCAGCAGAGGGTGAAAGTCCAGTTACCAAGTTCCATTAATACAAAAGTTTTTGAAATGCAGCTGCTAATAAAATACCAGCAAATTTGTTGTAAAATGACTTGTAGGTCATTTGTGACTGAGGCAATTCAAATAGCACTCAAAAATTTCTTGTTATAAAAAAAAGTATCTTTGCTTTGGACTAATTGCTATTAGTGGGAAATATTTTATTAAAAGAAATAAACAAACAGCACAACTCTCTTAGAAGCAAGACCTAAAAAGATGGGTTCAAATGTTAGCCACATATAGTTAGCATTCAAACTAAATGATGGATCTTACAAAGAGGAAAGCCGAAAACGTCAAATTACCACTTGGGAATTTCTTTAACTCAGTACAACATTGTAGTGATTTCAGACCCATTCTAATTCCATTGAACTGTCCTTGAAACAATGCTAAAGGCTGTGGCATGTAATAACCACGAGGGAAATCCTATTCTTAATGATGCAGATCCAAAAAAAGATGTAAGTATCACAGCAGCAGTGTACTTTCTGGACTTACACAGGAGAAACAGATGAAGAGATGGAAATTCTACAGGTATCTTATCTTTTTCTCAAGTTCCTGTTACATTAATTTTAACATTTGCAATTTATGTTTCTGTTCTTAATGTAAGTGATTGGTGTCTTCTTTCCTGAAGAAAGCATTTCTCTCTAATCATAATGCAGTTCCTAAAACCCATTAAAATCAGAGACACGGTGTTAAAATGTCAAGTGTGTAATTGATGTGTGAAATAAATGGACTCTCAGGGCTATGCAAAGGGTGAACAGGCACTCTGAAGGATACTTCAAATGAATGCAGTAGTATTGTCTGTTCAAATACAATAGACAGGAACATTTTAAGCCAGCTTTTACCCCTGCCCTTCTTTTCTCTTTCCTGACAATGGCTGTAGAACACAAACAAAAATCCAACAAATGCAGTATTTCATTTGGGCAAAAATTCTATTGCAAATCTCCCATTTCTCTGAAATAATAGATGCAAAGTGAGAAAGATTCAGAAGCAGAGCAAGCAGCCTGATTTTTTTTTTCATTAGAACAGCAGACAAACATGAAACTGAAGTTTCTGATGACTTTTTTCGTGGTGTAGTAAAAGACCAGGAACAACCACCCCTCACTGAAGCCCTCGTCAAAGGCTGGTAAGGAGGAATGCTCCAATAGCTAGAAGGTAATTCTAGAGGAACCTAACTTGGCACTTTCAGAAACTGAGGAATAAATATTGATCTTCAAATCAAATTTCCATCCATCAAACAAGCATAGGCCTAATCTCTCCTTACTGTTTTTAGTTTGTTCAAATGCAATACTTTTCTTCACACTGAAAAGCTATTAAATTTGGTGATTGCACAAAAAACAGCACTTCTACATTTGAGAGATTAAGACATTAATGCAGATATTTATGTAAATAATATTTATTAATACATATTCATTTTTTAAAAACTTCTGCCATTTTACACTATGATAAAAGAGTTTAAATTATTCTGTAATTCAAGGGCACAGATGAACACCTTTGAAACATCTAAAGAGGACAGATAGCTACAGGGATAGATGTATAGATGGTGGAGATTAATAGAGCCTAACCTTCTTCTAATCAGTCTGAAGATTTTAATTTCCACTACTACCAGCAGAATTTAAATGTGTATTTAATTGCATAAATGTTGCCAAGTATCATGCTTTATATCTCTACAGTCCTTATGAATATTCATATAAAAATAATGATTGCAAATAGTTTGTCAATAGAGCAGATAGACAGTCTGAAATGCTTAATAATAATCATCATTATAATAATCGACCTTTGTATAGCATTTCCCATCCAAGGTATATAATGGCCCTTTCTCTTCAAATTAACAAAACTTAATCAGCATACTTCCCAATTACGTTGGGAGACTACATCATGAGAGAGTAAAACAAGAAAGATTGGTCTACAAGAAAGAAATCTGGTCTTGTAGACAGGCAATGAACTACAACAGAGGAAAACTGGAATGAAAAGAGGACACTGGCACATGTGCCAAGCACAGACCTTGGCAAGTCTATGCACATTTGTAAATCCTGAATAATTTGGCTTCCTTCCCCCTTCATTAAAATCTTCAAGTAGTTTGGAGTTAAAATTAATTCAGTATTTTGGCCATTTGATGTGACAGAATTCGTCATCTCTCCCATTGTCATTCAAGATTTCATATTGTTTCACTATGAAGAATCCACTGTTACAGTTACAGTTAATTCCTCCTAATAATTCATGAGAAACAATAATTTGATTTTTCTTCTGTTGTATTTTTTGCTCAGCGGTGACAATAAATGAAACATCAGAGTCTAATGAAAGTCTGGGATCTATTAAGGATATTTGAGGACTCAGGTATCATACATACAGCTGTTCAAAACTACACTGACAGCACAGCAGTCTTGCATGTCCAGATCTTTCAAACCTGATATCCACATCCTTGGTTTAATAATTATGTCTGTTCTGCTAATGATTTACTCTTAAATTATCTTAAATGTTCTAGTCTTAGAGGGTCAAATGACAGATTACAGGCAACTTAAGTTATCATTCCTCAAATGAAATAAAGAGATTGACCTTGTCCACCTTTGCACTTAAATGCAAAGCAGAACATACTGCGTTAGCTTTAAGCCTTAGGAGGACACTTGCAATCATATGATCATTGCCTCTGTCTTCCTAGATACAATCTGACACCCTACTCCAAATCTGATATGCAAGCTTGAATTATCAAGGGAAATTCAATTCCCTATGTAGAGTGCCTCAAGGTTTGTACATTCCACTAGAACTGTGTCTTACATCAGGTCAGTCCGTGCAGTAACCATCATTTCCAGACAATTACCTTTGATCACATTGCTTAAATCTGCCAACCAATTCAATGAGAGCACACTTTCAAGCATGTAAATTCAATTCCTCCATTGAAAGTCTTTAGCCTCTGATAGAGCTGTGTTAGAAAAGTAACCTTCCACTGATCTCAGACAGTCTTTTTTCTGTTAGATAGCCATTGATTTTTGTCATCAGATTCTAATGAAACTTGAAATTAACATGTTTTTTCTTCAATAAAGGGAAAAAGTTTTTTAATCAGCCCGGGTTCCCTCTACAACAGCAGAATACACAGCATTGTAGGTACACCCTAACCAGCAGATCCTATGTGCACAGTATTATCTTTCTCCCCTTAATGCGTACACATGTACACATGCACACATGCATTTTCATCTTTTTTTAATTTCTTTTTTTGTTTTAATATGACACATTTTGTTAAAATTATCTCTACCTTTTTATAAATGGAACACTTCCATATCAAGTTTTCCTTCCATGGGTGGACTAAAGTTAAAAGGTAAAGATCCTTTCTGATATAAATCACCAGAAGTCTGCTGACTTGAATGGAACAGAGTTGATTTACACCAGCTCAGGACCTGCCAGCAATCATCTGAAATACAAAATACGTCCTTTTTCTTTGCCTTTTTTCTTTAAGCCACTCCATTTTATTTAGCCTTTGAAAGGAACTCTAAAGTGTTTACTTGTCAAGAAGATAAAATATTTTCTGTTAAAGTTCATCCCCTTAAGATTTAAAGCGATTGTCAGCGTTGCAGGGGGTCATTCTTCCCTCATACCGAACCCCAGTTTCAGTACAGACATCAGTTAACGTTTAGAGGAAAAGCGAACCCCCCAGCACAGCGAAGGAGGTGTGCGTATCTGGGAGCCATCGTGGGAGCTGCTGAGACATGGAGGCACTGCCCTAATATGCAATGTCTTTCTGCCTCTCTTCTCTCTGGGCAGGGGCGATTTTTTTCCCCAAGTTATCCACGCAGCAATCAGATAACAATAGAAGTATGTCAAAATGCCCACTAGCCAGTTAGGCTGCAAAATCCTCACTATTCCTGAGTGCCTTCTCTGTGGGTTTTTTTTAAAGGCAGGGCTGGCACAGTTAGCACAAATGAGTACATGGCAAATGGTGAGAAAATGGCAGAAATTACTACCAGCATCAGACTCTCAAGGACAACATTTTTGTAGTGATTCATCAGAATTTTTTTCTAAGTCTAAGACTTTATGGCTCTTTTAAGGGATTAGGGAATGAATGGAATTTTTAAAATTCTGATCTTATGAAACAGAAAAGTAGAAACAATTTAAAAGTTTTCTATTTAGGGTCAAAATACTCTGACAACTCTTCAAAGACAAGTTCTCCACATTTTACTTTCAGATAAAATTATCCATAGCTTCTGTTAAAAAGAGGTGAAACACAGTATTTTTAAAGTAAACACAACTTTCATTAAACATTAAGTCAATAGTTAAAGGAGATAATTAAATAAACCTCTGTTACATTACCTGAAATCTACTATATCAGTCCTAAGCCTTCAACTAGGCTAAATAAGTTTAGCTCCAGAAATACCAGTGAGGCTATGACACAAACTGAAAATCTGACCTCCTGTGTTCATATGAATATACACCATCACCTAAGGAAACCTAAAATACTTCAGAATTTTTATCTTGTGGTTATAGTTTATAAAATTAATTAAAAATTATATCTAATATTGATTTAAATTTTTTTTCAAGACTGATTTGCTCAAAATTTCAACTTTCTTTCAATATTGTCACTGTTACTATGATCTTTTATGGAAAAATACATAAATACCACCATGAACTGAAGCTACATGTAGCTCCTACCCAAGACAGCTCATGCACAAGTAACTGAGAAGTGTGAGCGCTGGGAAGCAAGAGGACATCCAATGTTGGTCCCTCCCTACTCTCCATGCTAGATCTTTTGTTTTCAATAAGCAAGGGACCGACTCCTACTTTTTGCTTGGAGAACAGCAAGCATGACTGTTTCAGTCCCTCTCTGTGTAAGTAATACAGTAGGCAATGAATGCAAAACCTCTGCAGTGCAAACTGTTTCAGACTTCTCAGCAGTATCAGAATTTAACAATGTGTCTGGAGGCTAATAGTAATGTATGAATATCCACATACATAGGTATATACATACATGCACACAGATGTGCATATATTAACAGCACATATTTCAAATCAGAAAATGTTGTATGGAGGGAAATCAAAATTTATGGTCTGTCAGCTTGGGCATTTGCGTCTTGAATGCCAATATAGCAGAGTAACGACAATAGTAACATTTGTAAATATGCAGGAGTTGATACCATTTAAACTTTCAGAAAACCTGTATTTGTTCATTAGTTTTTATCCTATTACAATGAGCGCTCCAGCTCTTTAGCATAACATTTTGAAATATGGAGATACTGCTGCCCCTGTTTTGCAGAGGGGGAGCAGGGTTTCAGCAGAATCCGTTGTGATTTGGAAAGTCAAGGAAGAAGAGAATGGCGGAGCAGAAAGATGAATCCAGAATTTCCAACTCCCGTATTTCTACTAGTGGACCATGTTTCTCCTTCTTGCACTTTAGAAGTTAACAAATTCTTCTTGAACAAACCATTGCAGGGTGTTCTTTAATCCGGTATTGTCTGGTCCTCTAAATTTCTGGATATACTGCGAGAATATTCTGTCCCAAACAGCTATAGCAAAAATACCTTCTAACATCCTTTGCTTTGTGTGACTTGTGAGAGGGATAAAGACTGGAATGATAATGTTCCATCTGAGAAACAGAGTGTCATTTTAGGAAGGAAAATTAGTCAGCTAGTGGTTCATTAGAAGTAAGATCACAGAAATCACTGATGTAAAAATAATTTAATTTCCTCTTACAGTGCGATGCAAATATCCAGTGCAAGATGCAAATATAGAACAGGGGATTTCTGTTGTTGGGTGGTTTTGTTGTTGACCAGAAAAAATATAATTTTGCTGCACTTAACAATATTGTTTCTGTGTGGTTCACAGAACTAAGATGATGTCTGTAACTTCCACCTGACTCCTAAAACTGATTAAGCTACAGCCTGAAGTGTGATCTCCTAGATCTGCCATACCATCCTTCCTGCTGCAGCATACAGTGGCACGTGCAGCAGGAATAGCCATGTTGGCAAACAGAGGGCAAGTCCAACTCCCTGAAACAGGGTTTGCTAGCAGATGAGAGTTTTCAAAATATCCCTCTCCCCTCTCACCATCATCTATGAAGTTAAGCAGATCATCAGCCTACAAATTCAATAAAAACATTTATTAGATGAGGAACAGTCAACTCAGGACTCCATACAATTAAAGACAAGAGTCTGCTTCTGGAATCATGGGACTGTTAAGAGTTACTATATCCTAAATCAGCTGCAGAATTACAAGTGACTACTTGCATGATTAATCGTATTGATCACTACTTAGCTTCTCTGAATTGTCAGTGCCTATTATCAAGTTTAAGCACACATTTATGCATTGTCATCATTAGGATTTGAAGCTTCTCTAAACCCAGAACTTCTAGAAAGTGTCTGACTTCATTTTCCAAACCTATATAAACATACAGTTTTATATACTTTAGGTTTCATATGTGGAAACCCTGCTTGCTTTCAACTGAGCTTTTAACATTGCAAGGAAATGTCCATATTCGATAACACAAGCTCAACAAACTCCATGTGTTTGTAAGATGTTTCCTTTTTTTCCTTTTTTTTCCTTTTTTTTCCTTTTTTTTCCTTTTTTTTCCTTTTTTTTCTTCCTTCCTTCCTTCCTTCCTTCCTTCCTTCCTTCCTTCCTTCCTTCCTTCCTTCCTTCCTTTCCTTCTTTCTTTCTTTCCTTCTTTCTGTCTTTCTTTTTTTTGTTAATAATGGAGCAGTGCCTTGGTAGTGAGAAACCTGACCATAATTGAATGTCCTTGAAATAAGTTTTGAGAACAAAAAAAAGTAATACTAAAGATAGGTGTGGAAAGATGTAAAGGTACATGTAAATATACATAGTGGAAAACATTTTCAGAAAAACTGTCTTTACAGTGACAGACAGCATTTTAAGTTTCATGACATTTTCTATACTCTGCATTTAAGAAACAAGCTATGAAGACCATTTTGCAGTGAAGAACCTTGTACTATGCAGTACAGAGAACACACTGATACTTTTCCCCGGTGGTCATAAAAGCAGGAATTGCTAATAGCACCACCAATAGCTAAGATTGTCTGATGTTCCATCCGCATTTTGTTACAGCTTTGCCAGAGTTTTACATTTTGGACTCAAATGTTTCAACAGGGAGCTAGACACATTTTCAATGGGAACAGTTTTGGGGGTTGGAGGGTGGGATTGAGGAAGAGATGTGAGTGTTTCTCAATGGGCTTGGGGGAAAAATATTGTTTTCTGCACTTCAAAAATATTTCTGTGACTACGGGCGGGTGGAGCCTTTGGGGCATGGACCCAACCTTTCACATAAGGTTTTCCTCGTGCCCGTGGTTTTACTGCCACAGTGAGAATTTGCAGATCCGTGTGCGTGTCTGCCAGAACTCATTCAAGGAAGTTTGGAGGTCGAGATGTTTCATGAGCTGGACTAGTCACAGTGATACCCTCTTGTGTTAAAAGCTATGATCAGTCAAAACCCTTAGAGCTCAGCAGCTACGTTCTCCCAGCAGAGCGGCTGCAGCCCTGACCCGTGGGTGGGAGGCAGAGCTCTCCCTGCAGTGCTTGCTCCTAGAGCTATCATAAAACACGGGTGGAGTCAGGGCCCCCTGAAGCTGTACTTTGATACTGGGATTTCTCCTTTTCTAAGTGCGTGACACTGTCATTTTAATGTTCTTTTTGTGCGGTGTTCACCACCTAAAGCAAAGCTAGCTGGCAGCCAGTGCTGCTCATCACATAGTGCCTCAGAATCCAGGGCTTTTATCAGTCTGGCAGCATTAAATGCCGCGTGAACTTTGTAATCTTTGCTATACAAAATACACGCTTACACTCTCTGCAACAGCCTTCTCTTTTCCACAACACAACTTCCCTTCAGTTCGCACTTCTTATTCCTCACTACCTTGCTTTACTGCCACCTGAGCTCTGACTTCAAACCAACTTTAAACCATAGCGGTTGGAAAATGATTTCTGCTGTCGGTGTAGGTGCAAGGAAAGCCAGGCACTAATCAGTGCAGCTTCCCAGCCTTTTCATTATCAGCCAAGCATGGATATCAGACTGCTGGGATAATTCCAGGACACTGTTTTAGTCCTTTGACCTCTTCTATATTACCACCTGCTCCCACTACAGTCCCTGAACAAGAGGAGTCTGAGGGTTACGGGTTAAGATTACTGCTCAAGTAGTGCTTGCACTGCCTACCCCAAAAGGTTGTTCTTAATCATGTTTTCAGGCAGCACAGCATCAGTCTGCAAGCTAATGATTCCTCCATTCTCCTGTTCTAGTCTTAAAAATTTGTTCTGATTATTTTTTCTAAGGCCAAGAGCAGAAAAAAAAAAGTCTTCTCTGAATTCCCTAAAACTACAGCTATCAGGAATGCATGACCCCATTTCTCAACCATCTCAGACTAAAAAGCCACACAAATTTTCCTCTTCTTCCTTCTTATACTGGATTAAAGACACAACATTAAGTGCTGCTACATGAAGTCTTAAATGAATTAGGCTTCTTCCACCCAGAGGCTTGGAGTATGCTGTGTCATATCCCTGCAGGTCATTAAATTTGCCAGGTAGATACAGGGCAGTCAGTCTGTACCTTCAGCTTTGAAGGCTTTTCGTCAAGAACTCTGTCCGCCTGAAGGCATGCAGCAGCATATCCTCCTTGTTAAACTCCAGGCATTTTATTACTGGTCCCTGCTTGAGTACCAGGGCATTTATAAATCAGTGGGTGTAACTTACCTTGAGTTTAGCAAGGCTTTAGGCACGGTGGCCCATACTGTCCCTCTAGCAAACCGGAGAGATTTTGTTTGAAGAGGTGGAATACAGTGTGGGTGAAAAACTGATCAGATTGCTGGGATTCAAGTGTTGAGATCAGAGGTACAAAGTCTGCCTCATGGTCATTTACTGATGTTTTTTCTCCTGGGTTGATACTGGAGCCAGTACAGCTTACTGTCTTTATAAATTACCTGGGTGGTGGTAGGGAGAAACTAACCCTCAGAGGATTTGCTGATGGTACCAGGCTGTGGAGTACAGCTGACATGCTGGAGGTTAAGGCAGAGAGTCCCTATTCAGAGGGATCCTGACAGGCTGGAGAGATGAGTTGCTGGGAATCATATCAACAAAAGCAAAGTGTTTTATCTTAGACGGAATAACGCCATGCAGCAGGACAGGTCAGGCACTGAACAACTAGAAAGCAGCTTTGCAGAATTGGATCTGGGTGTCCTGGTCGGCAAATTGAATATGAGCCAGCAGTGTACTCGTATGGCAAAAGTGGCCAACTGTGTCCTAGGCTGCACTAGCAAGTGGGTAACCAGCAGGTGAGGGAGGTGATCCTTCCCCTCAGCACCTGTGAGACCACATCTGGAGTACTGTGTCCACTCTGCCTGGGCTTCCTACTGCAGGAGAGACTGACATTCTGAGTGAGTCCATCAGAACGTGCCGAGATGGCCGGGGACTGGAGCACGTGGCGTATGAGGAGAGGCTCAGAGAACAGGGTCTGTTCAGCCCACAGAAGCGGGAGCTAAGGAGGAGTCTCAGTGCTCCCTGCAGCTTATTAATGGCCACCTACAGAGATGACGGCCAGACTTTTCTCAGGGAGAAAAGACAAGGTAATCGACATGAGTTGCAGTTGTGGTGGAAAGCCAAACCACATATTAGGAAAAAGTTTCATGGTGGGCAGTCAAACACAGGAACGCATTTTCCTGGAGAGGCTGTGGAAACCCCATCTGCGGAGATGTTCATATCTCAGCTGGAAAAGACCTTGAGCAACCTAATCTAAGCTCAAATGTGGATCTAACTTCAAAGTTTGCCCTGCTTTAAGCCATCAATGGGATCAGATGACTTACGGAGATCCCTTCCAACCTGAAGCCCATGATTCCATGGTATTTTGTATGTGCGGGTACGTGTGCACCTGAAGTTGTCAGACTGTTCCTGCCCTGCAATTTACTTAGTCGTGTTTCACACTTATTGCTGACTGACCTCTGGTTACTCAGGGCTTCACGGTGCAGTTTCCATTTAAAGCTGAAGCTTTTATCATCTTTAAAATATGCCACAGAATTTATTATAGACTAATGGGCAGGAAGGTAAGGCTTATTTATGATATGCTTTGCCACAAACCCCATGTTATGAGCATAAATGACAGCAGTAAACAAAAGAAAATAATCGGTTCAGACCAGAGGATAATCTATATCACTAACTCCCTGCATTGAACTGTTGTTCCAAGAATGAAAGATTTCCTTGTTATCAGAAATATGCTGGGTGAACAGAAGTAATCAGAAAAGCTGCATTCCCTATTAACTGCTACAGTATATCACACATGCCCTAATGCATATTAATCCCACTTATGTCCATCAACTTGATTAAAACCTCTCTGTTATTGAAATCTTTAACTGGCGCAGAAAGGTATCAGAGCTTAGGAAAGAGTGTTCATTTATGCTATTCACTTGACAGCTTTCTAGTAGTGATAGGTTATTTCTGGTAGGAAATGAACAATTTCTGCTGGAAATCCAGCAAAGTGGAAAACATTTGGAGACTGCAACCAAAGCCAACATCTGTCTGCAAGCATTAGTGAGAAGTTAATAGTACTGCTGAACGATTTGCCAATGTTTGACCTGGGATTCTTTTTTTTTTCCCTTTTCTTTTGGCAATGACACATTTTTCTCATATATATGCAGTAGTGTGCAGGTACAGTAGTACATCTTTGCGCAAAAATTCAAGATAAGGGCCACTGACAACACACTTCTAATGCAGAAAGTACACTAATATCTTACTTCCCCACTTCTATTAGGGGTCTGTCCGGGAAAGGCAGTTCACTGCTTATTGCTACCATCATCTCCAAAATTTTACAACCAAACCATTAACAAACTTCTTTCTTTTTTCCCCTAATTCCCTGCTCCAGGTACTATATTGTTTCAATTTTGAGTTTAAAACAGATCTTAGGCACACTGTGTTGTACAATCTAGGAGAGACTACTCTGTTAAATAGGCTCTGCTATTTGAACTGGTTGAGTTGTGAAGGGGTTCAGGTTATGAAAGCTTACTCAGTGTGAAATCCATCACTGAACACAGCAAATTCTTCACTCAAGGTGATTATTGAACAACTGATTTTCCCAAGAATAAACAAGCAAGCAAATATCCCAAACAGAAAAATAGAGAAGTTAAATGCCTTGCCAGAACCAAAATTCTTTCAGACAACAGAAGATAATTGGAGTTGTTTGCCTAGTACGTCAGTCTGTATCCATAAGCCAGAAGTGCCACTGGAAAGGTAGCTTAATTTCTGACAGGGAAGTTCTGAAGGACCTTAATTGTTAGAAATATTTTCCCATCAACTTAGGCAGAGGAGGCTAATTATGAAGGAGTATTACAGCAATTTGAACACTACTCTCAAGGTAAAGTGAAACATGTCAGATGCATGTTTTTAAACAGACATTACAAAGGAGGTGGTAAAAATAAAATTATGTTTGTGATTGACAGAAAGGTAAAAAAAGTTTTTCAGTTTTTGGAATAAAATTCAGTTTGTGACAAGATCACTGTTCGGTTCTGGGAAAAATAATTCAAGGAAGTGTCTACTGAAATACCCTGAATCAACTTATGGAAAAACAATTTGCATTTCTAAAGCAATGAAGGACTTGCATGAAGTTTGAGAAGGTTAGATATTGCTTTGATGCTGTGGACATGAAAAGAAACGCACAACATTTCAGCAAATGAGATGATTGAGGCAGGAAAGCATAATGCTGTCAGTGTGGGAGTCCACAGAGCCCAAGAGTCTGAGAAACCCAGAGTGGACAAACAACAAAGTGGGCAAGATAGTATCTGCCATTTGTGAAAGGACGCCAACACTATACAGGCATTTACAAGCATCAGCAGAGCTCTATAGAGGAACGAAGCAGACTTCTTCATGGTAGTCGTAGAAAACAACATAGTAGAAGGTGAATGGACACTCCACCTGAAGGCCCATGGGGCACAGACTGATTTTCCGTGATGTTTAGGTGCACGAGGGACACCAATATCAGCAAGGACGAGTTGCTGATGGTAGGAGTCAATGAAACTCTAGTCTTATGGAGGCAAACCTTATTCTGTTATAAAATTATGTCAGTAAGTGCTTGGATAAAGAAAAATATTGAAAAATATGGAAAAGTTAGAATTTATAACAGTACCAGAGGGAAAAAAAGATGCTTATTATTGAGATAAAAAGATGCCAACTTCTGGATCTCAGAGAGTGAATTCATTCAATGGACAGACAATTGTTGACAGCAACTGAAGAGGAAACTAAGGATGCTATCAGGAAATACAGGAACTCTCAACAGAGTATGGAATAAGATGAAATGGTCAAGATGGTCCATGGCTCGTCTACCCAGGAATGTTTCTCTTGCCATAATTCAGGCTACAAAAAGAGAAGCTCTAGGGAGAAAAGTATAACTAAGAAGAACAAGTGAAGGTAGTGCTCTTACAGATCATGTAAGAAGCAAGCAAAACCATTGAAATACTTCATTTGCATACAAATGACCTAAAAATGGCATCTGTTGCAATGTCTCTAATGAGAAACTGAAAGGGAAGTAACGCTCTGGGAGGTGACCTTATGAAACTGGGGCATCCATTTGTGCATGGTGATTATCTCTTTAGGAAGCCATTTTCTCAGAATGCCATTGGGTTGCGCTCGGAGGCAGAAGTTTTTTGCTTGGAAATACAACACATTTGACAGTGTAAACAGTACTAAGTTATGCATCAATTATGTTAGATATGGGGGAAAAGTGTAAAAAAGGCTTCAAGCAACTCAGAAAGCACAACAAATTCTGACGTAAACTAAAGAAATTAAGATGTAAAGTGTACAGATATGTTCCAGAGAACCCCACGGGAATGCCTCCCCCAGCAGACCCCTCAGATGGGGGAGCTGTAAGGAAATTTGCTGCCTGCATCAGCAGCTTGAGAGGGCTACTGAGAAGATAGATGCACGAGGGGTAGGTCACAACCTGGTCTGTATTTAACATTGTGAAATTACTCTGGCACCAGTGATGCACTGGAGGTCACATGAACTCTGAAGACAAGATGCCTGTGCTTGTCAGTCAGCTGTCAGAGTCACTTTGGCCTCACAGGTGTCTTGAGACAAGACAGAGCAAAGCAGCAAGTCCAGTATGGTTTGTGAAATGATGCTAGTGGTGATAAAGGTGGGAAGCAGTCATGCCAATGTGCGGTGGACTCATCCCGGATGCAAGCGACGCTGCTGCACCAGCTGGACACAAGCAGAGCTGGAGTAGGTTTTCTCAGCTGCGACAGCAGGAACTGAAGGGCCAGGCCATGGCCGAAATGGCGGCGTGGGTATTACAGCTGAGATCCAAGGGTCCATGTGACAGTACGGCGCACCTCAGGAGTTAATTGAGCACTGGTAACTGATGGCCTTTGACATTCTGAACGCCATTAAAAATCAGTAATGGTGTGCCTAGGAGGGGAAGTTGTGGGAAAATAAAGAACTTGCAGGAGGACCTTAAAATAGCCACTTGGTAATAAATGATTACTGATCCCTTCCCCTCTTCCATCATCAGTCTAGCCATGATCAGTTTATTACCCCCACTGTTGCTGTGCTCACAACTTGGAGTGGAAACGTGAAACAGCACTTTCTTTTTATCTCCTTTAAAAGCGGCAGGAACGGCCTCTTTTCCCTTGCAGGGGATGGGATAAGGTCTCCCACACTGCTTACAGAGACCAGATTGGTAGGAAGCAGCAGTAAGGAAGAGAAGGCAAGAAGGAGGAAGAAGAAAGTAGAAAATGTGTTCTCCCCAGTAACATTCTCACAACTGGATAATTTCTCTGGCTTCAGATCCCCTGGTCATAATGGAAAACTGTCTGCTCACGGCAAGAGCACACTTCAAGAAAAGGTAGCTGACTTAGTCATCCAGTCACATCACAGCTCTGCAGGGTTTCTCTTATTTTAGTAAACAGGGTTTCATTTTTAATCCTGCTTCTCCCTTCTTTAAAAAACATTCTGATGTCATTTGTACAGTTTAACCTGTCCATTCTTCTTAAAAAAAGACATGCGAGACAAATAATCAAGCATCCTACAGAAGTATAAAGCTGGTAGCACCAGCAATTGCAGTAACAATAAAGCACAACTACAGTTAAAATATTCTGGAATCAGTTACTCTCCAAGAGAGCTGAAAGCACTCATAGAGTCTTTACTATAATAGTATCAGCCACGTTTAATACCAGTGACAGCCAGGGATGCGCACAACCCGTGTGTTTACAGCAGGGGTGCAGGACTCAGCTCCCCGTGGCAGGTCCGACCCCTCGCTAGGATGCATCCCAAGTTATGGACCCATGTGGGCTAAGTTCATAGGGCCAGCTCCACCCTGTGTGGCTGGACCTGTCGTATGCTCATGGATGTATAGACGTGCGTGTTACACGGTCCTACAGTTTCTCTCCGACCTTCCCTCCGGCCTCTGTTGGCCTCTTCTCCCTGAGCTGCCGGTGTGAAGTGGATGAGCTGGAGGCAGAGGTGCAATTTAGTGGAACACTAGTGTTTCAATGCTCTACCTTCTGCTGCCTTTTCCTACTCCTCCAAGAAAATCCCTGTTCTAGTAGATAAGGAATATTTGTTTCCGTTATGCTGCAAGGCTTGTCACAAGTTTCGGGTTCAGACTGCAAACCATGACCTGACGCTACTGCTCTTGAAGTGCCTTTTTTGTGCCTTTTTTTTCCCCCACTGTTGTCATTCTTTCACCCTCCCCATCATCCATAGTCCTCTCCTGGCTCAGCTAAGTTCGTCGAAGCAAAATCCTGGACAATATATTTCAGTGTATGTTTCATCTTTCATTTTGATTGACTTCCCATGTGTTTTTAGAGCCACAGGTCAAAAGCTTCATTGCTCCCTGCTGCTTTATAAAGTATTCTTCTAAATAAACAGTACATACCACAGAAATACCTGATCGTCCTAGCAAAACACGAAGCTAGCAGCACCGGTTGGAAGCTGAAGAATACAGCGCTTGCCTGCACGCAGCCGTTCTGTGTAATTCTAAAGACACAGAGACAAAATGAAAAGCCTTGCCTCTGCTGAGACACATCAAAATTTACTGTGAAGTGGAACTCAACGCATGAAAACAAGGGTGCAATTCTGAAACAGCAAGAGAGCTTGTTGTCCCATCACTGCTAATTACTTCCTTGAAGCTGCTGGTTACCATCCCTCATGGTACCTGGCCTTGTGATGGTCCCTATAGCATTACAAACAAAACTTGCCCGGATGGCTTAGGTGAACCTGATGAATTTGCCCTGAGACATCAAAGAGTTTTTCTGGTCCACAGCTGTGGAAAACTGCAAGATGAGGGGTGGATATGATTATGTGCCCATCTCTGGTACTCCTCCAGGTGTACACTCGTGAAGTTCGAGTTTCTTAAACTGATCTCCACAGAACTGTGATGAGTTAACACCAGGTACACTGTCATTTTTCACCTCCACCAAATAAAATACGGTAACATGTAAAGTCTTATTAATTTATATCCATTCAATCATACGTTTATGCTCTAAGTTGTTTAGAAAATAACTTTTCATGGGTTTAAGTTTCTTAGAAGCCAGATAACTGAAGAAGAGGTTAAAATCTAGCACTTGTGCATTTTACATACAGAAGGTATGGACAATGCTTTCTCTGTTTAGAAGAGGACCTGAATATAACACTTGTCTGGGCCTGAAGCAGTGAAATTTGCTGTGTATTTTTTTTTCTGCCTGATGAGTGTCTTGGTTTTATGGCAGATTTTAATGTCAGTAGAAACTGTAGCTCCAAAATACAGTCCCTGCTCCAATGGCTTCAGGTTACAGAATTGTCTGTCAGAACGACAAACTTCTGAATGACTCGGGCCTCAAGGGTCTGACTCCACTGAGAAGAATTAGGAACTTTTCCATCTAAGTCTAATTTCCACCTGATTTTTCCACACCAAGTTTTGGATCAGCCTTGTATCGCATGTGCTTATTTTGTAATACATAATACAACCCAGGTATGTTTTCAGTGGAACTGGCAGCACAGCAAGAGGGAAGATGTCAGCCATGCATTTTTTCTGTGCCGTGCAGCATTGTATGCCTTGACTCCAGACATGCTGACATATACAGCAAGCAAGTAGATGGGTTTGCAATGGTGAGCCAGGAGGGTGGAGAGACGGGAGATACGACTTTGTATGTTAAACGTATTGCAGTGGCCGGGTCTGCAAGAGCTTCGCACCACCACACACACACCCCCCGAGACAAAGGACCTGATATTTCTTTTCGTACTTTGTGGTATCGGAGTTTGAAGAAACAACTGCAATAACCTGGCAGTGTATTTTAAAACTGCCTTCACTGTCATGAGTTTGGAATGATGAAATAATCTGACATTTAAATGGAAGTAATACTGAATGCTGATTGTGAGTTATCTTGAAGGACTGCGTTTATTGGTAGAAGCCCATAAAGGAGAGTTGGCAGTTCGCCTTAAAGTGAGTCCACCAGGGGGAATATGATCAGACAATATGAAAGGGCATCAAACATACCTGACAGGTGAGTCTCACGGTGGCTTAACAGCTTGGACCTTTGCATGAGAATCTGCTCAGCTTTTTCTTTACTTTTCACTGAATAACATTGTACATTGAAAACTCTGCCTGGCCGTCTTTGCAATCTCAACCCCTCTCTGTTGCACTCAGTGATCTCATGTGAGGCCATGTTTTGGAAGACTTCTCAGGTTACCCTCCTCTCTCAGTTTGCCTACCAGCTTCTTCTCCCCTCATACTCCCTCCTTTGTTCTTCAGAGAAGAAAGATATTCTTCAAAGGACATACTGCTCTGGCAACACTTTAAGGTGGGCCTCCACCTCCGATCAATGACCTAGATGCCCTCAGGTTTGGCACGTGAATGTTACCTGGCATTTTCGTTATCAGGGAAAGCAGGAAATGCAAGAGCAGAAAATTCCCCAAGTCCTGCGACTGGATCTGAATATCACTTCCTTCTCTTCCATCCTTTGACCTTACTTGTTTGTGTTAATTACTGGCTGCTAACACCAGTGTGATCTCTGATTGCGTTTTCTTTGCCTCTGAGTTATTAACAACAGGACAAATATTCAGGAACTCAACACTTCCTTGATCAAATTCCATTTTTGAAAAATCCTTTCATAAAAGCATAGGAAGGTCCTTACTGAGCCAGATCCAGCTAGCCCAATATGCTTTCTCTGACTGTGGTCAAAGATGGACAGCCAGGAAAGAGTACAAAAACAGGATAAAACTTGGTATGTTCCCAGAGTACTCAGTCTCCAGTTAACAGCTTCCTGTATTTGCTCTTTTCCTGAAAGTTTTTTTCTGACTCCAAAAACTTCTCTTCTCTAATGACAATTCAGTCATGATTCTCCATCCTAGCAATCTATAGGTGAAAAAAAGAGAGAATTAAAATGACAGGAATTTGGAAGATTATTGATATCTTAGGAGTTCATCTTGCCTGCCTGGGAATAGATTGCAAGGTTTAGGTTCCTTCTATCAAGACATTCCTTACCAAAACAGGAGGGAGCCTGGCAGTTGCAACACTATCCCTGGAAGTCAGGGTTTGTTATGAGAGGGGGATTTGTTTCTCTGGTTTTGCCTTTTAGTATTGCCACAGTCAATAGCTCATTACTTGCTTCACTGAAAGATTCTTTTGGGACTCTCTGGGTCTTGTAGGAGAATTTTCCACTGGAAAAAATAAGGAAAAGCATTTCTGTGGGAGGGGTCAAGCCTAGTATTATCCTGAGAGCATGAATCAGGATCCCAAATGTTGCCGTACAATGTCCTTCCAGCTGCTCCCCCTCCATGTCTCAGATCAGGTAGCATCCTGTGTGTAACTCCATGTGTGCTCCCGGAACATTTCAGTGCTAGCGAGGAAACTTTTACGTGCACTCCTCAGACACTAGTGAATCCTGTGAGAGCTCTACTCACCCATGCAGTGCTTAAGCAACAAGGCTTAAAAACTTGTAAAAAAACATTGCTTTATATAATAGATAACTTTGCAAGTAATCCTTGGAGCTGAAAGCTGCTGAGCATATTTCGCAGTGTGACGATGACCTCGGGACCCATATGGTAGCAGATCTCCTTGGACTGCCTGAGAACCTGACCTGGCTCAGCACTCTGATGTTGAACACTTACAAGTACAAACTCGGGACTTTCCAAAACACTTGCTTGTTTTTCATTAGATTGACATTTTCTTTTTAGCTTCACCTCCAAGCCTGAGGCATGTGGGCTTTTTGAGGTGAAAAAAGGTTGAATAAAAGGTGATGACTGATTGTAAGAAAACAATTTGCAAGGACAGTGAAAACAACAGCGCTTCACTTCATCCAGAAGCACTTGCCATTTGAGAGCTCAGCACTTGTCATTCTGCGACATTCTGCAGCACTTCTTCTCGATCTCCTGATACTGCCAAGTGTTTAGTAGGACTCAGTGTAGAGTAAAAGGGATAAAAAGAGTATTAAAGCTATCTCAGTTCACCAAAATATGACATATTTAAGAAGCTCTTACAATTTGTTATACTTAGCTCTCTAGAATGAAATGCTTACTCTGAAGAGATCATGAGGACTACGGTATCTTCTAGAAAGTATAACACATCCCTTATTCCAGTGCTCTTTACTTTTGTAGCTGTCTTTACTCCTGTGAATGCAATGAAGTGTATTTTCTAAAAACTCCACAATGTCAGACTAATAAACACTGTGTTTTTACAGCTACTCAACATATTTTCTGTGTGGTACCAAAACAGGTGAAGATAGAAACAAGTAGTCATTAAAACAAAAAAAATCTATTCTTGTAAAACAGAATGTCTCATCCGTAAAGCCCTTTGGTTTTAGGAAAAAAACAACCACCCATGAAATCCATAAAGTCTAATTCAGCCTCTTAGTGGAAGAAATTCACTGCAGCTATCCAGAATTTTGGAGGGTTGCAGTGTTTATAAAAGTCTCTGGCAAAAAAAAAAAAAAAGGTTAAAACCAGCAAAGAGGTATATTCTCCTCTGCTTGCATAGGGTATACGGACCTAAGCACAGCCTTCCCTTAGAATCAAGATGTGAATATCCTCACCGTAAGCCAACCCCCTGCCTTGGGATTTCTCTCTGTTGCCTGGCCTGCAGGGAGCACTTAAATACTGCTCTCCCCTGGCCCAGGGAACACTGTCTGTTCTGCAAAGTAAACAAGCTCCAGACTGGGAAACCACAGAAAGCACCTTATAAACACTTCACCATTCTTACATGACCATTTAATTGTTTAGATAGGTAAACAAGAAATCATTTTGCTGACAACATGACAAAATTGAAACCCTACATCCCTCAGTGAAGGATGTCCACTCTTCCATCCAGTGCTGTTTTTTAACACTGCAAGGTGATACAATTTGGTATCAGTTTGTTTCAGGTAGTATCATCACAAAAAAAGTATTATTTCTGTTGAAGGACAATTTCTGGCAACATCAAGCATTTGCTGCCTGAGTCAGAAGTTGTTCAGGAAAGCTGCACAGCTACACTGACATGATGATGTGTTTAAAGTAATGTATATACTCATATCTCAAGAGGGCTTCTTAGCTCAGGTGTTTGTCACCAGAGTGGTCTCCCAGTTTTCAGACTAGCACTAGTAAGTGGGGGCGACAGAGCATCTCTCTGCCTCAACTGCAAGGCGCATGCCGCCAAAATTTGTTAATTTATTTACTGAATAAACAAACGATTGACTGAAATTACTTGTATTTATCTGACAAAGTGTCCTGCCAAAAAAGAATGAGGAAAAAAAATCAAGCAAATGCACAAACTGAAGTATTTCCAACTTTTATTTTGACCTCTGATTCTGGTTTGTTATGTAGACTCAGTGTAATATGAAAAGGGAGAAAGAAACGTTCTAAAATGACACAAAGTCCTTTTGTAACTCAAAGAATGAACTGGATGTTTTCTATTTTGGTTTGAACCACAACAATTGCTTTTCCAACTTTAATACTGGGACAACGACTTAGAAAATCAATTTGTTCGTCTCTAGTCGTTAAGCGGGTAATGAGGCATTCAGTGTGGTTCATGGCCACAATGAGTAAACAACTTATCCAATGTCATTAACATTTTCAGTTTATGAACTCGTGAACACCCAATAACGCTCCTCATTGTGCAGCACGGGTGAGATGTCTTCAGTGTTTCACAAATCAGTGTCATAATTCAAGATAACCTTCTACTTTTATTGAGCATTTTAAATATCTCTTTATGGCAAAATCTTACCAAAACAGTCTGGACAAGGTGGTCTAATGATCTGCATGTCTTTTTGGCCAGTGAAGCATTTGCTGGATCGTGTTGAATTGTCCATTAAAGTAATGGGGAAAAATTAGGTATACCAGGAGGGTGTGTGCATCATCCTGTCAGTTGTGTGATTTTGCTGCATTGTGTAGAAGTCTCCCATATTAAAATGTTGCAGGCATCTTATTGCCACCTTGAGGATGCATTTAAATTAGACACAGTATAGAATAAAGTTAATAATTAAACTCATGAGCATATATTTTACATGAAAAAGGTGCTATGTACTGTGTAGAAATACCATTTGATTTCCAGGTCACCTTTTCCACAATAGCATAGAGGGACTTAGATTGGACCTGTGATCCATCTAGCCTGGTATTCTGTGATAAGCTCTCTCAGTTACCGGTTTTAGTAATGATACCAAAAATACGGCTGTTATCCACCTCTGTGTAGCTGATATATATGTCTGCAATCCGGCCAGAAACCAGAAACCCTTAACACAGTTCAGGCATATGACTTGAACGCGTGTCAAAGGATGAGTGCTGTTGCTGCCATCTAACACAGAGGAGCTGCGGGCTGTGAATTCCTGGTGCTAAGCAGGCATGCCTAACTGAACACCTCTGAAATTGGAAATCAATCCGATTCCTCCTTTTGTTTTCAGTGTTGTAAAATAAAGCGTCAAAGAAGAGCTGGCCCATACAAAGAAAACGTGAATAGAAATTTGATAGAAAGTACTCCTCTAGTTTGAAAACAGATCTGGAAACAGGTGAAAATGCAGCCTGGGTGTGACTGGGAGGGCAGAGCCAGGGTCAGGTGTCAGTGGTTGACCCAAACCTTTTGGCTGAAGGTCAAAATAAACAGTCTTTTCAAATTATTTTCCACCCCCTCACTTGACAAGGCTAAAGTCCCTCAAGTCCATTTGTAAATCACTACTGGAAACTGTATTTGCTTGGCCAAGAAGGGGAGCTAGATCCTTCCCCCTAAATAAAAAATACAAAACTCTCTTTGTACCATACATCCAGGCAGAGAGAGACCACAATGAATCTGGGAAGACTGTGAGGCTGGGAAAGACTCAACACTCAAATGTTGCATTTGTCTGAAGAAATTAGCTCCTACTGGAGAATCCATTATCATATGGGTTCCAAATTATTGGAAGAAAACTGTATATCATGTATCATGTCACATCTACAGAGATCCCAGAAGAATCTAAGACCCATCCTTGTATTTGTTCTACGGCTGGAAGCACGGACTTTATGTGACCAAATGCCACATCTCCTGCTCTTTCAGAAATGTAATAAAGGAGGCTTTATTTTGCTCATGTGACAGGGACCTACTGAGTCACACAAGGGGAGAGGGAGACATCAAGACCCAGGGAACTCGGACATCAGAGAAGAAACTGTCAGATTTTCATCCCTGTTTCCCTCATTTCTCTGAGGGCTACAGCGTGGCTCAGTCTGAAGTTGGAGTTTTTCTAGTTGGATGGTCCTACTTTTGTTTTAACATACAGTGTGTAGAAGCAGCAAAGCTTTGCTGTGCTACCCGGACAAACTAACTTTGAAATGAACTGACATTCTTAAGTCAGTCTAAATTTCTTAATTGTTATTTTAGAGTTGATTTGTTGAATTGACTTGAACAATCTCACGATCCCATTGGCAAATAACCTTGACTGGAAATAAATACAAACTTACTTTTAAAAATCCCTCATTCTCTGTTGATACCAGAATCATCTGCCCAGATATGTGCAGACATGGGATAAAATTTTGCTTTTCTTAACGCTATTATCATAAGAATTTGAATTAATTGAGCTGGTTATTATCACTTGAAAATTGTACCATCCCCTGTTGAGTTCAACTTCTGGTGTAATGAACACATATCTAAACATCTTCATTTTCCTTCTTGTCATAGCTGTTTTGCTTTAAAAACTATTTTGCCTGGGAGACTTAATACATTCATCATAATTTTCCAGTCTGTATTTTACTTAATACACAAAGATCTAAAAACCCTGAGAAAAATCTAACAGGGGTACTGGTTAAATGAATTATTTAACTATGTGTATTTTATAACAGCATTCTCAAAGACAGCTCAGCAAGGAAGGTTTTCCTCAAACCTCACTAGGAAAAGGATGATATATGCCCAGGACAGTACCATATACTTGATATTTAGAAAAAGAATTTGACTTGTAAAAGAAAAGGAAATGAGTCAACAAGACAAATCTAAGGGTACCAAAGCCACACCTACACCTCACCGCAGAGTGCATCCCTTGACTACGCATGACCTAAATTAGTAAGTCCACTTGATGCAGTGTGGATGTGCCACATTACATCTGAAGCGGTATTACTTCCTTCCTATCTCTCTCATCTAGCTCCTTACTAGTTCTTAAGTTGATTATCTTTGACATCTTCTGTCCCTTCTCCTGCGGTATAGATAAGCTATACCATGCACCTCCTCTGACTCACACTCTGATTTTAAATGACTTGTTTGTCCCTTCCAGCATCTGAACTTCCTTTAGCTGTGTCCTGCACAGGCATGGGAAGACGTCTGGATGAGAGAAGTGCTGAGCGCTTTCACCCTGCATCATTATTTCCTGGATTAGTAGGCATAGTTTGCTCTGTGTCCGGTCAGTCACCTTCATGCTAGAATAATGGGGATTTTAATTACATGATGTTAAACTGCTCACTCTGATGTAACCATGTATTGGAAGGCTCATCATTAATTCAGCAGTCGATTGAGGAAACCTTGGATAATGAGAGTTTATTAACCCAGGTTAATGAGCCTCAGGCAAAAATGAGGGATTTTGTCCAACTGAAGAGGAGCACTGAACACAAATGTGGCTACATGAGCAGAACTCATACCTCTCGAGATCTGCCCAGGAAATGACAGAGCATTTGACAGAAACACCAGCGACTGGATGCTGAAAGCAGAACATCTGTGTTCTCAGGAGTTACCTTTTTTCATCATGTCCTCCAGATCTCTGAGGAGAGGTAGATATTCCAGCAAGTGCCCTGGCAAAGGGGATAAATGGCTGTTGTGTTGCTCAGAGAGGCGATGAGCATGATGGGTGTCTCAAGAAGTCCCCTAGACCCTTCACTGAGGGTCTCCCTGAGTGGGCCATTTTGTTGCCCACCCCAGAACTGACAACACCTCAGCTTCCAGCAACATGCTGCCAGTCCTCCCTGAACTTTATACCCTGTCCTAGGTGCAGAAAGTGGCCAAAAATTTGTGGTGCTGAACAAAAGCAACAAACTATCTCCCTCCCCTGAAAGACAACCCTCCAATAAGACACTGGCCCCATCACATAAATTCACACAGGTACGTGTTCCCATAGGATGATGCGACAGGGACAGGGAAAAGGGAAAAATCCCATGACATCTGAAAGAGCTGTTTACAGCTGTACAATAGCCCCTTCACTTTGGCCTCTTATGAATGTCCCCACCTGTCCTGTTCTACCCTGCCCTGGCAAGACATCAATAGATAAGCAGAAAGGGCATTTATTTAATTAGAGCTATGAATTCTTAATTAATTAAAAAGTTTGACTATGGAATTGCTTTGGTTTGGGAAGTTTTTCTGCACCTTTTTGAACAGCTGTAAACGCAGCTAAAATAGTGATAATATTATTTCAGAAGTATTTGCTCATTTGCAAGTATCTGTAATTCACAGCTAGAAAGACAGGTATTAGCCAAGATGGGAAAAATGCATGAATTTCATGAGCTTCAGTGATGCGAAATACTCCTCTTTCCTGTACTAAATGCATTACCCAACGAAATTATAAATGACTATCTGCAGTTCAAAAACACAGTAGCAGAAGTTTTCTGGATTCCCACTTTTGTGTCTAATCTCCTGTGATTGCGAACCCTGAGAAGAGCAAATGGTTCAAAATGACTCACTAGGCTGAAATTCTTGCTCCTGAAGTCAGCAAAAGATTTGCCCTTGTCAGTTCTGGGAATTCGTGTAAGCGGTACGTTTACTTGTCAGATCTTGCTGTTGGCAAAATTCAAGTGGATGCAAAATCTTTAAGCTAGTGGATGGAAGAAAATGGCCCAAGAGAAAATGACCCTTGAATGTCTAAACTAAAAAACAGAATCATAGAATCATAGAATGGTTTGGGTTGGAAGGGACCTTAAAGATCATCTAGTTCCAACCCCCCCGGCCGTGGGCAGAGACACCTCCCACTAGACCAGGTTGCTCAAAGCCCCATCCAGCCTGGCCTTGAACACTTCCAGAGAGGGGGCATCAACAACTTCCCTGGGCAACCTGTTCCAGTGTCTCACCACCCTCACGGTGAAGAATTTCTTCCTAATATTTAGCCTAAATCTACCCTCTCTCAGTTTAAAGCCATTACCCCTCATCCTGTCACTACCTGCCCTTGTAAAAAGTCCCTCCCCAGCTCTTTTGTAGGCCTCCTTCAGGTACTGAAAGGCTGCTGTAAGGTCTCCCCGTAGCCTTCTCTTCTCCAGGCTGAACAGCCCCAAGTCTCTCAGCCTGTCTTCATAGGAGAGGTGCTCCAGCCCTCTGAGCATCCTCGTGGCCCTCCTCTGGACTCGGTCTAACAGTTCCGTGTCCTTCTTGTGTTGGGGGCCCCAGAACTGGACGCAGTACTCCAGGTGGGGTCTCATGAGTGCAGAGTAGAGGGGGAGAATCACCTTCCTTGACCTGCTAGCCAAGCTTCTTTTGATGCAGCCCAGGACACGATTGGCTTTCTGGGCTGCTAAGGCAAATTGCCAGCTCATACTGAGCTTCTCGTCCACCCCCATGCCCAAGTCATTCTCCGCAGGGCTGCTCTCAATCCACTCATCGCCCAGCCTGTATTTGTGCTTGGGACTGCCCCGACCCAGGTGCAGGACCTTGCACCTGGCTTTGTTGAACTTCATGAGGTTCGCACAGGCCCACTTCTCAAGCCTGTCGAGGTCCCTCTGGATGGCATCCCTTCCCTCCAGCATGTCAATCGCACCACACAGCTTGGTGTCATCGGCAGACTTGCTAAGGGTGCACTCTCTCCCGCTGTCCATGTCACCGACAAAGATGTTAAACAGCGCCGGCCCCAGTACCGATCCCTGAGGGACACCACTTGTCACCGGTCTCCACTCAGACATTGAAATGTTGATCGCAACTCTCTGAGTGCTACCACCCAGCCAATTCCTTATCCGCCAAGTGGTCCATCCATAGTTCTATGATTCTATGATTCTATGATTCTATGATTCTCCAACTTTGAGACAAGGATGTCATGCAGGACAGTGTCAAGCGCCTTGCACAGGTCCAAGTAGATGACATCAGTAGCTTTAGCCTTATCCACCAATGTTGTAACCACATTGTAGAAGGCCACCAAATTGGTCAGACACGATTTGCCCTTAGTGAAGCCATGTTGGCTGTCACCAGTCACCTCTCTGTTTTCCATGTGCCTTAGCATAGTTTCTAGGAGGATCGGCTCCATGATCTTGCCAGGCACAGAGATGAGACTGACCAGCCTGTAGTTCCCAGGGTCTTCTTTATCTCTCTTCTTAAAAATGGGGGTTATGTTTCCCCTTTTCCAGTCTGCGGAAACTTCACCAGACTTCCACGACTTGTCAGACATGATGGATAATGGCTTAGCAAGTCAGCAATAGATGGTTCACGATGCTATGGCCTCATAAAGATTTCCAACAGTTGATATGAGTAGAAAGAACCCAGAAGAAGAGAAACCAGATCCCAGAGCCTGGTACACTCCTTCTTCTCTTCCACTCCTGCATCAAACCCTGAAACATTTTCTGCAGCCAAAAGGTCTTGCTGAATATTTGGTTGTGATCAGTTCTGCACTCATCCATGTCCTCAAACTTTTTAATGATGCAGGGATAAGAGATTGTTACACTACCCACAGAAAATTATGACATAATACTGGTGCTGTAGAAAACTCTCAAATATACAGATATTTCAATTTATTTTAAGTGTTCCATCTGGAATATCATAATGCACTATTTACTGCTGTTTCTATATTTAAAACTGATAGGCTACACTTATAGCAGCTGTTAAGATAATAACCAATGGGGGACAGATTGATACATAACTTAATATGCCAGCCTTTCAGAAGCTCTTAAAATAGTTCAAATCCATTTCAGCTTCAAGGTTTATATATGTGCAGCCTTACAATTTCTAGGGCAAAAATCCCTTATGACTTACTGAGCTTTTAAAACCCAATGTATCACCTGAGACAGTCTGACCTAGGAATACTGTGTTTGCCAAATACCCTAACATGTTGCCTTTAAAAATGTAAGAGAACATGAGTTCCAGGTATGCTTTTTTCATGAGATCTGAAATTATTCCTCCTTTCCCTTTTCCCTTCTCCCCCTTTTAATTCTGAGTAGTTAGGCTTCATTGCTGGGATTGATTTTTCTCTCACACACTGAGAACTTGCTGAAGCAAAGTCATCACAGAAGTGCGGACCAAGATCCATGATTTCCACCTCAAAATATATAATTCTTCATTCTTCCTTCAGGGCACTAGTCTTCTCTCACAAACCAAACATGGGGCAAAACCATCATGCTGTTATGAACTAGATGAGCATCATATTGGCATGCAGATACAGATCTCTTGCAGGAAAACACCTGGGGTCATCTTTACCTCTGCTCTACGCTACCAGGACCTCAGCGAATGTGCACAGGAGCAGCATTAGGGAAACCCACCACCACTTCTTCCATGACAGCTGACACTCCAGCAAAAAGCATGAGGCTTTAAATGGTAGAAATGGAAATAGATTTGATCTTAGGAAATATCTGATTGGATCATCTTTATTGTATCGGGAGGTTTTAAAGAACAAATTAGCTGAACACTGACTTGCCATCACTCCCACCTGCACACCATGGCTTTGGCATAGCCAGTTCTGTTTGAGGGCAGGGGTCTGACTACTTGGACTTTTGAACTCTCTCTCTCTCTCCTGTTTTCATGAGTATTCAAAAATACTCGTGATGGGGAATTTAACCCATTACTGCATGATAAGGTGAAATGGAAAACTGGAGATGATCAGATACTCGACGGTAACAGTCCATCTTCACTTACTAACCTCACAGTTCCCTCCTCTATCATTGCTCATCACTTTTCATCTATCCATTTCCTTCACCCGATTTTCAGATGCTCTGATTGCTGGCTTGGCCCTCTGGATTGAAGGGGAGCAGCTGACGCCCGGCACTCAGAGTTTCTGAGGAGACTGGCTTAAATGGAATTGCTTCCCTGGCGATGAAACTGAGAGCAGATTTTTCAGCCCCTTCTCTCTCACACCCTCTCTTTCTCACCACTCATCCCCCTCCTGCTTTAGGGTGCTTTAATGTGATAAGGTGCTATACACAGTTAGCCCAAGCTGCTGTTTTAGAATTGTTGGTGAGAGCTAACTAACACATGTGCACTGTGCGTATATATTTTATTATTACCTTTCTAGCACAGTCAAGTCTGTCAAAGGAAGTATGGCTTTATTTTACAGTTTTCTGTTATGTTTAATGTTTTACACCTCAGGAATGTTTTATAAGCAGGGCATAAGTTGTAGGAGCAATTGAATTCGAATCAGATGCACAGTCTAACTCCAAGTCCCCTATTAACTTTTTCATCTCCCTGCAGAAGTTGTTTCTGTCCATATTTTTATTTCAGCTGGGCTGAGTGGGAGAAAGAACTCTAAGGGAGGTCTTAGCAGATGGTTGTCACAAACTGCATACGGCAATTGAGAATTAGTGTGCAAGCATATGCAACCTGGTACAGTATGAAACATTCCAGCATATGAACACTGAAGTAAATCAAGCTTGGACAGGATTTTTTTTTTTTTATTATGAAAATTAGAATTTAGTTTCTCTTTTCATCTGCACATATGGATCTCAGGGTTTTGCAGCATATGGGGCCAAACTCTGGACTTAACCGTGACTCCTTGGAAATATAGGTAGTTAAACAGTGTGAGTTCGGTGCACCAAGTTTAATGTAAAAATAAAACATGCACAAATACAAACACAGCCACTGTGTGTGTGTATATATATGTATATATGTGTATATTTAAAACACCTAATTTTATCTTCATCATTCCCATTGCTCCACACACTCTCTAAATATTCTGTGAAAGAAACCTATTGAAGAAAAGAATGCGGAAGAAAGATGATTCTGAAAATTTTAACTTGGGTACATGTGTTGTTGATTCTTTTTTCTTCCCTTAGAGAAGCAGCACCTTTTCTGGAAAAACTGACTGAAACAGAAAAAATATCAAGTGGGGGGAGCAAACATCCTTTTGTAGCTCATGTTTTAAACAAGCAGGAGGAAGGTTTTTGATACTCTGCCTTGAGATATGGCAATGTTTGAGCAGGTCTCCGCCTGAGCAGGGGTCCAGGGAGCACCTGCTCCCCTGTGCCCTGCTTTCCAGGCTGCAGGAGCGACCCTGATCCAGGCCGGTGTCACCCACCTCCCCTCGCCTCCCTCCCTCTTGTCCTCTCTGCGCTCAGGGTGCGGAGAAAGGGAGCAGGGGAGGGATTTGAGGAGTGGGTTTTGCTGTGAGAGAGGCTCCTGGAAAATACGCCTCGATGCTTTCTTAACCTTCCCACTTGCCCTTCTCGCTAAGTTATGGTGGAAAAATAGAACTGAAATGGAGAGAGGGGAAAGAATGCAAATACTGGCATGCAAGGAAATACTGCATTACATATTGGTCGACCAAAACACAAATCAACTCAAAACTACAGGAGTCCACCAACATGCACATAAATCATTTATAACGATAATCCAAGGCTAGGTCCAAATCTCATTAAAGTATATGAATCCTTAATCTATTTTGGCAAAAAAGAGCCAATACACATTTTTTCTTTTTATCATAAATTACAGTTCTGTGGCACTGTGCAAATATTACCAAGCTGTAAGACAGCTGTGCTCCATTAAAATGTGTAATGGTCGCTGATTTCTTACAGCACATGGTCATCAGGCTGAATCTACAGCCAGTAATTAGGAAGATGAAATGTTTAATTGTGCCTTAATTTTGATAAAATTTATCTGTCACACATCCCGTAGTCAAGCAGTATGCTCACAAATCAATGTCATCAGGCCCGAGCAAGAACTGAAGCACCACACTCTTGTTCCTGACAGATTCATTTGAATATCAAACTGCTCTGGATGAGCCACCAGACCTGCAAAACAAGTAAAAACTTTTCCGATGAGCACAGCTCCTGTGGCATATGTCTCACCACCTAGGCTAAAAGACACAGAGGTCAAAGCAAAAGGCGAGTAGTTGCCTTTTGTCTCTCGCTCAGCAAGTTCTCTGGGCACAGTAGCCCACCTAAAAATTCTTAAAAAACCAAAAAACTTCTTATGGACTACTTAATCAAACCTCAAGGGTTGGGAGGCAGTGGGGTCAGGCAGTGGTTTTCATTCCTTATTTCCCCCCCTCTTATTTTTTCTGCTGAAAAACCGTGTGAGGCAAAGCGAGCGTCCATTGTGTAGGCGAGAGGCAATCACTCACTTCCCTGCTGGCAGTACAGCAGTGCACATTACAGCAACCAGTCATGTGCAGATTATTACCACACATATGCATTATTATTTTTTTTTCTTTTTTTTTTTACACCGGAGTCCACATGGCTTATCAAAATGGTAGAGCATTGCCTGATTAGTGCTCAGTTCCATTTTTAAAAAATGCATGCTTTGCTTTTAATACATCTAAATATGGGACCCATTTTGCTCATGAATGACTTTTTCTTTCTTTCTTTCACTCTGTCTTTGAATCAAACTAAGAGGAACAGTACCCAAGATAGACTGACTACTTCACCATGATGGTGGGCACACTGGCCTCTGCTGAAAAATGCTTCTTAATTGTTTTCAAAGAGCCATTGTTGGTATTGCCCATCTGTCCTAGTGGAGGATACAGTTGTAGTATAATTGCACCCCAACCACAGGGACTGAACCCAGCAGTGCTGTATTAATGAACATAAGCCTTCCCCTGCTTGAGCAAAAAGACAGCACCCATAACTTCAGATGCTGTAGCTGACCCAGAAGCATTGATACATGGTCCAGACAGACTCGGGGAAGGAAGGATAACGTTGGTCTTCCTATGGGTCACAACGCAACAGAGGTTTACATAGAGACCTTGGTGGCATGAGTGAGAGCAGTTATTATCACCTCCCTGATTTGGAGCAAAACCACACTAAGCCTCAGCTATCATATCATTTTGGGGGCTGAAAGAGCTTACCACTGTGTGTACCAGTACCAAACCTCCTGGAATTGGGAGTCTGGTTTCCCTTTTGCACCTATTGAAGGATGAGTATCCGTGTGTCCCAGTAGAGAGCAGGACCCCTGTTTTCATTCCCCTAAATCAGACCCCTGTACACACAGCCATGTATTCTGCAGATAGCTGTAAACAGAAGATTATTGAAAAAGTGGCAAAAAGGCAGCTTTGGTAGCATCTGCGATTGTGATAGCCAGTTCAGAGAGACAAAAACTTAGGTCTGTGTTCAGTCTGCTGTTAAAACAGGAGATTACATATACTGGGTTTCTTCCTAGTCTCATTTTCTCTACAGAACAGTCAGGTGTCCATCCTTGTTCTTTTAAATCTGAGAGCAAGTGTTGCTAACCCTCCCCATGAGGTCCTGTTAACCTACCTGCTGATTATATTGCCTTTGCAGTTTTTCTGCCATTCCTACTCTAGACCCAGGAAATCCTCTGGGATGATTGTTCAAAGGCCCCAGCTGCGGTTGTCCCACGAAACCCTGTTCTCCCTCTGTCTGCTTAACCTTCACATGAGCTTGATTTTAAAAAGTCTAACTAGATAAGCGACCAGAAAGTTAACATCTCTGCAACAGCAGTCATAATAAGTGTATGAATATGCTCCTGTCTTGTTTGTAATAACCTTGATGTTGCATTTTTGCTGTGAATATAAAATGTGTATTTTTTATCTATGACCTCTCTGAGACTGCATTAGTCTTAATCTGAAGCATGCCGTTTATCTGAAATGAGTTATTTTACCTCCATCCTAGAGTTCCCTTATTCTTTTCCACAGCCAGATGCCAGCTTTAGCAACTGTTGGAGGATCACAGGCCTGGACTCTGTTTTCTTCAACAATGTCTCATGTAACATTTTGATTTAATTTTCCAATAAAATATTACATAACCAGATTTACAATGCAAGAATTAGTTAAATTCTTTGAAAATCAGTTAGCTGCTGTGAACAGGTCAGTTGCTGGGGGTTTTTCCCCTCCCCATTTAGAAGCATATATTTAGAGATAGGTACTAACTATATCTTTCAGAGACAATCATCAACTATCATCCAGCCCTTTGTATGTTCCAGATTACATTATCATAACATACTCTAAGCAGGACTACACATGAAAATGATCACAGGAACTGGAGCTAGGGCAGAATTGTTGCTTACTCTCCACCAGCACAGCTCTAGCACTGTGCCATGGCCAGCACACCCTGACAATGGGCTTGATGGTTTTGACTTCACAGCACTAAAAGGCTTAAAGCCCACCTCCTGGAGAGGGCTTTCCATGTCATATCTCTTGCTGTGAACAGCAGTAATTTATTTATTTGTCTGTAATTTATTCTTTATTTTGAGTTTATTTTTTGCATGGTGTTGACATAGGAGAGTCTGCTCACCTTCCCATCCTGGTTTTGGACGAGATGCTGCTTGTAACATACAGAGAGTGTTGTAATGTAAAGAGAATTGCTTTGTTTTGGTCTGAATTGCCACATTTAGGGTTTCTCTTGAGTCTGAGCATTAGGACTGCTTACATCAAATACAAATCTCCCCCTTTTTTAATCTACACAAATATTGAATCTTCAAAATCTTGTAAAAATATGATGGGCGACAAAAAGGCATAAAACTACCTTATGATGTTATCTTCATCAAAAATCTTGCAATTCTGTGTACAAAACCAGCAAAACCCAAGGTGTAGAATTTAAGCTAAGCTCACCAGCTCCTTCTACCCTGGATAAAAATGTAAATACAAAAATGCTGATTTTGTGTTTCTAACCTGTTAGGAAATTTTAACTTAAACAACAAGAATGTACTAGACCAGTCATTGGATGTAAAAATCATTGAACAGATATGCAGGATTTCTAACAATGGAAAGAATTATGAGCTCCAGCATTCTGTCTTCTCTGATTTTATTATTACTGTTATGCATTATTTGGATACACCCCCTGTCCCCCATGACAGAGCACTCTTAACAAACATTAGTTTGGAGTAAATGTGAGATCTTCAACTGTAAGTGCTGGAAAGGAAGGCAGGAGGTATTTCATCACAGATTTCATTTCATCAGCCTCTTCTGAAATGTTCTTGCTCTCCTTCATTCCTTCTTATATTTCACAACAGTACTGTAGGCTATAGTAGAAAGATTTCTTACTTTTTGAATCAGTTTTCAGTTTTGTTCAGTTTGGTTCCAGTTCTTTGATGTTAATGAGATTACAGATTTTAACAGTGATTATGACAGTGTTAGCAGCCTGTAATCTGTCAAATCCCTCAGAAGTCTGTTATAGCTAAGGTTTCTTATATAATTGTCTGGTTTACTTATTTACTTAGTTAATTATATGAACTCAGTGCCTTCTTGTAACAGCTCAAGAGATAAAGCTTGCAATCAAAATATTTTTGATTACCAACATAAATTTCAAGATCTCTGAGGCAGTCAAGCATGAAGTTATAAATCCCTTCTGAGGCAGTCAAACATGCAGGTAACTACGCTGTTACCATTAGTGCTATCAGAAGACAAAAGTCCTTTTTTTTTTTTTCTTTGTTGGGGTTGTTTCCCCAGACAATCCACAACAGGGGGCTTGGTGGGGGACATTTTTAACTCAGCATGTATAAAGTCTGTGCGAGTTTTTTTTATGGGTTTCTAGATTGATGTAAATGATTTGTAGCTGGAACCTCAATGTAATATGATCACACCCAAGTAGTCTCACCACTTACACTAAATGTTTTATTGTCTGAGGAGTGACGAAGACTTTTTATTATTTATTTATATTAGAGTACCTGCGTGCACAGATAATGAAAAATGGGTGCCTGCCACAGACAGCTCACAGCCTGGCTTTCTGAAGAGACAAAACAGATGATGGAAGGAGACAAATAGTGTGGGTAAGTGAGGAAATGAAAAAAATAAAAATGTTTTGCCGTGTAAAAACTAGACTCCTCTCCCTCTGCTTAGTCATTGTCAACTGGCATTCTTCTGCTGACATTGTGTTAAAAACTAATGGTAAAGATGAAATTACAAGAGCACAGCATGGCAGATTTCTGGATTTAGACAGAAGCTTTTCCTCAAATATAACGAGTGCTGATAAAAAGAGGGTAATGATGTTCTTTGTCAAAACCTCTGAATTTTTTGAGACAATATCAGCACTTTCAACCCAGTACTCTGTGATTATCCTTCCAAATACCAAAGTGTGAATTCCTTCTGATAGCTTCCAATTAAAAACAAGATGCTCCTTTAACCATAAATAAGATCATTCTACAATTCAATTAAGGTCAAAGCTAATTCCTTTAACTATTCTTTCACACCATTCTAGTTTGGTTTCAATTTGCAAAGGGAACAATCAATGTGAAATGCATCAAATACAGATTTGAATACCTCGTAAAGCATGGCTCTGGCTTGGGTTAATTTGTGTCCATCAATCTTGCTTGCACACTATGTCTCTTCCCTCTGTCTTTTTCTCCCAACTTTATAACTGGCAGAATATGAGAAGACTGCCATTCCCTTGGGGAGCTCCATTAAGGTCAATGAAGTGCCAGTGGATGCAGCAAGCTGCCTTAAATACCACCAATTGCAGACATGTTGCATGACTAGAAACTCTATGATGTTAAAAAACAGTGCTCCCTTAGTTTTTGTGTTTGTGAAGGGGGTAGCTCAATGGTACATTCTCCTCATTGATCTTCAGAAGTTACAAACATGCAAATTAATCATCAATAATGTCACAATGTTATACAAACCTACATTTCACTTGACAGCAACAGAATAAAAAAAAAATCATTAGAATTCACCAAACATACTAAAAAAGTCTGACAAATTCTGTAAGTTAACATATGAGAGGTCATAACTATCACAGTCAATATCATGATCTTACTCCAGAACAGTGCATTGTCCTGCTAAAACACCAATGGAAGAAAAAAAAAATAAATCTTTAAATCCTTACCTTTTGGGGATCTTTTTGACTGTTTTTTGTAAGACTTCAGGAAATCTGTATCAATGGATTAGTAGAATGAGAACTAATATGTACAGGAGTGACTGCAAGGTGAAGAAAGTAGACTTCAAAATTATTTGGAAGGAAAAGAATGTGCTGCTTGCATAACACTAAAATTAGCTGTTTTACAGTAACTTTTAAGTATGTTTTCCATACCCACATTCTTTGGTCATCACTTTATGTGTAAGCGTACTGGTATTAAGATAACACCTAAAGAAAACTAGTTATAATTAATGTCTTTTTTGTCTATGAATTTTTTACTCATCTAATCAGAGAGAAGGAATAATAGAATGTAAGTAGAAGACCATGGAGCCCCCAAAGACAGAAAAGACGTTTCAAATAATTTGCAATTAAGCAAACAACTTTTGCTGTTTGCAGTATCAGCATACAGCATTTCATGTGCTGAACAAATCTAGAAAACATCAGCTCTTTTGAGGAAAACCCTTAGAAAAGAAGGGTGAAGTCTGTTGAATACATTTTCAACGTAAACCGTTCATCCATTTCTATTTAGGATTTATGTCTTAGCACCCTCGTTTAGAAGGCTACAAGCCAATACTTGGTTGTAGTCCAACAACATCCCACATCCCCCGGGCAGATGATTTTACATTATAATAAATTAATATATTTTAAAACAAAAGCCACACATGAACTTACAAAAACCTCTGCCAAACAAGGAGCCCTGACTCCTAGGGCAGCATTTAGATTCTGGGACAGAAAGGTACAGGAACACTATTTTTAAGGAACATGCTTAAAGTCAGGATTTTCTGGTTTATCAGGACCTGGCACAACCCCAAATATCTGAAAGCTGCTTCCTCAGAAAAATGGGCTCCACAGTACAGACAGCGGGAACAAAGCCTCATCTCCAGCCTGCGTAGCACAGTGTCCATCTGGACTGCGGCCACAGCGGCCAGTGACGGGGGTAAACGGAGGAGCGGGCCCAGCCTACAGGTCCCCACTTCAGTGAGCCGGTGGTAGCACACCTCGGCAGAAGAGGCTCTGCTCGGGCCAGCCAATCTGCCTCTCTGCAGTTGTATGGGCTACATACCATAACGCCACAAGCTGCCACGCCGTCGCCTGCGCTGCTCTTCCATGGCAGCGCGTGCCTGAGCCCTGCCATGCCCCCGCTCTGCAGTTTTACCCTGACCGCGGAGGGGGAGCAGTGGGTTTGTCCTAGAAAAGGACAAAAAAATCTCGGACCTGTTGGACCATTTGTTACCAGGTGTAAAGACTGAAAGTAAGGAGGTGAAGTGCAAATCCCATGGAAGCACCTCCGTGGTTTCAACAAAAGGACTTTCAATTTATACTGTATCTTAAGATAAGCTCAGTGTCTAAATTCTTAACCTGCCAGGTGAACATGACATTTCCTGATCCAACGGTGCACTGGGGACACGCACGTATCTGCCACACAGTCACAGCGTTGCTTTCAGGGAGCGCTGTTAGACTCATCATACGTGCAATAATTGGCTTTTGTTTGAGCTACTTGGACCAGAAAAAAAAAAACTTCTCCTGCGCTGACCCTGGGCGCCAGCCATATTGAAGAATGAAGGGTTGTTGGCCTGCGGTGCCAACATACTCCACCTTCACGGGGAGGCCGTGCCCCTCACGCTCCAGCAATGCCAGACGGCGCTCGGATGAGGCGGGCTGGGTCTGGCAGGTGGCGGCACAGGAGGTAGTAAGTGAGAGCAGCACAGCATAACTAGCTGTAGCATAGCAGTAGAATAATATCCTCACGTCCTCAAAACTGTAGGAGTGTTTTTGACTTTGACTGCTTCCAATACCTAACAAATATGAGATCATGGCTTCTGGCATAAAAAGGGCAAATTTGTAGCCATACCGGTAAGGCTGCCAGTGGTGGGAGGAGGTGTCACCCACCCTGTCCCAACAGGTAGTCCATTGACTTCAAACCAGCATCAACTCCTCCTCTGTATGCTGCCCCTAAGCACTTTATATTCACTCAGTCGATACCCATGCAAGCCAGCAGCTCCCACAAAGGGATCCTTCATGTGACAAATCCCCCTTTCTTTTGAACTGGGAAGAGCGGTGCGGTATGCTATGTCCTAGGTTGGCTTTGTTCGCTGTTTTAACTCTTTGCAGTAAATCACTCTTTGTTCTCAAAATGTGCTCCTTCTAAGGAACGCAGATCTAGGGAAGCAAACGAGCAAAAATTGAAATGTGAGAGCAGAGGCAGACAAGCTTACAAGCACTGGGCCCAAACACAGCTAGACAACTTCACTATGCAATAAAAGTCTATGAATAATTGATTTCACTAGCTGAAATGAAGACTGGTTTTTGAAAAGCTGGTTTTGATACCAAAAATAGAAATACTCTGAATTGAAAAACGTCACAGTGCAACATTTTACCAAAATCATCCTCCAAAATGTGTACAAACCCCCCATTTTCCAATGATGAGTACTTCAGCACCTAACTTTTCTTTGCCAGAAAATCCTTGTCTCTGCCAGCTGGTTTAAGGGAAAGCAAGTTTGAAGCAGGGGTTTGCACTCTGGAGGATCTGTCTGTCCCATCGGTAACCATGGCTGTGACTCACAGGTGAGAGTGCCAGAAGGTAGAATTAAGCAAATGGCTCTAAACTTCAGTGACACATATTGTTCTGTTGGATGCATGCCCAAAAACAAAGGAGAGAGAAAGTGTGTGTGTGTGTGCGTGTGTGTGCGTAAAAAATGACAAATTCATATCATTGTGCTGATATTTGCTTTCTTTCTGGGACACCAATAGAAAATAGGGATTATTTGAATTCACTGCAGTTATAGGGAGAATGTTGTCATGAACTGTGTTTTATGAGTCCTCCAGACCAATTTGGCCTTTCACTTGGCTAAGCATTTGGCCAACAGAGTTGTGAGATGCTGAGGTACAAGCAACATAGTAAAAAATGTACAGGCGCAGTAATAGCACAGTCAATGAGACATCCTGTTTACAGCAGGTAGCAGGGAAGGGCACCAGCCGATGAGGATTTTTGGGCACTTCTATGTACTCTAGCTGAAACAAATGAGGGATCTGAAAGGTCTTTCATTCTGTAATTTGGCCTCTAGAGCAAAGAGACAAAATGACATTGACTGAAAAAGCTAATTTCTGGTTGTTCTTGGTGCAAAGAATTCTCCCAGCAAGAGTCTGGTCCGGGCACAAGAGCCACAAGTATGCCAATGGATGGTCACCTGGGAGTTTGTCAGAAAACCAATGCATGGCCCAGGGGAACTTGATGCGAAGAGATTTCTTTTGTCCGGAAAAATGCTTGTGAAACAGAGGCTGGCTGCTGGTTTCCTGGTTATGCTGCTGATAGATTCCGTTTTCACTTGCAAGCCTCCATTGTTATCAGCTGCATCGATATTCGCCTTTGAGTTCAGGTTAGCAGCCACTTGACTCTCCTCTCTCAGTTAGTACTGAAACATTCAACAGGAGAGCTTGAGGAATTGTTTTGCACTTGATGAAGGAGTAAAGGGAAGAGAAGAAGGGTAAGATAAACAACAGATAAAACCAATGGCACCCAGCAGTTTTGGAGAATGAGCCAAATGTGAATAGAGCAGAAAAAAAGGTTAAGGCCTGCAGAAGTCAGAAAGCTAGTCTGCAGCTCTGGGCACAGGTTTCTACATTTCTTGCACTTTACGCTTCTCCCTTCTGAATCCTTCTGCTGTTAAGTGTCATACATTATTATCAACTTCTGTGTTACCAAGGAGAAAAAGAGAGATGGGGAGGGAATGAATGCAGAAAGACAAAGGTAGAGAACAAATTATTTCAGAAACAGAAACCAGTGCTTTTAGAGACAGCATCTGCCTTTGAAGGTACAATGGAAACACTCAAAAAAGTCTTTAATTTTAATGGAAAGTTGGCACTGAAGAATATTTTTAAAGTAATACCATAGCAGAAAGAGACTTCTGAAGAAATTCCTTGCAGCTGTGGAGTTATACAATTGTGGGTTTGGTCAAACCACTTCTGTTCTGGAGAAAGATGCTAAAAAGGCATACAATGGTTCTCTGGGCTTTTTATCTTTAAGAATTCTCAACTGAATTTCTTCAGTTCCTAAGTAAGAAGACACTGGGCATTTGTTGTTATATTTAAATGTAATTTATGCAAATGTAACCTCAGATCTGAAAAAATCAAGTGATATTCTTTCTGGTTTGAGTATCACCACAAACAGCAAACGGTCTGAAAGGCGTATTCTCTTCTTCACTTATCTCTGTGCTGTGCTACAAAATTCAGATAATGTAGAATGCAAGATGCAAGAAAAATCCATTTTGCACTGGTGCCTGTGCTAATACTTCAGTGACTATGAAAAGGAAGAGGAATCAAAATGCACTCTTCTTTTTGCTAAAATATTTATGATCCTGATTCAAAGTAGGCAAAGATTTGATGAACAAGAAGGTTTTTGATCTAGATTGAAACCAACCTTTATGGTGCAGTGAGATTACCAGATCAGAAGTTTCTTCACTTCCCATGGGAGTCATGCCTCTTGTTAGCATATTTACAAGTCATAGAACCATGGAATCATTTAGGTTGGAAAAGACCCTTAAGATCATCTAGTCCAACCGTTAACCTAATACTGCCAAGGCCACCACTAAACCATGTCCCTCAGCTCCATCTCTACACGGCTTTTAAATACCTCCAGGGATGGTGACAACCACTTCCCTGGGCAGCCTGTTCCAGTGCTTGACAGCCCTTTTGGTGACAAAATTTTTCCTATTACCCTATCTAAACATCACCTGGTGCAACTTAAGGCTATTTCCTCTTGTTCTATCGCTTGTTACTTGGGAGAAGAGACTGACACCCACCTCGCTACAACCTCCTTCCAGGGAGTTGTAGAGAGCGATAAGGTCTCCCCTCAGCCTCCTTTTCTCCAGGCTAAACAACCCCAGCTCCCTCAGCCGCTCCTCATAAGACTTGTGCTCTAGACTCTTCACCAGCTTCGTTGCTCTTCTTTGGACACACTCCAGCACCTCAGCGTCTTTCTTGTAGTGAGGGGCCCAAAACTGAATGCAGTATTCAAGGTGCAGCCTCACGGGTGCCGAGTAGAGGGGGACGATCACTTCCCTAGTCCTGCTGGCCACGCTCTTTCTGATACAAATGTTGGCAAGTACTTGTATTTCCCACAGATTCTGCACCAATAGCTTTTTCTGTTTAAAATATTGCATTTGATATCATAACTATTTTACTGGGAAATAAGTACTGTACATTTGACTAGAGCGTTTTACTAAGGTTGGGCTCAATGAGTGTACATTGATTATCATGTCACACACTGGAGCTGATAGATCTGGTCTGGTATTTGTTGAAGCACTACATTCATCGGGCGATGAAGCCCTGCAATAAAGAGAAACTAATGGAAGCAATTAGGAAAGAACACCTGTCGGTGGAAGACTGCAACCTCTACATTGACCAGAGCCAGAAATTGCTCCCAATTGTTATTGCACAACAATGGAAGGCCTCTGGACTGTGAATGCAGGCAATGATGGACTGCAATAAAATTTGCAAATGAGTTTTCACATTGTCCAATAAAATTCTATGACTTTGTCAATCTGTGTTGACACAGACCAACACAGGGCTAAACAGTAAAATTATGTCAGAATGGTGCTAATCACTATTGTCAGTGAAAAGTATCTTTGCACTTCTGAAGGACCTGGGTCTAAATTTTCCATCGGTCACAAATGGGCCTGAGTCTTTTGGTTTTCTCTTAATCTCTGGTGGAAGTTTAGCCTTATTAGGCAGGTTAGGTCAGCTAGTATTCTCCATTCCACACTGAGGACTGTAATAACAAAGTTATTTGTAAGTCAGCCACAGCAGCAAAGTTGTAAGGAAAATGTCTTTCTGCACTGCATGGCTTTAGCCAGCAGATGACACAGAACTGTGCATTTTAGTAGCAATCTATTTCATTTGTTACCTGAATTGTAGACATAAACTGTCCACAAAAGGAGCAACTTTTGACTTTAAGAACAAGAGGGACTGTTAGAGATATTTAGATAAAAGCATATGCTTCTCTTGCAGTTCTCAGCTGGAAAATAAATATTTGACACACAGTTTAATTCTTCAGCTTTCCCTGTGAAAACAGGGAAATGGAGGGGACAAGATGCAGGAGCAGTATTAGAGAGTGAGGAAGCGGTGTGGGGAGAGAAGAAAAAGAGATGCTGTGGAGTCTGTTAGCAGTGGCATCCACGGACTCAGCACGCTGTAATAATGCATGTGAACCATGAAAGACCTCTGAACATCAGACCTTCATGTCCTTCAAATGACCATGGTGTTGGCAAAGGAGAGACTGGTAGGACTGGCACAAGATCTCCAGTAGAAACCCGAGAAGTCAATCAAATGTTGCTTTTGAAACTGTTATCATCAAAACCTCACAGAAAAAGATTCCCCCTATTTTATAATTGCATGACTTTTTTTTACTATTATTATTATTAGTCAGTAAAATGTGTATATAGCAATTATTCTGGAAAGAACAGGCAATTCCCTTTCCTTTAAATATACTTCCCCTTGCTGCTGTAATGTAACTAAATTAGACTACTTCATGCCTCCAAAAAAGCCCAACCGCAATATGAAGGTTTAATCAATCGACTTAATTTAATTCCGTAATGATGAGCTGACTCTCTTCAGGGCCTAATTTTCTGTTCTCTACAGATAGTAGAACCCAATTTTTTTGTTGGCACAACTGTTTACATACAATGAGACACAAATTTATATATAGAAATTGATTAATTAGCAATCCCTTAAAGAAATATTAATTGTAAGAGTAATTAAAATTAAAGCAACACTGGTTTTGCTTGAGTAGAATCTTGCACCCATAATTTCAATATGCTTTTTTAGAATGCAACTAATTACTACATTTCATTCTCTTTCTTCTTTTCTCCATCTTCTCTTTTTTATTATTTTTCAGGAACCAGGTATAGAAGAGATTTCTGCAGATACGTTCATAGTCTGAGCTATTCCACAGGACCTTCCAATTAAGTAGACTACTTCTGAGAATAGCTTTTACACACTGTGTAGGAAGCATGAGAAAGAGGTATCAAGACAGTTCTCTCTTAATTATTTATTCAAAACCTAACAGTGGTTTGTAGCAGAAACATGCTTCTTACTCTCAGTTCCAACCAGTCCAAACTACGCATGAAAGCTTATACCTGTCTGATAATTTGACAGATTCACACACAGAAATAAAACATTTTATTGAATCCATCTGAAACTGTGTCTTAAATTCCCGTTCTCATTGAAAAGGAAAATAAATGGTTCCTTGGAATAAAAGTTTTCAACAAAGAAGAATGCAAACAACAGATTTACTGTAGGTTCTGTGGCATGAATAAAGAAATATATAAGGATTTTGTGAGGAACTGTGTTTCCTCTGCATTAGTCTTTTCTTGTAGCAAACTATGAATGTGAGAAATAGTAGAAGGGAAATGCACATGTTCCCTTCCTTCTCCAAATGTGGAAATTCATCACATATTTTGTGAGATGAGACAAGTGCATGAAGAGTTGAGGATTAGTCAGCACTGCACCCATCCAACAGAGAAGACCAGCCACGTACAGCCTGGAGAACAGATCTTGGCACGGCACAGAGACAGCACATGGGCAACCGACACGGGGAAATGGGAATGGGAAATTGCTACGAGATACCAGGAAACAAATGTTCACTGTGAAGGAGGTCAAACACTGGAACAAGTTACCCAGAGAAACTGTGGAAGCTCTGTCCTTGGAGATACTCAGACTCATCTGGACGAGGTACCTGATGCAAATAGCTTTGCGTTGAGCAGGGGTTTGGACCAGATAGATGGCCTTTTGAGTTAATTTTCTTCCTAAATTGCTCTGTGCCTTGTTATGAGTCTACAGAGCTACCTTGCAAGTTGCTGGAAAGAAGAAAGTTGTACCCTCTCACTTACAATATAGTTTCTTTAAAAAAAATCAGAAACATCACCTCTTCCTTGACTCACTGTGAAACAGGAAAATGGCGTATGTAATGGAGCAATCTGCCTATAATCTGTGGTCATGTCCACAAAGTTTACGGTAGTTAGGAGGAAGATGAAGATGAAGCCAAATTACTCGCTACTAATACTTGAAATAAAAAGAGGCCTGAATACGAAGCAAGGAAAAAAAATACAGACTCCCCTCTTTTCCAGAGGGGGAGATCTATCACACTCTGGACACACAGACCCGCAGTGAGATCACGACGAGAACATGAGTCATGATGAACACCTCTGGGATTCATTTTTTTATGAGAACGGTGCCAGATCACAGATAATGGCATTCATGTTTAATGATAATTTCACCAAATGGACTGCTTTTACCTTCTTTTTTCTCTTTCTATTTCCCTTTAGGGAAATTCTGCTCATCAGCAAAGAAAGATGCAAAATAGATGGACTGAAACAAGACTGCATGGGTGCTCTCTTTTTCTTTCATGAGTAAACATTTAACAAACTTCAACACCTTAATATACCTTCAAAATGAAAAATAACTATTTGTGTTATAGGCAGTTGTTTTACCTGAGCCAGATGATAACTAGTTGTTCCTCCTGGGATTGTTTCCAGCATAAACCTTATTCTGAAATGTTTGCCTCGTCTGCAGTCTGGTTCCTTTGTCAGATAATGTGCTAATGACAGGCATGGATGGAGTTGCCTGGAGGCTGTTGAATGTCATTTAAGAACTTTGGTCTTCTCTCTTTGGTTTGGATCTTCCTTGGCTTAAGCTAGGTTACAGCTGAACAAAAATGAATATATTCTTTTTAGGTTGACAGTCTGGCAGGCTTATTCACATTGAATAGTTCTTTGCTCTCAGAGTAATCTCCTAAAATGTAGAAACTCTTAGTTTGTTCTGCAGAGGTTGATCTGCACAGGACAAGGTGCGAGGTTAGAGCTTGAGGTGGGACACCTGGCAAGCGTGGCATGGTACAAAACTCTGAGAAATCATTTAGAGTGAAATTATTTGTGATTTGCTATATGCACAGAAGTCTTCCTGCATAAAAACTTCAAGAATGGTCTCATCGGGTACTTGAGGAACCAGCTAAAGCACTGAGATTTGACTTCATCACATTTGTCTTAGTATTTAGAAGCATATGTATTTAGCATGCTAACCGATACAGAAACTATGTTTAAAATCTTTAGTATTCAGGACAATAGTTATCAAATTTTTATTTTAATTTTCTGCTAATGGAAGGGAGTGGATCAGATACAAGAAGAGACAGAAGGATGGGAAGAGGGCATATGCAGAAAATCTTAGCAAAAAAATATTTCTTAAATAGAGAAAGATTAATTAAGCTGCTAGCCCAAAAGAATAAAAAAATCTGGCAATGTCACAGTAAAGCAGCATCAGAGATGTATACCAGGAATCCAAATCAAAGGTTGTTTGGATGTTCAGTGTAAAATAAGGTATTCTTATGAAAGTAACAAAACTATAGTATGTGCCTGTGAGTATCTTGCGTTCAGTATGCAAATCCATACTGCAATACCTTTTTCCATTTACATACCATTAGCTCCTACACTGCATTTCTGAATTTATCTTTATGCATAATAACCAGGAATTATCTGAGAAGACCTCACAATGCTGATACATCCCACTAAGTTCCGGATCAGAAAAGATACCAGGAGTTGGATTAATCTCATCTGAGCATTATCTATGTCTAAGCAGTCACTCTAGTAACTGGAGAGAATCCAACTTTTCCAGGGCATGTTTCATATGGTCTCTAGGACAAATACTTTAGAATGAGATGAACCCCACTAAAGTATGACTTATGCAATCTGCTTCTATTAAGATAGGAGGATTCCCCTCCTGGAGTCACCTAGCTTTCTTCAGTGACTTCAGAGGAAGTCTACACAACTACTTGTGATGAAATGCCTGACTTTCAGGTGACTGAAGTATTTGCATATGTTAGTAAATATCCACAAAATACTATTCCAAGAAAATTGTCATCCTAGCAACTGTAGCAAAGCCGAGTTTTGTTTCCAGAGCAAAACTCAGTATATCCTTAATATGGGGTTATTAGCATAATAAATATCTTACAACTGAGCAAAGTAACATAAAGAGGGAAATAATTTAAATTTTGCCAGGAATCATATCCAGGTTTTGCATTTCTCTCTTAGTCCCCTAATGCACGGAGCCCTCTCCAATACGTCTCCTGTCCCAGTTGCCACCTACTGCAATGACTGGCAGGCAGCAATGGCTCCATATGGCCCTTTCATTTCTTATTGTCATTTCTGGCATGTGTCACACTAATTTTTGGCCCACCAGAAAGGTGTGGCTGTGCTGGTGTACAGCAGTAGGGCACGAAGAGCTCACTTTTGTGCATGTTGAAAAGGCCCCTCATTCTGGCCACAGTCACACTGGGCATCTGTGAACAGACTTTGTCAAAAGCCTTGGATCCACTTGCTCTGGTGTCCTATTCACTGCCTTAAAAAAACAAAAGCAAATTATTAACAGTAGCAGTTCTACTATATTCTATACTCATCCACATAATAGCTAGGTATCAAATTATAACCCAAGTTTTGAAAATTGCTCAAAAGACCTGTTTTTCCTTTGTTTAATTTAACTGACATATTTAGGTTGACTAAGAATAACTTCTAGCATTTAGCAGAACAAAACTTACTTTTATGGGGCATGGGAAAAATTGATCCCAGGCATTGACAAACAAAGGAATGTATAGAGAATAACCATGCACACAGCACATTCTCAGTCTGCAGCTGGCCTCGTAATAGTGAACTACTGCTGAGAAGTCAAGGACATTTCCAGTGTGTGTTCATCTCAAAGCATCAGGAGAGGATCATGCTTTTAGTCTGGTAAATATGGAAAATCCACATAGTTGTGTGGGTAATTAAAACATTGGGTGCCCCACTGGTCATTTCTAACTCAGTTATCAGCAAGACTCTCACTAATCATAAGTCAGGGATGAGTCTGTGCATGTGCTGTACATGTGGCTTTCTGCATATGTCTGCACATCATTTCACAGGAAACTATTTCACACTACACCAGCTTGGTGAGTAGCTGTTGTTCACACCCACCAAGAAATAAGTACATGTGAGAATAATACCTTTACAACTTTGAAATGTCCTTAGACAGACTTTTAATCTCCAGGCCATCAACCTGCTGTGAACTCTCCTCCTGACTTTTCACACTTACAGGGAACGAGAGTCAAGCAACACACCATAAGGCAATATGAAAAGACAGGAAAATTCTGGGAAGTGCAAAATTAAGTGTAAATAAAAATATGTCATCTTTTAAAAATATGTGGCCATTTCATCATATATTTAAGCATAAGCATGCATACACTTACATAAATTGGATTAGTAAATTAGTCTGCAATGCTCAAAATGCAAGATGATACTGATGCATTCTAACAATAGTCTTCAATTCCATCTCCTTGGTGTTTGCTCCATATGTCATGGCTGGCACAAAACCACCAGTAGTTAAAACACCTGTGTTTTCACAGATTTCCTACTAACATTAAGTTTAACCTCTGAAGGCCTTTTCATTCAGTCTGCTACTGTTATTTGTATAGTGAATGAAATATATATCTCACTTAGCAAGGATATAGCACAACAAAGTCCTTGACCTCAGGATCTTTCAGCTGAAGACCTTGATATGATGCTAGTATAAACCTTGGTATCAACGCCAATTGATCATTTTTAGAGACAAAAAGAAAAGGAGAAAAACAAAGGCAAAGCCTACTTACCTGCATCTTTTTAAAGAGGGAAGATAGATACAAAAAGGAAGGGCAGATCATGTTGAGCAGGAGAGTTAGTATTTAATGAAGACAGACCATAACGTTTGAAAATCTTGTGTCTTGATTTATCTTTTTCTGGTTTTGTTATTTGCTTGGTGAGGAAATGGTCAGTGGCAGGTGAAAAGCAACAATGTGAGTTAAGGATGGATTTCAAAGAAGAGGGGCTTGATGGCTGGCACAGAGGAGGCAGAAGGTTGTTTCAAGGACATGCAAAAGCTCACACAAAGGATGATGGGAGAAGTGCATGGATGGAGAAATGAAGTAGGAAGTGCATTCGTAACAGTAAACCAGGAACAGGAGGAGAAAGCAGAATCCAACAATTTGGACATCAAGAATCCTAGTCTTGTAAAAGACAAGGATTTCAAATGAAAAGGGAGAAACCTGAAGTCATCGTCAGTGTTTTATGGCCTTTAGAAAATTGTTAGAAAGGGAAAGGGAGATGGGGAGCAGAATATTGTGTACATCAAACAACAGTGACCACAGCATCAAGAGGAGAAAAGATCTAAGGCAATGGAAGTGTTTCAGTGAGAGAATTACTGAAAAATTCAGTTGAAGAGTTAGGTAGTTAAAAGCAGATTTAATTTCAAGAAAATAATTTGCGGGAGGTGGGTGGGCATACGTGAGCATGGCAAGTTAGCTTAAAGCCTAAATTTCTGTCCATGAAGACAGGGGTTTACAAAACTTCCTTTCTTATTCTTCTGGGAGGGAGTGTTCTCTGTTCCTTAGTTTGCTACAAAGGTGCTAACCCTTGATCCTAGGACCCTTGATCCTTAATATCGTTGGGATTCACAAAACCTGAGGGGTAACTTCATTCATTTTAAGAAGTTAACATCAGTTTTCCAGGTGAATGTTTCACTTTTTTGCCTTTACTTACACAAGACAGCAAAGAGTTGAAAATATGATTACTGACCAAGGTCAGCAAGGTAGAATTTTGGTTTTCCGGACACTACTAAATGCCCCACATTCTTCAGATTCCTCATTTCTTTTTCCTCTAAAACTGCATCATAATGCAAGCTGCGTCCTGAGCAAGCACGTCTCCCTAGATGTAGCAGATGTATATTACTTTCTAAAACACTCGGTTTACCCAACCTTCTGTCTAGAATGGATCTCTCCTTCCTTGTCACTGTTGTCAGCTGAATCCTCCTTGTCTGGATACCAGAGGAAGTGAACAGAACAACCCTGCACACACTGCACAGATGGGGCAGCCCATCCAACTCAATTTTAAGAAGTCAAAATGGCAGTTGTTCTCACTGGACTTTGGATATTTGCAAAGAATGTCACTTGGTAGGACAGGTTTGGTTTACTTTAAACAATTCACAAAAATTTCACTTTACAGTTGCCTGCAACAAAATGTCACCTCCCCGTAAAGAATGATTAAGACAGGCAACACTGAACTTCACAAACAGGCTGTCTGACAATCTTGCTCCGTCAATACATGCTAGCGAATCATCATCCAAACAAACCAGACAAGCTGTCTCTTTTGACATCTGCTCCTGTTTCAGTACATGAATTATCCTCTTGGGTTATCCCATTTTCAGCTGCTTCAGCACGGATGCCGTCTCATAATTTACCTATTCCAACAATTTATCCATCTTTTCAACTGTATGCATAAGTAAAGGAATAAATAGTATAGAAAGAATAGCCAGAGAAACATCACTGATGTTTTCTGGGATGACAAGTATGTAAAATGGGAGCACAGAGGGCTATGAGTTGACATGGAATTTTTTACAATTCCGTATATGCCCTTAATAAAAAGTTTTAAGCAATCAGTGCTAACAGTTTGTGAATATATGAAGTTGTAAGATTAATCTGTTTATCGTCATTGCACTAGTAATGCATCTTCCTTTTGGCATCTTTCTTTAAATTAAATAGTAAGAATTCTGAGCAAGGAGAACATCTCTCTATCCCTTTGAACAGTTCCAGGGAACGGAATTTCAGTCTGGTGATGGCTTTTAGGTTCTGCCATATTATGGATAGTCATAATTAACTTCTGTCACATCCTGCTCCAATGCTAGCAGTTCTGTCTCCTTGCTGAGCCTTTTAAAGGATCATTCAGTTATTTTGTGTGGATCTGAGTACTATCATACGCTTATGTTGCCTCTTAAGGAAAGTAAGGCATTTCTTTTTCCCAACCATCATCATATAACAACTGGGGAAGTACTATAATTCACATAAGCTGGGCTATTAGGTGAAGGGAAAGTCTTAAATGTCTTTAATAAAGTGATTGATAGACTTCCACCATAAAAAAAACCCACAGAGCTGGATAAGCATAGAATCTGATATTTGCAGACAGCTCAGCCAAATCAATCATAATAAGACTGAGAGAAACAGAAAGAGTCCACATAAAATTACACAGGCAACACTTTTGCATACTAAGAAGTAGCATTTCACAGAAGTAGAGTGAGTTTTTCTTAGGGCGTGATTTGGCTCAGAAGGATGAAGAATCCGTGCATGATACAGATTTTAAAAGTTTAGAGATTCCTTTAAATTATCATCCAAAAAAATGCAGAGTGTACAAAGCGATGGCACTTTCTCCCTTATCTGAAAAATGAACTAAGATCATTGGTCCAAAGCTGGGTGGGTTCTGCAGGGCTAGTTAGCTCAGTGGGCATTAGCTGCTCTCTACATTCACAAAGTAGCAAACCTAAGCTAGTGGAACAGAGGAGCCACCTGAAGGAGCCAGATCAGGTCTGGAGGCTAAAGTATGTTTCTTGACCAAGTGAAAAAATTAAAAGCCTGTATTTTTAGCACAGCACAGCATGCCTCAAAAAAGCACTGACATGACAAGTTACCTCTAGTAACTGGATGACACAGCAAGCAGGGCTGTTAATAAAAAGTACTTTTTGACCAGTATCTAAAAGGTCCTTGACCATTTTGCAAGTATGTCTGCACGTGAAGTTAATAGGTAAGCTAAGGTAGTGGACAGGTGAGTTTTCTTTTCGGCATACATTAACATTTTGCAAGGGGAAAATGTTACAAATGTACAATTGCAAGCAGCAGTCCTCACCAATAGCCTTGCCAGAGGAGTGTCCCAGCTGGAATGTCTTATCAAGAGTGCTTCTTACTATGCAGCAAAAAAAATTTCTCTTCGCATTTAATGACACACAGCTGACTGTTAAGTTGCTGTCATTTTTCACCAATATATCCGATCAGTTTTCTTAATATGTATGGCACTAAAATTTGGACAACACTGAGAGCTGCAAAAACTCTCCTTTGTGCTTTTCAGGAGGAAAAGTTTGTATTCTTTCTTATTACCCTTGAGGTAGCTCTGCAGGAGCTATGGTACCAGCACCACAACTATTTTTGGCCACCATCCACTCTGAAATGAAATGAAGCTTCCATAGCTGGAATAAGAATGAAGAGTTGAGGATGTGCTTTGCAAAGCAAATCCAATGAGAACCAATACTGGTCTATTTTTTTTCCAGCTATCTTTACAATGAAATAAAATCTATGTAGCAAAACTACTTTCATTTACGTACACTTTACTCTCACAGTCATCACGGACTTGGAGGTGAAAATGAAGTTGCCACAAACATTTCTGCTTTAGTAGCTGTAAATTCCAGCAAATGTAATTAATTCAGCAGCAAAAATTTCAACTGCCTACAATGTACTATGGAGAAGTTAGAACAGGAAACATATCCAGTGCAGTCACTGAAACTTTAAGTCCCTGTGATGAGGCTTTTTCATTTATAGCAACCTATTATCCAGGATATTTTTCCTCTGATTGGAACAATCAAAGCATTTCTATACAAAAAATCTAGTAATACTGTCAGATTTTAAATGTAACCAACGACCAGTTGGATGGTGGTCTTCATTCCCTGAGAATTGATATGAGATTAATTGAAAATAGATAAGATGTGATTGGTTTAGTGGGTGAAGAAGCCAAACACTAAAGTTAAATAAATAATTGTGTAAAATGCTGTTTCCCAGAAAATGAATGAATGTTTATAGACTTTATTTTTCTATTTCTAACCTTTTCCTCAATCTCAACACATTTTAACTTCAAAACCCAAGAGCTACCACTGCCTAGAGCTCATCTTCCAACCATTGAGAATAGAAAAGAGAGCATTAAGCTGGAAAGTGGAGCAGAGTTGGCAGAGAACACAGCCTCACCTGACTCCCCAAAACCCAGTAATCTCCACAGCACATGAATGAAAGATTCAGCAGGCTTTGACTGCAGAATGCATGAAAGAAAAGCCCTGAAAAAGGTGCTCTAGAAGTGGCCAAAGATTTCTAGAAAGGATTATTTAGTAGTGTAGTAGGAAATGTTCCTAAGAGTAACAAAGATTGAAGTACATATAAAATCACATTTGCATGGAGGAATGGACCAAAGTCACAAGTGGACCTGGCTTAGTCTGAAATCAAGGATGTGAGTTCAAGTCCATCTGTATGACTTGGTATTACCATAAGTTTTGCTGTAGTTCCCACGACACGCAATCCCGGCAAAAGTCTCAGCTGCTCTGTTACTGAGAGGAGTGCCATGATCTTCTTTGTCAATAGGAAAGGGTGACAAGGTTTCTAAAATGCAGTAGCAATGTAGGTAATAATCTTAATTTTTAATGTTATGACCCTCTCTATTTAAAATGAAATTGTTAGAAAGTGAAGTGGTGCATTGATTTTTTTTTTTCCAGAAGTTACTTGTGTTTAATTTCTTGATTTGACTTTTTTCCCCCTTGTAGATGGGGAGATTGGGCCAAACAGAGCAATACAGCAGAAATATCACCAGTATAGAATCAAATTTCCAAAGCAAGTCCCCATGGGCAGCAGAATACAAGTGCCATAGGAGCAAGGACTGATGTACTTGATGTACAGGACTTCTGCTTTCTTGGCACAGGATTTCCTACCCAAACCCACAGGTATGGGCTATTACGTTCCAGACAACTTCCAATACAGAGCTCAAATAACTGTTTAATGGGTTCCTATAGGCTCAGCAGTGCTACTGTGTAAGGTAATGTCTTACTATTCTTTAACATCCACTATTTATATTGATAATCCCTTCTCCAGTCTATTACTACTAAGAGATTTGTATTCTTGCAATTGCAGAGCAAGACCAATTCATGGAATTAGCCTGGAACAAACCCCACATATAAAATGCTCCTTTTATTTTATTTTTTCTCCTTCTCTACAAGACAGTTAATCAGCTGAGTATTCTTGACACTCCTTTATTATTATTTTTCCCCTGCAAGGACATAATTCCGTCCAACACTAAGCACGCCTTATAGCGTGAAATAGGATCACAACCAGAGCTGCATGGGATTCAGAGTTACAACGGAAGTACTGAAGCCAAGTATTTGATTTTAGCCACCTGTGTTTTAGAAGGAGGGTGACATTGTCAGATGAGGATTTCACATTAGTGAGAGACAATTTCATTAGACGTACAGATAGTACATTATTCCAGCACTGAGCCAGAGTGCAACAAGGAGTCCATTATACCCTCACAGGGAGGAGTACAAATTATATGAGCTCCAGTGGAGTCACACTGGTGTGCAAACTGGTCTGAGATCAGAATCGAGCCAGACTTTCATCAATATCTGCGTTTTTAGCCCATTTGGGTACAAAAGTTTTGACTGGTTCACATTAGCACAGAACCTGCAAATGTTCTAGTACAGAGGAGCTCACTGTTTTCTAGTGTTGCTTGCCTACTGCCATTCCCAAAACTTCTGGACTGCTCTTCTGGTGCTCAGTATATCCTGAGGTCTTTATTTAGCACTCATTCAATCACATTTTGGAAAAGGTTATGAAAGTCAACAAGAGTTTTCCTTTTTTCTCGTGAGCCAGGACATAGATTCTTGGACTGCTATGTGGGTTGAGAGTTTTTACCACATAGCTACAAACGATGCAGAACAGTCTGCACCAAAACTAGCAAAGTAATTCTCTTCCACTGATCAATTACATCAGTCTCTTTCCAGGAGGCACTGTATGTTTATTTATTTCCAGTTGTTGATCTCTTGAAGCCAATGTGTGGGCAGTAGCTGTGGAGCATGTTCTGAACTGGATGTTAGCCCATGAGTCCAATGGCAATCTCTCACAAAACAGATTTCCTCCCTTAGACATTACAATGTGTAGTTGTTTTAACATTCTATTTAATGACAATATTTAAAATTGAAAAGCCACAAAATCAGGCCTTTTTTAGGTATTCATGTATCTCCAGAAAGGAAACAGGGAGTGTGAACAAGTGAATGCACAGAGATATATACAGGCACATATATTCTGACTTTAATCTTGTTTGAACAGTATAGCCAAATACAATGCTACTGTCCTCAGTATAACTCAAAATCCAGCCTACAACTTATGGTGAATTTTATATATTTATTTAATTGCTACTTCCTTTTTATGTCACTGAATACCTCTTTAATTTTTTCATTCCTCCCAAGATAAATTTCTGTTTAGAGAACTTTATAGTCAGTCTTTACATAAAATGCAAGTTTACTTATCTAAATCCAAAATTACCTTTTTTAGCACCTTTTAATATCCTAGTGATTTTTTACCTGTTAAACTGCAAAATTGGTGTGTTTATGGTTTTCATTTTGATATTAACAAAGAACATTATTAGTACAAGCCTAGAACATGTTATCACAATGGAAAAGGGTACAGACCAATAAAAGTTGTCATTCCTTACACTAAAAGTCTGCCTTAGGAAGGTTAATTATCATATTCTACTGCATGTGACATGTAGTGTTACAATGAAAGTGCCTTGGTACTAGAGGATTAGAGTACTGTACACAGCTCTAGGAAACAGAATGAATAATTGAAATCCAGTGCTTTTATGCTTCACTGAAAAAACCCAATATTTCATGGCACATAAAGTTATTCGGCTTATTTGCATTAAGGTTGAATGATCACCACTGACCAAAACAGAAGCAGTGATGGTACCTTGATGTAAGTGGTGAAGAACATTCATAAATATTCTTAGGAAGCAAGATGTACCTGCATTTAATCAGTACTTATTAAAATTTTATTCCCTATAGTTATTCAACAGGATCTGTGGTATAAAAACATAATTACAAAAATCAGATTTGAGCTCATTTGACAACAGAAGGGTTTTATGGTGACCTATCTCCAAATGTTCCTATTTGTAATTAAATGCAGCGATCAGCAGTAAGGATTTTGAAGCTGTTTTAGTAGTTCCGCTATTCTGCTTAACATGTGGCACCCGTAATAATTAAAATGATACTAACACATGCACAATTTTATGGCCCTTATGGTGCAACCCATTATGCCAAATAAGGGCCTCTGTTTTCACAGCATACTGCACATGGTCTCATTACACCCACTTTTCTTTTCCTGTCTTCACACTAACAACTGTTAAAGTGAATCAACACACGAAACGTACTATAACAGCTTAGTGTTTATGATATGTGTGCTGTTAGTCAGTGAACAGGAAAATCTAAACATTTACTGTTTATGTAAAGAATAGCGTTAGTGTTAGCGAATTGCTTGGGTCTGCTTACTTTATTATCTAGATCACAAACATAAAGACGGGTGTCAATGGTACCTATATTTTCCCTTTGCTTTGCTCTCTTGTGTAGATGTCTGTAAGAATTAGAGGAACGTCACATTTGCTGCTCTTGAAATGTTTTCTGTTAAGTAGTTTTCCTTTTCTGCATTAAAGAGGGAGAAAAATATTTCTATCATAAACTCCCACCATAAAAAAATATTTCCATAAATTTTCTCTTCCTCTGCAACATATTGTGCTTGGACCAGCTTGGTTTATCCAAGGTGTTAGAAAGTTACACAATTTTCCTGCAGCACCTCAGGAAATTCTACAAGAAACTGGGAATTCTAGATCAGTGCTTTTTTATCATGAATAATTTTGCAATTACGCAGCTACTCAAAGACCTCCTACACTCATTTTACAGTCATCAGTTCGGAATGGCTTTCGCTCTCTTGGTCTGGGATCCATTCCAAGGGAAGTCCCATAGGTGGGGCACCAATGGATTGGACTAAATCTATCCTCTGCATTTCATATTACAGCTTTGTGTGAACATTAGTTGAAAGTTCATATAAAGAGTAACAACCTGTCCTTTCATTTTCCCCCCTTTTCCCCTGTGGACTGCCACTTAATCCTAACAGTTTCAGGAATTTGCTGTGTTATCAGTGGTAATAGGAAACTCAAGCCCCTGAATGTGAATGGCAGAACAACTCCATTGATTTCAAAGACATAAAGTGAAAATCATCACAAAATTACAGTGGTTGGGCTCCAGATATGATGAAAATAGAGAAATTAAGAAGAAAACACTGAAGTGTGTAATATATAGGGGCCACATACACATTAAAATGCAGCTTTTAAAAAAGTACATCTGGAATCATGAGATTTTGAACAGCAGCAGCAGGAGTGCCATAATGCAGGAAAATGGAGTAAAAGCCAGCATTGGACTACTTTCACCATTGTCTTCAAGCCCACTGGTGAGTGATCATGCACAGAAAACTTGCTGCTTTTCTTTCTGAAGATTCAGGAGGAGGACGTGATGGGGGGAGATGCGAGGGAGAGGACCAAGGCAAAGAAGGACGGTATCTGTGACATTTTAACAACTTCCTTGGCCTGTTCTGAAACAACCTTGCTAAAAAAGAAAAAAAATAAAAAGGACCCAAATCGCTGATATTAAAAAAGACTAAGAAAAAAAAGCACCTGATAATTACCTTCTGTCTGAACTTCAGGAAAGTTGAGTTCCATGATCCCTTTTCCTTTGATTAAAATGAATGTTTGTGATCAGCATTACTATTTGCTACCCCATGATCAAAAACAAATAACCCACTTTGTTTGTTTCTTACTGCAAATGAATTAAATTAGACGCCATTAGGAGCACTAGCTGTTTATATCCTTGTTTCAGCAGTGGTAGTATTTGAAGTTTCCTGCGGTAAGTTCATTACTCGTATTTTGTCCAGAATTAGTGAAGCGTGCTGAAAATTGCTAATGACAGATGTTTCTCCACTCTGTCACACTTCTTGTATCATTTGATTTGGAAAGCAACATACGGTGTTCTGCTCTATCAGTATGTCACAGACTGTCTGTAAACAGCTGGTCATAACTCAGTTCAGTGAAAACCATTACTTTCCAATGAAGTGCTGGACACCCTCCAAATTGCATTTTGGCATGGCCTGAGCTGCATAATGCACAAAGTTCTTCTGTTCTGAGGTTACCTAAGGAAGGATTTTTCTCCCCCTTCCACTTGTTTATTGTGTTTCAGGAAACAAAATATCTTTTAAAATGGTTAGATAAGGGACAAACAGCACAGGAAATAAAAATGCTTTTTCTTCTCTCGGGAACCCATAAAAGCTGTGACTGGTGCTGTGCTAAAAGGAAAAAAAAATGCAACCCTACCTCACCATTTCTGTTTGTGCCTCGGGTTGAATGGGGTGTATTATCGGGGTCAGGGCACACAAGATGATGACAGATTGAAATGTCTCCTATCAAATAGTTGTGGCATTCTAACATTGCTATGACTATGGGGCTATTCCACAGCTCCTAATCACAATGAATCCTATTAAAAACATCTCCCTGCGGTTTATGTGTTGGTCAGATGCAAAGAAATCCATTTCACTTATGCATGTGAGAAGCACAAAATACAGAGGGCAGATTTAATGCCACACACATGGGGATAGAAGGTACAATTGGCTGTTTCTTTCTAACAAAACCACTGCCTTGGTTGTTTTAAGATGATACGATATGTTATTAGCATATATTTAACTGAATATGTATCATACATTTCATGAATACCCATATGCATTTCCGTGACAGAGACAGTCTGGAATAGATATGTTATTTATACTGTAAGTATAAAGCATTTAGACAGCATGTTTTAATAACTGTATTTAACTGACAATGATTATTACTTGTATTATATTTAAATTAAATTTTTACATAGCTGCTCTTGGTTTAGAGCATGACAGTAGGAACAGGCATCAAAGCCACCTGTAATCCCTGGAGACTTCTGCAATACCTGTACATCACTAAGTGAAGAGCATCTTTCCAAGTACTATAAAAGGATGATTTTGACATTTGAATTTAGGACAATAAAACAAATATTTGCAATCAAGAATCATGAAAATCAAAGATCCCAGTGGAAAGGTGTAGAGATAGAAGTCAAGATATCCAACTGTTCCTGCAGCCTATACCAATGTTAGCATCAGAAAAGATTGGGAAAAACCCAGCATTACCAAATAAAGTTGGATTTTCTAACATTTAATAAGATAACATTCTGGCCCATCACCAGATGTTATCAAAAGTTGTCCTTGAAGAAGAACCCACTGACAAAAAAAGAGCTTTCATACAGAGAAATAAATTTTCCAGAGTACTAAGCCACTGAGAAAAAAATTACATCTTAATGTCTCTTTTATTTTTTTGAAATGCATCAATCTATAGGAGTAACAAGCCCATTACATTAGGTAAATTTTGAACTATTTTTTTTCACATGTTGAACACTGATGAACAGATGGGCTTTAGTGAGATATAGTCTTACCAAAACTGTTCAGCTGAGTTTTGTTGAAGAGGATGCAGCTTCTCTTTTGATGTAGAACTTTTACTGAGCTTGGAGTACAAGCCCGCTTAGAGGATCTGAAGGAATCTACAATCAGAAAAAAGAAAGTCACAAAAGTCTCTAGCCCAATTTTACACAGGCACTACATCACTGCTGCAGAGAAACCATGCAAAATGTTTCACAGGCCAGTACAAAAATAAGGCCTCTGCCCTTAAGCATTTATTATCCCAACAAGATAGGTAGCATAGGAAGAAAAAGGTCATACAGCAACAACACATAAAACAGAGTAGTTGAGTTTTGCCATGTGTTAGCACAATGACTTCTGCATAAGCTACTAGCATCCATTGATTTAAAGAAAAAAATTTCTAATTACTATTTAATTGAACTCAGTAAGTAGACAGGGAAATTCACATTGTCAAAATTTAAAATAAATAAATTCCTTTTCCCTTTTCAATAGGTGGGTACCTGTTGTTCATCAGTACACATTCTGCCTATAACAGGATTATTCACTCCTACAGTCTTTACCTTATCAGAAAATGTCAGAGGTTTTTCATTTGGCTTGGTATCCCATCCTACACAATAGTTCAGACATATCCTTTAGTTTATGTTATAATTTATAACTTACAACTTACATTATATAGTGAAATCTAATTAAGCAACTTCACTTTCTTTTACAGCTATTTTCCTGTTAATTTTGTGACTGTGCCCTCTGGCCCAAGCAAACTGCTGTAATATTTGTAATCCAAACCCGATGCAATTTGCGTTCATCTCTCCTATCAAAAATAATTAGTCATATAGTTTTGTGAAGTTTTCACCAAACTTGAGCTTCGGAAAAAATATTTAATTGTGGTTTTTGAACTGCAGTGAGCTTGTTTCAGCATAGAATTTCAGTTGTATCAATAGAAAAAGGCTCAACATTCACAAAATACAAAAGGAGAAGATGCTACAAACTCTTTCTTATGCTCAGCTCCCAACGTACACCAGTCAGAAGCACAAATTCAGTCAGCGGTAAGAAGTAACAACCAATCATGGCAGCCTTACCTGTTTGGGCAAACGAAACCAAAACTGAGCGTGAACACCCAACTGAAGGTCTCTTATTGCTTTGCCGAACCATCCCCTAGTCTGTCCACTTAACTCCTTGGATTTCTGGCATTCTTCCACTTATTTAACCCTCTGGGAACAGTCATGTTCTCCAAGGGTACTGAAGAGATACCATTCAATGGCAGTAAATGCAAAAGAACCTGATGACTGAGCTGTCAAACCACCGCCTAAGATCTCAGCGGCTCTCTTGCACGCTACCTCCTAGCTTGACTAAAATAACCTTCAATGCTACAGTATCACTGAGTCTCCATAAGTTTTGATCTAACTAGGCTGAACACATTTAGGTAGCCAGTACTATACATTACTGGGCTGAGTTTCAAGTTCTTTGTTCACCATATGGAGGCAATCATAACAAGACACAAAAGCATGCAGAGTAAGGGGGGGGCTGTCTCATATCTCCAATAAAATTTTGCCAAAGTGTGTCAATCTCAGCACAAGTTGCAAAGACACATAAAAAGGAAACATATTCATGAGTGCACCACAACAAGGCAAAGCTCGGATGATGTTGATACCAAAACAGAGGTCTTTGTTGGGTCTGTTGATCAAAGCAAGATTCTATAACAGATTGGCTTTGTGAAAATGGAAATAACCAGTCAAAGTAAACTTCAAAATAGATACTGGAGCTAAATACATTATCATCATTCTAAGCACATGCAAAATTAAGATTGACCTCCCAGTACTAAAAGCAAAAACTTAGTTTTCCTCATAAAACGATCACAAAAACTAGACAGGGCATAGAAAGTACGAACTCATACTGGCACAAGATATCTGTTGAAAGATATAAGATGAAGGGAAGTGGTATAACTGTCTATAAAACAGTGTTCAAAAGCTATTCTTAAAGAATCTGATGAGGCAGTTAGCAATCTGGGAGTCTCTAAGAATATAATGTATCACAGTTGCAAAGATTTCAGTGTGCCATCAAAATGCTTGCTCTGTTAGTACAAGGAGATAAGAGTCTGAACTTGAGTGAATGATAAAGTGAGAAGTTACTGGGCACATTCACACATCAATTGGCTGGAGTAGTAGTTATGTTGCCATAACAAAGCCAACAGTTAAAGATTGTCAAAATCTATAAGATCCCAACATGATTATCAAATATTGTCATTAGCCAATAATGACAGCTGATACAGAGTAGACCCTGACACTCAAAAATACTGTGATTTCCAAATGCAAGCCGTAAGTAGCACACACTGAGGAAAAGTCACCAAACTGAGCAACTTCCCATGCCTTCCTGGTACCTGCCTACACAGATGACTTATTTTCAGACTTGTATTAGTCTTGAAGGTCACAGTCTTACAGGGGTGGATTAATTCTTAACATTTCTTTGTTTAAGTCTTAATTTCTTGTTTTTCATCTGTGTTGTAAGCAAGCATTCATAACCCAGAATACACATAATCTCCACAGAAATGTCCCTTGCTCCAAAAATGTACAGACTTAAATTTTAACAACTCAATAAGGGGATGCTTGCAATGCTTTAATACAGAAAAGAATAATTTTGGATTTGTCATGTCTTTGGAAGTTTTGGTTGTCCAGGTCATGCACATATTTGATCCAAATGTGATTCAAAGCAACTTTTTGAATACTGGACATTTGCAATTCAGCACTGTAATATGTACTAAACTGGGGAAAAAAATCTTGAAGAGGAGACTGATGCAAAACAAAAAGTCCAAGAACATTCTGAAAAAAGACATGTGTATTAGCTCATATTTATGGAGCAGACCTAACTATGAAAGTTGAAGAAGATTTTGACCTGACCTTGCATTTATACCAGGAGAACAAACCACATTTGACAGCTTCTACTCATGTTATTTAATGCTGTAGGGGAAAACTCAGGTACCGTGGCACTGGGTGTGGTAAAGAATCTGAACAGACTAGAGCAGCTTTGAAAGACATTCAAATTGCTTCTGTCATAATCCATAACCATAGATTTTTATGCAGTAGCAGCTCCATCATATCCTAATTACCCTGTGAATGTAGGCATTACCAAAAAACCAAAAGATGAACAGCACACGGCAGGGATCTGGTTGCTTTACTAGAGTAGAAAAGCTTATACTCTTCTTTCAGTCCCCTCCTGGGATTTTGACGTGGTCCATTATGAGGAGATCAGATGCATGATATTCTCAGGTAGGATTTTCTCTTGTCATTACGGCATTGTCTGAAACATGCAATACTTTTCTCTATTCTATAAAATACTAGTGCATTTTCCCATAAATTATCTGTACCTTTTATTTAAAAACTCTTGAATGGTACTTGGCTCAAAAAGGAACAGTGACTCCTTTGATAGTAAACCTCACTCAGCACATCAGGTTTTACGCCCTTATATCCTACATTTTTAAAGAGTAATGAAAGAATTCAATATCACTTGTGGAGGAAAACATGATGAAAAATCTTTCAGCTAATTTTTATTTTTGCCCACACACTGAACAAGTTCTTTTATTCCTCCTTACATTACGGAGTACTGCTTCAAGGGCGATTGCATTAGGCTGCTTTGTTCCCTCCTTAATTACTGTTGCATATAGTTATAAATAGCAGACAGAAGGTGAGCGGAAAATGACAAAACAAGTTTATTCTAAAGTCTAACATAAAACACTACAGGCTAAATATGTACAGGGAATTACACAAACAAGTGTTGAACTATATACACATGTTATAACAGAAGGAAAGACATTTCATACATGCAAGGAAAATCTTCCCAAAATAACTCCAGCTAAAATGCCTACTTATCCTTATCTAAACTGATGATCTAAGAGGCCTCTACAGTAGCTTCCTCTGGAGACTAACATCTTCCTGAAGGTAGTCTTTTGGTGGCTCCCCAGGCTTTAGAGGGTTTCCAGCAAGCTTCTCTTCTAATCTATCCTCTCAGTCCTTTTAGCAGCCCTACAGTACCCAGGTATGGGTACCCAGGTAAAGCTGTCTCATCTCTAGGTGTGCAGGCCGTATATATGAGATTGCCAAGCTGCACTGGATCCTGCCTCAGAGCAACCAGTTGTACTAGCTGGTCTCTTCAGGCACCTTTCAGGCCCATGGTTCGATTATTTTGTTGTCCCTTGTAGAAGATTATAATTTTAACTTGGTGAGTCACAGCAATCAACCAGCCTCTTAGGTTGGATTCCTGATAAAAAATAAATGTTACAAAACTTGGACTATCAGATGCAATAATGCATTGAATCTGCCATCCTCAGTTTCCATAGAGATGCCATATGGATGTCTCCTCAGGTTCGTCGATCCCAGCTAAAGCAGCATTCACATCGCAGGAAGAAAACCGTAATAAATCTGTGCCTTGTCTACACATACAAAGCAAAGTTGGTAGGATCATTTAATATTTGCTTTCTCTTGTTCAAGAGTGGAAGATCTTCACAGAGTTTTGACTATAGACCAAAATACTTTTTTAAAAAAAAACATAAACTAGCAGTACTAACCTGCACCACTCAAAAACTGTCTAGAAAACCTATTGATTCATTTTACATGAATTATTAAGCTTGGAAAATGCCATCTCTAAGGCACAAAATAAAGTTACAGAAGATTGTTGGAATAGGAATCAGTGATTCTCTAGGCTTAGATGGCCTTTGCAATGACATATCTGGACTCAGTTCCTACACTTGAATCCTCTTTCCAGATGTGATTCTGCTAGACGATTGGAATAGGACCTAGGTCTTGATTAGACACATCTGAAACCTTACCTGAGAAAGTTTTCAGAAAAAGGACTCCAAAAGACTGTCAGAAAATGGACCAGCGCACTTTGCAGTGAACAAGTTCGGAACATATTATTTTAAGGAAAGTTTATTTTTAAACTCCATCAGATTTGGACCTGGAGCTAGAGCTAGTTTATGCCTTAAAGCGTGAGAGTCTTATCTCTCAAAAAACGTGCTTACATGCTAAATACAAATATGACTGTTCATGTCTATAAACATGAATCATCTAAAATCCTAAATTCTTACACTTAGTAATATCCTGCACTTTTGTAATATCCTGAGCATAGATCAGCTGTGAGTGATGCAGAGAAGTCCCTTATGACACATTTAAATGCATCACTTTTCAGGTTTGTTAAATATCTCTTTTGCTATTATGAAGAAAGGAAAATGTGAATGTCTGGTTCACCTTCTCTTAACCATTCATGACTTACAGATATCTAACATTTTTGCTTCCATTCACCTTCTCTGAACAAACCCAAGCATCCCGTCTTTTGTCAGAAGTCTGACATATATCTAATCATTTTCCTTATTTGTCTCTTAGATGTTTTTTGTGATAAGGTTTATCCACTACCTTTGTGGTAAGGTGCATCAAGTGATATATATTTATATGTGGGTTTACAATGTTTCCCCTTTTTTTCTCTTACAATTATTTATACGTGCCACCATTTTCTTTTGCTATAATAGTATATCAATTTCATGCACCAAAGAGAAATTTTCATTAATCTGTTACAATTTGAGTCTGGATGTGCAAATTATAATTCTTATTATTCTTTGCAGTATATGTGACTTCACATTTACCAACACTTAATTCTGTTAGTTTAAAATCAGTATTTTTCATAACTTTTCTCAGACTAATCTATACTTGATTACTTGTCTACACTTGATTAATCCAAATATCATCATACTACTTACAAGTCATGCCACTTATTCTCCAAATCTTGCCACAGGAGTGAAAGTAGGTCTGACCTAGGCATGGGATGAAGCCCAAGGGAAAAAAGCAATTCGTATAATAAAAGACGGCATAATAATGCCTGCCCTTGAAGGTGCCACAGCTTGCCAGACAGCTTCAGTTCTGACATTCAAAATTCTACTTTGCAATGTTAATAAAATTCTTTTGACCCAGGGGGATTTTTTTTGAATACTTCCAAGCAACTCCCCCAAAATATCTGAAGCAAATGCCATGGTGTGCTTTCAGACTGGCTGCCAAATGGGTCCTAAGAAGGGTTGTAGTCTCTGGACCACCGTAAGGACCTCCAGCTCACCAGCTAATGACAGACATGAGAACAACAAAATCTTCTCTCAAGTGTATGAACATAGGGATGACACACTAACAGGGGACCAGATACTTCCCTCACTAGTGCCACAGATTTTTGCTTATAGCACAAACATGGTGACACTCAGGAACTTCACTCCACACACCATAAGGGAACTCTAATGGGAGCTGCCTCTTTCAATTTCTTTTTCTTGAAAATGTTGATTCACCATTTGGCACTCATTAGCTGCAAATAAATATGCTGTAAAGTAGCTTTTACAAAAAATTTGGAGTTTATTTTCGGAATAATATACTATTCATGGTGAAAGCAATTATATTGTTTAATGTACATGTATTCTTCCTGTTTTTATTTTATTATGAAACACTACGTCAAACCACCTTCTCTGTTTACTGGATAGTGTCTTTACCCACACTTGTGCCAGACTGCTTTTGGGTGGATAACGAAATTTAATTACAAATGCAGAAAATTAACATTGCAGATTTATGGGAGTTAAATAAAACTATTTCAAATATGCTGGATAAAAATACCAATAATTACTTGCATTTCAAAAAGACTAATATATTATAAAGAGACTTGATGATCTGGAGTTAGAAAGTCCTTCAAGACAAGAGAATTAAATGTTCTTAGACCCTAAAACCTATTTTTTAACTCATAAAAAAAGGGGTAAAAGATAACATTTTCTAAAATTACTTTTATAACATTTTCAGTTCCCAAATACCTTTTTAGCTTCCATTCAGTTATTTAAGAACTTCAGAAAAACCTGACTACACTGAAGTCAAATTAGTACAGTCTCCAAAAAAAGGGTACAGCTCTCCAGCGTAAGCAATTTTTTCCACTTTCTTTTCAGACACTGAACTAGTGATTTCTCCTAGTTTACCATTCTGACTTACTTTAAAGATATGCTGTTTAAGTTTTACTCATCATAAGTTATTTAAATAGATTATTGGAAGTTATGTCTAAACATATGCTGTCATAGTTTCAAGTCTAAGTTTTAATATGTTTACATTTACAAGGAGAGATGTATGCAAAAGACAGTCAAATAGCAGTAAAACATTTATCTTAAATAAATGATTAATTTATTCTGCTCCATAGTCAGCAGTTATGACACAGACTTGCAATAAGTAGTGCATGCACAGTGATGTATGGAAAGACCTGTACCAAGACACATTTTGTAGGATGGTCTCAGTCATATATCACCTTCCCTAATGAAAATCTAGACACCAAAAACATTCTAGCTAACATATTTAGCTTAAGAGGATACCTAGTTTACAGATCAGCTCAGTTAGTTCCATAAAAGATTACTTATTTGCCTAGGTTTCACTTTAAGATCAAAGAGAATTATTAAAAACAAAGCCGTCTTGCCAGCTTTTTAAGAGGTCCTGAAAACTATTGTCTGAGAAATAGTTACTAATACTGCCAACTCGTAAATTTAGTGATTTTATGATGCTTCCATTCCAGGACAGAGTAGTTACTTTTTCCAACACTTGAGCATAATACGGACTTCTTACTTAGAAATTTACTTTAATGTACAAAAGCATGCAGAAAGCAAATACCAAGACTGGAAAAGAAACTAGGACAGAAACACTGAAAAAATATCATTCACTTTAACAGTAGGTGATTTGTCCTCATTTATTCTCTTCCAAGCCCACAATATTAAGAAGAAACAGCAGAAATCAAATGCTTCTTAAGAAAGGCCATTTAAAGGACAAGTGGTGAGGAGTGGCTTCTGTTGGAATGAAAAATTATTTTATTATTTGCAATGAAGGATGATCACATTATAAAAGTGCTATATAGAGTCCTCAGAACTAAATAATCAGATTTTTTTAAAAAAAGCTGAACCTATGGAACTTTGTTCCATGGTTGCTCAGTACAAGGTATCCCACTGTACAGTGGAGATGATTTAGTGCATAAAACCATGGCCAAAGGAGAGTGGCAAGGTTGAGACACGAGCACTTTCTTTACTGCAATGGCAAGCACAACGTATGTGTCACCTTTTGGGCAAAGCATGCTAAAAGCAAAACACAATCGCTTTCTCATGAGGATTCCTAGTAGTTGTTGAAAACAGAAAATTCAGCCACTAACAAAATGCCGTGGCAGCGTGAGGCAGAGTGGCCTTGGAGACACCAAGCAACATGACTGCAAGAAATCAAGGGTTTACTTCCCTGCTTCTTCCAAAGTGTGGTTCTTTGGCAGCTGCAGAGCTCACCTTGGTGTCACGCAGTTGTATTGATTTGGTGCCTACAATCACAGCAAGGGAAGTGCGAGTGATGCCGCAGCCCCAAACCTGCCTGCTGCAAAACAGAAGGGGAGAGGGTAGCAAATCAATGCACTTTATTCCCCTTTAAGAACTGCAATAGGCTGAGTTTGAAACAGAAACATACCTGTCCCTACCGAATGGTCTATTAACATATCTGCTAGCAAATAACTGTCAATATCTGCAAATAATTGTCCTACCGACTCATACATTATGGCAGTGAATGCTCAGCCTGTACAATCAAATCCCTTTTCTGTTTGCGCACGTAGGAAAATCAAGGTGGTTTGAACAGTTTCATTCCCTCAGGCGAGACTGAAGGTAAGAAGCCCTCACCTCTACCCATTACCACAGTACTTTTCTGCCTGCCCAAGAACCGGGCGGTGCTGCTAACCTCACCCGTGCAAAAGAAAGTGCAGTTCTCTGCAAGGGTGCTGCACTCCACCGCCCAGAGGGCACATCCCACCCGTTCCTGCAAGGAGTCCCTGGATCCTGGGCCATATAACACAGAGCACACCAATGTGGGGGTGGGATGCTCAGGGCTGGGCGCCTGCTCTGGCGGACTTAAGCTGACCAGCCAGAAGCCAGCGCTGCCTGGATATTGCCGCGCTGTGTCTTTGGCAGGGATTAAGGGTCTGGGTACGGAACTGCACAGGCACAACCAAGCTGTTCCTGCTGGTGGACATGGTGCCAGAGCAGGCACATCTTTACCTTCCCAGGCTGGCCATTCAGGTAGCTGAAACCAGCCTGGCATGTTTGCTGAGGCAAAATAGGTGTACTGTAATGCCCTGTGGTGTCATTATCCAGAAAATGATGGTGCCACTTTAGAGGCAGGGTTGACACGGAGAGAAAAGCTTTGTGGTCACTGGAAGAAGAGACACTTAAGGGATGCCGAGTAACATTAAGTAACAAAAGCGTAACTTTTGCTGCCCTGAAAGCAAATGAGCATCATTTCTAGTGCTCCATGGAATTGTTTTCTCGTGCCTTGCATTCAGCATATGGCCCAGAGAGACGCTGTGCTCCCGTGGTGCACATGGAGTCAAGGAGAGCCCCGGATGCTCAGTGACACTTAGCAGCACCCAGCTCACTGCAGCTCACATGTTGAGGTCCTGGCAAGCTGAGAAAAATCTTGAGAGAAAGCTGTGATCCTAGAATAACAAAAGCAGCATCTTCTAGGACATCTCTATACCATGGGAAAAGAAATGGCACAGATACCCCTCACCCTGCAAAACCCCAACAAGTAAGCCCATATGACACAGCAGAGCTAAACAAACGTTTCAGCCTACGTCCAAGAGAAATTTAGTTATGTTTGTGCAGCTCTGCGCCCAAACCATGAAGCCCTGCCTCCCAGCATGACCAGATGGCTGAGAGTAGTCTGCAACCACCAAAGCCTTTACACACACTTGTTTTAATCATGCTGATGAGATAAGTTCTCCTCAGATTTTAAAGAGCTTCAAATTTGTCTGTATTTCCTGTATCTGCCACTTATCTTTTCACAAGACTATTCCCCCATGCCCTCCAAGGGCTAAATCCATTAAAATATGCAGATGGATTGAACGGATTCTCTGATATTTTATTTTCAAGGAGACTGCAATCCCAGGTCACCCTGTAGCCATGGATATTCTAGGTTACTGGTGAGCACAGTTTTATGTGATAATGAAGATACCTCTGTTTGTCCAGAGACGCTCTCAAATAATGGAAATCAACACAGATCCTCATTCAATAAAATAGAAATTGTCACCATTTTGCTGTGCTTCCGCCAGAGCAACATATGGTAGCACAGCTGACAAATATAATCTTTTCCTTTTTTTTTTCCATTTCACATGCACATTTCATTTTGCAGAATACTAAGACTTTACATAAATTGTCTGTTAACCCCTTGCAGTCACAGCATTCACTGCTTGGGCTGCCTTGAGCTCTCGAATACTTGAAAGCTGGAGTTAAAATGCAGTCAACAGTCAGGGAATGGTTTATGCCTTCAGCATATAGCATACTTGCACCTTTCACAAGAAAAATCTGCTCTTTTTTACCTTGTCCCCTACCCAAACTTTCTTTTTAAGCAGTAACAGTCTACTCTAACTATATGAAAGCTTACTGATATAGTAAATTGATACTCAATTAGCTTGCTGCTCCTTTAGATGTTTTTCAATGCCATAAGCCAAGTCGCACACGCCCAGGGGACTTTACACTAATGTAACTCATTTACGCTGGTTGTACCAATGTGATTGTATAAAACTGAACTGTGTCCACTTTGCAATGCCAATTTAAGACAGTGTATTTGTTAATGATTATATCCCCACCCAGATCAGCTTCTCCGTGTTCTAGGCAGATAGTTCCCAGTGCAATAACCTTTCTGGTGCTTGGTGGCCTTTTCTGCAGTGGGGATGCCTGCAAGGAGCTGCATCTAGAGAAATCTCATGAGCGTTCCTGACTCTTCACCAGAGCTGATTAATTCGTTTTATTCATGCCAGTTTTCAGCCCTTGTCCAGCCGTCCAGGTGATAAACTATGAAAGCTGTTGTCATGGTTTAACCCCAGCCAGCAACTAAGGAAGACAATTAGCTCTATCCTAGCCAAAACCAGGACAGCTCTGCTCGTAATTCTCACAGATACAAGCAGTATTCACTTGAGTTCAACAAGGGGAGGGAGGTGTCTTTGCTTTTACATAGGCCTTTTAGTACCCTGTAATAAGATTCAGGGCTGCAGAGGGCATACAGAGGAGGTATTCACAGTCTCACTGGAAGTAGTAACTTGGTTGTCTAAATTAGCCCAAACTAATTTACTCCCACTCTGAATCACCCTCTGGAGGATCCTTTCTCTCTCTGCTGAACATACAGGGAACATGGAGAAACTAGTTCCTAATTCCTGTATTGTGCAAGGAACCTAAAGCTGAGCAAAATGAATGCCATCTAACAAGGATGGCTCCATTCAGAAACAGCAGCTGTGTATGAGGTACGACTTAAGAGGGCTCTGTAATGGGCCAGTGTGACTGTAAAGCAGTGAAGCTACTGTAAGGTGAAGCTGCTTGTTCCAAGGAGGATTATTTACAAAAAAATCAGATTGGCCCCAGTTGCAATTGGCTTTCTTGGTATACCTTTGCATACATACCCAATGCAATGTCTTGACACAGATAAGGCATAAATCATAGCTCTGACCACTTCTTAAACACATTTGCCTCCAATTTATGAAGAGAAAAGAAAAACCTGCTTTTCACAAATGTCATTTGCTTCCTGACAGTTTGCAAAAGCATATTCCAACAGTTGCTTTTAAAGACTGAGAGCACCTGCACAAGCTAAAAGGGAAGAGTGGGGGTTGAATCACAAACTCCTGACGCACGTGCTAAATACTCCACAATTAAAGGCTAACACCACACACTTCAAGGCTGCTAACCTGGCATGCAACAAAGAAATATGAAGGAAAGTCTATATAGGCTAAAACCACGAGTTAAATATGACGACTTGTCCAGATTAAGTCAGTTTTACATGCTTTCCTCAAACACTCAGTATTAGCCAGCATCAGCATCAGCACATCAAACTAGATGGGGACCTTTGGGATGACTCAGTCTCTGTGTTCTTACGAAGTGTTGATACTTTGGGATACCTAAAAATCTGAGTTCTCAGTTCATTACCTGGTTTTTCAGCTGACTGGAAGTAAGTTTTGTCTGGAGTAGGAAGGTCTCTGTCAGTAAATCACAGCCTCGCTAATGGCAATCAACATCAAAATATTAGACACTGTCTGAAAGGGCTGATTTTAAGGGGAAAAAAGTTGTTGCCAAAGCCTTTGATTTTTGCTTGAATGAGTGTTTTGGAACGTTTTGTTAGCTGACACATCTTGAGCATTTGCTTACTTTTTATGTTGCTCATTTCACAGACTGATACTTTCATATTATATCTAAACAAATTATCAGATCCCATCTCCATAAAAAACTGTATCGTATTTTATTACATACTGTAAACAAAACCTTTTGGGGAAAGAAGCACATTATGTCTTTTACAAATCACTGCATTTTTCCAGATGTACGGTATGTTAGAAAACTGACACAAAAGATGTGAATTGAGTTAACGAGCCCTGTTATATTTCCACCAAAATGAGCTGTTGGTTCATTTGAATAACTTTGACCTTTTTTGTTTATTGCCTTTCTGGGAAAAAAAAAAAAAAGAAAAACCACCCCAAAAAAAACACAAAAAAAACCCCATAGCCAATCATTATGATGACCACAAGTCTACTCAGGCACCTTGACAGCTGAATCACCATCTCACATCAAGAGATTTAGCCTTAGGCATCTGGCTGAGCTGACATACATTAGTTGGTCCTTTTTACACATTAAATGTCTTTACAGTTTTCATATTTCTTCTGTTTTTACACTCTTCAGCTCTGCTTTGTTGTAGAAGGGGAAGCTAAGATACATACTGCACAATGAACACCATTAACACCTTGCAATTCTTTGTTGTCTTTAAGATAAAACTAGACACAAGGGGGATGCTTAGATTTCAACAAAAAATACTACATGTACCATATATTTGGGAGGGAATAGAATGAAAATAACAAACTGATAAAAGCCTAGAATTACAAAATTCACCAGAGAGTTTCCTTTTTAGTCACACTACAGGAAGGAAAAATGAGGGAAAGGTGAGAGGGAAAAGCTAAAAGGACGTTATGTCCCCCTGTACTTTGCATTCCCAGGCTTTTGTTGCCTGATGCTCTAGGAGAACATTTTTTTCTAATGAGATGGGAAAAATACCTTTGGGACACAGAAAAATTCACAGACGGGCCTGATTCAGCAACCTGACTCACTTCACATGGGAATAGTCCCAACTGGTTTCATCTTCTAGTTATGACTTCAGTGATAGCCACTTTAGCTGGTTTACTCATGCAAACAAACATTATTCCAAGTGAGCAGAGACTGTAGACTGGAAATGTCCCCTGCTGAGCTATGGCCAAATGGAAGAGAAAATGGAGGGAGGCTGAAATGTGAGCACTGAAAGGTATTTTTCAAGACAAAGCTCAAGGGAATTTTTCAATATAGTCAGAAATCTCTTTAGCAGTCTCTTTGCATTTTTAAATCTCTGGAAGGAAAATGTCATTTTTCTTAGATTCTCCCTCCTTGCCAAGATTTGTGTATCAGGAATAAGAAAGAAGAAAACATAGCAGACAGAAATGAATGAAAACCCCAGTGCACCAGCTTGGTCAGGCCATGTTCCCTGACTGTAATCATTCAGGTTTTTCTGACTTTTGAAAAGCTTTTCCACTAAAACCCACAGCAATCTTTCCTATTTCTTCAGCTCTACAGTCTTCCCACCCATAGATATGTCTTTTGCAGTCAAAGCTGGAGACTACAAGCTGCGAAATCCATTGTGTTTTTGATTAACTGAATTAATTAACAAATATAAATACCAGGCATAAGGCTGGTAAATCTGTTTACCTGTGTTTATTAATTTAGACAGCAGGCAAACTACATGCTACTTCTTGAGAGTTAATATTTTATATTCAGCTAATATGGCATGGTTGCATCTTGGACTCTCTTTCGTATTGGGTGTGTATGAGCCAGGCAATATATATGGGCTTATTACTTTCACACCCACACATGGACATACCTGGCAGCAGCAGGAGGCAGAAGGCCAATTTAGGCATTTTAGACCCTTAGTATATCATGAACTTTCCAAGCCAGTGCTGGGCTGCAGGAGAAATACCTTGGGGTGCATCTCACCCAGGCAGTGGGCTTTGAGGAACGGCTGGCTTTTCTGCTGAGCACAGGGAGGGTCCGAGGAGCAGAGCTCCTATGTGTTTCTGCAACTTTTTAGCCAATGGTGGTATCTGATGTTTCCCTTAAAATGAAGAAGAGGCAAATACATGGTACTGATCTTTCCGTTATCACTGGAGAAAAGCATTGCAGAACTGAAAATGGGAGAGAGGAGGCAAAGAGAATGAAACTATCCACATGAACATTATCACTACATGAACATGACAGCCCAGGATAAGTGGATTTAGTCTTCCATGCTCTCCTTGTAAAAAGCTGCTGTTTGCTTTAAGATTGCCATTCAAAAAGTCAGAAGTTGTCTTGATTCCAGAGGACAATCTGTGTTGATCCCCACCTTCCTACTGGAAAAAAACAACAAAGGGGATGAGGAAGAGAAAATTTGCAACGCTGCACTAAAGTATTAGGTTTTGAGTAAAAAGCAGCAGCAAGTCTATGCTAGGGCAGGAGGGAGAGCAGTACTCCACCTACTCTCTCATAATCCTGCTGAGTCATGTTGGTTTAAAGCTGGCAAATTTCCCCAGTTTTCTGGAAAAAAAAAAAAATCAAAACTTGGTATAAGAAAGTTTTGGATCCATATATCTTCGTTTTCAGAAGTATCTTCAAGTATCATTGCTAGAGGCTTTGTAGACTCCTAACTCTGTGCATCAGGGCACTGATCTCAGTGGTCCATAACCCTAACTGTGACTCTGGATAAAAGGGTCCAGAGAGCTCTTCTGGGCTATACAATTCAAATGAGGATTTATTACATCTCTGTATATGACCATCCAATTAGCATATTCATTGCATGCCCAGTGTCTCCCACCAATCAGCTCAAAGGACTTCACAGATCACTGTTCAGCATAATCCATCAGAAGGTAAACAAATCCTAAACAGAGCTCCTCAAAATTTTCTGATTTTTAGTATTTCATTCACACTTTTTAAAATGATGTTTCTATTTTCAGTGAAAGATGTGGATAATAAAAAACCAAACCCTTACAAATTTTCAGAACCAAAGTTCAGCCTGTTCCAGTTTTAACTGTTCCTCCTAGATAAATGGAGAATACTTCCCTAATATAGCATTTCTCAAAACCAACTGTATATTTTGCTTGACAGCATGATCACAAAATTACAATATATTCAGTCCAGAGCAGGGAGAAACTGTCTTATTTTTCTAGTAAATATTACTGCTATTTTCCAACTTGGTATGATTGCCAGAGAGAGCTTAGGCAAAATAAATATATATAGTGCAAAATAAGCCATACAGACAGCAGGGGAGAATTTTTCAGACACCACTGGAATCTTATTAAAATATTTAAAGTGAGAAGGCCCAAATTATCAGCCAAATCCAACGACAGGAAATATGTGAGACTTTATTAACAGCTGCGACTGTATGTTTGTAATAATTTTCATCTGTTTCATGTACACCCTGGTTGTTCTTCCCCCCATTTATCACCTCTGCAACACTAAAAAGTCAATCAGTGCCCATGGGTGAAAGCTCTGCGAGCACAGCCGCTGCCTCCTTTCTGCTTCAGCCTCAGCAGGAGAAGCTTCCCCGCCCGGCGCTGCAGGGACCACCACCAAGGGTAATTGAATTTCCATGCCTATTCAGCCCCGGGTCTGCGCGCTGACGCTGCCAGCCGCCAGCTCCCGTTTGTCTCTGCAGAGCGCTCGCCACTGCGGCATCGAGGGCTGCTACCAAGGGACGATGGGGTGCTTCTCCTGCGGGTAACGTATCGAGGAGTAAGTAGCCTAACCAAGATAACCAACGCATTGCAGAAAAGCTCTTTGCTAGACGTCGTATGAACTCTCATTGGCCATTGCTGACTTTGGCTCACTTTAAGCCTAAAGGATACATTTGAGGGACTACGCATTTATTTGCTGGTTTCTGTGAACCATTTGCTCCTTTCAGTGTTGGTTGTCCCTGTGCACAAGCACACCCGTTAGATTTTCTTTTCTGTTTTCATTAACCTGTCGGAAGATAGTCTAGAAATCTAAAGGAGCTCTGTCATCAGGAGAGGCGAGTGATTAACACTCGACTGTGATGTTTAAAGTTTAGCCTGGCAAATACATACTGTAACTGCTAAGGAAAAACATTCAGTGCAGATGAAAGTCGACGTCTTTCTTCCCCCTTATCATCATGCCTAAATATCCCCTTTTTGTAAAACAGTTGAGCTGTTAAGTTCTATGCTAAGGCACGTACACACTTTGGAAAGGTAATTTGAAAGCGAGTTGAGCCATGACAAATAGGGACAGCTGGCCTAATTGAATCATTTGATCTAAGACAGCTCAACTTGGTTATCCTCACTGCAGCCCACATTGATATTAGCGAGTGAATCATTAGCCATGAAATCATGTCGACTTTCCCGATGCAGCGTTCTTGACATGACAGGGAACGCAGTCTGCCTTTCATTACAGCACCAATGAGTTCTTCAGTCTGTCATGAAGGGAGGAAAAAAAAAGAAAAGAAAAGAAAAAAAAAGTATCTTGAAAACTTTTAGGCTCAGCAACAGAAAGTAATTTGCTCCTATGTACATCACAGAGCAGCTAAGGGAAAGACCCTTTTGGTGGGTCTCAGGGCCCCTGTTAGCCTCAGCCTTGCTCAGCCTCCTGCGGCAGGCACGGTCTGCTGGTGGGACACCAGGTCACCATTTAGTAACTGTTTCCTTCGTTCCTAGGGCTTATTTCCTTTTCTTGTGTTTGTGCGGACAAAAGAGTCTGCAGTGTCACATGCATTTGTACAGGCTATTTATAGGAGTAACTTCTTATGTCGTAACTCTTTTGTATATGAACTAATAGCAGGCTAGAGCTGCATCTTTGGCATTTGGACCACAATTTTTGGCTGTTCTAAATTCTAACTGGACTGCTCCTAATCTAACTCACATTTCATCTATCCTAGCACAAAAATAATCACCAGAGTTATTTCCCAAATATCTCCAAGGTATTTAGGAAGAGATATCACTCTTTAAAGTCCTTCCTCGATTTGCAAACTAATGGGCTCATCCAGCTGCTATTGAATGGAATGGAAATTTTCCATGGGAACGGAGCCAAAGCCAGATCCCAGGCTCTTTTAACAGGCATAGGTGGACAAAATTACCTGATGGTTTAGATCAGATTATCGGTGGCAGGACCAGACAAACACAATTTGGGCAAAACTAGGAGCCTGATGAAATCTGGGTAACATCCAATTAAGGAAGAGCGACAGAAGCAGATTTTTTTTTTTTTTTTCAAGTCAGAGAGACATGCCAGCACTGGATGGGGACAAGATTCAGACCCTGGAAAAGAGAACTACCATATCTTATCTTGCCAATAATGGTCTAAATAATATCTCTGTAATCTATCACGGAAAGCAGAAGAAAAAAGAAATAAGCACAGGGGCAGGGGTATTTATAAATCAAAACGAAGCCATCCTAAAGACAAAGCTAAACAAATTGCAAGCCTGACAAGGTACTAGAAAGTCTAATAATGGCCCAAAAATCTTATTTTCTTTGGGGGGGGGGGTTGCTTAATAGGGGGGAGGTTCCACTTAAAATATGAACGATAGGTGCAAAGATTTCATTTAAAAATCTGTTTCCCTGTAACAAGTAGCTATCAGTTTGGTAAGCAGGGCTCTTTCCATCCCAAATGTGGAGTTACATTCTATGTCATGAAGGTTGGGAAGTGATCATTATTTACCAGAAGGGGAAAACCTTGCCAGCTTGCCTTCTGGAGAGATGGAAATATAACAGTAGCAAATGGGTAGGAGCTAATCAACATAGAATTTAGATGTACGGAAGGGGCACAGTCTTTTTTCAAAGAAATAAAACAGTGAGAAATTTTCAAGTCATTGACACCAATGTTTTTCTCAATTTTTGCATTAAAAAGCCCACTTTATCAGGATGGCTACTTAAGTTCAGGGTAGAATTTCTGTTCAGTACAAATCACCCGATGCTTAGGAAATTCATCTGATTGAGTTAGCATTCTAACTGCTTGGTTATAATGGAGTAGTAATCCTTAATTGAGCTGTTTTGTGTGAATAACTATATAAATCATAGAGAAGGCAGCTATTTGTCTATTCTGGTGATTAGACTAATCACCTGGGATGTGGGAAACCTGTGTTCAGGCCTCCCCTGCGCCTGATAAACCATGTTTACACTTCAAATACCGCTAGTATATCCCTGTGGTGTCTCAGAGCGTGGGGGGAGACGGGTGCATCAGCCTGGGAAGCATTCCCGGTGCTGGACCTGAATTCGTAAGTCTTGCACAGGCACTGCATTGCAGCCAGCAATCCCGGCCTGCGCTCAGCAAATCTCAAGCCAGCTCGGTCCAAGCAGGGATGCCAGAGCTCAGGTATCTTCATGCCATGCCCTGCTGCATGCATAAAAGCAAGATCAGCTATATGGAAAACCATTTCCAAGAGAAGTTCATCTTAAAAGCCTCCAGAAATGGAGCTACCACATTTCCCATATGTAAACCATTCCATGCTTATCCATTCCTCTCATTAGAAAGATTTATTCACTCCGCAGCATGAATCTCAGCTGCATAACATCTCAAAGACTATTGTTATATTTCCCCTCGGTCTTTCAAATCAAGATGAAGACATCCTTTATTTTCCTAGCTACTTGGGAAAGAAAGAGATGAGGTAAGTTTGTAACTCTAAGTTATGTATTTTTCAAATTGCTCTTCTGAGGTAGGAAAAAAACCAGTATGTATCAGCTAAGCTTTTGGAAAGGGATTACTTCTTTACCCTTTGCAACCCAGGGCTCTAGTGAGATATACTTACCAGTTTTCTGACATTGCTCATGCTTTCTACCAACTGATTAGCTGATGTGGCATATTTGTTTAGAATGTTAGTTTGTCTGCAACAAAGGCACAATGATTATATGTAGGTCAGCCCAAATGTGTGTCAATGAAACTTTCATAGCATCATTGTCTTGCATTCAGTATATGTCAACATGCCACAGAAAAGCTGGTTCTGAAAGATTTTATTAGTTCTGAAGTTTTTCATTGGCAGTGTATATGTGCATGTCTGTAAAATATGTCAGATTCTCACATTTCATAGGGAGAGGAAAACATATATATTTCAGAAATTTCTGGAACAGTCTCAGATGCCTTCTTTAAAATACCAGGAAAGTGACAGTTGCTCTCCTGAGTTCTTCCAAAGCAACCTATGAACAAGCCTTTTATGCTTGGGAAGTAGATTTCCTGCATTTCTAAAACACAGAGGAAGACCATTTTTTCACCTTGGACTGTTCAGATAGTAGTAGGCCTCAAATCCATCAAAAACGCCCATGACTATTTCCCACTCTGAGCTGGAATACGGTTTTTCAGTGCACACAGCCAGCTGCAAGGAGAAACATTTCTCTGTCAGCCCTTTCAGAGTGACTGCTGAAGGAACTGGAATTTGGGTTTGCACATGGTGAATGAGATGTCTAGCCTGCATGGATCACATCACTATCATCCACATAAAAGCTTTTGTGGGTGCATGAACATGTATGTGCACCTTTGTAACACAGATGTATCTCCTGTTGTTGCCAACTCCAAGCATTCAAGCCCCAGTCATAAGACTGGCAAAAATTAATAAATTTTATGTATACTAAATATATATTTGACTATAGTAAGTAAAAGTGCTGAACCTTCAGATGAATGAAATGGGTTAATTACCACTGTCCTTTTTGCAGATGTTGTGTTTGGAGAGCAACTCCATCAATCCAGCTCAGCCAGCTAAGATCCTGTTGATTTTTCACCAGTATAGAAGTGGAAAATAGACAAGAGTAGAGTAGGCTATTCCCTTCATGCATATGCAGTGCAACCTTTCTGGTTTCATATTTCTAACACTTGAGAAGCTTAATTTTTGTTCTTTTTTTTCCATCAAAAAATTCTTGAAAAACAACAGGCATTGATTTTCTGCACCTCTCTGCTCTCCTTTCCTACCAACTTTCTGATTCTTTTAAAAGCTAATTAAAGAATGTCCTCAACAAATATAATTTTCACAATGTTTTCTCAAAAAATATATACAACTTCACTTCCTTGATGCTAACAATCAGCCATAAAACTCAGTCAGTTTTAGGGATCTTCTTTTAAAAACTTTCAAAATTACAGAGATAACATTGGCCCCGATTTCTTCATCTGTCCAATTTCCTGTAGCCTAAAGATGCAAGGTTTATTTAGTACTCAAGAAAACTGAATGTTCGCTGTCTTGGAAGAGTCTGATTTAGTAGCTTGTTTCAGCGTGAACCACAGTAATGTAATGCTTTTATTCACTGATGAATTTGAGCAGTACAGCGTTAATCACTCTCACTACCGTATGTCACCTGAATAATCAACAAACCCCAATGATACATGTTCCTAGATCCTGTAGAGTGCCATTTATCACTGACGCAGAGCCTGTTTATTCTTGACTTGTCTTATTTGTGCAGAATAAGCAGGGAATTTACTGCATAAGTAATGCTAGGTGGGTATCATGTAAACCAAAATATAAGGGGTTTGAACCTATTCAGAGAACCACGTATGTCTGAAAGAGGTAGAAAAGGTGGGAAAGTGGAACTTCAGTAGCAATCATAAAAATACATTTCATTCATTTATAATTTTCAAGAATGTGATGGTGAACTTGTTAGAATGGATCCTACTACTCATGTAGGTCATCAGATTTCTGATGTTGACAGTCTCAGCCGTGGCTCAGAGGAAAGCCTTTCACACAACCACCTTCTGCTTTTACGGTTTTTTTTGTAATGTCGTTTGCATACCCTTACCCAAGTGTATAAAGAAGGGTTTATTCTTTGCACTCTTCTGAGATGGCGGCAGGATAGTAAAACCGGCGCCAAATGACAGGATGGGGACTAAAGTGGCAGTGACGCTGCTCCCTGCCTCCCGCACCGATCGCGGCGGGTGCAGGATCTCACACGCTGTATGTACGTTGTTGCTTCATCTCCTACTGGCGTTAGGTTCCAGTCTGCAAACTGGTAGAAGCAGTGGAAATCTAGGTCCAAGCTTCTGTCCCTTAAGGATTTAGAATTGCATTTCAAGAGGAAATAATCCAAGTGGTAACAGTATCTGTCTTAATGTTGAAAAAGAGCAGGAGGGGATTATGAAGCCTTGGCAAAATGGCACAAATCAGGTAAATTTAACCAGTTTTACATGCGAGACTGAAATCAACCTATCTGGCAACAGGGAGTATTTAACTATACAAAGGTGACCCACCAGGCACAAAAATGGCAAAAGACAGACAAATACAGAAATGACACATTTGTATCACCAAGACATCTCTAAGCGATCTGACTCAGGCACTACCATGTATGAGACATAAATTAAATATTTGGTAATCCCTCAGGGACAGTCTAGCAGCTGTAACTCTCACGCTTCTATATGTCAAGTATTTTCTGAAGTGAAGCCTGTTCAAAATCTCAACCTTACTATGTCTGAATCATGCTGTAAACACAACGAGGTTACTCACAGTTATGGAAAAGGCAGAACCACGTGAACATGACCAGCCTACGAAAGGACAGCATGGTACTTCATAGTTTTACTGGAAAAGTCCTTCAAATGGTCTTGAAAAAGTCTTTCTACAAGCTCTGCAGCCCAGCCTGGGACAAAGTAGTTCATCCCGCCACAGATAAACAACTTTATTTAGAAATTTGAGGGCTATTAAACAAGGTGAATTTCCCCAGTGAATCAGCACAAATTTATTAATCCAGGTGTTACTCTAATTGTGATTCATTGGGGATAGGAACTCTGTTCAATGGTCCTCAAACTTACACTTCCATTTAGCACTGTGCTGCAAACACAGTACTGGGAGCTACAAGCTGGCTTAAAATCCTGTATATTTCCTTATATTTTGCCATTATTTGTACTAAACTGTGTTAACAATTCTGTGGTTATAAAGGCATTGTTCACAGTCAGGTTTGCCCCTCTAATGTCTTGTACCTGCAGTACCGTACTTAGTATTTTCCAATCATAAAGAAATACTTAAAAGGAGGAAAATCCACACCTGATCACAAAACAGGACTGGGACAGACCTCAGTCAGTTAGTGCAGACTTTACTATCACAGACAAACATGTAATTTAAACCTTTCACAAACTAATCCCACTCCACTAGAAAAACATATTTTATTTTTCTTCCTTTGCAGTGGAAGACTGTTTAAAAAACCCACCCCTGATCTAAGTGTCTTGCCTAAGTTTCCAGCTACAACTTTCTTACCTCACTGTTGACTCCTTATAATCTTTATCTTCACCCTTTTTACAGTCTTTTTTTTCCCCTACACTTCTCTGCCGTGCTGGCGGAGACGGACCAGGTGGTCACTTCTTTCAAAACCTCTCTTAAAATGGCACTCCACAGCAACGAACCTGCACAAACACAGCCCACAGACACCATACAGTGGGACCAGATATCACAGGGCATGGTTGCTCAGTGTGACGTCGCTGCATATCTGTGCAGTGCCAAAGTGATTCAATGTCTTATTTTCCACATCCCTGAAATCGTGCCTGTATAAGCAGCAACAATGTTCAAGGAAAAAGTGGATGGATCTACCCCTGCGTATGCATGCAAGGATTTAAACTCAGTTAAAAATAGTGGGGCACTTGATGCGCGTGACAATTCTGCTCCGTTGGCATCACCTGTGAAATGCTGCACGTAGCTACAGCACCATGGAAATGTCAAGCTAACACCCAGCAGGACACAAGCATTTACCTAATGGGCTGCAGGTATCTGTGCACTGAGTAAACAGATACAGCCATGACAGTGGCCTTTCTGTTGCCCACCATCCATTTACTCCCTTAACACTGTGTATCTATGGGTTTAATTTTGTTTGCTGAAATCACTAAACAGGAAAACATCTGTATCTGGAATGAGTGTGAGGTAAAGAGAGACAGAGATTTAGCACCAGTGTGTTAAAGATAAGGGCTCACTTCATCTCTTAACGCCATCCCTCACTACTCAAATCTGTTCAGCATAGCTGTAACTTGCTACTGGATGTTGAGACTACACTTCCAGATGCACAGGTTTTGGCTTTCCAGTCCAGTTTCCCCTAGCTCAGAGGGGAACTTTATTTCAGTATTACACCTGTCACTCTCAATAATTCATCTATATTGCTCAAATGAGCTGTGTAGGAAATTTATTCGGAGTAGAGATACACCTACATAGGTTCAGCTCTATCTACAAACAAGGCAAGGAAATCTAGTGCTCTCTGGTGAAATAACTACATGATACTGTGAGGAAGAAATTCCCATATTGATGCACTGAACTCAGTATGCAATAAGGGACTTCCAGCTCTCTGCGGTTTCAAGCAGGTTAACGCTTTCAGATGTTGGTTTCCTTCATGTTTGCTTTAAAGCTGTTATCCCTTGAATACATCATGAATACAACACGAATACAGTGAACTCTGTAATTTCAGTCCTGGAAACCTCCCCGAAGATATCATCCCTCACCTTATCTGTCCAGTTTGCTAGAAAAAAAAGGTTGGTATGAACGATCAGATTGAAACTGGCAGAATTTTAAAATTTCTTATAAATCATATTTAATGGAGTTCGTTTTGGTATCACCAAAAAAAGTAAAAATCATGCAATTATTTTTATCGTTTAATGACACCCAAGATCCCAAATCATTAGGATTCTTTTGAATACAGTGGGGCTACACATCTTTCCAGAGGCCAAAGATTAATCCATTGTATTTTTCTGTGATAACTGTAGAGTAACTGGAAGTGACCAAAGCATCCAGGCTAGCGTGAGAAACACAAAATGTTTATGCGCACATCCTCCCGCAAACAAGAGCAGAAGTGGGGCCAGGCACCCACTGCTAGCTCTGAACTTTGTCTAGCTGTAGGGGACCTGCCCATCCATAACAGCCATGTATGGATGAAACAAGAGAAGGGAAGGTCAGGAAAAAACTGGGGAGGAAGCTGCATGGTGTGACGGGAGATCTGTGTTTGAGCAGATGCTGGTAACCACTCTCCCAAAGCACCTCTGTGGTGGTTGCTGCCATCTCCGCTCAGTCGGCCGCATCTCCCCTTTGCCAGCGGATCAGTGACCTCAGGCTCCAGCTGATAACCACTTCCTCTGCTTCAGCTCTCATGGTTAGCCAAAAATCAGGACAGGTCAGAGGGCCTCTCTTCCCTCTTGGAAGAGTCTGGGGTTTTGGAAGGATTTAGTAGCCCCGGTCCAGATTTGCAAAACAGGAAACACTGTACAGAAGTCAAGCCCACAGTCTTAGCATCACTGACTCCACCAGATAAAAAAGATGATGATGATGAGAAGAAGACGAAGAAGAAGATGAAGACGAAGACGAAGAAGAAGAAGAAGAAGAAGATGCAGTTTGTAGTGTGATACATGGTTCCCCAAAGCCTAAAAAAAGGAAGATGTTTTCAGAGCAGCTTCCAAATTCACACATAAAATCAGAAAGCCAGATGGCCCCAGCAGAGGAAGGGAGATAGAGAAAGCCTGTGACAACTGAAAGTAAAATGAGACATATGATTTGTTTATAATGTAAAGTTACCTTTTTAATTAATTTGCTTTCATGCAAATCCCCAAAATCCCCATTGCAGATTTTTTTACAATTGGCAATTTCTTCTGTTTGTATTTTTTTGTACCCGATAAGGAAACAAATAGGACTTTGTTTGAGACTACATTTTAGTTGTATCTTTTTATGAAGTTCCAAAGGAGTTTTCTGAGGCTGGAACAGCCCACAAAGGGAGTTAGTTGTATGTTCATAACATACTGGAAGTTTGTCTGTAAGTGGAAGTCTAATTGAAATTTCTTTATACAATATTAATTAGTAAAGAAACTCTCAGTCAGCTGCTTCCACTTTCCTTCATGAAAAAAAGCCCAAAAACTTAGAGGCAAAAAATCTCACCCCATTATGCCATTCTTTTAAAGTTTAAGTATTAGAAATTAAGGGAAAGGTCCCTAGTTTTCCTTGTCACATTCCCTGTAACCTTCTGGATAACATGTAAGTGAAGACATTCACTCTCATTTTGAATACAAGCCAGAAGCTGTAGCTGGACTTTAATCACATGTTCCTGCAAAATTTTAGAAATCTTTCCCTTTTCTCAGTCATATAGTTCGTTCCTTTAGAAAGTTACACTAATTTAACAACAGTGCAGGTCACCACTAAGGATTAATGAGAGATCAAGAGCAGAATGGTAAAACCTGCTTTCCCTTTGGCTTAAAGAAGAAAACAAAGTGGAAGAAACTGATCCTGTTTTGAACATTTTTCACCACAGCTAAGGTGAAAAGTTTGATGCCACTGTGATTGCTATATTACTAATGATTCACCATAACACACAAATTTTTTGTTATGCTTCTTTAAGCTAAAAAACTTTTCATTTCCAAATCAAACTTACTATCACTGCAGAACCTGAACATCAATAGCTCTGTTCAAATCTCAGCCAAATGAGGTTTAACATCCTAAAACTTGAGAGCTTCCTTAAATGTTAATTTAATGTGTGTGGGGCTTTTTCCAGATTAATTTCAGATTAATTTGCATATAGGTATTTGTGCAGCTCAAGCAGTATCTTCCCCTTCTGTCAGTTCCATCATCCGATGGACAGGGGAAAGCAGAAAATGTATAGAGAAGATGTACAGTGATAAAGTTAGTTGGGGAAGATTTAATTACAGACTGTTATTACATATTTTGCCCTGGCAAGCGTGAAAAGGTAAGAGTCACATAAATTTGCTAATGATTACAGTGATAGAAGATACTGGAACATCTTAGATAAATAAAGAGGGCAGTTTGAAATGGCAGAGCAAGGTACATGACTATTGTTAATGCTACTGCACTCACTGCTGAAGTTTAAACATGGTTTGACAACACAGTATGCTTTATGCACATCAAATGAATTTAATATTTCTACTAGCACAGTTAAAAATACATAAGAAATCTCAGAAAGTGGGTTTATGGGTGTCTGAGGGAAATCACCACAGATGGGTATGGGAATTCTGAACTGTTGTGAAAATTGCTAACACTTGCAAAACACTAGCTGAAAGAAAACAGAAAAATATTCTTGCTGCTCCCAGCATAATCATTTATTTATTAGGGACATGCCATTTATGTTTGGAACTTTTTCATATGTTTCCAATAGAGCATGTCTACAGGGAGAAGTTAGAATGAAGCAAATTAAGGTTGAATATATAATATAGTAAAGTTCAGATCCAGAATCTTACCATTTATTTATTTGGGGGCCCTGTAAATCTGACCTCCATACCATGGTTTGGAGTTCCATTGGTAGCAATAAAAACCCAAATTCAGTTATTGGGAGGTTATCTCTGCATCACATGCCTCCCTGCATGTTCGTACAATGCAACCTGTTATCTTTCCACCAGGTACTTAATAGCTGGTCTTCTAGAACTCATTAAGCACTTCATATCCCCATAACAGGTAAATGGACCTGTTACCAACATACGTCGCAGAAGGTACCCTAACTGGCCAAGAACTACAAAATCAGTGCTACGCTGTGCCTGTTGGGTATGGCAAGGAAGGTCGCCGCTCTCCACTGAGCCTCCAGCACAGAGCCTGGGTATGATGGTGACCCCCATGCTTGAATGTCACCACTCAGTTCTTCTACAGCATCTTCCAGACCAGGGCATGAAGGAGAGCAGCAGTGGCAGCCCAGAGAGCCACGCCATTACTTCCATGTCAGGATACTTCAAGTATAGTCCCTAGGCCACGGTAAGGAGCTCTTTCAAGAGGGAAGAAACAATATTGTTTGCCCCTTAAGAAGAAAAGCCAACCATGTGTGATAGGGACAACGGCTTAAATCACTGACTGCCAAGAAAAACGTTGTTTTGATTGGGGACCACAAGAGAGAAGCATAAAGCAAAAATCATTAAATAGCTAGAGCAGGGCAATAGCTACTACAAAACAATCTGCTAAAAATGGCAATTCACGATAAATCATTCTTATCATCGTACCCTAAGTGCTATCTCATCATAGCTCACAAAACAAAACATTGTCAATCTGAGTAATAATAAAACAAACACTGAAATCATACCACAATATTGACAAAATGTAAGATAATCAACAAACTATTAGAATGGGCCTGTTGACTCAAGCAAATGGAATGTAGTAGAACAGCTGTTCGCTTTATCCTGCCCATAAAGGAAAACCTTGGTGACTCACTGAGGGCTTTATGAATTACCAGCTTTTTTTTTTTCCCCTCCCTGGTATAAATAGAATTATTCAGCTCTGTCTCATTTGTCCAGCTTGCACCTATCTTAACTCTGCTTGCCATAGCAAGTGCTATTAAACAGTCACCACTTTCAACAAGGAAATGAGATAAGAAAATCACTAATCTATTTTCAAAATTGTTAACAGTGAGTTAAGTGATTTAGCTTCCACCAATGGGCAGAAAACAGCCTAAGAGCTCTTGGGAGCCTTTTCAGCTTCCACATCAAAATGTAAAGAGGTCCAACGGGAGCAGAAATGAGATCTCGTTGACTGATGCCAGAAAATATTCTTATTCGGGCTTTCAGGAAGATGGTATGGTAATAAGCATGACTTAGGGGAAACTACAGCCCAAAGAGTCAATTCTAGATCATTGCAATGATCTCAATCATAATTTTTCTCTGTTCAGGAACTTGAAATAATAGAGACATTGTAGAGCAAACCAGATGCTTAGGGGCCCTCCCTAGGGACTATAGACTTTCTAGATTTTTTTAGCATTGAGTCACAGTATGTTGCAAAGTCATTTATTTCCACAAGGACCTGCACTTTCTAGAAAAAAAATGTTTTTGTCATTGGTTTCACTACTAAAATGGCATTTAGTATGCTGTGTGCGAAAACACTCAAATAATCTCTAAGACATTGCATAGCAAAATAGAATATATCTAAATTGCTCCATCATTGCAATTATAAAAAACTACTCAAGGTTGGAAAGTTAAACTAGAGGAATACATTTACATAAGCATGACTGCATTCATTTTTGATGGCTGATACTGAGTAGCACAGTGAAGATCAAGCCCAGAAAAAGGCAAGGACCTAGCCCTACCTTTTGAGACTGCTGATTTGAGATTAGCCCAGCAGCTCTCATGGGGAGCTATGAAGTTGAACCTAACATTTTAAAAATTAAGGGTTTAGGGAGAAAGTAAGAGATAAAAAAAAAAGAATAAAGCTCATGAAACACCAGTAACTGTAAAGCAAGAAAACTCTGCCAGTATAGGAGGAACCAAGAAAATCCTGAAAGCCAAAACCGAACAAAAACCCAATTAACTAAAATTAAAAGCAAAATACTTTTGTAAGTATTTTTTTTATAACGTGTAGCATTTATAAATGTTCTTGTTCAACATGTGCAAACAATGCACCGACGTGTGTTAGCTCACATACTAAGCTGCTGTGAAACTTGGGTGAGACTCTTCATCAGATGGGAGCAGCCAGCTGAGTTATGAAAGATGTCATGTCATCTTCAGAGCTACCCCTTTATGGCCACGGCTGGGGTCTGTCTGCTGCCACGAACAACTCAAACTCACTAGTCCGAGCTCAAACTCACTAGTCCGAGCTAACAAAACCTATTTCCCTGGGAAACGGAGGTCATTTCCAACAGGTAATTTCCAAGAGTTGGGGAGGCCAGGCAGGGCTTCTCCGCCGCCGCCACCACCACCGCCGCCACCACCGAAGCTGGGTGGCCGATCGGCATGTCGCCGGCGGCGGACGGGAGCATCCGGCTGGGAGTTGCTAAGAGACAGCACATGCCAGCGTGGCTTGAACAGGAGCCAGCCAAAACGGCGGGGCTGCGGGAGGGAAGGGCTCGCACCCAGAATACCAACTCCTGGTGCCTTTTTCCTTGGCTCCCTCCACTTTCTTAGCGTGGTGGGAGTCGGTTTTGATTGGGGTGGCCTTTGCACGAGCAGTGGTGGCTTTGCCAATTCTCCCCAGTCCCGCTTCGTAGCATTTATTGATAATAGCAATGTGTTAATTGTAAGAGACTCGCTAGCGGATTGTGAATCCAGCAGGAAGGAACACATTGTGGTACAAAACGTTCCCCTCGCACTGACGTGCGCCCACCCACCTATTTTCCTCCCATTTGAATTACTTTCCATTCAGTATTGCCACTTCTCCTTTGTGTTTGCCAAGGAACCAGAGCTAGTCGGGTGGCAGAACAGGTCCTCCAGACCAAAGCATCACGTTTGGCTCCCCACGAGCTCTCCGATGGAAGAGCACTGAGAAACAGTCAGGCAGCTCTGAAAATCTTCGTGAAACTCATGAGCTCCTTGGAGTTTAGTCTCAACGCTGGTCCCCAAAGATAAACCAGAAGCATTTTATTTCAAAAGTTTTGGGCATGTCAACAAGGAGAAACCCACTTGTCCGCTCTGGTCAGCAGACACATTGACATAAGCCATAATTAGTTGCAGAATAAGCATTAACATCATTCTCTTACAAAGACCTTTCCAACTGCTGCAGCTAGAGATTTTAGCCAAGAGTGTTTCTGAATTTTTAAATCCAGAGTCAGATTTCCACCCCAGACTGAAAGGCAAAAGAGCCTTCCTTCATCAGATATGAATCCATGAGCTATGAAGCTGCATTTTAGAAGCAGTGAGGCCTGTACAAGGTTCATGAAAAGCAGGATTAAAAAGCAGGATAAAAGCAGAATTAAAAGTGTTGCACAAACTGATTAATATTTTTTTTCTTGAACAATTGCTCTGTTTTCCGAGCACCCTCTTTCGACACAGAGGTTACCAGCAGTCCTGGCTCTGCAACAGGACTCACGCACGCCCCACGGTGCAGAGACCCAGCCCACGTCTTAGCAGCTAGCAAACAGGGAGGAAAGAAAGGTGTCCTCCTACCTTGGATTCAACAAAAGCACAGTGCATTTTCACATCTTGCCACTTTCCACAGAGAATAATATTAGGAGTTACCTGCATTTGTCACTGAGGAAACTGAAGATTTTGACAGTAAGAAGTCAAATGTGAGCTGGCCTCTGAACGCTGACCTGAAGCTGCTAGCAGTATACTGAATTTCTTGCTTTCATCTTTTGTCAGGTCTCTTCTAAACAGTATTGGAGTCACCCCAGAAGAATACAGGTGAGACACTTTATAGGAGTGGTCCTGTTCAATTACATCAGTCTGTCTCTCAAAAAACAGCAAACAAAACCTCTAAACATTCAACTTCCTACCTGAATTAAAAAAAACCTATGTGCATAGTGCTTACCACAAAATACCTATTTGGAAGACAAATTATAACAGTGGAAATGGAGATAAATAAAGTGAAAGAACAGTATTTTAAAATTGCTGTCTGCTATTCAATACATAGTTTACTGCTGATCAAAATAATGTCTTTGGGATATTTCCCCATCATTATTTAACTTTCTGCAACTATTTCTTTCTTCTAAGATGTTATGTGCACTAATGCTGCACACAAAACTTAACATACAGAGTCTTAAAACAGAAATAATAGACATTCCATTAACAAACCTCCCTTAATATATCTATATAATCACACATCATTCATATAAGACTATCCAAAATAAGGCTTCCTAGGAAGCTAGTCTTTCACTCACATACCTAATCATTTTTTAGATTGTTTAAAGTCTACAAGATAGAAGTTGTAAGAGCTTTAATAAGCATTTTTGCCAGTTTAATAAAATATCTTTTGAGGGTTGACTACCATCTTATAAAATGAAACCTTAAAAATATAAACTAAATGTCCAGGCCTGCAGTACCACTGAGATAAATGAAATGATACAGTGGCAATGAGACAACAGAACGGACTGTTCATATCCTATGTAGTCGTGCCCTGAAAGCACATTATTTTCTGACTTTATACAGACATAAACCTTAACTCACCCTTGGTTTGGCAACTTCCCCCAGTGGAGAGAGTTACAGATGAAATGACAGTGCAATAAGGACACAGTGGCAGCCTTATTTCTGAATTCACTGGTTTTTGTCAGTTTTTGTTACAATATTAAAATTATTTAAATCTGGGGGTAGTTTTTCTGTGAAGCAGACAGGCTATTGACACTGTGTGACATGGGTGACTGGGGGAGATTTTACATGTCACAATATATTTGCACTTTGACTGTTCTACCTATGGATAGATCTGTTTTTAAAAGCTTCAGTTTATACTGTGTTCCTGCAGGCCATTTCTTTGAGTTGATGAAGCAAATAATGTTTTGTTTTGTTTTAACACAGCTTTTAAGGGTTGTCAGAGGAAGACTGATGAGGGGTTAAGAATTTCTTTTTGAAGTTGTACAAAATTACCAACTAATGAGTTGATATCTTTGATGGGTCTTTTATAGTTGGCTGCAGCTGGACAAGAATCAGCCACAAAGGGATCTTGATTTTGTTCATCGTTAATTCCAACTCAACAGATGAAGTCTGGCTATCATTGTCACCTTCACAGTTTGCCTTTGTATTATGTGAAGCTCGTGTACTCAGTTAACAATCTGATTAGCAAGATCTTGCGTTCTTCAAGTAGCTTTCTTCATTACTGCCAACATATCAGGTCCTTCAAGCAGGATTATAAAACCGTAATGCTTTTTTGGCAATGACATAATTTATAATGCTAGTACTTGAGATACTGAAGCACACAGGCCAGCAGGGGAAGTTAGCAATGAACTTCAAAAAGATATTAAGAATCACAAAGATACGGAGAGAGTTATTTCATTAAAAGTTATAGCGGAATTAATCTTTTTACCCTCCTTTGTACAGAAGCTGTGTGTAACGAGGTTTTTAGGTTTTCCACTTTTGTTCAAATTATCAAATTCTTACAGAATTAAAACAGAACAAGAAAGATCTGGTTTAGCAAAAGGCCGAGGCGTTCTGGACTCTGGTGCAAGTTTAAATCCTGCTCTGGACCGGTATTGATGGCTGCTTCACAACAAATAGATGCCACAACCTTCTTGGTCCCTCTTCTCCAGTCTGAAGACTGGAACCACTGTTCCAGGAAGTTGGACCAAATGGAGACAACATGGCAATGACTAAACTTGACCTGGTTTAGAGCTTTGCTTCAGATTTACTTAGTTTTTAAATAAGAGTAAATACCAGAATATTGAACAATGTTCGGTTGGTGATTAAAAATGATGTCAGACTTGTGCCTAAAAAGAGTATACTTGGTTTTAGTCAGATTGGATATGCACGAAAACACCCTGTTTCATTTTATAACCGCATCTAGCCCCAGACGAAAGCAGAAGCAAATACACAAACGATGATTATGACTTTTTAAAGTCAAGTTATCCTATTACAAACACATGAAGAAAAAAAGAAAGACAAAAGCATGGGGGTGAAATCCATTTACATTTACAAATGTACTTACGATGGTGTGTTAATGTTTATTTTTTTCTATATCATATCTAGCAGGTACAAACTGAATCATTCTATTTTTCCCTTGATTATCTGAAAGCGAAAGTTTTGTATTCATTTAACTCTGTAAATATTCAGAAGTTCCTGTTTATTAGATCACTTCTATGAAATAACACAGAAGTATGAAACTTTTCCCTATTCCCTTCGTAACATCACATCATGTTCCCTTAACACATTATGAGACACCCCTGCCACCTTAGTGTCTAAAAGTTTAAATTCACAAAATTTTCAATTCAGCACAGTGAAAACAGTCTCTTCCTTCACATTGTCCTACAGAATAGGCCTTTGAGATATGACACTAGGCCAGACGCTGCATGCTTCAGAGGATGCTGTATTCCTTGGAGAAACACGAAATGACAAGTCTTTCTAGAAATATAAAGGTGAAAAGAAATCGTAGTTTGTCAAGGAAATGCTAGCACTTTTATTACTGCTTCTAAAGGTTTATATAATGCTTTGCACTTGAATAGCACTCTCTACTCAGTGATCTCAAAATCCTTTGTAGTAGTGTATTTCACTTTGTGACAGCCCAACGAGATAGGCAAATAACACCATCTCCTTTATATAAATTGGTCAGTGAGTCTGAGAAAGTTAAGCACCTAATTCAAAGCCCATTAAGCCAAATGAAAAGACTCCCAGCAGGCTTTTGGTCAGTTGCTAATGAGACATCTCAGGTCATACAAAAAATATGTGACAGAGTGCAGAACTCAAGTGTCCTTATTCCAATTCATGTGTCTTAGGTAGACATCGTCCACCTTCCATATAAAAAAGATTTTTCAAAGGGCACATTTGTGCCTGTCATCCCCATAGAGGAGTGTCAAACTTGTAAGGTGATATTACAGAGATTAAAGAAATAGCTACACAGCAGAAGGTCCCAGGTGGGCACAGAGAGGTCTTGCAATGAACAGCTATCCAAATCACGGTTCCAGGAAATTAAGGCCATATTTCAGACCAAAGTGACCCAAGTGTGTGCTGACCATTTTTATAAGTACAGGAAATCTTCACCAACTGAAGCATGGAGAAATAAGAGAAGGAATAACAGGAGGAATAATAACCTGATGGGAGGGGATAAAGATGACATAGCCAGACACTTCTCAGAGATTCCCAGCGACAGGGCGAGAGGCCATGAACACAAACTGAAATGCAATAAATTCTGTTTAAACACAAGAAAAACTTGTTTTTGCTGTAGGGGTGGTCAAACACTGACACAGGTTGCCCAGAATGCTCTGGAGTCTCCATCCTTGGAGATATTGAAACCAACTGAACACGGTTCTGGAAAACCTGCTCTGGCTGACCATGCTTGTGCAGGGTGGTTGGACTAGATGGCCTCCAGAACTAACCTTATGCTCGAAGAATTCAATGGTACCTAAGACAGAAGAAACCCTCCTGGGCTGCTCAGAATTTAAGCACGCTGTACAGTAGCAGAAAGCCTTGCAATCGTTTCACAGCCGCAAGAAGCAGTTGTAAAGAAGACATTTCCTCCTCTGTTGACCTCTAAGCTCCCCATCCACCTGGTGCTGCTCCTCCAGGTCTCACACCATTACCCACGACACTGCAGTGACTGCTGGGGAGCGGGGGGGTTGTGGAGGTACTGGAGAGCTGTAGTTTAGAGATGCTGTAGTTTAGAGATCCACCATATCCAGAGCAACGAATGTGTCGCTCATATCCAGCTACAGTGAGGTAACTCTTTACTCAACCATTTTTCTTAACATTCAGAATGGACATCTCTTTTTCAAATAGTCATTTAAGAGAGCGGTAAAGAAATGGGGGGGGGGGGAGAAATACATTATATTTAATCTGTCTACACTTTAACTGGAAATGTTTGTCTTCCCCTTTAAAAATTCTGAAAGACCTGGTTTTGGATAGCTTTTTATCTTCCTGCATATCTTACTTCTTATGTTGCATATTTCAGAAAAAAAACGACTTAGAAGCATGCATTCATTTATTGTTAACCTTTTAAGTCCTTTTTAAGTCCTCCCAGGGACCTAGGCAGATTTAGACTGGATTTTTTCAAAACTTGCCTAGTTCTTTCTGTTTGAGGGGCAGCATCAGTTCACTCCTTTGGGGATACAAATGTCTTTCATGAAACTGGGAAACTTCTGTAGTGACAAAGCAGTTGTTAGCGGTCACTGTAATGATGCCTGAATTTTATATCACCCTGCACATTAAGCTGCATCTGACACATGCACACACATGGGTTAAATTCCTGCCTCTCTGTTATCTCTTGGCTGGTACTAAACACAAGGGCTACTGGCTTTCTGGGAAACGCGACAGGGCTTGAGGTATTTGACTTGATCAAAGGACAACTGCAGTAATGACAATTTGGGATTTCATGCCCAGTGTGTCTATGCCCATCTTGTGAAGCTCACGCCCTTTTCTTAGATGTATCCCTATGCTTTCCTTCCTGAATCAAACATACTTGTTCAGCAGAAGCTGAACCTTTCCTTTTCTGCAGTGTCTGATCAAAGTTTACTTTCATCAGCATATAGCTTGACAAAAGTGGTCTTTATCCACAAATGAGGATATCCAACATAATACCGCAAAACAAAAATCAATGCTCTATTTTGTTTATGGAGAAACTTACAAAGTATGTATTTATAATGAATAAACTCCTCAGAAAAGAACTAACTCTCCTGACACTGTATCCCTTCAGCTATTAGATATATTCTTAAGCTAAGGAGAAATAACTTTACTAAAAATATAAGTAATTGATATACTTACATCTATTTAAAGCTAACTAAAACCATACTACAAAAGCCAGCTTTTTGAAAGTCATGCCCCCACCCCTCATACGCATTTTAGTCACCACAATCCCATACTGAGTGCAAAAGGTAGAGTTAAGCAACACATTTCTCTGAAATGGCAATGAAGTGCAGCCAAAATAGAGATAATTATTTTAATTAATGGTAATGATTTTAACGGTTGAACATTTTAACTAATTAATTATGATTGATTGCTTGTAACTAATCAGGAATGTGATTCAAAGTTCTAATTGAAAACCTGAGAGCAACGGGCACTAAAATATGATATACTTCTGCTGAGAGAACAGGCATTTATTTTTGATATGAAACACTTGAAACTAAAATTCATTTTGACATTTAAGATGGCCAGAAAATAACATATATCTCCTCCACAGGAGGCTTTTCACCCACAGACACGGGAATCTGAAAGTACTCAGATAACCAACTTGAGCGAAAATGGGGTGCTCTTTCCGGTCTTGTTTAAAATCTGCTTAACCCTCCTGTGCTACGTTCCCTGTCAACACAGCATCATGCTGTCATACTTCAGTACAGGAAGGAGAAGCTAACCGCACAATATTTATTCAGGATATGAACTCACTGAAGTAGCTTTACAGATCTGAAGCGGTTCTCCGGAACTCAGCGAGGCATTTATTGAATTAAATAGCCCCACGATCTTTTCCCGCGGATACCATCTCTCACCAACACGCTACTCCTGGCATCCACAAGCCCGGGCTGACGAACACACTGGTAGACCAGCATCTTTCCTACCAGAAAATCTCCCATTGCGTCTGTACGCCTGGAGGCACAGGCAGCACTGCGAAGGGACTCTGTTCCCTGGAGCCATAGGGATGCACCTTGGGGACTGGGGGCTACGGCTCGCCTACCCACCAGCGGCTGGGCAGCTGTGGGGTTTACCAGCCACCGCTGTCTGCCCCGTCGCTGCTAACTAGAAGGCTGGGCTGCTCCCGGAGCGGCTGCCAGACCACTGCAAATGGCAGTGAGGTGTATCGAGGAAAACCAGCCCCGGCGCCAGGCTTCCCAGAGATGCCAGCGGTGGCTCAGCAGCTGTGGCATGGCCAAGCCATCTGTCCCACAGGCTGGGCACCACCGCGAGGACGGCTGCGAGCCCTCCATCTAAATCCCTAGACTGCAAGGAGAGGAAATCAAGTGCCACAGGGGATGGTTTGGCATTGTCTTGTCATCGGGGGTAAAGGAAGGTTGCCTATGAAAGGGGCAGCCCTGCTTATACACTTACCCTGGCCTCATTTTCTCTTGCCTTCTCCCAGCTTTGCATCAGATCTAGACATCTCGTGGCAGTGGGGCATCTCCATTCAGCAGGCTGATCCGGCAGACAACTTACCTTTTGGGGAAAAGGGGGACAAAAGCCCCTATCTAGCAGCAGCCCATAGTCAGTGGCTTAGGTGGAACAGCCAAACGCCGGCACAGAGAGCGATTCACAAGAGGCAGCAGCCCCAGGAACAAGCCACCTTGGGCCATAAGCAGGAAACACTGCAGAACAGGAAGGTCTGAAGCAGCCCCCTTTCCAGGAAGGGGACATCAAATGCCGGGCTGAAAGTAGATCCTCTCTCAAAAATATATGGTCAGAAATCTTCCCCTGCTACTGATGCCTCCCTGCAATGCAAGTCTTCATTTAAAAAAAAAATAAAAAAAATAGGGCTGGCTTAGGAAGAAGGGGGTAAAAGCAAGAGTCGTAGTGCCACCAAAATGTTTCTAGAAGAACCATGAAGCAGTTTTGCAGTTTTGAGAGAGGGTTTGCTCCTCTGTTAGCTGATTTAAAAAAAGGAGAATCCCTGAAGTACAATTTGGCAACCTCTATAAATGTTGCAGACACAATATCGCTTTCTTCTTCCAGAAAAGTATTAATTTTCACAATAGATGTATGGGTTAGAGACACGTAGAGCTGGATTAAGAGAATGTGACATTTCAAACACAGCCCTGGTACTGTTGGTACAGTGAGACCACCCGGGGTAGGCAGTGCTCGGTCTGAGCTGGTGGTGGTTGTAGTGAGGCGAGATCCAGCCCCACACTGAGCAGGCAATGCGTGGGACAGCATGGCGAGTGCTTAGGAGCGTGCAAACGACTGGAGTAAGCACCGTGCAGAGCATGGAAACGTGAGGACTCTGGCCATCTCCATCATGTAGCTCAGCCCCCAGGTTTTGGGCTCTGATGACTTTTTGTCTGTCTCAGGGGTCAAGTTCAGACAAACCACTGCTGTGATTTACCCTGGGAGCATGATTTTAAAATTGTTTTGTAAACCTGACTGTTGTTTTAATCTAAACCAATATTTTCATCATAGACCTTTAGTGTGTTGTGGGGAACAAGGTGGAGCAATTTGCCCAAATTTCTAGATGTTTAAATGCATTAGGCACTTCCATGCAGAGCCTGAGAATCCTTGGGCACTTAAATCCAATCCCATGCACACAATCAAAAAAATGCATGTCACCAAGTACCTCATCGTGATCCAGGCTTAAGCAGTCATCCCACCTGAGCTCTGCCTAAGTCTTCACAAAGCCTAAAAGTGGTCAGGCCTATGCATAATTACGATGGTAATTACCCCTGAGTTTAGCGGCTTGACTGCTCGCACATGCAGTGGGTGCGCCATGCCCCCAGTGCTGTGCTGTCTGCGGGACACTGCGCTCCCACCCCAAAAACAGCCAGGACTAGCAGCTCAGGAACTGATTAATGAGTGGACCAGACATCCCCGATTTAGCCTTGGCGATGCCGTTGAAGGAATACAGGCAGGGACAAATTCATTCACCTTAATTTCCCATCGTAGATCTATCAGTGCCCCGAGTTCAGTCTTACCTTCGCGTCACAGGCAGAGAGAATTTAGCAACTCAATCACGCAAATAGCTTTAAAGATTTTAGCACACTTCTGCCTTAATTATTTGCACCGTGGTAGCGGTATGAATTCCCATCCATAGCACTCCTATTGCACCAGTTCGTTGGTAGAGCTGACCAGCAAACACTGATACACAACAGAGCACTTGCAATTTTACCTTCTGGAAGGGAAAACCCAGAACAGATTCTTCCCTGGCATTATCCCACTCTACCTCCAAGCATCAAGCTGGGGGTAGCTTCAGGGAGTATAGCTGCTAGCCTAAAAAGAGGGACAAACTGAGGCCACAGTGTGGAAAGAACTGTGCCCTTTACTCTTTGTATGTTGAGCTATTTAGCTGGGGAAAAGAAAAATCATATTTGCTGATTGCATAAATAAGCCCCAAAGCTGCAGCCCTATGCGTTCTGCTCCTTTGAAGGACTGCCGTATCATATTAGCAGTCATCAGAGGAAACCATGCCTAGAAACTTCTCTGAAAAGCTGCAGCACTTCAAGAAGGATCAGAAAGAAATGTCACCAGGCAATACTCCCTCTTGCCCCTTTAGCATAATGGCTCAGGAGAGGGAGATTACAACAGGTTTTCATCGTGAATATCTTGTGTTTGAGCAAGGAGCAATTTCCTGACAGCTTTGATTCCAAATTTCAACATTATGTCACTTGCTGAAGTATCAGACACATCATTAACCAGCTCTAGCAGGTTTTGTTATGATATGGTGAGTCAATATCTGCCTAGAAAATTTAACCCATTTTTCTCTCTCACGTTTTGAATGAGCTCTATCCTGGAAATGTTTGCCTTTCTGAACAACATTTCATCTGAATCATAAAATACCCTTTGATGCCTTAGTATTATACACAGCACTTGCACATGCTCGTGCCTTACTCTCTGGCATTTCCATGAAGTAGCTCTATACAAGATTCAAGGTGCTTTCCAGATTTAGCTTTAATTATAGTCCCTCTCTTAGGCAGCTAAGCATTATCCCCCACCCCCAATTTCAGAAAAAGGGAGAGAGCTGTGATATCTCACTGACTTCTGCTGCAGAGCTGTGGGGTCGGACCCTCTGAATAGCCAGCTGCCAGGATGCACAGCAAGATCAGAGCGCTCTTGCTAGGCTGCTGCTCCTGGACCGCCTGTTCTTTCTCATCGCACAGTTTCTGTGCACTACCCCAAATTAAAGGAGGGACACAGGTTTTATGAAAAGTGCCGTTTCACAGCAGTCTTGCGGGATAATCTAGCAATTGATATGTATCACTACGTACAGTGCTTTGCAAGACTAGGATCGATCTAGGAGAAGTGGCTTTTTAAACTCAGATGTTTTAAGTATGACAAGCGCTATCTAAAGTCAAGGACCACTTGTGTCAGAAAAAGATACATCGATGTAGCATTAATTCTCCCTAACCTCTGCGTCCAGGGCAGGGCTGCACAGATGTCTAAAACATGGTGGAGGGAAGGGGCAAATTAGACACTTCCCAAGATATTCTTTTGCAGGGAAAGAAGTTAAGTCTACCTCATTTTCACTTTTAGTTAAAACACCATTGCTGAAGTACAAATTGGAGCATTTGCTTAGATGGGAAGGTGAAAGGAAAATTATTTATTATGTGGGGTCTACTGATGAGTACTTAGTAACTTCTTTGTGTTGTAGAAAATGTGTTTATATGAGAAGACTAAACAGTAAATTTACCTTCTTTAAAAACAGCAGGGAGGCAGAACAGACAACACCCTCAACTTAGTCCAGCTGAGGGAAAATGATTAAATCATAGCCAAGATTAGGAAGTTATGTTGCAACATTTGAGAAGAGGAGTGCAAGCTCATTACAAAACAGCTGCTTCTGAACTGCAGCAGCGCGCCTGGAAAATGTAGGCTGACAACAGAGACGCATGTATGAGAAATCAGGAGCCGCTATTGTGCTGTGCACATCACAAAACCAAAACCAGGAGATAGTTTCCCATGCACATCTGACTCTGATTTCCAAACAATATGCAACACACAACCTCACCTGGAGACAGGAACTTAAGTCTCTTTCAGCTGCCCATAGTCTCCAAAAATTCAGCTTCAGCCAGGCTTTCTTCTGAACCTCTATTTGATCTGGGAGCACGGAGGCGGTCCAAAACAAGGTGTGACCTGGTATTTGCTAAAACATATTTTCCACACTATATATCTGTGTTCATTTAGCGCATCTTTTCTGTTTCTTTAAAGCTACTACATGAAACATTTTCATCAAAATACGTTTGTCTGTTTAAACGCTTTGGAATATGCTTAAAGCAATACATTTGGGTTTGTGAAGCTGTCAGCCCAATTTTATGTTCACCAAGTTATGACTATTTGGAGTACTGCTTCCCCCTTTCAGAGAGGGTTCGGGGACAGAAAGCCTGTGAGGATCTTCTCCTGGGAACCTCTTACATGCCGTCTTCTAGACCTCTGTAGCAGGGGTATGTGCTGAGATAATGTCATGGGTTATGCTCAGAGAGCGGGGTCAGTTCTGGACCATTAGTCTTGAGCTTTAATGCTAAATACTTTTGCATAAGAACGTACATATTTTTAAATGAATCTGCCTGAAATCTGAATTAGATGTGAAATTAGCTTCAGGCTCTCCCTGCTATTTCCTGTGCTATTTCTGAACAACTCAGTTACTCATAAAATGCACCCAAAAAAAAAAATATTTCTTAGCTGGTAGGCTGAAATGTCAGTGCATCAAGCCAGGACTTGGGCAAATACTTTTCAAGGTGTTCACACATGTTTTCCTGGCTCCAAATAAAGCTGGTTTTCACTAGCACTGTATCCTCTGTATTTATGAACTTGTTTGCCCTTTCTTCAGAAATACCAATCAAAAAAATAGAGTCAGAGGTAGTAAAGACACAAAGCTAGTTGTAAGTTGAAACATCAGCTATACCAGTATCAGCTGCTCTCCTGAAAGCTGTTCCAAGTGTCTCACCACTTACAAGAACAGTGAGTAGGAAGTTAGAAGTACAATGAAGGCTCTAGTTCAAAATTCATTCCTGCTAGGTTACACCTACATCTGCTATGTCTGTTAATCATTAATTAATATCTCTAGATATTTCTAGTTACCCACATTAATATTATTCACAGAGAGAAATAGTATTGCATAGACTTTTTTTAAAGTTGTCATTCAATCTATCAAGATGTTACAGAAGAATAAAAAATAGATTAAGATTCAACGTGGTGCCCTTTCTCTCTTGCAAGGCTGCTTTGAAATGTGCTTGTTCAGTAAGACAGCAGCTCAGACCTCAGTTTTCTATTGAAAACTGCCTTGGAAAGGAGGGTCAGACTGCAAAACCCTGGGAGGAAAGGTGGAATTGAGACAGAGAAAAATCTTATCTGCCTTCACTTGAGCATCAAATAGACACAAATCCCTCAGATAGAACCACGAAGAGTTGTTATTTCAGCAAATGACTGTCTACTGGAACAGAAAATAACAACAACAATGCTTGTGGGTAGCCTCAACAGAAACACTGAGTATTCGGTAGGATAAAGCTGCCTTTCAGCCTTAGTTGTGAATCGTTGGTGGGAAAACTGAGGCACGAGGCAGGTTTTGCCATCAGCATGCATGCCAGGAGAAAAAGCCTTTCCCAGGCTGCTGGCCTGACTCCTTCCAACACAACACTGAATATTTCCATCCCTCTTGCAGCTCCTTGTCCCTCCAGGAGTGGAAATTGCTCCAGCTGGTACCCAAATTGTCAGGTGTTAACTGAAACCAGATCCCAAAGGTGTGGTGGTACAAGTCCATGACAGTTAAGAGAAAACCGTTCCCATTTTCTGAAGCCTAAACTGTGAATTTATTCCAATTGCTCAGGGTTTTGTTTTGTTTTCATTGCAGAATAAAACAATATTGAGAGCCTTCTTAATTTCTGCATAATTTGGAAAATCATCTAGATCAGCCAATTCTGTGATAACTGTATTATTAACTCGGTAGGATGCCACCGGCTTAGATCATCTCCTCTAAAATACTCCAGCAAAAAAGAGAGGAAAGCAATGCAAAGAAGGTGAGTTAGAAGGAGAGAGAACTTACTGCAAAGAATGCAAAAGTCTCTTTGACTCTTTAATAGATAAGAATGAATGCTGCTGTTTAACTAGATCCAGCCGCTGAAATATCTAATTAAAACTGATGTGCTTATTTAGTTTCCAATTCATCACAGGTGGGCCCACATTAATGTGAAAATGAAAGTAAATTACCAGCATTTGGCAATCTCACTGAATGTCATTCACATTATTAGCTCAAATCTCAGAATGCATTTTAAAATATGGTTCATAGGTAATAATGTGCCGGAGAACAAGTGAAACCTTGAATCACTGTCTTTTAGTATTTTACCCGCACGTGTGAATTCAAACTTTACTGGGGCAAGCTGCCGATTAACGCATGTGATGTTCTGTACATAAGTGCCTGTGGGTGGAATGTTCTGGGGGAGTTTCACCCACTTTCCTACCACTAATATCACTTGGGAATGGTTGTTTATATTGGCCCCACTCCTACCTGCCCCCCTCCAGCTTGAAGCTCATAATAACTTCAAGTCATTTAATTGTAACCAGATTTCAGGCTCACACTCAGATCATGGAGACCCTGTGAGCTTCAGCTGCAGTGTATTCAGCTTCATAACTGCACAACAGAAAGGGACAAATAAATGTGAAAATCAAGTGTCTTCCAAAAGCATTTGAAATTTTTGGTAAAAATTATATTCATAAATTTTATCTGTTATGCATGTCTTGAGCTGGTTGGGAAAAGAAAACTAAAACACATTTGAGTTTGACTTAGCAAATCTATGCAAATCTTCACAAATATGTAAGGATGCATTTAAGCCACAGGTGTTTATGAACTGAATGTTTACCCAATGCTCAAAGTGGGGCTGGATATTATTGCCAAGAAATAGACATCCCTTCAAATCCAGTCTTCAGGATTCTACTAAACGGAAACAATTTTGCCTCTCAGTTTTTGTTTGGGTCAATGTGACCAACATCTCCGAAAAAGAAGTACGATACTCAGGGCTTACCCCAGGTGCTTGGTGTGGTCAGTCTATGAAACATAATGATGCCAGGCTTTGGATCAAATTTCTCAGGTTCAGACAATTATTTTCTTTTACACTTAATCACAGCATTGCCTTGAGTATTATTGGTAACTTAGAACTCTAACACAGGGTTACTATAGTGAAAAGGGCGATTTTTGTTTCAAGACTTCACAGTAATTATTCTTCTGCTGCTTTAAAAAACAATGCTTTTCTATTTTAAAAAATAATTGTAAAAATATTTTTACTGGATTCCAAAAATATTTTTTAATTCTTTTTCTGTTTTAATAGTCTTCCCCACTACCCTTTTGCCACCAAAAAAGAGGAAAACAGTGAGAAATGAACAAATTTTTTAAATATTTTGTAACTGAAAAAAAAAGCCCATGAAAAATAGCAGAATTATTTTTTTAATTCATATTCTGCTTCGAAAACACATTTTTGCCTCAAGAAAGGTCTTGAAATAAAAAAAAAAGAGAGAATTTTTCTCACATGAATTATTTAAGGGAATTTATTAAAATCTGGAGTGGCATGTATATTTTTTTATATACATATCTCTCTCAAAATGTAGACAAATTTCTTCACTAATTGCACATGAACAGCAGCCAGTGCTTTTACTGCACAAAACTGTTTTTTCCTTGGCCAAACAGCTATGTCAAGGCACTGCAGCCCCATGCAAACACCATTTTAAACTCAGTCTCCCATTATCAACCACAACAAAACATTCCCAAGAGCTGTACTGAAAAGCTGAGCAAGCTGCAAAATCTCATCTTTTTTAGAGAGAGAGGAAGTGGAGCCAGAGCACCCAAAAGGACAGAAAGGGGAGGGGAGAGAAGGAAAAAGGGCTGAGGATAAAAATAGTGTGCTAAAGGGAAATCAAGTTAGGCAGAAATTTAGTTTAAGGAAAGAAAGAAAAAAAAATATACAAACAAAGATGCTAAATCTCCTAAATAGTCTGGGAAAAAAGTGCCACCTAGGTGGCATTAAAAGCAAAGCAAAGCAAAGGAAAGACATAAGGCAAGCGCGTTGCTTGTCCAGGGGAAGTGGCGGACCACGCTTCCATGTTCAGACAACCTAAAACTGATCTCAAGGTGAGGGTTTACCAGCCGAGCCTTTTGGAGCGCGGGGGTGAGAGCATCCTCCAGCCCCAGCGGGAAGCAGGGTCGGGGTGCCACCAGCCCTCCGGCAGGGCGAGGAGGGGACACCGGCACCACCAGCAATACCGACAGGACACCGGCTGGGGATCAGGTTTTCTGCCTCCGCCCCACCGCAGAGTGTCCTTTTGAAGACCCATTTGCAGTACAGGTAGGGAGAGGAGGTGTAAGGCCGAGAAACTGGTAGGAAATAATAGGGAAGAAGTGCCGGAGTTTGATGAGGGTAATAACCTTCTAACTGGTGTCCTATCGCATTAGGTTCCCCATGAAATTATTTAAAACAGCAGGGAATCAAACATCCCCGCATTATTAACCTCTAGCTTGTGCTTATTGAAGAAAATCAGGCAGATATTTTATGGGTCCTGCGCAGCCGGTGAACCTGGCTTCCCAGACAATGCCACACAGCGCGGTGGGACCATGGGACCGGGGCCTCCCGCTGATGACGGACAGCCCTCCCGCTGTGCCCCAGCTCCGGCGGGCTGGGCACCGTCCCCCGGCTGCCCGGCGGCCACCATCGCTCTCCGCTCCTTCTCCCTTCCTGCCCAGCTGCGCAGGGCTCAAGGCAAATAGCCGAAAGTGGGGGAGGATGCCGTGTGCGCCTCAAATCGCGACACAATGCCAGGGTAGCACCAGAACGGGCTGTCAGTCCCCGGCACTAAGGTGGCTGCTGCACTGTTAATGCAGCTGTTAATAAAGTATTTGAATATGGCCTTTTATAGGAAAGCTAGCCTAGATTTGCTGAACATTGCAGAGGACGTATTTTTAAAGCCAAATGAAGGCCTTTTATGAAAAAAAGCAGAAGCTTCAATTACAGAAATTGGCCAAGCTGGGAAACTAAAGCGTTGCATCGTCTTTCTTATATCACTTGCACATTTTCTAATGTGTGACAAAGTACCATACAGAAGAAAAACACGTAGCCACATTCAAAAGCAGTTATTAGATAAGTCTGTGGATTTATATCATCTAAAGACAGAGCAGAATCATCTGAACGATCAGCTCTTCCTACCTATTCACAAATTGTGTTGGGAAATAATTGAGTGCATTTTTTTTAGTAGTGATCATCCCTCATAGGAGTATGTTATTTGGCTGGGGATCCACTGCTGATATTTAAGGTTAAACATTCTATTTTGCTTAAACTCTTCATGGAGAATATTTTTTTCTTTTGCCAAAAAATATCTTCTCTATTCCCAGAAAAACTCATATGACTGTCTATTTTTCAAATGCTTATGCTTATTGAGTAAACCCGTACTTTTATAAAATACTAGGGAATTTAGGACAACAGAAAGTCATTTAAATGCTATTTTGAAATATTTAAACCTTTGGAGGGCAGGTTCAGATTTTTAAGGGTTTATTTTTGACATTTGTGAAGATATACATACATAAATTATTGGTAACACTGAATTCCAGCGCTGGAAATGCAGCAAAGGACCTTGGCGGCACCACAATGAACAGCTGCTTGTGAAGAGCCTGCCTTCCCAAACACCCAGAGGAAGGTAGGGAGCACTGAAGTGTTGGCTGAATATTCAAAAACATTACAAAGAATAAACCTCACCGAAAAACAAAATGTGAGGAACATACTTCTGTTTCCAATTCCCCTTGGGCAACACTGCAGGAAGGACCTGGCTGTACATTTTACACCTCTGTATGTGCTCATACGTACATGCTTTTTTTTAAAAAAAAAAACAAACAAAAAAGCCTTATTACTATTTCAGTGCCTCTGAATAACATTGGCGTCTCATAGAAAAGAAGTGTTTCCCACATACAGCACTGCATAATCATCTAGCTGCACGGTGGGAGGTATTTGCCATCTTCTGACGTAGCACTTATTAGCCCTGGCGGGACTGCGACCGGCAAAACAACGGGATGATCCACTAGGACCAAGCGGGTGGTTCGAAGGAGCTGGGAGGAGATGAGCGGGCACCTTCCCATAGCAAATGCAGTTCAGCATTTGAATGAGAAGGGCAGGAGAGCTTTATGGTGTCATAGGGTCATTTCTGAGGGATGCATTGTTGATAGTCTACATCACCTTCGTGCAAAGACACGCCTATCAAGAACAAGGACCACCACTACATCTGGGGCTGTGCACACAGGCTGTAATAAGGACGGATTCCTCCACTGAGAGTTTACAAGCCAGGTTTATGACCAGACAACATACAGATGTAATACACAAACACAGAGGAAGAGAGAAAAGGAGGTAACAGTAGAATGAGCATGCATTATTCATAATAGGCAGTCATTTCATGGCTTAATTTAATCAATGGTCTAACTAAGTGCAGTACCTTGCTTTTCTCCTGTACTCTTAGGCTTTAAGGCCTCATTAACATAGGACGTGTGTGGAATATTTTATGGGGGCTTGCTCCATTCTAAAGTGACCCCAACAAAAAGTAAATACCAATTGTCATGACAAAAAGTAGGTGAGGTGTTCTGCAATACTTTACGTTTCCTGTAGCAAGAACAATGAACAACTGCTGAATTTTGGACTCTGCTATGTGGGAAGTGCAAGCCAAGGCTTCTAAGGGTGTCCATAGCGTTGTATTGTCTGACTCCCACTTACTGCTGTGTTACATGTGGAAAGGGCTCTGGGACCCACTGGCAAAAGAAGAGGTTTCAGCACCATAAGTTATTACATGTTGCTGTAATAAAACCATTTCCATGGAGAAGAGGAAAGCACTACCTCAGTTTAGGTGGTCTTGAGGAAAGAGTTTGAGGGGGGGAGAGGGGAGAGGGCTCAGAGTGTATGACTGTGTCGTGGTTTAACCCCAGCCAGCAACTCAGCCCCACGCAGCCGCTCACTCACTTCCCCCTCACCCAGCGGGATCGGGGGGAGAATCAGAAAATAAAGTAAAGCTCGTGGGCTGATCTAAGAACAGTTTAATAGAACAGAAAGGAAGAAACTAGCAATGACACTAATAACAACAAGAAAGTGACAATAATAATA
>JAVKLA010000027.1:15806429-15818818 GCA_034782735.1 Sagittarius serpentarius
GTTACCAACATTCTTCTCATACTAAACCCAAAACACAGCGCTGTACCAGCTACTAGGAAGACAATTAACTCTGTCCCTGCAGAAACCAGGACACACTGGTTTCCCTAGAAAAACAGGTTGTGTGTGACTTGGCAATAAGGTATTAACATGAATATATGTACAAGGTGAGAGGTAACGGCCTTTTACCTTTGTCTGCTGTCACTATTCCTATTTTTATCTTCCACGTAAAGGTGACCTCCCATACAATGTAGTCTCAGGAATACCTGCACAGGTTTGGCCAAGAAACTGGATATTGATACATATGACCGCACACCTTTAATTCCACTTCAGGAGATCACGTAAGGCAGGAGGTAATTTTTAGTAGCTATCTTGATAGGCCCAATAGGCCCTTAAATATCAGAGGAGGAACAATCATCCTGCTACCTGTATTGAGACCAAAATATACGGTGGTGCTGCCAGAATTGATTTGGGTATAATTGAAATTCATCTTGCAGGTTCAAGTTTTAAAGAAATTGAAGCAAACTCAAACCTGGTGCCAGCTGAACAAGGCAGCAGAGTTAAAGGAGAAACTAATTTGGTCCAATTATTTCAATATGTATTTACTGCTCTTGAAAGACACTGTATTAATGAAAGCCCTTTATTTATCCAAAGGGGTACAACAGGAGTGACAGTGGCGTTCCTCACCAACACAATTTAGTCTGTTTCTGGTGAGAGGCTCCAGGGAAAGTGTTTGCATCCTGTTTATCATGTCCACCGGCATCTCTGGGCTTCCTGGACTTGCCAGCAGAGCTATCATCATTTGTATCAGCATTTCTCTCACAGTGGGGACTCAGGCTCACAGAAATGAAATATTAACTCTTTTGTCAGGGCTGCTGAAACGTAGCTAGAAGATAAAGACTTTCACTTGTAAGAGATCGCAAAATCTCAGAGCTAAACTAAACCACAAGCACACTGGAGGCACATTTCTCCATAGGTTCCCACCTTCAGCTGCATGCGTGACTCTACCCCCTTCATCTTGCCATTAGTGAAAGCTACAATGTAGTGGCAAGTTTCTGAAAAATATCCTAAATTCCTAGAAACTTCATGGTTTGAACCAGGTCTCCCCTTCAATAAGACTATACTGGCTGGTCCTTTAACAACACAAACGATGAAGTTATAATGGGTACCACTTCATAGCAGAAATTTCATTTCTGATTATATTTCATTGGTCTTCAGTGCAACTTTTGTTAGAAACCCACTGATTTAACTAGATTTATTTGTAAGAGATATCTCTTTAAGGGAATATGCAAAAGTAATTACCACATACTTTGTCACAGACAAGTCTTTACAGTTGACACTGTGTGTGCTTGATGTTTACACTCATGATCTAGTGCAACAGAAAATTGTGCATGTGTTTCGCTTAGTGCTAATGCAACCGAGATCAGGCAGACAAATCAAAAGCTAGAAGCAGTATGGGTATGAAGTTCAGCAAACTTTTTTGCACTTGTGGCAGAGGGGAAAAAACTCCCACGTTAGGTGAGTCTTCCAGCCACTCAGCTTTTTACCATGGGGAATGATTCTCCTTCACTCAAGGCTCACTTTTGTTTCCATGGGAAGTTCTGATTTTTCTGCACCATTTTACTCAGCTTTCAGCTCCAGCAGTGATGAGCAGTGAAGAGCTGAACAGTACAAACTATTTTTCTTTATATTTTCAAATTTTCTGAAAGAACAAGAAGTCTAAAGAAACACAGAAGTGTTAGTCTTATATTAACTTTCATGATGCTTAGTCATATCTACCCAGAGGATAAAGTCCGTTATGTAAAGTTTAAACTTTCCTACAAATTAAAAACATGAGATAGGATATAATCCTTCATGCTCATTATGAAAATAAAGTACCCAATCTGAGATTATTACAACTTTGGCAGAGAATTCCAGACCCTAGAATTTCTAAAGAATCCTATATATCTTCAGTCTGTGCTCTCACTCCAATTACATTCCATTGCCTTCACAGAGCACATCTTCTGCAAGTATCTCAACTGGTGGTTTGGCCCTGTTCAGCATCCATGATCTCCTTTCACTGGTGAGCTGTAATTACAGCTGTAATTACTATTACACAGCTGTAATAGTACTCACTGGCTAGTGCAATAGGCTTAAGAGCACACTGTTTAGCTATAGGATTTTAACCTAATTTTTAATCAAACTTTGAATTTTATGCCCACCTTTTCAAACAGAAGGGTGTAATGTATCTTGATTATGTACCAGGTAGGGTAGATGTAGCAGAATGGCACACATGAAATGTTTGGTTTTCTTACTTCATCCACACATTTCCTCCCACTTTTAGTGTTAATCATTCACCACTGTACAGTTAAGGCCAGCATAACGTATTTTCAACTAACACAAACAAAAATGCATCATCAATAGCATCATCATTAACAATCTGCAATTACCGCCTAGTTACAGCACTTGTTCTAGCTTTGGGGCGGCATGCATCCCCACGCTGATGACGGTGATGATTACAATAGCAAAGGTCAGGCTTGCAGCCTCTCTGAAGCCAGTCATCCAGACGATTACCATCATTGACAGTTTTTGCCAGAAGCACGCTTATTGAAAGCAATGTGAATGCCACAAGGACTGTGTATAAAAATAGAGGAAAATTGTCTGCAGTCTTCCCTCATCTCCTGGTTGCCAATTGTAATTAGATCTTCAGGCTGCTTTGTAATCAGCCATCAATTCCGCAGTATAAAGACCTCTGCAGCAGAATATGCACTCTATGTCTTTATCAGCAGAGTCCTCCAGTCATTCAAATGGCTTACATTATAGATATCTTTTCCATATAACTTAGGACATCCAGAAAAAAAGGAAAATGAGTATACTAGAGCTTCTTCTAGCAGAAACTGGAAAAGAACATCGATTGAAATTACTGTGCAGCATTTCCCGATGCAAACCTATACTAGCAGAAATACTGAAATACTGTCAAAGAGAATCTTCATTTATACATATAAAGCCTCATCTCCTTTTACATTTTTCAACACATAGGTTTATCTCCCCTCATACAATGTACTTGATCTTCTGAGTATCACTATTTTAATATTCTTAATATATGTGTTTTGAGTGGCCCAGGCTCAATTTGGTTCCACAGATATAAGCAAAAATATACAAATAACCTCTAAGATCACATTCACCTACATGTTACATGATGTTTCTGCATTATTTCCTCTCAGACAATAAAGGTTTTTCATATCTCTTTGGCTGTTGTTTAAATAATTTGCATTATAATTGTATTGATTTATAAATAGATATGTTCAGAATCCATTTTCACTCTGTTTGGTTGTTAGACGCACACACAGAAGAGTGTTCACCTTATTGAGCTAAAATCTATCCTCTTGGTATTCATTATCTTTAAAGGAATCTATATGGACAAAGACTTTCATTTGCACCAGTTTCCTGGTTTTCATCATAAAGAATATTGAATAAATACCTTTTTTAAATACTGAAAATTTGCTCAGATAAAGTCCTTCTCAGCCAATTGTCTTTTAAAATGTATTTAAAATGGCAGAAATCTCTCTCAGCTATACAATGCCAGGAATTACAGTAAGCCATTATTCTTCTGTCTCTGAAAAAGCTGCTCCATACTTGTCTTTGAAGGAACTTCATGTGAGCAGTGCAAGAACAAGCACCATTGCATCTCATAAAGCCGTAGACTACAAGTCCAGCCTTCCAAGATGAGTTTTAATCGCTGTATAGCTAAAGAGGTTTTTCACCAGCAGAAGACTTCAGGGTGCAGAGGAAAATTGTCTGCGTCAGGTGGATCTGGTTGTTGGAGCTAGTAAGTCCCATCTCCATCTTCTCCAATACCCAACCACATGGGTAAAGTCAGAGGGTCTCCATAGTAAGGACAGTCCTGGTCAGCCTAGACATAGGAGCCCACTGTAGTTTTGAAAGCTGTTTCTTCCCGAAATAGAAATAATAATGACTCCAAGGAATTACTTCTGAGATGAAAGTTCCTACGACTTCCGTCCTTACTTAGAAAAGCATTGTCGAGAAAGGGCCAGTGCTATACTCCCTTGATTTCACCCTGTCGCTCTAGACAAAGAAGATATCTCAAGTGAAGAGATGGGGACAAAAGTTAAAAATAAGACATTTAAATAATGTTTCATGAACCTTGGAAAATGTCATGCTGAGCTCCTCAGGTGGAAATTCAGTTTCTGTGCATTCCAATCTTCTTTCAATATGCCCATCTGACTCTCCAGATTCATTAACTGAGCAGCCACATTTTCTAGCAGGTTTCCTACAGTGATTGAAGTTTGCAACACATCTATTTCTGCATATAGCAATTCCAACACTTCTCAAAATGATCCCTCAAAGTCCAGACTTGTGGCAGATTGTCTTTCCAGCAGGACAGCACAAGATGGTCTCTGGTATGCGTCTTGAGATGTAGTGGTAATGCACATTGAAATAAATTAACTATTTATACAGAGCATTTAATCTCAGAATTGTATGAGCTATCCACCTCACAAACCATGCATAAAAGTCTCAGCCTCTAGAGTCAGACAAGGGAGTTTATGCAGGTCAGGATCTTAGGTACAGAGAATACACCATGTTCAGGAAATCTGATGAACTTGGGTGGTTCTGCTTATAACAATGGTGTTATTCAGGTGACTAAATGTTGTGTAAACAAGTTTCCAGGATCAGGGATTAATGATTCAGTTTAGGCAACAAAATGCAATTTTATACATCGCTGCAGAATGGCCTTTAGGCAAGACTGGAATGTTCTGCTTTTGGTTGTTAAGTACCAAGAGTTTTAAACAATATGTATTTCAACAGTCACAGAATTAATTAGAAAAAGAAAAGTTCTCAAAGTTCTCCAAGTTCTCCAAACTCATTTCATTCCCTCTATCTGCTATGACAAAGTTATGAAAAATAGCTAGCTAGCAACCGTATAGAATCACGTCAAGTGAAAAGATTTTAATGGTTTTGTTCTATTGGGACATCTACAAGCCCCACTTAGTGGGTAATGGACATAATTTTGTTTTGGTTTTCCACCTACCTTCTCTCATGCTTACCAGCTAACCTTAGGTTGCAATCAGACTTGTTTCTTGAGTGACTGCAGCCAGCTGAACCAAGCGGCCTTCAGACAAGTGAAAGTCAGGGCAATAACATGTGCAATTTCTTTTTAATTCTTATGTTTCTGGTATAAGAAAAACAAAGCAAAACAGGCTATGATACAGACTTAGTGCTGAGCAGCACAAAAGTGATGCCAGGAGTTGTGGTCTCAGAGAACTTCCTGTGAACATCCAGTTCTACTTCTTCCTTGTCTCTTTTTGTTGGGATTGAGATCATGAATTCAAGCTATTATCAGCACTGCAGTCTATAAAACACGGTGCCAACTTTACCAACTTTTTTTTATGGGAAATGACATTATAGCAGCAGCTTCTATATCTCTGGTAAGCTCCACATATTGTACAGACAGCTCCGAAGTTGCCTTCAGATCTGTCATATGGTGCAAACAGCTGCTGATGAGCCATGTGAACTGCTTTGACCTACTGCGTGCCATTTTCCTCTGGCTTCCCTTTGACTTTGAGCTTGCGGCCTCTTTTACACAGCTCACAGGATTGCAACGCAGAGGTTTTCCCATTTGAAGGGATCAGTGATTTTTCTTGGAGAATACAAACACAAATCAATAGATTCTCATCTAGACATAAGGAAAATGCTTATTTTTAAATGAACTCTCTTTTCACCCCTGAGACTAGTACAAAGCAACCAGAAGAGGCTCCATTAGAGCAGCACAGGGGATTTTAAAACTCAGCTTCACCTGCCCCATTTCACATTGTCAAAACACGTAAAAACAAAGAATTTCATTTCACTTACAAAAGACATTTCAGTAAGTGTACAACTTCAGAAGGAGTTTAATTACATGGTGTGCTCACAGGTAACAAGGTGCTAGCATTTGTACGTATAAAAACTACCTGAGCAAGCTTTCAGAAGGATTTTTCCTCCAACACAGGGAAATTAGGGCTATTATCTCTCACATTTATTTACGGTCAAGAACTCCACTCAAATGAGCATGCAGGACCCTGGATTGACTGAACTGGCAGCAGAGTAAATGCAGAATGTGTCCCTTGAACTGCCCATTCCCTCTCTCCTCCTGGACAGCATGGTGTTGGTTTCTTTATATATATATTTTAGATTCATGTTATCTATTTGATATTTGACCGATTTAGCTAGGGAGTAAAGTCATCTTTACGTAACATACCTCAAAACCAAGTGGTCTGCTAAGTAGAAATTTCATCAGATGCCTCTGCCCTTTAAAATCCTCTTTTAGAGAAAGAGGCAGTATGTAACTGTGGGAATCTAGCAGAAAGCTGTTCTGGGGAGAGTTACCGAGCTGTGGCCCCAGCTACAGCCGGAATCAGGAGAAACGCAACTCCCCGTGGGCACTCGGCATCAGTACAGGGCAAACACCACAGGCCCCAGCTCTGCCCCACCTTTTGCCGTAGGGGAAAATGCCCCAAGACATTTTGCTGCTGGAGTGCTCGAGTGATATCTCCTAAGCTCAGGGCCTTACTGAGCAGGATATGACAGAAAATGCAGTTCTTGAACCCAAATTTTGCTCCAGTAACCCGCTTGGCTTGCTCTGAGCTGCATAAGACCAAAGGCAAAATTTGTTTTCTTGTGTTTAGACTTAACGAAGTTACATTTCGTTTCACATTCCTTATTTGTATAGCAAAGAAGCAGATTGATATTTCAAAACCTTTTCCAAATGTTTATTTTAAGCAGTGATACAGGAACTCTGTGTTTTTACATATGGTTAGTGATGCTGTTTGCAAGTTACCAGTCATCAGTTTAACTTTTAATCAAAGATTTTAAAATGTTTATGTGTCTTTGAAAGTTTCACACTTATTTAACTAAAGCTTGATGAGCAGCAAAGTTTTAATTGAACAGGTGTCCAGGATGGAGGCACACCTCCCTGAGATTCCTCAGGGCTACACCTGGGTAGCAAGCCTTCGAGCAGCTGAGAAGTACAGGTAGCTGGGAGTAGGTGTGCTGACAAAGCACCTTCTTCAGTTCAGAATCTGTAAAAAAAAAAGAAAAAAAACAGGAAGCAAGGACAGGCTTTTCTGATTATAGAGGTTGCAAAGATCATTCTACAGGCACAGTTAAGTATTACACATACTACATAAATTATGTAAAGACTGTATATCTCTAATATTACATCATTCTTTTGTATTCTATTATAGAAATCTTTATACATACAAGTTCCCTGATTTTTGTTTTGCTATTGCTACCTTCTGATGATTGTATTTGCCTCATTTGAGATGAGCATTTATTCCTCTGCTGCTAGAAACAACAGAGAAAGATGAAAACAATGCAGGGACATAATCTAAGCATGGGGCTCTAAGAACCAGCATTTCTGATTCCTATTGTTACTTCTCTCCATTTTGGGGCCCATATACAATGTACGTGCAGCACATAGTCTTAGATACTTTATTCTTATTAATTAAAATGTCATAGATTTACATGCATACACATTACACATCTAGAGAGACAGGAACAGGTACTAAATAGTCACAGGTAGATATGAAAATTTAATTATGTAAGCAGCTTTGAAGCCTTGGAATCAATGTACACATATATATGCACACACCCATTCATACACACTCTTAAGTGCAAAGTGGTATTAAAACTGTGTCTCATACAACCCCATGTTCACAAGGATTATTTTCTAAGTGGCAGTTAAAATTAAGCACGTTTGTTGTAGTCAAAAGACAGAAATTCAGATTCTTTAACAGGTTAAAATAGAAATACACCAAACATGAAGATGAGCAACAGACTTAGCACAGAAAGAATTTAAGAAAACTTAACTTCGCAGAAGTAAAACACATAAAAGTAGATCTACTTATTTAAAAGTTTCTCAATGTATATAAAATTCTAAACTATTAATAAATATATCTGATAAATAATGATGATGGTCTCCATATTTCTTTGTTTAATTCTCAGTTTTCTTGCAAGACCTTCTTGAAGTTTGGTTGTAATGGATCATTACGTCCATAATGTGCTCAATGTTGGAGTGAATTTTGAACAGTTTTTAGGCTGCATACTGTTTTCTTCCAGATAATTTACTGGATTAAAATTAGCAGTGTGAAAAGCTGTAGAGAAATCTAAATGCCTGCCAAATCAAAGAAATAATCACATTTTTATGAATATTTAATATCATAGTCATGGCAAATAAGGCAAGTAATTAGTACTTACCATAAATTTGCAAAGTATTATTTTATGTAAATGTTACATTCTACTAGTTTGATATGAATTATTCATTGTATTACCAGACGCTGACACAAACCAGCAAACACTAAAATCTATGTGTTATTAGTTTACTTACCTTTAATGATATTGTTTAGAGAGTATTTTTGTGAGATTACTATTTTTTCCCAAATGGGATGGAAACAAGAAGAAAGTCATTTAAAGTCACCTACTGCACATTCCAATATTGGAGAAACTCAAGATGCAAATATACAAAATGCAAGTTCTTTCATGTGTACAGATGAAGAGCTTTCAGCTATGCCTCCGATTGCAAAGACCGCAGAGGGGATTACTATTAATGAAGTATGGTAAAAGCTGTTTGTAAAAATAATGGATGTGGGAGAAAAATGAACAACATCTTTAAAGACAACCCCCGTAACCCCTCACAGTCAAGAGGCAGAGTCCTTGGATCAGGGTATGAAATGATTAAAAAAGAATCTAGACTTGACCATAACACACAATATCCAAATAGTACTTCAGGACTGAAGGACCCCCGCAGCTTATCTACGGATGTTGGGTTGTCAACTGTCTTTCAGGGCTTGACTACTAACATTTCTTGATTGTAACAGAAATCAGTTCCATTTCCTGATTTGTGACTGGCATCTACTTATCCCTGAAAACATTAACCCTCATCATAATTCCAGTGCTACAGTATACTAAATGACCAAAGCCACTTTCAGCTCTTGCCCCACCTTAAATGTAAACTCATTCTCCTTTTGGTGTTAGTAAGCTCTTTCACTTTATTGTAACTGGCAAATTTTCACATCTTACTCGTATTCCTTCTTTGAAGCCACCAGTATAGAGAGTGACTCAACACTAATTCCTAGAACACACCCCTTTGCAATTATCTTATGATGTGAAAAATAACCGTTTAACTCCCTCATCTATCTTTCACCTACCAAACTATTTTTATTGAATCTTTCATGAGCAGCATCTGACTTTTTGATTGTACAAAATTAATCTTCTCCAAACAGTAAATCTTTAAGTCTTAATAAATTACATCCACTGCTTTATACTTGTCAGCTTTCTCTGTAACAAACTCAACAAAATTAAAATCTGCTCACTGTATACATCCTCTCCTTTGGTAAATCCATGTAAATTTTCTGCAGACAATTTTGATCTATTCTAATATTCATCTATCCTAGCAAAACCCAATTTTATTGTTCAACAGACTTTCAGACTAGCTGGTTTTGGAGCCAAATCCTCACAAAAAAAATTAAGTTCTGGTATTTCATATGTAATAAAAAACATACTTTGGTCCTTTGGATCACAGTTCAACTTAGAGCCACACAAATTACACTTGGGATCTACCAGAGGATATTATAACTTTCAATGTCTACCTCACTCTTCAGCTGTCTGGTAGTGTCTTAAGGCAACAGGGTTCACAGTACACAAACAAAAAGCCAGTGTTCTGTTTCTATTTTTTTTTAAATATGATCAAAGTAGCAAAGAGTTTTCATGTCCTAACAGAATGCTGAATGGTGAAAATGTGGACTATCTATGTACAGTAAAAAGCAGTATTACCTTCTTTGGATAGAGCTCAGAGCAACTGGAGTAGTTGTTTTACTCATGGCAAGTAAATCGGTCTCAGATTACAGGCTGGTAGAGGTAGTTCTCTGTAAGCCATTGGCAACTCTGAATCAGGTATTTGCAAGCACAATCAACATAGATCTACATTTCATTTAAATACAGCTTTCCTCATGCAGCCTTAAACTCTATGTTACTCATGCTTTTCACTGATTGTTTCCGTAATATTGTACCTGGAGTTTTGTACAGCCAAGGCAAGCTTTAGCCTTACATGCTATCATTACAATGTAGGTGTGATTTTGAATCATGTCATGTAAGGCATGCACCCACCAGAATGTCTCTGCAGCTTCTACTGCATTTTACAAAACGGAAAACAACCCATTTCCAGAGAATTGAAATACAAGGATTTTAGTTAGGGGAGAAGGGCAGGGTTTAAGGTGAGTATCAGATATGTTTCATAAAGTGAAGTATTTCAAAGTAGAGGGAAAAAGGTGGAACAGCATCTTTGGGAACAGTGCTGTTAGAATAGCTCCCACTGGGAGTTCATGTTTGCATCCTGTTCTTCAGAAAGCGCATCAAGGAACTGGCAGCCAAGGATCAAGTATTAGAAGAAGTTTTACAAACCACAGCTCAGTATCCCCCATTTTAAATAAAAGCTTGCCAGCTGGCAAGCGGGAGAGAAGGAAAGTTCTTGTCCTTACGGGTGTTTTGCAAACCTTCAGTCTTTACCCTAACAAAACTCTCATCAGTCTTTGGGAGTCGCATGCTTTCCCTTAAAATCACCCTTGTGTAACTTAGCTTCAAATTTATTTCCACCTTCAGTAAGCAAGTTAGCAAGGTCTGTAGAAAAGCAGAAAGGAACAAATGTGATGAACAAAAGATCATACTGAAGAAATCCTTCAATCCCTGATTCCTTCACCCTTTGGTATGGGCTCTCCTTCCCTCCTGTAGCCCACTCTGGCCTCCTCTCCCCCGATCATAATGATAAGCAACATGTGCAAAACACCCGATTACATCAAAATACTATTTGCACATTTGAAGTGATGGTAGAGAAGATACAAGAACACAGCACAACGGACAGCAAAAATGTGGTTCACATAAATGTTTGTTTTTAGCTTTAATATTTTAAACAAACATTTCCTTCCACTTAGACTCATCCTAATCTGCAATCTCCACCTGGTGTTTTTCAAACCAGATGGAAATGTAAATTATTTAAAATCATGAAATTCCATTAGCAGTTGGGCTTAAGTGCTTAAAAAAAAAAAGAGGAAGGAAGAGAACTTTTTAGGGTTCCTGCACCACCCCTTGTGCATAGCTGCGACCACAGAGCAGGGTCCGGGAGCGCTCCCTTCCACCTCTGCCCTGGCTGAGCACTAAGCACCAGTGAAGTGGCACTAGATCCAAGTAGTGGCTGAGATTTGCACTGCAACAACTCCTGCAGCTCACTCATTCCAACAGCAGAAATAGTGACTCCCCCAGAGGGCCTGCAAAGCAGAAACCATTTCACCTCCCAAACTGCTTCGAGCAATACTACCCACTTTACTTCTGTTCATGGGGAGAAAGGATTTTCCCCAAACTCTTTTTTTTCTCCAAAGTGCAACTGATGTCCATGATGATGTCTGTTCCTTCCTGTTTGTAGCTTAAAAGCCTGTGAGCAAATGCCATATAAAGCAGATGCTTACATGAAAAAATACAGCAGAAAACTGAAAAGGACCATAAGGAAGAAAATATGAAGTAACTTCATCTTTCTATATGCAGGAGTTTTGCCATGAATATTAATAACAGAAATGACATTTGGGGGCATTTCACTCTTTTATCTCTCCTCTTTATTGAGGCCTTTTACAGGAGGTGATAAGCAAGCAGCAAGTGCTGATGTTGTATCAGGCTACTCACAGCTCTCAGGTGCGTCACCAGACAGGAGGCTAAAGCCACTGGCACCAACAGGCTGAGACACAAGATGCTCCCATCTCCCTTCCTCCAAGTGGGCTGCGTTCTGCCACCCCACATCACCCTCTGCCAAGCTCCCTGTTGCTCCATGCAGCAAGAAATCAAGCTGAGACAACTTCACCACTGGCTGGAGGACTCTCTTCTTGCATCTTCAGTATAATTTTTTGTGAGTTGGGAGCTCTCTGACTAATTACTGTTTGCTTGGATTTATCTAGTATTTGGCCACATCATACTATAAAAAACTCTCTAAAGCTCAATTATATTACTTAAAGTACAAGAACTTTACACTCGGTAGTGGTCTGGATATAATCTACTCACACATAATGGTCATCTATATAGATGTATCATTTACAAAATCCACACCAGACATACCCCTTCTGCCTCTGTTATTGATCCCCAGTTATTAATAAGCATACTATTCTAGCCAATTATTAACCTCCCAACTTCAGCTAGATGGTAACTACACCTCCATCTTTAATCACAGTTTCACTGAGCAAAGCAGAGTGGATGGATGTGAGTTTCATGGTGTCCTGGTTTCGGCTGGGATAGAGTTAACTCTCTTCCTAGTAGCTGGTACAGCGCTGTGTTTTCAGTTCAGTATGAGAAGAATGTTGATAACACCCTGATGTTTTCAG
>JAVKLA010000027.1:15818918-15831448 GCA_034782735.1 Sagittarius serpentarius
TCATTTTCTTGTTGTTATTAGTGTCATTGTTAGTTTCTTCCTTTCTGTTCTATTAAACTGTTCTTATCTCGACCCACAAGCTTTACTTTATTTTTTTTCCTATTCTCTCCCCCATCCCACCGGGGGGTAGGGAGTGAGTGAGCGGCTGCATGGTGCTGAGTCGCTGGCTGGGGTTAAACCACGACACATGGACCAAAGCTGTTGAAGGAGACTTAGGCACTGTAACGCTATCCTATCTGTCCTATTACGAATCCAGAACCCTATAAGAGATGGCTGTGTCCCTCTTGCAAAGCATGAGAAGAGTTTGGTACTTCTGAAGGGAATTCACGCGTATCAGCACACTGAATGGATGCTAATGCCCCTAGGTCCATTGGAGCACTGACCTAGTGCAAGTGTCCCCCTGAGCTGGCACAGGTCCCTCCACTGCTTGGTTTGGACCAGAGATCTGAATCCAAGTCTGTTCTAACAGAAAATTATTATATGAGGCATTTTGTATGTCTTATGCCATACAGTCAGAGGATACAGCAGATAGTTAAGGGCATTGGATGTATGGGTGGCAAGTGAGCAAGGAGCTGGAGTCCCAAGTTTGGTTTTAGGTTTTGTGGTGGAAGGTGGTGCCAACCTCTGTGAGTCTGGTCTTCTGTTTGCACATTGCCTAGTCCGGTATGAGTCCTATCTGCTGCAAGTTTGTATGCTCCGTGAAACTCAGTGAAACTGCTAGCTCAGAGAAACTGCAATTAACATTGATCATATTTACTATGGAAACAGCACCTAAGTCACATTTAAATGGTTAGTTTTGCACTATGCCTAATGATCACTTCAGATTTTTCTTGCTTTGTTCCTTCACACCAACATTTCTGCAAATTTTTTCATGCTTTTGGTGCCTGGGCCAACATAATAGAAAATCTTCCCTAGGAAATCTTGTATCTTCCTCTTATCTCTAAAATTTTGGCTTAATGACTAAGGAAAAAAAAAACCTGTGAGTCACAGATGTGTACCTCTACAGGACACTATCTACCTACAATTCCTGGTATTTCATACCATTAGAAAAGCTAAGTCTGTTCATAGGGAAAAACCTTATCAAATGTAACACTAAAAGCACCCAGAAGTGGCAATGTAAGCAACAATCCCAATTTCAGTGTCTCCAAGCAAATTTCAGTGTTCTGAGCAGCTGCCTCATGGAAGAGAGAAAGCTGGTTGCTTCACATATCTCTGCTCTGCTCCTTTCTCTCATTACATCATTTAAATGCTGGACATGTTCTTGTCATGGCTTTTTCTCTCTCTGATTCCAAAGAAAGAAACTAGGGCTTCTGATGAGGATGGAGAAGCAAAGAGAAAAAAAAATTCCTATAGCAAAGGGAATCCTGCCAAATCACATTTAAAAAGAAACAGCATTTTAGGGTATACCTATACTGCTTTTGCTGCAGTTTGGGCAGAGAGAACAGTATTCATTGTATGGGTCCTGGGGACATGATAGCTCTTGTGGCACAGAAATCAGAGCGACTAAATGCCCCAGTGTTTGCTGAATTCCTCAGAAAGGCTTTACAGTCTGCACGGAGCTCTCACTTTTGTGCCACTGGGAGCATCCAGGCGAGCTAGTTTAAATCTAGCTAGGATGTACCTGCGTGTACTGCAGTCAGCTCAGCTGCAGAGTAACTGCAGTGTCGTGTCCCCTCCCATGCAAAACAAGTGACTCTATGTTGTTAATTTTTTGTAAGCTTGCATACCCCACAGGTAGTCCAAAATTATCCTGCCTCATGGAAAGAAGTCAACAGCCATCTGCACCACAGTGAATGGCACTCAGCATGATACAGGTCCCAGTTGGGGGTAAATCTTCCTTTCAATATCATCTGAGACTTTTCCTCTTCCCTTGACAAAACCCAGAGAAGCCATCAAACATATTCTGAAATTTCCATGGCTTTATATCCAGATAAAGCTTCTTTCATGCTCTCTGTGCAGAACAGCTTGCAGCATCTGCAGGTACATCCCTTTTGGGGGTAGGAGCCTCCAGAAGTGCAGCCACTTTTGGCCACAGCCCACAGGGATAAACTCTGCTGTGGTTCCTTAGGACATCATCCTGCAGGACCAGTACTGAGAGAGACTCTCCCAAGGGTAAAAGGAAAAAGGAGGTCCAGATGGGGTCATACCTTCTAGCTGTGCCATCTTGGACTCAGAGCTGCAGAAAAGGAAAGCTTCTCTCCACTGCTTTAGGGAGATCAGAACAAGGCAGGGACTCCCCTCCGTGCAGCATGAATCAGGGGGCAGTTCAGGTTGGACAGGTCATCCTCCTTAAAGCAGGCTCAGCTATGAAATCAGATGATGCTACTCAAAGCTTTATCCTGACAGATCCTTCAAACGTCCAAGCGAGGAGGTAGCACACCCTCTCTGTGCACCCCCTTCCACTGCTTTACTGTTCTCAACGGTGAAACAGGTTTTTCTTGTATCCACTTGGACACAACTTCCCTTGTTTCTCTCCATTGTCTCTTGTCCTTCTACCGCACACTGCTGTAAAAGCCTGGCTCCATCTTCTTGATAACCCCCTCGCTGGTTCTGGAACACTTCTGTTAGGTCCCCCTGAAGCCACCTCCTCTCAAGGCTGAATAAGCCCAGTTCCCTCAGCCTCTCTTCGCCGGCCAAATGCTCCAGCCCCTGACAATCTCAATGGCCCTCTGATGAAATTGCTCCAGTTTATTGATGTCTTACTTGTATTGGGGTGTCCAAAACTGGATGCATCAATGAAGTCACAGGAAGGCCAGAAGGAGCCAAAGCAGGGAGACATTCCGAGAGCTTTCTACAGTTTTGACTAGGCATTTCCCCACCCTGTTTTGCAGGTTTTGATATGAAATAATAAGCAATTGCACCCTCCGGATGTAATAAGTTATCCCTTTCTGGTTATCACAGGGACTGACGGCATATACACACCTAACACGTCACAAATGCAAAACGAAGCATATTGATCCAGCCCTCCCCGGCGTGGCCTAGTTGTGGCCAGGTAGGAACCTGCACACAGCAGGTCCCACCAGTTAGCTGATGGGTAAAGCCCATTAACCTCCAAGCTACTCAGTTTTGTTTATCTGACCAATGAATGCAAACTAATTTCAATTTTGTCTCTGCATTGCCTTTCAGTTCTCTGTTCCTCTCAGCTGGCCAAACCTTTTCTTTACCCTTCCTCTCCCATCTTCCATCCTGAAACTCTGGAATTTCTGTGGTAATTCCTGTGGTAATTGTCAACATCCCCTTACCCCAATACCCAGTTTGAACCTAATCTATTTCAGTGATAGTCTGGGTGGATTTGGGACCACTAGCCACTTTAATTTTGACCAATAGCCAGAGTCAGGGGGCTCCATTCTTGATTCACTGATAGTCATCTCCACAGGAAACACAATTATTCATGATAATAACAAGAGTTATCACAAACTAAGTGTATGCATTCCTAATATAGGTTATGGTTTTAAGATAGGTTCAGTACAAGGACACTAAGGATGGACTTATATTGCGATTAAGGCACCTGAATTTAGGTGTTTGCAAGTGCACCGCAGACCTGAACTCCCATTACAAGAAATGGAGGTGTAGTTATGATCGTGAGCTGCCCACCTACAGTCGCTCTGCTCCGTAACCCCACGGGCTCCACTGACTGTAATGACATCTCAGACTCAAAGCTTATATGTAGGCACCTACATTTATGTGTTTTAATCTCAAATCGAATCCTACCTGAAGGATTCAAAAATGGCTTTACATAACTTACAAACTTCATTTCCTTCTACAGACAGAGGAAAGAAGGACCACTGTTAAGCAATTACACTAAGGTTTGCGCCAGCTCAGGGTCTCCCAGTGGGTTGCTCCGAATACCAAACCTTGCTGCCTTAAGATGCTAAATGCAGCAGCTCAGCTCCATTTAAAAATACTTCTCACAGCTCCCACCTGCTTTGCATTTTGCCATAGGGCAACTGAGGCACAGGGGTGCAAGACCCCCCACCCCAAGCCCCCCAGCGGGTCAGGTTCCCTGCTCCCCGGGGCACACCACTGAACGCAGACCCCACCTGGGGGGTCAGCCACCCCCCGGAGCAGCGAGCGGGAGATCCCTTCCATCAGCAGGTGCCAAGGAGAAGCTGGCCAGCAAAGGGAGGCAGAAGAGAGCTCCCGGGTGAAGGGGTCTGGGCTGATGCCGTTGGCTGGGGCACTATACCAAGGGGGAAAGGATGGATCCCCTCCAGTAGTCACCGTGTCATCTTTTTTTGTTGTTTTCTTCTTTGTTTGGATCCGGGACAATTCAGGTCCAGATGTGACCAGGTTCAGAGCCAGGGGACTGCAGCAGTTTCCAGTTAAACAGAAACCATTCAAAGTTAATAAACAAGTCTCTGCAAACGGGAGGAAAGAGATTCATGCATTAAAGCTGCATTAAGAGAGGAAAGAGAAAACAAATAATTCTCTCTGTCTGCCACCAGCTTCACTTTAACTAACTGAAGCCTATTTGAAAAGAAATGCTGTGGGTCCCCAGTGCAGAGGTGGAAGGGGCGGGAAGGTTACGTGGGGAGAAGAAGAAATCACTTTATTTCTATCACGATGCAGTAAGATATAAATACAATCAAAAGGGGTTAATCTAATCCTTTTGTGAAGCACTGAGTCAGAGAACAAGACAAAAACAAATCTGTGATCTGGAACTTCCTGAGCACCCACTCAGGGTGGATTAATGAGGAGTACACGGCTGTGAAATTACGTGCCCTCTGAGTCAGGAAAATGGTCCTAGTGGTGCATGACCTTGAAATGAGGGGAAGCAAACTTCACCTGATCCACAATTATAAAGACCTAAAAGGAGGGGGACTAAGGAGGAGGGAGAACACATTAAGAGCCGGGAAAATGTTTCTGAATATGAAACTAACAAAATACTAAACAAACCCAAGGCTTGAAAGGCGAATTAAATGTAGCACAAAAAAATCCAGAGGCTTTAAAGGATACTGGCATTAGTGTTGAGCATTATAAGGAAAGCTTGTCCTCTTTATTTACATGAAGTGGATATTTTGTTGCTGTTGTTATGGACTTAGCGATGTTTGTCTGCCTTCAATTTTCTCTTTGCAATGAAAAATTGTTGTGAGATGATTTCTAGTCTTAGCTGCTTTACATGACAGTATTATCAAGGATTCATCAAGAGGCCATCTGTCGAATTTATGAAAAAAATGCAAAAACAAAACAGATGAAAAGGAAAGAGCAAGACAGAGACTGGTCCAGGGGACGATAGATGTGGCAGCATGTGCCTCAGTGTGAAAATTACAACATTTAAATACTGTAGAATAAATTACTGTGCCGAAAAATTAGTGATGCTCTCCCACTTCAGATTCTCCTCTTATGATGAGAACATAATGAAATAGATCACAGACCAAATCATTTTTTCCTGTGGCTATTATTATATTCTAATGAAAAATTAAAATGGGGTAAAGACATAAAACCTGTAAGGGAATCAAATAAGCTAAGCTACTGAGTCATTTCTTAGGTACCCCCAAAATGTACGGCTGATATGGAAACAATAAAATCGTATCTTTTTATGTATGTAATCAACTGATCTCCCCGTTTTTCATATATTCTTGCATCTTTATAGCCAGTATGTGTAGACTCACATACATGCCTGTGACATAGGAAAAATAATGGAAGGGCAAAAAAAAATTATCTGTCCTCTTTACAAGCTGGTTGAATTGCATATAAAAGTCGATTCAAATATAAACATCTATTCCCAATCATTATTGTGTATAAAATTCACTGCATATCTACTGTTTTCTAACTAGGTTGACACCTATGTTTACATACCGTGTATAAGAAATAAATTTGAATTAAATGTACTTATTGAAATCAAGCAGTCTGGGTTTAACTGGAATCTAAGAAATTAATTGCAGTTTGTACTGTATTTTAAAATACAGATGCTACAAAGTCCAAGCCTTTCCTAACCTCTCTCTTCATCTGGCCTCTATCAGGAATGCACTTGAACTTCTGTGCAGATTTGTGACAAGCTAACAGGAACAATATCCCATCGATTGCTGTACAGATTTGAAGATTCAACAGCCTTTCCTCAAAAGCAATTTGCCTTTCTCTTTTACTGATTATGTTTAAAGTTACAGAAAGCCAGCCACCAGGTTATCCCTATGAAAGTGCAAAAAAATCAATGTGACATGCCATATATTATTAAACATAAATGTATTACATAATGAAAAACTTGAGTTCTTTGTATTCTGATCCTTAACAGCGAGAAAAACTAAGAGAAAGAAAGACTGATATTGCTTTTATACAATTAGAAAGACATTCACAATGGTTAATTCTGACTATCTCCACCAAAACCTCCCACAAAAGTAAATGGCCTACAAATGATGACCTGTCCAGTGATGTCTTTCTGCACCTGAGAGAAAGAGCAGGTGAAACTGCCCCTGAGCTTCATTAAAGGCCTTCCTAAACTATTCTGGTTTATATGGCAGTTAACCAAACTCTCCGCTAATTTCCACCAGTTCCAATTTTTAAAATAACAAGTAAAGAAAGGCTACATCTGGCAGTCCATCAGACAGTCCTCAAGCACGCAGTCCTTCAGTTTAGATGATGAGCGTACTTGGTGCGTGGAGAAGGCAGCATCCTGAAATCTTCAGCTGACTTTAAAAAAAAACCAAAATAACCATTAATTTTAACTTAATTGAATTGGGATGATCATCTTGATGCACCAGTAATTAAATGACACCAAACATCATAAAAGCAAACTGTGCATATTTCTTAATGGCACAGAGCAAAGCAAAACTACTCACAAGGTCTAAACTCTATGTCCTTCCAAAACTACGAAAGGGTTTACAGCTAAAGATCATTATATCATTCACTGTAGTCTAGGGAAACTGCATTGAGAAGTCTATAGGTTTAGTCCTGAAAATATGTGCTTACTTTTTTAACTTAACTCATGAGAGTAAGCCCACAAATTTCTGTTGTACTTGACCCAACTGTAAGGGCAAGCATATACAAATCCCTCGGAAAGATGGGCCATAAAATGTACATTCTGGAAACTTTTTTTAATACAGTTATGCAAATATTACTATAACGATATTATGCTTTAAGGATCAATTCTTTAATTACATAAGCATCAATATTCACTTGACAACTGTGATGTAATTACAAGCAAAAGAAGAGGTAGTTATGCTTGGGGGGGGGCTAATCAAGTAGAAGTCTTTTGTGAAGTATTTTCTTTTGAATCTACTCAAATATCTAAATATTAAATGAAGTCAGGATAATGATTCTCAGATAAAAATATTGTACAAGTCTGCAGGATTTGGCTTCTGGTTAAAAATAAGTTTGGTATGTGAATACCAGGCTTGGTACCCTTCATGTAGAAGGAGCCATCACGTAAATGCAGTAAATCCATGGCTTCTCTTGTTGTGAAAATTAAAAGAGAATAAACCCACAACAATCAAGTATACTCTATTAACATCTATGATATGACCAAGCATTTAAATAACAATTGTTCCATAGTAAATGGGAAACAAAAATACTTGTTGACACTGATTTTTGATCCTCACTTCACTGCACCTCTAGGCTGTTCAGAAGCAAAAAATGGCATCAACAAACCATCACAGTCTTTTGTGATTGGTTTTTAAGAATCCAGCTGCCTTGTTTAGAGAGCTGGCCATTTTTCTTCTCTGCATTTTCCCAAATGCCAGAAAAAAAATATTAAAGCCTCTGCCTGAATCACACTGAAATGGTGCAAGACTCCTTTGAGTTTCACGGGAGTGGGATTTTTCACACAGGTGCAGAGCTTTGCCCCAAACACGTCCAGTCTGATTCCTGCTAGTCATTTAAGTGCTTTACCTATGCCAAACCATTACTGCTGTACTGTTTATCGAAAACCAACAGTCACAAACAATAATAATCAGCAAAAACAAAAATTGTCCTACAAGCGTGGGAGGTCCGGTTTCGTCAGGAGCAGTGAATTCTTTGTAACCCCAATTAATTTACTGGGTTCAGACGCAGTTGTTTCACTAGCAGCAGATTTACCACGGGAGCTGGTTCTGTCCGAGCCTCCGGCCCCATCTTTGAGAAATCAAGAGCCCTTGTGCCACTCTTCACCTGTCCCGAATTGCTGGGGCCCTGAGGGGAGAATTACGCCGGGCAGGGCTGTGTGGGAGAACATGAAAACGCATTCCATTAAATTAGTTACTCAAGTGTGTAACACTGCCGCACACAGGAGTCAATTACCCTGATAGCCCGGCTCTGCCCCACTCCCTATAACCATATGACTGAAGAGCCATTGTATAATAATAGCCTGCAATAAGGTGTCAAGAAAGGACATTAGGGGTCTCTGAAGCAATGAGCATTAACTGGGTGCAATATTTTCCTAGGTCCATTTTACTGGGATAATCCTTGAACTATTCAGATACATGAACTCCCATATGAAACAGATATCTCTCCATCTGCACAGGCTTGGGTTCTGATGAACAGGCTGGGAATATAAGGGAAGCTGCATTATTTTAAATAACTGTTCCATAAAATAAATAGTAAGCACACAGCTCAGCGTTTCAAGAGCCATAAAATAAATCGTCATCAAAAAAGCGTATTTTATGAACACATAAATCTCCTGGAAACAAACGTTTTCTTCATCTTCCTGTGTTTTAATAAAAAATTCCTTTTTTTACTCACTCAATTACAATATCACTATCAGTTCAAATTACAGGTCAAAGATACGGGGCTTAATGTATGTACAGCTAGTTCTCTTCTCCTAATAACCTGTCATTCCCAGGATTTGAATGTCAGAACACAGCCTGCCGCGGTAATGCTACCCGGCAGCACAGTGATGAAAACTTTGGACAAATCATGAAGAACATTCCAGATCCAAATCATCAGAAGGTTACTGGGGAGAGCCTTTCATCCCGCTCTGACCCCTTGATCTGACAAGTGACACCTACAAAATGAACAGCTCTCCAGCTTAAATTGTTTAACTGTAGCCTGATCAGTTTTATTATCTTGCTAATCCGGATATCAGCCGTTTCATCAGAATGGAAGATATGCATATCATGAATTATTTTGACACCAAGACCTTTTAATTTTTGCCAGCAATATTTCACTACACCAATCAGGGCCTGCAGTCAGTGATGCTGCTCGCCTCCTGGGATGTCAGAGGACAGTGCACTCCTGACAGCACCAAATCATCTGGGAGCTGTAACGAGCTATTGCTGCAATTATTATTATCTCCTGTAGTCATGCATTTCATTACAGTGCAGGCAGACAGAGGTTTCAGTTTCGGGCCAGTCTTATTTAGGAATCTCTGCCATTTTATGGGCTGTAGGGCTCTGTAGTGTAATTTCTTTTCTCCTCAGTAGACAAGGATAGGTGAATTTCTAATAAAAACAAAACACTAGCTAGGTACTGTAGAAAGAGGGAGCACAATACAGTACATTAACCAGCAGTGAAACAGCTTAAATGGCCCACTTGTAGTTTATGAAGGCAGTGGTTAATCAGCAATATGGTTTGCTGCAGAGAGAAATAAAGAACAGTTTATCTTTAAATACATATATATTATCCTTTTTCCAAACTACCCACTGCTTAACTTTTTTGTAGGCTAACACTAAATCCTGAAGGGACGGGTCTATGTTTTTTAATGAATTTTTTCTGCCACTTTATGAAAGTAAACTAAAACAGTTAAGAAAAGATGAAGAAAAATACCTGTTTTGTTTGTTTAAGCAGCTTAGGGGCCATTATTGCAAAGCATGGATATGCAAACAAGCATGTTGGAGAGAAAGGGGAGAGGAGCACTTTCAACTAAAAACTGATAAAAATTATAAACCTTCAAAGATGGATATTCACTGCTAGAACACAGCCCTTCCTGGAGAAAGCACCAACAATCACCCTTTTACCTCTTTCCTACATCCAAGGTTAAATGGTAGCCCAAAAGAGGTTGTCCTGCCAGCCATATGTTGAATGCCCTTTGGAGGGTATTGCCAGCTTTCACAAGCATTATAAAAGAAAAGAAGATAATAAAAAGCACATTGTTAAAGATGTACATTAATGAAAAGGCAATGTTTTGCAAAAAACCTAACACTTCTTCCCCCTGTTCTCCATCTCTCCCTGACATTCACTTTTACTAAGAACAGTGTCCATGTGCTTACACATACATCATACCACATTTTCATCCTTAGCCTTCTTTTGCTACACTCAGTTGATTTCAAGGCCTTTTCCACTCTCTTCAGGATTTACTTTCTCCCTTGGTTCCCTTTCTCCTTTTCAAACCTGCTCCCCTTTTTCTCAACATTTAAGCTACAAATGACTTAATTTCATAATAGAAAAAGAAGCACCAATGAAAACAGGGATAGAATTCGGCAGTTTCAATTCTCCCATGTTTTTAGTAATGCTATGTAATACAAAGAGTAAAAAACAAATAGAAAAGTTTCTGCTAAGTGTTGGGGGAGAAGGCAAGTATCTGACTATCTGTATACACATAATAAAACACAGGAAAGTCAACCACACATCCAGAGAATCTAAAATTAAGGTACTACTGATATAACAACAAATTGCTGCTATATAAAACAAACAAACAAAGAAAAGGCATTTAAGGAGACTAATTTAAATGTAAACAATGAAAGAACCACTTCATACCACCTTTCCCCATGAAAACTACATGATGTCTTCTTCTGTGCTGAGGCATTTAATTATGCACTTTCTGTAGTCAGCAATCCCTTCCACATGTATAGATTTTTGACAGCAAGACAGACAAAGTTCTGAATATTAAACTTAAAGTAACATATTCTGCCTCATCACTTGTGTAAAGACAGCTGATATTGCCTGAGAGTTTGGCACCAGAGGCCAAGCACCATATTTTCAGCCACCCACACACAAATCCTTTCAATACAATCACTAGCAACATGACTGTGAATTTTCCAGACATTGATGGCTAGCAAAGACTAATAGCAATGCTCCTGTGATGGACTCCCGTCATGAAAAAGCGGTTCTTCAGCTTTTTGATCCCATCTGTGTGATGCAAAGAGAGCAGGGAAGACTTTGCCTCAGCAAAGATAGGATAGTGTGTCCAAAAAGGAGCAGAGCAGCACGCCAGGGTCTGTAGTGTTGTGTTTATTTACAGATGCCATTCAGTTTTACATAACTCCCTTGATAGTTGAGGGTTGCTGATCCTGCAGACTCTTACACATGTGAGCAGTTCCATCAAAGTCACTGGGACGTGCATGAATTAAGATTCCTCTTTTAAGTAAGGTTTAGCAGGATCGAGGCTGGTCCTCATGGCTGTTGAAATCTTTGATTGCAGTTGACTTGAAGGAGAAGCTAAATCCACTCAGCACTAAACAAACTGGAAGATACTTTCTCATGTCTCATGAACCATTTCAGTCTCTCTTTGGCTAGTAAGACAGTCATTCAAAGCTCCGAGGGACTGACTTAGCCAATCAGTGCTCATGATATGCAGCTGTGGAGGAAGAGAGCGGGATCACATGCCCAGGCTGGTTAATGCTGGTTAACACAGAGTAGCATCAGCTTAAGGCACCGGCACGGACACTGCAGGTTGCCTTATTGCCCGAGGATCCTGGTGCCCCCTGCTCTGAAAGGGCTGGTACACAGGCAAGTTGGAGCTAGTCTCAAAGTTGTGGGTCAAGAGCAGTAACCACTGGCTAGGAGCTTAAAATGGGAAGTATCGTCCCCCTCCTCTTTTCGATTACAATTTCCACTGCAGACTTCAGAAAACTGCTTGTTAAAGTCACTGCACTTTGCAGGTCCTTTAATACATGAGCTTTATATTGACTGTGGCTATCACAAGGGACAGGTGAAGACATTTAACATAAAACCAAAGCAAGACATCTCAGCCAGATGGATCTAAAAGCATCCCAAAACCAGGCTGGAATTTTCTGGACACCCACAGCTTTTTCAGAGCTCCTGTGGAAGGTGTCATTTGCGAGAGGAAAACCCCTGCCAGGTCCTTCATGGCTACCTGCTCCACAAGCCCTCTGGGGCCAGCGAAGATGACAGGAGCCCAAGTGACACCATTTTGGAGTGGTTCTGCTGAGGATCACAAGACATGCCTGGTGTACAGGCTGGGTCCTGCTGTATGTTGGATACAAGCTCTCTGTTTTGCTCCACCGCAGCTAAGGGCCAGTGAGCAGCTGGCCTGAGGCCAGGAGCGTGCCGGCTGTGCCAGGCAGATCCTGTTCGAGGATGGGTGGGAAGGCAAAAAAATTGACCTCAAACTATTGTAAAATTTTAACGTAAAAGAAACAAAAAAAATGGAGAAGAATTACTAATTAATTAGACAAGTTTAAAAGGGAACCCAGGCATCTGAGCTCCCCCACTCTCACCGTACAACCTAACACTGCCTTCAATGCCCCTTATTTTATTTATTTTATAACCATTTTTATTCTCTTTGGGCCTGTCCTGGTTTCAGCTGGGGTAGAGTTAATTGTCTTCCTAGTAGCTGGTACAGGGCTGTGTTTTGGGTTTAGCATGAGAAGAATGTTGGTAACACCCTGATGTTTTCAGTTGTTGCTCAGTCGTGTTTAGACTCAGTCAAGGACTTTTCA
>JAVKLA010000027.1:15831467-15848694 GCA_034782735.1 Sagittarius serpentarius
CAGCCAGCAAGAAGGCTGGAGGGGCACAGGAAAGTTGGGAGGGGACACAGCCAGGACAGCTGACCCAAACTGGCCAACGGGGTATTCCATACTATGGGACGCCATAGCCAGTATATAAACTGGGGGGAGCTGGCCGGGGGACGAGCAATGCTCAGGCATCGGTTGGTGAGTGGTGAGCAATTGCATTGTGCATCACTTGTTTTGTGTGTTCCAATCCTTTTGTTGTTGTTGTCACTTTATTGTTGTTATGTGTCATTGTTAGTTTATTCCTTTCTGTTCTAGTGAACTGTTCTTAGATCAACCCACAAGGTTTACTTTTTTTTTTCCCTCAGTGCTCTCCCCCATCCCACTGGGTGGGGGGGAAGTGAGTGAGCGGCTGCATGGGGCTTAGTTGCTGGCTGGGGTTAAACCACGACAGGGCCAAATGCTTGTTTTCCTAAGTAATTGTGAAATCCCTTTTGAAACTCAGCTGAAAACTATCACCTCCTTATTTTGGCTTTAGCTAGCTAGACTTGAGGAAAAATTCTTCTAGCTGTTGAAAATTTATAATTCTTGCATATGTGTCAGTGAGGAATTAAAAATGCAATACAGTAAGAAAAGAAACACTGAAGTTGCCATTCTTCAGGTCAGTGAGAAGCTCTTCAAATGCGTTCATGACAAACATATAGGGTTACAGATTTCATATAGTGCCTTCTTTAAGATACTTTTGAATTACACATTGTGTGATTAAAAAATTCACAAAGCAATATGCAATGATAATGTCAATGCAATAATATGTAATGATAATGTCAAAACCACCTGTATTTCTAGTGTCTTTTGGTGTGTGAGTGCTGATTTTTTGTTTTACGGAATACAAGAGTACCTGACTATGAGGAAGTTACACAACAGGCTATAATCAGTTCATTAGATCCTTGTAACATTTCCAGACAATCAGTCCCAGAATTTTCAGAATCGTCTTGGGCCAAATTTAGCAACATCCAAAAAAGTGGAACAATGTCATTAACTGATCTGACCCAGATCAGATTCCTCATGTTTTCCAGGGCTTTCAGCATATATTGGCATGTTGTTTAAATCCTGTAGTGGTTCTTGTTTCTTATTTACTACATATTATGTTGTCTTAGTAACACCTTAGCTTGTTCTATTTACCTGTAGAGAGTCTGAGCCAAGCCCTTTGTATTACAGTCTAAGGAATGTTCTAGTTCATAACATCAGAATTATAGTTATTTTTAAGAGTAATACAACAGATTTGCACTAAAATAAACATAGAGTACTTCATTAACATTAGCATGTGTACAGACTTAGCCTTTTCTTTTTTAAGAAATCAAGTGTGACAGATTCTTTACAAAACTTCTAAAACAGAGAACATGACTTCCATCTGAATCCTGATGATCAGCTGTAGTGTAATGTTGCAGGCAGCAAATACGGTGCGTCAGCATTTACCTTCTCAGCTTATAGGTGCATTTAGTCATCTAAGTGATCCAACAATAATTAAGTGGAAAAACTGGAGGAATTTGTGAAAATATGGCTCTCAGCAACCTGTCAAAAGCCATATCCTTAAATTCAGGGTAGGAATTCAACAATTCGTAGCTGTCATGTTTGAGCTTAAGCCATTAATTCATTCTTCATTGTAACTCATGTAAAATCTTTTTCCTTCTCACTTTGCCCTCCTGTAATGCATTGTATCTTTTATTCTTACCACACTAAAAGGTTAAGGATGCAGAGTGTACAGCAGTAAGAGCATTTTTTGCTAGTACACTGGTAACTTCATGTCCATGTAGGGAATGTGATACAACCTGCTTAAATTCCAACTGCTTCTACCTTTGGTGAATTTAGTATGGAGACTGTAAAATATTCTGGAGTTTATACCATATATAAAAGTAATAAAACAAATTTAGAGAAAGATTTCATAGCTCATGTATCACACAGACGTGAGCACTCCCTTTAAAAGCAGAAGCAGAAATCTGCAAATCCAGAATGACCTGATAAAGGCTGGACCAAGGTTTTCAAAGGCCGTGCCTGGCGGCAGGCTCCCAAGCCCACGTTAGTCTTACAGCTTTCATCCAAACCAGGGAGCTAAGCCCTGCGCGGAGGAGCCTTGCAGCATTTCAGTAGGCACCTGCTGTTACCACAGAGAAGGAGCCAAGCGTTGCTAAAAAAGGTCTTGCTGGATCCACATTGTGCCAAGGTATGGGCTGGGAACGGAGCAGCTCCGGCGGCCGTGCCAGGAAGGAGAGTGCTCTCGGCATCCAGAGAAGAGCTGCAGGCTTTGGGGAGTCGTTAAACCCCAAAAGCTAGGTGCTCCCGAGTAACATCCCCAGCAGGAATCTTTAGGGGTGTAATCTTGGACATTTAAAGCAAGACTCAGAAATATTTAAGTGACCAGACTCATATTTGGACCTGATATTTGCACAAAAATGGTTTGAATTAGAATGGCTAAGTGCCTGTATTTCCCATTAATGCCAAAAGGTATAGTGGCTTTTTTATGGAAGAGGCAAACCGGAATGTAAAATTAGGCAGAATATTTGAAAACTTTGGCCTATAAACTTTGTGTGTATTGCTAGTCTGAACTCAGGTCCTAAATATTTAAAATCTTGTTTCTTTTTTATTGGGCATAATTTTGTGATTAGGAGAAAGAAGAATGGAAATAAAACCGCTTAATTTTGCTCATAGGATTCATTCAGATGACTCCATGAGATCACAGTTAGATACATGAATTAAATTAAACTACACAAATAAGTGTTCTTAGGCTTGGAAAGAAAGTCAGGGAAGGACAAAATGACCGTTTTTTCCCCTTCTGTCTGGGTCATTTTTAATCATTCTTCCTTGTGTAGCCACCACTACTGTTCATACTCAAGTTTAAGGGAATTAAGAGAAAAGATGTACAGCATTCTGCTGCATTTACAAGGACTTACTTAATTTTAAATATTGCATGTAAAATTTTACAAGACCATCTTGAAAACTTGCTAGATACCCTGACCAATGGAGTGACTCCACCGTCCTCATTTACCAGTAGAGCTAAGGGAAGGGTCCCAAGATGTAAGTCAGTGTAGGGTAATGACATATGTGATCTCCCCTCAGAAAACCCACACTTGGCTGGAAGTTTGATCAGTTTAAAATCAACCCCTATGCATTTATGTGCTGCAGAGAGCTAGACATGTTCCAACGAAACCTGTGAGCAACCTTCAGAATATTTGTTTCCAACATAGTGGGTGTGTTCACAGTTTTCTTTTAAACCTAAGACAATGGTACACCTACCTATGCTTGTCGGTATGCTGTTAAGCCACCACATTGGAGAGAGAAGCCACAGGGCTTGTTCAGTACAACCGCTGTCTACTTTATTGAGAACTTTAGGCTTGCTTTTGCCTTCCTCAATCACCCGAGACAGTTCTCATTTTCAAGTCAGTCTGAGTCAACTCATACACTGCTACACAGACACACGTAATTTTGTTTTACCCTGAACAATATGTTTCTTGTTAATAATTAAAAACCCTTTGGGTTGGTATAAATCAGTAGTTCAGATTTGCTGTTGTCATTCTATAGTAAGTAACCCTCTGAATTACTTGTAAAAGGAACTGCCCCCAAAAGGGGAGAAAACCTCTTCAGTTAAATCAAAATATTTTATAACATATATTGGCATCCTGGGAAAAGACCGTTTAAATTTTTGTAAAACCATGCAATCAAAGTTTGAAACAACTTAAATCTTAATGAAAACAGTTTTAATAATGCATTTTACTTTGCAAGCAGGTGGGGGACTAGAGAACTCACATGCAATCAATTATAATATGCAGAGGATGGGCTGTTGCTTGTAGAGGTGTTGTAACTCAATGGTGAGTTCAGACGCATGTTCATACCCGAGCGTACATAGCCAGCTTTGTTCAGGAAGAGATAAAGCTATGTTTAATAACAGCCTTCATATTGAAAGCCGAGCATGTACTTTTCTTTGCAGAACTGTGGCCAAAATGACTTTACAAGGCAAAAAATGAGGCAGGTCACTCATTTCTCTGGTGAATATTTATGTGCTCCTGGGTTAGGTAAGCAAAACAATACTCAGCTGTCAAACTAAAATCACAGTTTGCTTTATTTGCAATCATTCTGCCATGGGAGGCTTGCAGTTTTGTCTTTGTTATTTGTGGGTTCAGAGAGCAAAATTAGAATGTGAAACCCTATCAACATGTGAACTTGGCACCCTCTGACATATGGGGCATGCCCCTCATCCAACACAATCTTTAGTTAACAGCTGTGAGGAATTTTACCAGGCTAAACAGCTTTTTAGTCTAACCCATGGGAATTGGCATGTTTTAGTACAGCTACAGAAAGCCTCTCCAGTCCCTAAATGCAAAAACATATTGAGGATTGCAAAGGAAAAGTTACAAGGGGGACAGAGTTCAAAAAAAATCTGTTCCCTGGTTCACGGAATGATCTATCTATGCTCACAAACACATTCAAGTCAGGCTTATTTGCTGCAGGTTTGCTTTTGCAAATGCTCAGTATGAAGAGCTCCCGTCAAAGCCACTGGGAGCACTGGCACAGGGAAAAGCCGTTCCTCTATGGAGTGGAGACAATTTGCACCAGCTGAGGATTCAATTCAAAGTACTTACAAGATGAGGCTTGAGCGTGTTCCATTATAAGCAAAATGAGAGGCAGTATCACTTTTGTTTGATTTTTCTTTGGGGATTCTTGCCAGTGCGATGTCCGTAAAACTCATCCTGGTATGTAACAATCCCTTGGCATGGCAAGGCCTGAATATGGCACACCAAAAAGGTCTACCTAGGCAAAATTTTGTTGTGGCCACTGTTTGAAGGTAGTCCTAAGAGCAGCATACGGTGAAATTTTCCCACTTAGGGTAGCAATGGAAAGATAATGACATGTGAACTGGTGCCCATATCTAGGACTGTCGTATTTCTGCTCCTGATTCTTCTACAGCGTGGGTACAAGAGAGATGATGCACACAGGTAATATCAAATCTACTATGCAAATATAGGCATACCAGTATATCCTGGCACCGGAGGCTCACTGTACCTTCAGAGTTCATCTGTGCATGCCCAGCCACCATCCAGGGCACACACAGCCTGGTCAGACCCAGTAGCTTGAGCAGGCATCAGCCGACCCAAAGCACTGAGCAAAGAGCAAAGTGCTATTTTCCTACCGACCAGGTGAAAAAAAGAAAAAACATTCAAGGAGAAATGGATAGATAGTAGCAATGTCCATACAGTCAAGAATCCAGACCATTTTATCTCTGTCTGACTGCAGGACAATCTGTTCAGGCCGGTGTAGCCTGTGAAAAGCCCATCTACCCCTTCAACCAGTGCTGTGCTGCACAAGGAGGTGGCATGAACACTCGTGTGCCGCAGCCCAGGAGTCAGAGGGAGAGGGGTGTTTTCTCCCTTGTCAATGTGAAGGGTTTCTTTCATTATTCTGGCCTTGACTGAGTTCCTTTGCCTCTTGCCAAGCTAAACTTCCATTATCACAATAATTCTACGTGCTGCTAAAGGCATTTGGTGAAGCATGAGGGAAGCTAATTGACATGGAAAAGGAAAATTCGCAGGCCATGTTTTCTCCTGTGGAAATTATGTAAAATTGTTACTGCTGCGCTACACAAATAATTTCGATGCATTAACTTGTCTTTTGCTTGTCTTTACCTCAATCTCGCCCAAATACTATGGCTTTTTATGTGCCCTTTTTGGTTCTTAGTTGACTGCTTTCCAGAGAGCAACAATTCACAGAGGCATCCTAGAGAGAAAGTTTCCTTCACATCACTCCAAATGCTGATATACAACAGCAGTTATTCAACAATACAGTTCTTCATTTTAAAAAGAGCAATACTTTTTCAAGCCAACAAGCATTTCTCCGAAGGAATTGACAACACTAGCTCCAGTCAGGCTGTGCGGTGCCTTGTGCCATGGCACGAGCTGAAGCTCTGCAGTGTAGGAGGGCTGCTGGCAGGTGAAGGTAAGTCCTTTGTGGCAGCTGTGCCATGCCCCCCTGAACTATTTTTGCCTGTCATCATCATCCTCATGTGCCACCTCAAGTAAACCGTCGACCTAGCCCATCCTGCTTGAAAGTCATATTCACTGCTCCTGTGGTGACAACCTCACGTGACAAGAGGGTCACCGTCTTTCCCCATCATAGGGACAAAAAGCATTACTTCCAGAAAACAGCAACATTTCTGAAGCATTTTGTTCTGCCTCATCTCTTTCTTTGTTCAGTGCTCACCCCCACTGACTTCGTCATTAGTTTCTAACAATTTAAGGCATTCCTGTTTTCAGTTTTCTCTGCGACAACATGTAAGCCTCTGACAGTCATATCTCACTGATACTCTTCTGTAATTTAGCAAATGTAAATATAGATCAGAATCTGAGTCCAAAACCTTGAATCAACAGACACTTTATAAGTTTTACACTATTTCCACCTACCCATTGGGGTGACAATAGCAAGGACTATTAGTTTTTTATAGTGTAAAAGTATACAACATTTATAATTCATATATATTTTATAAATATATAAAAGCGTAAGCAATTTGCTCCACTGCAAAGTGCTGAAATACATGCCCACTAAACTGTGGCCAGATCTGAAGATGGCTATGAATGAGACCCTCAGAAATTTAAAAAAAGCTAAAAAGAACAAACATTGATGTTAAAGTATTTTTAATTGTTTACATCTCTGCTGTTTCATTGTATCTTAGGTATCATTTTAAAAATGAAGCCATATTTTATCTTGATTACTAACAAATATAGTATTATTTTGCCATGGACTTCACATCCCTATCTGTCTTGCTAATAGATATTTTCCTGTTTAGAGAAAATGAGAACAATTTTATTTTGTTTAGAGACCAATAATATTCCTGAGTGTTCATCCTCACTGTTCTGGAAGAACAATGAAACAACACTTACATGAAGGATTTACTGGTGTGCATGCCAGGACAAAAACAGATGGACAAAACAAGTTTAGACAAGTGAATCCGAAAAATTGGATGACCTTTATCTCGCAAACAAAGTTACAGAAATTCAGAAAAAGCCAAAAGTTATTTTATTTCCTTCAATGGAGAAATTCCAGTATTTGTACTTGAGCCAACCACTTTAAATTAAACCTGGTGATGCAAGTTAGTAGCTAGCCCTTACGGCCAATACATATCATTCCTAAAGCATAAATATCTTTAATGCCTAAAAAAACCCCACACACCCCACCCTCCAAAAAACATAGCTTTGTCTTACCTAAGGGTAAGATCAGGCCTAATAAAGGAGATGTGTGGGTCTGGGCTTTGGGCTTTTTTTGCATTTTGTAGCATGCATGGACTCCTAGCCAAGACCAAGTGACTGGCAGCGATAATGTCAAGCTTAGGTGACAGCTTCTGGCTCAGAGAGCTCAGGGGTGAGGATAAGGCAGACATACAGCAGATAGACAAAACAAAAGGTTTTGTAGGCTGCTAAGGAGTTAAGGAGGAAAGAGTAAAACGTACCCATGTTAGCAACAAAGCACAAGGTTTGGATCACTAGTTTTAAGACATACAAAAGGAAATTACTTAAAGGAAGTCTCCCATTGATGTTTCTAAGATATCAAAGCTTGCTCTTTGCTGGAGACATAAGAATTGAAGCAGTCAAGGCAGAGAGCCAAGATACAGTAAGGCCACTGCAAAAAGTAAATTTTGTATCTGTGCACATATATTTCAGATTTGGAAGGGATCCCCATAAAATTCAAACTCTGTAAAGTCAATTGAATACAAATACTGAATACATAAAATCCCCAAGGGGATTCTTCACACCCATTTGAGAGCAACACAACACTGCAAACTGACATTATCAGGAAAAGCTGATCAGCATCCTTTTGGCTTTAAACATAATATCTTGTAAGAAGCCAGAGATTTGAACCAAACAAAAGGAAAATGAAAAACTACAGAGGAAAATCATCCTACGCAGAATAACCACCAAGCAAACAGAAAACCTTCCAAAAAATGGAATGGCAAAGTTTGGGTCTCACAGCTAATTCAACAATCAAGCCCTCAGAATGGCTAGGTATTTGGTAGATTTGCAGGTAGATATACACACTTGATTTTTTTTCCTGTTGTTAAAGAGATCATTATAATATTGACAAAATACACTAGAAATATTGACACAATACACTAGAAATCAACCAATATTGTAGAAAATAATCAAAGTTACTTCTCAGCATCACGCGGTCTGCCTCAAAGAAGCACCATATTCCCTAAGATTCCCTGTGAAGCTGCTCCTCACTGCACTAATCACACTGGGAACTTCTGTTCAAACACAGTGAGGCACGAGGACAGGCTCATGTGAACGGTGACAGCACACACACCTTCCTCCAGCATACACTTCTTACGCATATATAAACTTGAGTAATGCAGGACAGAAGTGGTAGCCCTCTTGAGAACATGTCAGGCAATTCAGTAGAGAGGGACAGCCTTGCCCTGTCATTTTTAAATCAGTGTTTGCAATTTGGGAATATGGGCCTGTCATGTTCTATGCGGTTTTGCACAAATTATATCCGTTTCTAGAAAATTCATTCAGCATCATGATTTTTCCAAAAAAAGAACTTTGTGAGAGCATGAGGACATTTACCCTTCATTTTCTTGCCTGTCCAGTCACTGCCTTGTCTCCAGTTGTGCCACATGCAGAGCATGAACCTACATACCTGCTCGAAATGGCTGGTATTGTAAAGAGGACACTGTTGTGGCAGAATCTCATTTTTAAGAGACCTGTCTGGATTCCTGGTGGTTATGACTTTGTTCTTGACTTAATCCATGTACATCCTGATGCCCAAGTTGGGCTCCATTAACTTTAATGGGACTCCACCCTGGCTCAGGAGATACAGGATCAGGCCCCAGGTACAATCATATCTCTGCAGCTGCAACAGAACCAAGCATTTTTACTTTCAAGCGAAATAGCTTTTCTGCAATCATTTTCCTGACTGCTTGAGTTGTGAGCCAGGAGAGATGCTGAGGCAGACCACATAATACTATGACCTTAAGAATATTTTTCTGGCAGGGAATAAAATCCTCTCTGTTTCTCATCTTTCAGCAGTATCAGCCTTTGTTTCTCAGAGCTGTTCAAAGATCCGAAAAGAATCATCCTGTTCTGCCTTTTGCAAAACAAGCTGCTGTAATCAGAATGAAAATGCTCTGCAAATATCCAGCTTTTTATTCTCAGCAATTCCATTTTACCTTTTTTCTTTTCTTTTTTTTTTTTTAGCACAAAATGGTGTAATTCTGTCTAACAAGCAATTAATATGTCCTTCCAAACAGATCAGAACTGGAGAACCAAATTAACACCCTTCAAGAGTGATATATCAGCGCCTGATTTCACAGAATGCTTTACGACCCTTCCACCTAAGCTAATGGATGGATTTTAAACATGAGAAAGCCTTAACATGGCTTGAATTTGAACACTTTGACTCCTTATAAGTGTGTATCACTAATTACAGTAAGCCTTTGTTAAACCTATGTAGTCACCTATGTATTTCAAAGACAAGAATACCTTTTTTAAAAATAGCGACCATTAAACATTACATTCACTGTTATTTTTATTGAGCCTTAGCCAGCAAGGGGATATTTACAGTTTCAGCACTGCATACGTATCAAGATTATTTGTAAATCTAAAATCAACTAAATATTAAACATGTAGCAGTATTTAGTCAGAACTAGAGGTATCAACTGCTAGGTTTTTTGCTTGTCTTTCACTTCCTTCACCTCATAAACAGATTTAACAAAAAAAGAACCATGGAATCAAAACAACATTTTCATGGGGAGGTATGTTCATTTAAGCAACAGGCTGTTCCGATGTAGCTTTTAATAAGATCGATGAAACTGAGTAAGTGATAATTTAACCAACGACAAAAATGTTTTTTCATACATTGCAATAATGCCAGGCTTTGAATTCTAAAGAATCCTGTGTTTTTCTCATAAACCCCCAGATCTTATAGTCAGTTAATTAGGCAGCAATTTCATTTTTCATTTGGGGGAGTGTGCAAAAAGGTGTTGCATTTACAAAAGGTTGATATGAAGGAAACGCCTTAGAAAACAGGCAGCAAAAGGAAAAAGAATACAACATGCTGCATTCAAAATTACATGGTTTTTGTGTTGTACGGCAGGCAAAACTTATGATTACACACATGTCCAAAGTATCCACACCAAGATGTAGCTGCTGGGAGTCCAGGTGGATACCATTGCAGCAGCACCTCCAAAGAAGATGGGGCAGACAGGGAATATCACTTGTGCTACAGAGCTGCTCATGGACTACTATCCAGAGTAATATCCAGCATCAGGGTCTATAGTCCCCATGAGAGTGGTCAAGTGGTACACAGAGTTAAATACCCTAAATAAATGGCCAACAGCAGGGCAAACTTCCTAATGATGCCTCACTCGCATAGGGTAACCTTGTTCTGAAGAAGTGCCTCTGAAAACAAGACTAAATCAGCCTGTGTGCCCATACAACTCCTGCACTGCCAAATCTGGCAGCAGAGGTTTCTGCCAATTATTTTTTGTTAAGGAAATTGGACTGCAGCCTATGATTCGTTTTACATATAGTAAAGCAAGAGTTGGCCTACATATAAAAATTCACACTGGTATAACTGTGTCAGTTTGGGGTGTGATATTTTGCTGACAGTTTTACCTTTAAAAGACCTAAAGTAGATCTGGTTAAATCTGTACACAGATACCTTAGGCTCACTGAGGGGGGGGGTTCTGGTTTTCAGCTAGAATAAACAAGCTAAACTATATAACTATGGCAGCTTACAGCAGGCAGCCTATATATCTGTTCTTATCAAAATAATACAGATGACATGTAAGGTTAGGCATATACCAGAGGTTCCCCAAAAAAGAGAGGCTCATTAGTAAGCCCTTTGCATCAGTCATCTCTTTACAGAGTCACAGAACGGCTGAGGCTGGAGGGGAGCTCTGGAGGGCACCTGGTCCAAGGCCGCTGCTCAAGCAGGGCCACCCAGAGCTGTTTGCCCAGGACCACGTCCAGGCGGCTTCAGAGTATCTCCAAGGATGGAGACTCCACGGCCTCCCTGGGCAACCTGTGCCAGTGCTCCGTCACCCTCACAGTGAAAAAGGGTTTCCTGATGTTCAGACTGAACCTTTACAGGAAGAATAATCTTGGTGGATACAGATATTCAATAAAACATACCAATATATCAAAATTTTAGAGACGTTAACTGGTAGGTATGTGGAACGCCCTGTGATACCAAAAATAAGAGTCTATATCTTTGCTCTGAAAATGGTATTATCATAGTGGTTATCTATATTCACACTTCCTAGAGATGGATATTTTTGACTGAGTAGGGGAATTCACCATGTTTAATTAAAATGTAAGGAGGCCTGAAACTAAACCCCCTCTTTAGATATCAGCAACCTCAGTCTTGTCAGAAATGCAGAACCAAAAATGAACTTCATTTTTAATGCAAGCTACCAGTTTATTACTCATGTTAGTTGTAGAGAGGGGGAGATCATAATGCAATATGAATGTTTTAAGAGTCAAGATTTACATGGGGGAAAAATTACTTTGTTAGCCAACTATGGCTTGCTTTGTTAGCATCATTTAGTTCCAAGTAGACTGAGAAATGGAAAAAGAATTGTTTTTCATTTTTAACATTTCCCTCCCCCATTAATACTCCTCATCAACTGCAGTAATCAATCTCAGTTGGGCACACTGAGATTTCAAATCATAGGGTCTGGAGGGGGAGGCTGGTTTTTGCACCTTTTCCATACAGTACTTTCTCCGACAAAACTAGTTTGGCAACCACATGTCGGGCTCTTGGCAAAGGTTCTGACCTCACCATTTTAAGCACTGTTTTCTTAATATAATGTTGACATATGGCTATTGTGCTCTTAATCTAGTTATTTTCTGTCTGCTGTGTTGTTGCTATCTCGTCTTCTGAATTTTCTTCAGGCAATTACTGTCAGAGACATTTAATTTCTTCTGCTACATATTAACCAATTGCCAACATTCCCCTCTTTTCATTGTGGAGAGGCTGGTTATGGGGCCAAAGCAATATTATTGGAAGGTGTCCTAGGTATATCTGTATACCTGCAAGGCCATCTAAAAATATTCTAATCACACACCAAAGAATGGTAGAGAAGATTTGGAGAGAATAAAGCTGTTCTTTTGGCCTTCACATGTCACAAAGTCAGAAAAAAAACACACTACGTTGCTTTCATCTCTAATATGTTGAATAGTTGCCTGTGGTTAATTACACTGCATTGTGGAAGGTGCCACAATCAGGCAGTAGGATTAAGCCAGTTGAAAGTGATGTGAGGAAACAGATGGAAAATAACTCAGGTAACCATGTAAAGCAAGTACAAAAGCTTTAGCCGTAAGTAGGCAAAACTCCAGATTTAACTGTTTTGTGCTGTGCAAAAAGCAAACGCCCCTGCAACAAACAACAGTACAAGCTAACACACATTGTTCACTACCATGTGTTGACAGTATTTTGACCTTGAGCAAGCAAGACCAGAGGTACATATGAAAAACTGAGAAGTGCAATAGCTCGTAGGCACAGATTTAGCACAGGGACAGGGGAGGGGATGTTCTTGACATTAACTCTTGCTCATTCACAAGCCACTCCACATCCTGTGATGGGGAGCAGCTGCCCTCCTGCGATGCTGCCCAGCATCCATCAAGGCTGTATGCACCCTGACCAGCCTGTAGTATTCATTATAGCTTATGGCTTCTGTTCAGTTCTTGTGTCTTGTTCCAATGTCCCTTAACCCTGAACTGTGAAAAAGCTGCCAACGGAGTATGAGATCAGAAAGTATTTATACTACCAGGCTCCACAGGGCTAACTCTGAATGGTCCTCTGAGGAGCGTCTCTCTCTTTTCATTACCTGTAAATAATTCACATCACAGGCATCTAGTCTGGGCAGTATGAGCACCTGCTCATCATCTTTGTGTTACTGTGCTTTGTCCACATTCCCAGTGCACAGTGCAACTTCATTTTTCTGTGTCTCTACTTATGAAATGGGGATGACAAGACCTACTTCACCAGCTGCAAGTATTCCAGCACGTTATCGGGTGATCAGCTTTCCCTTTACAGGCATGACTGGTGGTCATAATGTTTGCTTTCATGGAACAAATTGCAGATCTCAAGAAAATCAGCATCTGAATTTGTTCCAGTAACTCGTTTTGAATGCACGCTAAATCCTGTGTTTTCAGATTGTACCCCACAAATACTAAAATACTAAATAAATAAAATACAAATACTAAAATAAACCCTGAAAAAATATACCCTTGATTTCTCAGGGAAGCAAGAGTAGATATTTGAAGAGAAAGAACAAAAGATATGTGATCCATTCCTATACTTCTGTGTGCCACGTTTTGCACTGAAATTCAACCAGCCATGAAGTCGTAGGATAGGATGTACTATTTACAAAAAGCTAAATATAACCATTGGTTTTACTCACAAATGCCCATACTTTTCTTTAATGATTTCTAAAGGAATTTCATCATATGAGCATAGGTTTCATAAATGCCAGTTAGACAGACAGGACAGGGGTATTGATAATATCATAAAAGCAGCAGTTACGCTTTACTTGAGCACTTAGATTAAATGGTATCTGTGGTAGCTAATCAGACAACTGGTTAGCAATTTAGAAACCAGTTTATTCATAAAATTAAATGTAGCATCAAAAACAATGTGGCAATATGACTATGCTGTGATCATATAGGTTGAAGCATATCGGACAAGAGACCCGTTTGCAAAGTCCATGAGAATTCAGCTGTACTGCAATATTCTGTCAGCCGTCATCATTATCTTGTACAGGTACCTAGTGGACAAAATAACAATCTGAACTACAGAGAACCTGTTAAAATTCACAGTTCAGTGAAATGCTGATTACAGCAGCAACCCTCTTTTCTTCTCTCTGTCACTCCCACCCTTTTGTTCTCCACTACTTCGCTTTTCTCCTTGGAATGGCAGACAGTGGTAAAATGGTGTGGGTAACATGTGGTATATTGGTCTTACTAGCACTCATGTACAATGAGCCGCATAACTGCACTCTTCCTAAACTCCACTGCTTGGCAGCCCTACTGCCAGGGCACACACTTTCCCTGCTCCACCAGGAATGCCTGCGCAAGGGATCGGGACCCCTTCTTCTGTCACGGGCTGCCTTCTCCTCGTCCGCCCCGGTAAAGAAGAGCTGCTGTCTGCCTCCTTTGTGCATTTGAATGCCTTATTGTTTAAATCAAATTACAAGCTTACATTCCAGCCAATCTCTTTATTCCCTGAAACCAACTTTGAATGTAAAAGGTAATGCAATATTTACCATAAACATTAGTCTGTTCCACGACTGTAATTTTTATCTCCTAATTGAAATACTTATTTTCCTTGCCTCAGTGAGCTATTTTAAGAAATAGTTGAATGAGATTGTGTGGGAAGACACACACACAGTATTGCTTAAAACAAAGAATTTTCTTCCCAGGGGAGCAAAATATGCTGCTACCAAAATGAGTTTACAATTAATCACCAGACAGGTACCTAGACTGTTAAAAACAAGCTTTTCCCCCAGCTTCCTTAGCCAACTGATTACGAAATGAGAATTCATGAAAAGTTATCTAAAAACCACCTATATGCCACAGCTGCATATAATCCTTGTGTGAGGCCTAACACAGGCTACAAAAATCTCCACCCATCTAAAGCGTCCTTCTGAGCCCCATCATGTCACTGTTGCTTGCAGAGGAAGACCTCTCGTTTTTAAGGGACATTATAACATTCCTCAACCCTCAGCAAACCACATTTTTCTCAGTTTTTTTTTTAACTTCAGAATGTAAAGAATTATTTCTTATTTTTCTTGGTTATCCTAAAATAGGAAGGTATGGGGAAAAAAAAAATTCAAACAACAGGCCAGTTACAGAATGGATCACTTGATGCCATCCCCAAAAGCTGGTTCACAAAATCTCTGGCTCATTGGTCAGGGAAATGGGAAGTCTGTACAGTGCCTGATCTATTATTCTGAGCTGTTAAATTTTTCTTCCTACCTCTCCAGCCCTGAATCCATGAAGCACACTGATGGATTTTGGCTAGCACAATCAGTGTGATTAAGAAGATGTCCTGAGACACTGCAAGTCACCTGTGAGACAACAGAGGCATGAAAGCAAGGGTCAGGACAAAGAGCTGCTTTGGGGCTTGGATGGAGTTGCTCTTCCATCATGCAGCAGAGTGAAAAATCAGATGTCTGCTTTAGGACAAGGGAAACATTAATTAAAAGAAAGGTTAAAAAAAAAAAGGAGGGGGGGAAATGCAACTGATGGGTTTCCTTCTTCCTTTTGCTTTCCTGCCCGCCTCACCCCCAACAGAGAGATAATAAATGGAAAGACTTGGTGTTGTCAGTGAATCAGGGCCCAGCCTCCATCAATGTCTAGAATCCAATTTGAAATCATCATGCCATTTTCCAGGTAATAGATATAAAAGTTTCTGTAGGAGACAAAGCACCTGAAGTTGGATCAGATCATCAGTTTTGTACTGATGAGACATTGGATGGGTTTTCTATTACATATCCAAAGAGTGAACATCTGTCTTACCAGAAAGCTTATTCAGGCTCAGCCAAAAGCTTTCATATTCAGGGATAAATGCCATAATTTGAGACTAGTGAACTGGAGATATTCTGGGAGAAGAAACATGCCGGCAGGGAATGTTTTAACACAGCTGAGATTGGTCTAACATGGAAAGGACACTCAGATAAAAACTCAGAGTCTTAGGATTTTCTATTCCTCTTTAATTCTGAGTTCATTTTATTTTTTTCCTGTAATTCTGGTCTGCTAAAACCCACTGGACACCTAACAGGAGATAAAGCCACTCTCCAAACAAAGACTTATCTAACATTAAACAAAATAACCATAAATTTTAAAAGCATTGGCTCTAAAATAAATTTAAAGCATGTGGCCTTTTTTTAATGAAGTAACAGGAAAATCCTCCCAAGCTAAGCCAGACCTGCCTGAGACCTGGTAAGCCTCCAGAAAGCATCTATTTGTGGCCAGCAAGGAGATCAGACTTTAGGGGAATCTTCCTATAAAGTCCATGGGGAAAAGCAGGCTTCGAATGTCTGTGCTCTGCCTTGCCTCCTGAAGCTAGCTGACTGTACAGTGACCAACCTCCAAACTACCCACCTTTCCAGAACACCTAAAGTTGGCTGGGGTAAATATTACCCAACATGACCATAAAATAGCACCTTCCTGGACTCACCGTATGCTATAAATTAACCAGCTGTCAGAAAATTTAACTCCCCAAGAAGACTTTCAGGAGACAATCCACTTTGGATGCTTATGTATCCAGGTACAAAACATTAGGGTCCAACCTGGAAACTTCTTCACAAGAGCAGCACCATCGATTTTAATGTAACTATTTGCATGAGTAAGTTTTTTGTAGTCTCACAACTTTATTTCATAAGTATCTTTTGTATAAATGACATCCTAAAGCCCTTTATGGAATTAAATAACACTGTCCACTGTCCTGTATCTGATATAAACTACAGAAAACAGCGTCATAAAGATATTGCACCGTGATACATCAAACCATTTAGTCATAAGGCCAATGACCAAGGGAAAGAGAAATTAAGAGACATAGGCAAAGGAGAAAAGATATGTTTTAGGATGAGGTTTGAAAAGAGATGGAGTCAATGAGGCGGAGAGATACATTCATGCAATGGGACTGCATACCAAGAAAAACTTTCAGATGTTCTGATATCCAGACAAACCAACCATGGACAAGTTTGACTAGACACATGGTACATGGGGGCTGTCACACATCTTCCTACACAAACAGCAATTCTCACACCTCACAAATTAATTACAGGGAGAAGTCTAGTGCTTGACTGGTCTGTAAGTTGTTATGCCTCTAGTTTTTCAGTTCACTGCCCTATAAAAGCCATTTATTCTAGCACAAATCCAGTAAGACACTAGGAGAATAACTTCAACCCATGAACCAGGACATACATGGTGTTTCTTGAGAGGAGGAGGAACATTTGTGAAGGTCCTCCAAACCCTCCTGCTGTTATGTGCAGAACTTAAGTCACTGTATTTTGGACTCCAGTGATCCAAGGTGCTGAAGAGACAAGACTACTGCAGTCACCGTACTATAGTCACAGCAGAAACTCCATTCAGGTAGCACTGGGTTTGGTTTTCACTTCTACTAAACTCATGGGCCTGTGACGGGTTGACCCTGGCTGGACGCCAGGTACCCACCAAAGCCGCTCTCTCACTCCCCCTCCTTGATTGAACAG
>JAVKLA010000027.1:15848794-15866852 GCA_034782735.1 Sagittarius serpentarius
GCTTCTAGCAACTTTTAAAGAAGCCACCCCTGTGGCCCCCCCACTACCAAAACCTTGCCACGTAAACCCATTACATGGCCATATCCACATTCATATTTAGGTGTCCTGTGCCACTAAGTTCAATAGAACTTAAATACCTAAATACCTCCATGAACACAAGTTTTATGCTTGGCCTTCAGCAAGTCATTTAAAGATTGTGTACCTCAAATCGTTCCCTATGAAGGTGGAATGTTAGCACTTGGTAACAATAAATGAAGCTAGTGAAAGGTTCCTGTAATAACACACAACACTAGAGCCATAATATCTGACTAACACTTTCTGTGTCACATCGGTCAAGAGACAAATAACCCAGTGCCACAGTTAGAAAGAGTTGCCAGAATTTTAGGACTTACTGGCACTATAGGCAGAGCGAGACACTGTCAGACCCAGAAAGTGATTTTGAAAGTTCCTTTCACATTTACAGGAACCTGCTTATACTTCAGCCCCACAAGAGCTGATGGAGCAAACCTGGAGCCAGCAAGCCCATGGGAGGGCAAGAACATACGTGTCCTTTCATCAGATGCAGAGATACCTGGTCTACAGCTTCACATCTAGACCCTCTTCCCTCTGTCAGACTGGGTCTTTTCTCTTAAGGGGAGATGGATCGGTTATATGAAGAGAAAAGACTCATTGCACCACCTAAGTCTTCAGGTCCTCCTGCCCCCATTCCCACATGCACCTTCTCCCCGTCGTGATGCTGATCACTGTTCCAGCCCTGCTATCCCTGCCACCTCTGCCAAGGAACCTTCCAACCCCATATGGATCATCTAAACAGATTTTTTTTCCGAGAAATCTTATCATCTGAAGTTTTCCCTCATGATAGCTTAGACGTGACCTAGGTGTAATGTGCACTTCACATGTATTCATGTCATCCATTCAAATTTAAATCTCCTCGAAGGCATAAGATAAAGAATATTCATACAACACGAAAACTTAGAGGGTGTGTGTATGACAGTAAAAACTTTTATATTTTCCTTTGAAAGCAACAAGCTTTGGGGAGAAGGCATTTATTTTAAAATCACTTATTATATGTGGATAGTGCAGGTTTGTCACTGAAAAGGGTAGCTAAATAAAATATTTCCCCCTTTTGTTTCTTGCACTTTATTAATATTTTGCAGCTCTGTGATCAGTCAGATCCCTCATTTGACCTTCTACGACAATATTTTTTCCAAAACTCTTACTCCATCACTCTGACTTGTGCAATAAGCTGGGTGTTTTTTCCACAAATATTACACACACGTGCTCACACACGCACGTTCTGAGTGCATCTGAAAAACATTGGTGAAAGAAGTACAAGACACTCAGAGTCACAGGTTTCTCACATGGGGCAAGGGATATTCCCACTCCCTCCCTTCCTGGGGGTAGAGAGCAGAGTGCGGCGGGGGAAATGACATGCTCCATATTTGCAACCAGGAACACTGTAAGCTGTGTAGGTACCTTCTCGGTCTATATGGAGACCCATCTGCTTCCCTCTGACCCTTGCACTCTGGACCAGCTGCAGCACCATCTTCCCCATCAGAGTGGGCCCATGCCCCAAGACCACTGTTGTCGACATTTCACTTGATATGCACCTCTGGCAGGAATTAATATTTCAATTCCACAGTCCAGTAAAGATTTTCTTACCCTATGTAAAGGATTTTCAGTTTTCACAGTTCCCATGTGTGGTAACTACAGTGAATGGCATGATGTGACAACAAAACAAATGTTTGGACAACAAGTAAATATTTCTTTCTGGGGTTTCCCTGTCCCTTAGTTGGCCGTTCTGCCATTGAAGGTTAAATACTTTAAAATTAAACCAATCCCTCCAATGTATCAATTATCCTTTAGAACTGAAGTTGTTTTATTTTGGTTTTACTTTGGAGAATTTGTCTCCCCATGCTCTCCCCTTCCTTTTAAAGGTACTACACTGCAATTAAATATCCAACTTACTTATGTTTGATTTAAACTAGGAAACCCTCAAAACTGTCACCTTGCTAAGCTGCTTCTAAAACATCACGCTAACTTTCTATGCTCTACAGAGAAAACTGATGATAACTCATCAATATTTCTGGTCTGGAAAATAATATGCTCTATCCTGCTAAGAGGCAACAAGATTAAAATTAGTCACCTTCTTTGTCTGAAGACGATAGGAATACACAATCTTACAGGTCTATCTGTAGAATAGGAACTGGGCATTTAGGTTCTCAGCTTTGGCAAAGACTTTTCACGTTTCCCAAAACTAGTCACACTGGCCTGTATTTTCCATGGTGACATCTTATTTTACATCCTCAGACACCATAGACTTGGTCTCCAGATGCACTGAGCACTTCCAGAGTCATGCTGGTTTAGCTGGAGGTACAGCCAAATCATGCTTCCCTGAGTTCTGGTTGTCAGGAGACTCAAGTAGATCAAAGAATAGAGGAGCCACATGTGAAAAATCCACCGCTTTTGAAAACTTGGATATTAACAACCCTTCCTCTGAGTTTTCTCCTCTAGAGAAAAAATGTTGTACCTGCTCAACACACCAGGGCATTCCAAAGCTGAAATCAAAGCTTAGAAATAATATAAGACTCCTGGAAGAAGCTGCCTCAGAAGAATGATTACTTAGCAAATTCCTCCTGGGAAAGGGAAGGGACACGAGTTATGTCTTACTGCGCCTGACTGTCGGAGTGAAACCCCAAAGACTGTATGGTACACGGAAAGGTTAGACATTTGCAAAGGAGACACATTCTTAATATGCTCTTTAAGTCACATGGATACTCACTAATTCTTCATTAGCCTGCTGATTCCTATGCATGAAAGGACAAAGACCGCAGATTTTTCCATGTAGCCTGGGAGCCATGAGGTCAGCTTTACTGAATGAATTTATCAATAGAGTTAGAGTTTCAATTTGTCTAATACACTTTACCTAATAAGGCAGTTCCTGTTGTAATTGCTGTTGTAGGGATAGGAGGTTAATCTTTTAAGTGACGGCACTGAACTCACCTGCTGAGAGATGATGTGGAGCACTCCAATAAAACATTCATGGCTTCATGCCTCCTCTGTTGCACTTAAATCTATGTTAACAGTTTCAAAAAGCTAAAAAGCCAGGCCTATGCTCTGCAGTGATCAATAGCACCATGGTTAGATATCAGCATATTCAGCTCAGTGGGATAAATGTTCAGTCTTTGGTAGATTTAGTAGTGGGTGGAAATGACAGATGGAATTTAAGTCTTTTGTTCAAAGGCTTTGTTCTCTTCCTTCTTTAGTGCAAAGAATTTCCCTGTGACATTTTGCTTTCTTTCCAAGAGACCTGAAGCACCAATCATTTTGCTTTGTTCCCCTTGGGAGAGAAAAAAAAAACGCCAAGCCAAAAATAGAGAAGGAAAACACTTACTTCATAAAGACAGGTCATTAACAAAAAGCTTAGGTCAACAGAAACAAGACCCAGCATGTCTGGACAACATCCTTTCAAATTTGAAAGTGTACAATTAAATCAAATACAATTTATAATAAATGACCACTTGAAAGTGTACAATTTGATCAAATAAAATTTGTAATAAATGATCAGGAATAGGAAACCCCATTTTTTTACATTAAACTATGATTGTCTTATAAGAAATTCAAATATAGTCACATTTTCAATGGTTATTTTTTAGCCCTGGATTTAGTATGACACAAATAAAAATCGGGGAGGGAAAAAGACATTGCAAAAAATGTAACTCTGAAAGGTTATAAAGTATAAAAATTAGCAATTGAGGTGAAAGACTGAAGAGAGCAGGGTCTCCTGGCTTCCCTTCAACTATACTTTCCTCCTTAGTCTGGAATTTTCTGCAGTTAAACTGTTTTGGAAAAAAGCATAGAGTGCAACTCAGAATATAACACTGGAATTGTTTCCTCTAACCAGAGTACGAGCCTTCCCCGTGCCCAGATTATGCACATACAGTCCTCAATGAAGGCTATGTGTTTGTAACTTAGAGTAGAATTTGACCTCAAAACTCTGAAGAGCACGCAGATTTACCTGAAGGTTTCCTGGCTCTTCACTAAGCACTGTCCTAGTCCTTGAATTATCTAACAGGGGCTACATCTTTGTAAAATTGCCCTTCTTCCCTTTGTACTTTTGACATGGTGTAGAAATACTGGTAGAAGTAATTTGGGGAGCAGTAGTGTTTTGATCACAAATCTAAAGCTCATACAATCTTAAACCAAAACAGAGCAGGAATTGGAGTCTCTCATGCTATTTCTAATGATTGTTTACTGAAACTCTTGAATCAATTTTGTTCTGGGAGAAAATCTGATCCAGGAGACCACAGGAGAAATAATTTGTTGTGGTAATATGAAGACCTTAAAAGCCAATATCAATATATTTTATTTTCCAAGAATATGCTTTTATACGGTGAACTGTATTATTTTTATTGAGAGCTGGTTTTACTAGACACTATGCATGTACAGGGGATGCTTGGAGAGGCAGCAGGAGTGTTGTGAGTAATGTGGGGGCAATTCTGTGTTTTGCAAAATGTATTGCTGTTTGCTAACCGGCATTCAGGCCAGAAAAGTCCTTCAAGCTATTTAGGTGTGTGATGCATTGCCATGCCTTCCATCTGGGCAGCTCAGAGATTTTCTGTGTTAAGTCCATGAGCTTTGCTGAGGAGTACCCACACACTGCTCATATTTACTGAGTACAGTTGGAGAAGAGGGGACAGGAAAGGAAAAAAGGGACACATATCTACTCTTTCCCTACTTATGTGACCCTGAGAAGATTACGTGGGATAATTGAAGGATTTAGAAAACAAAGAGCTAGAAGGAACCGATAAGAATGGCAGAACTTAACCGGATGACTCTGCCATTAGTAAAAGTTGCAGTGCGGTTGAGTAGCTCTTATTAACTAGTTACACCATAATATTAAGCTCCAAGGGACACAGGTTGCTTTAATCTCTTGATGATAGAGTTAAGAAAGATTATGAATAAAAGGTTATCAGGTGAAAAATGGTATTCTAGCATCAGTCACGAAGCCCCCCAAATTACTGTTTTCTTTCTGAAAAATAAGAAGCCTCTCTTCCAAAATGGACATGTTGCTAGTATAGGTCAAGCACAGAGTATGATTTATTGGTATCCTATTTATTATCATCGGATGTTCAATGTTACACTTTCAAATTGCTTTTTATGAAAGTGAAGTGGTTAACAAAGATATAATGGTGTGGTGGTGTGCTAGCCCCCCAACCTGACCTGTATTTTCTGTAACACTGCTCAAGTCATAACCACCAGTGGCGGTTGTAATGGATGCGTCTGGTTGGGATGGCTGCATCCATCTCAAAGTGGATTCAAGGGAGACAAATAACAACACAATAGCCAAGGGCTAATTTGAGCAATGTGCCCACCTAACCACAGGGCTGGTCAATGTCCAACTCAAGCCCAATTTGGAACAAGCTAACATCTGCAGTCGGTATGCAAATATGATTACGAATCAGTTATCTTACTCCATAAACAGTGGACAGTCCAGGGCCCATTGAGCTCTCCTGCACAGCAGCGGGCTGCACGTCAGGATCTCTTGAGTACGGACACCTCTCAAGGTTCCTCGAGAGTTTCCTTGCTGCAACAGATTCTCGGTAAGTGATTAATAGCATGCTAAACTTTGAAATCATAGCTAAGTGATATAAAGGATTGATTGTGCATATATAATCCTTTAGACATAAACCATTGTGGGACTAGGAGTGGATCGAGCCGTACCTAGACACCTCTCTGAGAAGGAGTTTAGAAAGCAAGGAGGTCCTTTCTGAACCACGTAACTCAATGGGAGGGTCTCCCTTTCAGTTTTGTCTGAGCCTGTCCTCTATTCAGTAAATATCAAATGAACCTTGCCATAGAATCTCATTAAACCAGTCGCATTTACTATCAAACTTTGTTAAATCACTGTTTTATGTCAATAAACATATTGCTACTTCTCTCTTACGAGTTAAGTGCATCACTGCATCCACAACAGAGGCATATAATTTTAAACTTGTGGTCCAATCAAGCATATAGATACAGGTCCAGGTCTGTTATATTTGAATGGCAAAAAAGAACATACACTAATTCAAAGATTTCTTAGTTAGATCTTCCAATCAGACTGCTGTTAAGGATCTTCTTATTTGATTACACTTTTGGGGGGGAACTCCACTACCACCACTCATAAAATTGTGGGTAGTTCCCTGCTAAAGATGTAACACATCAGTACAACCTTCTTCAGCACTCAGACCATTAAATCTTTTATTCAAACATTAGAGCCTATCTAACCCTGGTCTCAGTACAGCAACCTTCCCATATAATCTTTTCCTCATCATGAAGAGGAAGTGTTTAATTCCCTGAATAATGCCAGAAAACTGTAATATAATTATTTCTTAAATTTGAACTTCTCTTAATTTCATCTGTGAGAGAAAGGAGCTCTGTTTCTTCCACTTCCAGAGCCTGGGCCCCTTGCTGTGAAAGTTAAATAGAAATTCAAGTATTTGTAGGCATGGAAGAGAGACCATCAGTGGTGAATTCTCCTTTATTAACCAGTCATTAGTTTTTTCAGACTTTTCAGGTTATTCCCAGAATGGAGTTCATTTGCAATGTCTTTCACCACTTCTCCATGATGATGAAATTTCTTTACAACCCCTTTTAATATTTTTTGGTGTAGCGTAAGTAAGTCTTTGACCTCTTGGTACCTGCAATCTCAGCAAATACCAGCCTGTCAATGGGGGATGGGTAGACTGCCACCGACTCACCAACAGGATTTTGCTGAAGAATACTTAGAAGAAGAAATGCAACAAATTCAACAGCTGAAGGTTAAAGTCCAATTACCAGTGGCAACGACAAACACAGTTCTGGGGAATAATTTCCACAGAAGTTGGAACAAATAACACTTACAAGGCCTTTTTTAAGCCACATTCAGAATAGTTTGTTTGGTGTGCTTCTTCCTGAAGATGGATAGTCAGGTATAGTGGAGGAAACAAGGTTCACCTAGAGAATGAAGATTTCAGCAGTGCAATATATTTTGTGGACTATAGCATAAGGAAGGCTGATTAAAAGAAAAGTATCATTATTTCTGTCCTTAAAAGGAAGCCCTTTTGTCTCGTCAAGAAATTTTACTATGAACAAAATGGAACTTGAAAATCCTTGAAAAATCCTACTAAAAAAAGGCACACAAGGGTTAGAATAATTTGGAAGCTGCAGCATAAGTAGAGCCATACTGAATATGAAGATGAGACACATTTAGTTTAAACCTCAGAAAGGGATTTTCTCAAAGGGGGATGAAACATAATGTTTGCTATATGCAAAACATAAAGATTGCCTCACCATCCTTTTAGATACAGCATATGAACATATCTGCTAAAAGTCAAAAGTGAAAGACTCTAGGAAGCTGCCAGACCTAGGGAAAATGAATATTCTGCAAATATATTTATTTTACATGTAAAGCAAAGCAAAGAAAAATATTGTTAAATATTTACTCATCACCCAGTAGCTTATTAATCTTTGTTGCAGCAAATACAGCTGACTATGGAGTGTGGGCAGAAATGGTCCTTACCAATAAAATACCACAACTAAGACTCATAGGTAAGCAAAAGCACCGACAGGAACAGTGACTCAGCTGCATGAAGAGCAGCTGCACTGGCAAACCTGGCTGCAAGGATCCGTAATTGCTACATTCTCTTGCTTTTTTTTCCCCCTGTGATTTCCTTCATCTGGCCCTGAGAGTTATCTTACACTAGCAGACATCCCGTAATTACTACTCCAGCACCACTGGAGTCCATGGAGACATGGACTATATTCTGACCACCTATAAAGGCACTTAATACTAAGGGTTGCAACACCTGAAAACCAAACGTCTGGTCCCAGTCTGATGATTCAGGCTGCCTATATAAGAGCAAAGGCTCCCCAGCTGGTCCGTGGGGAATCTGACTCAGCTTATCAAATGTCTTTTTCTCCCCTTGGTTCTCTAGGCTTCCTGAATGCTGAACACAGAGCTGCCTACCTCCAGCTGGTAGAAAACGACGGTTCCTAGCAGGTCTGCACCGAAGCTTGGTGCAGTTTCACACCACCACCTGCTCAGAGAGGGCTCAGCAGTCTAAGTTGTCTCCTGATGAATGCAGTGGCGGCAGTGATAACCTGCTTTTGCACGACAACGTGGTGGCAGGTTCCCAGACCCAAGAAGAGGACACTTAAAATCTGAACTCTGCTTCACACTGAGGGGAATCAATCCCATAGTTCCCATTTCCCTGGAGTACCCCACTGCACAGGTTACACACCAGGAGGGGATGTTCCCTGTCTTTGTTGAAACGGTGCCTTCTTGTCCTGCTACATGCTTATGTGCAAGACTCATAGCACCAGAGGACAAACAGGGAACCTGCCTGAGCCATCCAGAAGAAGGGAAAGAGGTCTGGTTCATGGGTTGTGTCATTCAGAGGTCCTCATCAATTCAAAAGAAAAATATGAAGCCTGCTGGAGCAGGAACCAGATTTCCTTGAAAGAGTCTCCTCACCAGTGGCGTAGAGGAAGCTCTTTGATTAGCTCTTGATCAAAAAATTCAAAGAGAAAAAACGCAATTAATGCAGCACGCATTTAAAAAGACCACAAAATAGTTAACAGATAGCTCCACTGGGAAATGCGCTAAGAGTTGCGGTGGGCTTTGGCAATAAAATCAGGACTGGCTGTTTTCCTTGGGGATACACTGGCCTTCAAGTGTGAGTTATTTAGTGAACGTCCAAAGGTCTATGTTATGCAAGAAGGCAGATTAGATGGTCATAGCAGTCCCTTCTGGTCTTAAGCAATTAATCTCTGACGTGATGTCAGAAGGTTGGTTCATCACAGCCAAAGAAAGCAATTTCCTTGCTGATAAATGAAAAAGTAAATCAATTTTTACTCGAAGATGAGGATGGGATTCTGCTGGTCCCTGGGGGCTGTTTCCCTGTTCAGGCTCTGAGCAACTGAGCAAGGGACTGCTGCACCAAACTGCATGTGCTCTTGCCAGGACCTGGATTTATTCTCCCTGCTCCCAGCAAAATCACAACCACAAAAGGCGAATTCTGGCCTCTGAAGACACTGATAAGTTTAGATGGGGTCTTGGCTTTCAGTGGAGTACAGAATGCTCAGTGATAGGCAGCTAAACAAATTATGGAAATCAGGGGAGGAAAAAATGGGCTGAAATTTACATTGCAGGATCACGACCTGGGACAACTGCACCTTTGATAATCAGCGGTGGCACAATCTTACCGACTGATCTAGGCCATGTCACTTTGGTCTACATTTTCCCCACTAATTTAGGTCTTCAAGTCAAGATTGAACAGATTGACAGTTTTCAGGAAGTTTTACTGCAAGAACTTTGCAGATATTGAGTAACTGATTCTCAGATGCCTGCTTGACATGGGGGGCAATGCTCTCTTATCTCCCATTCACCAGGGAGTGAAGTAAAATGTCAGAGGACATGCCCAGGGGCCAAAAACCAAGTAAGCAAAAGAGAGAGGTTTGAAAATGGAATAACCCAGCTCCTAGTCCCATGTTCCTACCACCAAATTTCACAGGCCCTCAGAGGTCATTCCTTCCATTTCCAAAACTAATACAACTTAAATCTCCATTTAAATTTAAATCCCCGTTTAGATCGCACTATTTTCTCTTCCCTGTACTGGGGTCTTACGAAGACAGTGAGAAAATAACTGTGATCAGGGCCTGCCCCTTTTTTTTGGCTGAGGAATGGCTGTAATTCAAGATGGCAGAAGGAAGCAACACCACAAAATTAGGTATGCACCATCATCCACAAGGAATGAAAATAAGTTGGTTACACTGCCTACGATTCCATACTTAATGATACCACTGCCAAGAGGATTTCTCTACAGCAAAGGCAGGTCTAAAGTTTTCACTAATGCAGTTGCAGAAATAATTTAATTTATTACATTTTTTAATTTCTCATTGGTTACATTTAAGTATATAACAGAGAAATTAACGCACATGTTTCCAAAGGACTGATACAGAGGAACCACTCAGGTATAATTTGAAGCGGGGCCACAGTGTCTTTATTTTATATTTGAGGCATCTTCCAAGTCAATGAACCTCCGTGAAAGATTAATGTCATTTGAACTTTTATTGTGGAATATCATTCGTACACTGTCACACTTCGCACAAATAGTGCTTCAGTCACACTTCAGTAATACTCCAGCATATTATTTCCAAGGCATTTGAGAGTTTAGAGAATTATTGAAGGGCAAACTGTACTCATTTGGTAATAAGGCAGAGTGCAGTTGCAGTCTCCATATGATTTCAACAAATGGAATCAATGTTAATTTCATTGAACGTAGCAAAATAGTTGTGATAATAACCCCAGTGAAATATTCCACTAGAGAAAAGAGATAGAATATAGTGGTATAGTGTTTTATGTTATCTACACCAAGGATTCTAGAAGAAATACAGAAATGGGGGGGGGGGAATCCTAATAATTTCTGAAAAAAACATAATCACTTGCAAATCAAAATTGCTATTTCTCCCAATCTTTACACTTTGATTTTGAGGTTGTGCTGCAGAAGAAAGAATTAAAAAGAAATCAACTGAGATTCACATCCAATTTTCACCAATGATACCCAGCTTTAAGGCAGTCTAGATGTTTCAATTTGGCATTACTGTTTGTGCAAATACATATACTGATCTTGAAAGTAAACATTTCCCAAAGCCATGATTTGTTAGCACTGTCTTCACATGTTATAGCCAATTAGTCAATAATTAGTCAAATAATTAAAAATATAATTATGTAAAAATGTTGCCTTTTTTAAATTAAGGACTCATTCACAAGCTGATTCCTCTTTCTGATTATGTTTCTTTGCTGCTACAGTTTAAGCACATAAACCTTGGTTGCTTTTTCTCTCCTTTTGAATTAAAACAGGATTCTGTTAATAAATGGACAAGCGCTTATTAATATGCTGTCACCAGAAAAGACACAAATATGCAACAAAATACTTATGCAGCTCCCACCAGATGCAAATATATCTGTAAGAACCATCACTGATGTGCTGGAGACCTCTAGAGCTGTAGCTCTTCTCATGAAACTACACTTGCTGATATTACCATTAGGGCTACAGTTTAGGTATACAATATCAAGCTTTAATAAATAAAAATAAAAAAATGGAGAGGTCCCTTGCAGAATTATCAAAATATCTCCTATATATAATCGTAAAGAGCGTAACAGCCCAGCAACCACTATATTTTCAGTATGTTTAGACACTCACTTGAAGCAGAGGGATACCCTCCTTTAGAAGGGCCCGATGCCACACTGGGGATGTGGGTACTCTTAGAGAAAGAGGTGTCAGTGGTGTGTACTGGCACCCAGAAAAGTGATTTCTTATGCATAAGACAAAACATCACAGCCAGAAGACAACCAAAATCAGGAATTCAAAGTGGCTTTAACCACCAGTTAGCTGGCTCCCATCTATCTATACCAAGGCTATGGGATTTCCAGCTTGTAAGGTCTGCATGGAGGGACTAAGATGGCTTGTGGTGAAGCAGGACACATAGTTCACCTCACCCCTCTAAGCTACATCTATGTTATTAACATAGAAACAGAAATGTATATTACATCTGATGCTCTCCAATGACTATATTCACCCTCCTATCTAGCTACCTTTTGTAGTCATGTTAATGAAACGCTAATATTCTGAGAATTTCTTTCACCTAGGCACAAAGTTAGCAAAAAGAGTAGCAATTGCATGGTGCTGTCCCTTGCTCCATTGCAGCCACCTCCTTCATGTGCATACCTTAGGGTTGCATTGTTGGATGGCTGTGAAGAGACTTTATCTTCCTGCAATCTTCTGAAGTTAGATCTGGTCACACAATCAAACCAAACACAGGCCTGTTCATTATTCCACAAATACAGAAGGAGAAAGACTGTCAACTGTAGACGGAAATAGAACCTAAAAGCAGGAGAACATTTACAATTTGAACAATACTCCTGCCAATCATCTCGTCTGTTTAAGAAATACAAAATGCTATTATTAGACCAGGTGCAAGCCATTCCTGTCAAAAACTCACAGAAGTCACCTTACATTTTTCCTTACATTTGCTCAGAATCACCCCTATGGCCCAAGCCAGCCTGAATTAAAGCTCAGTGACAAATGTATCTTAATGTTGGAGGGTTAAGTACTGAAGATGCTAGCCTTTCAGACCACTTCGGTGAGCAGGATTCTTGTCTGAACAAGAACAGAGTAGAAATCAAAACTTTTAACTACAGTTATGAAGACAAGCATGCAATTCCAGTCACGCATAACTTGAAACTTCTAAACTAAATACATCCAGTACTCTATCAGAAAGATTAATTTTGTTATGTGGATGTTTTTCCAAGAAAACTCTCAGCCATAATTGGTACCAAGATGTGGGTTTGGCAGGTGTATAGAAAACTTCAATTTTTGTCTCTTAATACGTGGTACTAGAAATGGGAAACATTTTTGCCTTCATACAGGACCCAGATGGCAAACTGTGAAAGCTTAATTTCAAGAGCATTCAGGCTGACAGCTCTACAAGCAGCAAGCTGAATTTAACTTATGTGATTATGACACATACACAGGACTCTTCAACCAAGTGGTCCAACGCTCTACCTATTAGAGGCATGCCTACGAGATCTGCGCGTGCTGCATGAAAGCCTTCCGTGTGCAGATCAGGTCTGGATTACAACACTAGAAAACACGTGTGCACGTGCACACAACACATTTCCATGGGCTACCTTGTCAACCAGGAGATTAATTCTATTTCTGCTTTTGCAAGGGATATCGAAGAGTTTCCACAATCTCAACGGCAGGATCATTTTTACTCTGTACCTTACCTAAAGGGCTTCACTCATGTGTGTTATGCCTTACTCAACTTCATGCTGGCACACCACCTACTGACAGCCCAGTGCTGCTTTCTGTATCAAGTGTTTCTTAAAATCCTGTCCCTATGTGAGCCCACGAGCTCTGATCCTGAGATGTCTGGCTGTTTGCAGCCAGCGCAGCAGCATTTGTCAGGACTCTGAAAAGAGAAGGGATTGAGAAAACGGGTCTTCAGGCCCCTGATGGTATAATGATAAAAATAAATATGCTCACCTCTTCAGCATTTCAAGCCAGGCAGTGAAAAACAAATTGTCTCCCAGCTGAATGAGAAGCAAGCAGTCAGACAGCTTATCAATAAACGGTTAATGAAACTCCAGTATTCTGAGAATTTATTTCATCCAGGCACAAATTTAGCCAAAGGAGTAATAACTGTATGGTGCTATCCCGTCCTCCATTTCAGCCACCTCCTTGTCTCCCAGGTGCCAAAGTCGGTTCAAGTTTCTTTCAGTTCCGCATTATTTTAAGGTGTGTATGTTTTAGTGGTTGCAGATTTGCAAGCAGATTGTGGTGCACAGAATAGACATTCATTAAAACACCATCTTTATTTCCTTTCTGACTTTTCTTTATATACCACTGCTGCACAGCTCAACAAGGTTCAACCTCCCGTCCCTCGGCAATGTTTGATGTTCTTTCCCCTGTATTTGGTGCTCCATAGGTAGCACCCTTGAACCCCACAGGGTATTCTAACTGAGAGGAAATCATGGCAAAAGAGCTGATCCTGCTAGTGAAATTAAGAGTGTCTAGAGAGAACTGCCTAGGACTAATGACCCCCATTTCTCCAAGTTGCAACTGCCTGCATATTAGGTTAACCAAACCTTCCTGAACTTAATAATGCTGGGATTTGACAGATATGCCACCTCCTCCTATCATCTTTGGCATTATCTGAGGTATCCTGATCCACTGACTTTGCCACTCTCAGCAACCCAGCGGTAGCTACTTGTCCCCCTCTCCCTGCCCTCCCATGACACCTTTGTTTGGTCTGATCTCTCCAGATCTCAGCCCATCTGTTTTACCTCAACTCACAAAACTTCCTTAAAAACCCTATTTCTGGAACTTCCAGTGCTAGGAAGATACCAGTGATAAAAAAGGAGGGAGAGGCTGTTACATGTCTGACTGACCTGAAGAGCTATGTGATCATCCTCCTTTTCCTCTGCTTATAACATGAAGGGTACACAGTCGCACACTTGTTCCTCAGTGCAAAGATCACCACTTGCTTGTCTCTGTTAGACACTAAATAGTTATTTAGGGTAATAAATGAAGGGATATTTGCTATAGAAGAAGTCTCTAGTGTTGTAATGTCTTGAAGAGACTAGTCTCTAGAAGTCTCTAGTATCTCCAATCATGTCTAGGGTCAATTGGAAAGAGGAAGATTAAGGGTGGTCTGATCCAATTAGAGGGGATTTGAGAAGGAAACAAAAAAAAGTTGTAGACTAACCTTTAATAAGTTCTCGGACACAAGTCTGAAAATTTATACAGATTCTGCGTAGCTGTACAAGTATGTGTGTATTTTATTATGTGTGGTCTCAGTGGGCAAATGGCTGCAAAGGTCTTTGTCCTACTAACCTTTCCCTGTTTGGTGTGTGTACATCAGTTCATACGGCACAGGATCCACCAATCCATCCAGCTCCCGCTGTAGCTGCATGACTTGAACAGTGTCGTTAACCTCCACATCCAGGTGGAAAACATGATGCCTTTGTTTACGCAGGTGGGAGCTGAAGCACGAAAGGTTTGATGACTTCCCCAAGTCACACAGGTACAGCAGGGAACAGAGTCCTGGGATCACCAGCCAAAAATTACTGCTCACAACAACGAACTTTTCAACCTGGAGAGAGAAGAAGCAGTAAGCGTTAATCCTGAAGTAGTAACACAAAGACCATCAGCAAAGAGGCCCAAGTTTCTATTGCACAAAGGTGTTGGTATTTGTAGAAAAAGCACTCTCTTTACTTCAGTTTTAAGTGTCGCTGATAAAATTTCATTAAGTCAAACCATAACACTTAAACTAATGAAGATCCAGCAGATGTTGAGACTGTGACATTTTATAGCATTGTTTTATTTGGGGAAAGAATCCAGTTTTGCTAAAATATTAATGAAAAAATGCTCATTTTGCTTCTGGATTCACTGAATGCCTGTGTTCAATACTTTGTTCCTGTTTTCAGTTCCCACTGTTGCTTCTTCACCTTACTAGTAAGGCAGCAATAGGCATAAAAAAAGAACTAACAGTCTTTGAGCACTGAATTTTTAGATGTATACTGCGAAGAGGACAACATAGAGGCTGATGAGAACATGTTTTTTCCTCTACCAGTGTACCCTGGACACCCACCCGTTTGAAGCCAAATTGAATTCAGACCCCTTAAATTTCCTTGTGATGGTGTCCATGCAATATGAACATAAGTCACAGGAGACTTTCCAAGTCTTGAGCTCCAGACTACAAATCTCATTTTAAACAAAATACCCAGGAGCGCATTTCTTTGGGTAAGGCATCTTGGAGATTTTCATATAATGACTATGTTTGACTTACTATGAAAAAATGAAAAAAACCCAAGTATTGCACTATGAAACTCAACCTAAGTCACTGGATCGCAACCATCTAGACTTGCTGTGAGTCCTTGCTCCTTGGGACATTTCTAAAGGCTGAGACTGAATTCTCAGTCTGCCTGACTGCTGGGAGAAGATCTCTTTTCTGTCCCTGCAAGAGAAACCTCAACTTCTGCCATCTCCGTAACATGCAATCCTGTGCCTGTTTTTTCTGAATCACTCTGCTATACATGCCTTTCTGCTGTTATACATCTGTTGTGGCACAAGCTCATATCCCCACTGTCATTCTCTGAGTCAGTATTTGTACTTCTGTCTCGTATTGTGATGAAAACATCACTAGTGGCACTACACTTCAATTGGTATCAAAATACTTGGTAGCATAGTTAGTAACACCCACAATTTCCATTTATTGCTTCTCTCTCTCCAGAATATTGGTATTGTCATCCGCTTCTACGTGGCATCATTCTATCCTTATTTTTTATTTCAGTGATTGGACTCCTAGTTTTGAGCAGTCCATTCCAACAATAGTTGTCAGACCCTTTCCAGGAAGTATCTAGAGACCTGAGAAGGGAATTTGATCTCCCTCCAGGCATCAGTAGACTTTACACCAACATTTCCAGTTGTACTTACAACCATGGTCAGCGAGTCTGACACGAGGCCAGACAGGACCATAAGACAAAGGCATTCCTAAAATTACTGGAAGTTAGTCTTGGTCAGCAGCTCTGCCCACACACCAATCTGACCTCTGTTGGAAAAGTCCCATGAAGGAAATAACACTGACTATGATCACGTGTTTTGCGTACTACATGTTGCTAGAATATTAAAGCATTTACTGCTGTAGCAATTTGATGAAATTTAACTTTTATACGTATTGCATAGGGTATGGTTGTTGAATATGCACTGGGGAGGGGTAACAAGAAGAGCTCTTTGAACTTATAACCACAACATTTCTGTCTCCTGCACACACATCCACTTCCACCAAGTCAACTGATCTTCCAGCAAACCATTTTAAATAGGGCCTACAACAGGAACAAATATTTGTTTCTGCTTGCTGTCTTTTGGAATAAAATGCATACAGGGCTCTGTGAAAAAGATCAGTGCATCTCTTCTGGGTTCTAAATTAGAATACCTTTTTTGACCTCTTCTACATTGATTGTCTCAGTAACAGTGGGGTTAGTTTCCTCTAATTTCACAATTAATTCCTCTGTTTTTCAGAGACTAAGCCCAACAGGGTGCAGCAGGTGCACCCCTCCTGATAAAGACCAAAACTTCTTAACCGCTGAAAGGAAAAAGTTAGCACTACAATTTAATATTCCTGCTCAATTTGACTAATGATTTGATATCATTAAAGAAAAGTGACTTTTGAAATATGTTGCTATCTCTTTGGTGTTTCTGCGACAAAGGGCAGCACATTCTAAAGAAGCAACTTGGATCTCAAATTTTGGCTACATTAGCCTGGGACCTAACTTCACTTAGAGCAGCATAGTTAAAGGGTGCAGACCCTTGCCCAGACCTCTCCTTTGTCCCACTCGCCCTTCCACCCACCCATGGAGCAGTCCCACAGCCGCAGCAGCCGGGAGGCACTTGTAGTGCCGGCTCCATCCTGGCAGGGGAATCAGCTCTCCCTGGGAAGGGTCAGGAGCCAGGCTGCCCTCCCTGCTCCCAGTGCTGGATGAGGCACAACGCAGTCCAATCTAAGAATAGACACATACAGACTAAACCTTAGCCGCTTTCAGGAAACCTTTTTTTTGTGTCTCCCACTAATCCCTCATTTATGTCGATGCTCTTCCAACATGTGTTGCCATAAGAAACAGCAGAATGGGTGAAGAAGAGAGGCATTGTTCACATGCCTGTATTTTAAGGGCAACTAGCAATAAGGAGACTCTCAGGGCTTTGGGTGAGGACCTGCTGCAGAAGACTTAGCGGTGCGCTGTGCAGGTCTGAGAGCGGACCACCAGCCTGTGTGACTGTTTATAGAAACTAAACCTGCAACCTCCTGGGCAATACCTGGGGCCTGTGCACAAACACTGCTCTGGAGGCCGGAGCAAAAGGAATGTTCCTTGCTCTGCAACCAAAGCACGACCTGGAAGGCGACACTTATTTGCAAAGAGCCTGGGCTAAATTCTGGTTTCAGTTACACCAGGATCCTCTGCCTTCAGGGTAAAACTAAGATTAAGTTAGCCTGTGCTTGCATTGCTGTCAGGTAGACCAGATCAGGACTTCTGTTACCCAAGCAGGTGGTACATAACATATGCATAAATATGCAGATATCTACACACGAACATACAATACCCACTATCAGTTCCATTTCATGGGTCATTAAGATTGTCTGTAGCGCTGTATATGCAGTTATGAATAAATTAGTTGGAAAAAATGAACAGCAAGCTTTAGTTAGAGACAAAACCTCACTTCCACAGGAAGTTTTTCGTTAAAAAAAAGTTAAAGAAACCTAACAGTGAGATCCCTGTGAGAACAAAGACAGTCTACTACTGTCTGTCAACAGCAAAGTCTAATACTCTGTCTCTGACAACCAGACAAACCTCAGCAGCAAAGTGAAAGTATGCATGAGAAAAGAGGAAAGAAGGAAAGGAAAGGGAAAGGGAAAGGGAAAGGGAAAGGGAAAGGGAAAGGGAAAGGGAAAGGGAAAGGGAAAGGGAAAGGGA